>CM054057.1:721161199-721761199 GCA_028641055.1 Alopecurus myosuroides
CTCCTACCGTTGGCATCTCGAGTGTATGCAAGTCTAGTATCAACATGGTTCAAGAGCTGCAGGCTTGAAGAATTTCATGGGTTATTGTATGGTTACCAAAGAGTGGTTTTATTGTACGGAATTTCATCAGTGTAGCGTGCGTGTAATTTATGATGAGTTGTGTGATGATGTAGTCTGTGATGATTTTTCTGAAGGAAGTGTTGTAAGTCAAATTTACTGGAATCAAAATGATGTTTGAATTCAAGTTTGTTTATAAAGATTTGAATTTGAGTGGGCTTATAAGCCTGTGGTGAAATATTCTTGCAGAATAGCTGGGCTGTAATATAAGGTCTCAGCCCAACTAGCGATGGGCTCAACATGGAACGAATTTGATAAAATGATGAAAAAAAACCATGAAAAAAAAAGGTGCCCCAGATTCGAAATGGACAAAAGAGGCCTAGGCCCAGAAAGTTATGCTGGACTACATGAGCCTATTAATCTGCCAAAAAAAATTACAGGAAAAAATTATATAACGGGCCAAAATATTGGGCTGGCCCATTTGGTGGAGCAGTATGGACTGGGCTGAATCTATGCCACGTAGGATTGGCCACGTAGGATGTGACGTGGCTATGCCAGGATATCACATGACCAAATCAGTTGGTCATAGGGTTATGACCCCTCTGATTGGGTCATAGAGTCTATGACAATTCCATTCAATTAGTCATTGACGATCAAATAAGACGCTCGGTATGTGACTTTCCATTTTTGGTCAAAAAGGGGTCATGAATCAATCTACGTGACCTTCTAGTGACAAAAATTGAGGGTCACGTATCAACATATTTCTTGTAGTGTCGTGTCGCGAGCTAGCAGTTCGGCGCCGTCCTCTGCCCCAGCCATTGGGCGCTTCAAAATCAGGCTGAGAGATCAAGGTGTTAAGAGGTTTGTATTTGGGGAGCGACGACGTGGGTGCACAACCTTTGATTGCGGGGACAGCACCAAAACCTACTTCTACTGAGCAAAAGTACCTGCTCGGTGCTGCTGCCTCACCATGTTTGTCGCTACAGTATCCAATTGAACATCACGGCTCAATTCGATTCCCCTTGCGTTGTCTTCGCATGCACTGATCGAAGGTGCGCCGTCTTGCGCTTTCGTCAATATACTACGTATTAGGTAGCGATCAGCACCAAGCCCATCAACTGTTGATTTTAGTCTTTCCAAATCAGGCACAAGGAGTAGTTTGAGGCCTCTATCTCCGTGATGTTTTTTATTGGCTGAGAAGCTAACTCGGGATACAGGGCGCTCGGGCACAGCTCGTTACGGACAGACGCCGAAAAAATAATCAAAACGTTTTTTAAAACTTTTTCCACTTACCGGTGGGCGGTGGCAGAGTGGGTAATTTATGTCTAACTTTAGGGGCAGTTTTAATGACCTACTAAACCAAACCAAGTAAGGCTTAACGCGTTTATTATTAGGTGTAGATAAGAACAATACTTTGCTTCTGAGCAGGACACGGGGCTATGTAATATTCTGCAGCAGCAAAAGCAAAAGCAAGAGCAAAAAGAAGGAAACGACATCTAAAGCGCAATGCGGAGTACAATACTTAAGTACTTTCTCTTTACATCAATGCCACATTTCGCTAATTATTTGGCACTAAGAAAGGCACAAACGAACATTGACATATCTAATCTTAGTTAATATAACAACTCTGTGTAGAGAAGACGCATGGCCAGCTAGTTCCTTCTCCGCGAACTGAAGAAAAAAAAGGACTACTGGGGTCTTTGTTTATGGGATGGACAAGGAACCTGATTCCTCAACATCCTCTGATATAATACAACCACGAGAGCATGTTGCTCATCAGCCGAAACGTCCGTCTGCATCTGCTACAGGAGAGGACGCCGCGCCCCAGTCTTCTGCCGGTCAGTTTCTCTTGCATCTTTAATATCTACATTGACTACAAATCGGGGGCCGAAACCCTAGCTGCCGACGGGAAAATCCATCACCGGCGGACTGCCGCGGCAGGTCTCCTTCTTAGAGGCGTTATGGGAGTTTATCGTACAGTCCATTGATGGTGGCCTCTGTCTACGGAGAGCGTGGGCCTCGGGTGTCCTACGTACACACCGGTGTGCACACATTTCCTAGTGGTCGCCTTCCTTAGGTTCGGCCGATTCCTACCGTCCATTCCCCGAATCCTTGTAGGCGCCATTGGTGGGCGGTACAGTTACTTGAGCCATCCTGAAGCCAGTGTCGTGCTTATGAGGTGTCCTGTTTTGGTTGAAACGCGGTCTTGTGGCGCTATGTCTCGACCCCTCGTCATTTTTGGCCAGAGGTTGGGCAACAGAGTCTTTGTCGTGTGCTACTGGGAGTGTGGGTTGTAAGGCAAGAGGCGTTGTATGGTTTTTGGATCCGGTTTTCTTATAAATTAGACGAAATATTTTATCTATAAAATAGAAATGCGCCGTCACGCTGGTTCCTGAAAAAAATTACATCGTAGGTAGCAAATGATACTCAGTTTTTCTTAAAATATAGTCCTAGTAGCTTGTGCATCCATAAAATTAGATTTACAGAACATGAGAGAAATGGCGATATCTTTCTGAAATTTGGTATCGAAATGTCTCCCTTAATAACACAAGTGTCTGTTAAAATATTACAATAGCACATAAATGGAGCAGAAGGGGCACCTGATTAGTTATAGGGAATTCTACGTATGTGCCCCACTTTGTTTAGTTGTCCTCACTTTTGAACAACTACGCTCCATCGGGTCCCTTTGACCGGAATTGTGACTCCGACCATGGTTTCGTTGTTGATTCACATGGTGTGCGACAGAGTGGTCTCTCTGGCCCACCGCCTTAATACTAAAATAAAATGAGGCCGCCTGCAACTGCAATCGAAGAACGCAGAAAAAAATCTCATTTCTCGCCCAAAAATGGCGTGGAGTAGGCCCTTTAAACTGTTGAGCCCGGGCTTGGAGGATAGCCTTGTCTGGCCGTCGCTAGACTCGATGGGGGCACTTGCCTTTTAGCCTCCACGCCATGTACGAGGAGGAGCAATGGGAGCCGGGGCGAGGCGAGAGAGGCATAGAAGCGCTTCTGTAAGGAGCACCTATTACCAGAACTAGAGGACAAGAAGGAGAAGAAGAAAGACGATGATGCCTCCGAGGACGACATGGCGCCTGTAGATCTTCCACAGCAGTCTCCGGTCTACGTGTATGGGGCATCCGAGTTCTCGGCCCAACCCTACTCGGAGAGGAGTGTGGGCTGTTGTCTACAACACGCTACTCTCGTTCTCATTATCTTTCTTATTGTACTTTCCTGATGTTACACTTTTCAGAAGTAAACAGATATAAATAATGCACTGGTTACATATAGTCAATCGAGACATAAATAATGCACTGGTCATATACTGGTGCGAGTGATCGGTTTGTAACGCAGATAAGTGCTTGGAACGCAACCGACATGCGGCAGAGAGTTCTAGACGTGCTCTCGTAACTCTATCGGGAGAGATCATATCCATAATCATATAACAATTAGTTTTAAGAGCTTCATAGTGTAATGTAGTGTTATCATAGTGGAAACCAATAGAACATAGTTCAATATATGGTGGTTCATACACAGTTCAACAAAATGTGATTATAAAACCCTTATGTAATCATAATCATGACTAACTACTAACTATCGGAGGAGAAGAAGAGCTAGGAGTCAGGCCGGGCGTTCGGGTTTTCCCGAAAATTCGGGTCGGGAAATTCGGGTAAAAAATATTTCGGGAAATAGAAATTGACACCCGAAATTTTATGAGAAAAAATTCTACCCGAAATTTCGGGTTCCCGATAATTCGGGTTCGGGTTCGGGAAATCCCTAATATCCCGAAGTTCAGAAGAAACAGAAAAAATGACTGCCTAATTACAGGTTTGCGTGGACGAAAATTGCGCATCGACATCGCGGCAGGGAAGATGGAGTCACGTCCTTAACAACTCCACCTCAGCGTGGCCTCCATGAGGAACGAGATTGAGGTGTCTCGTTGGGTAGATGGCACAGCAGCTTCGCGTCGGGGCAGACTGGCAGAGGACGATGAGGTCGGGCGACTGTGGGGGCCATGCGCGGATCTGCGCTAGTCACTTCGGGGCAGGGCGGCAAAGGACGGTGAGGGCGTTCGACGGGGCGATTAGCGGCTAGGGCCTGGGAGCTAGGCGGCGGATCTGGGTAGGATGTGCGGTGAAACACGTGGGCATCGGTGCCATGGTCGTGTTGCGTGTGGCGGCGCTCGCCTTGCGGCTGCAAGTGAGGACGAGGACGATTGGAGAGTCAAGACTAGGCTGCAGCTAGTGCATCTGCGTTGGGCTACTTGGGCCCAGGCAAAGAAATGGAGTACCGCTTCACACTTTGGGCTTGTGATTTCTGTTTCTTCGGGATATACGGGCTGTTCGGGTGCCAAGACTTCAAACCCGAATTTCCCTAAGTAATTTCGGGTTTTCCAAACAGGTACCCGAGAAAGTACTCGGGAATTTCGGATTCGGGAATTTCGGGATCGGGTTCGGGTAATTCGGGTGTCGGGTTCGGGTGTCGGGTTTTATGCCCGGCGTGAGCTAGGAGTCGTGCTATCCGTTCCACATTTCCTCCCACTCCCGCTCGCGAGCGGTGTGCTTGGCGTCCCGTTGGAGCCCTTTGATCATCGCCAGCTTTGTCAACGCCTCCTACAAGTCGGTGTCCAAACAACGCTTCTTCTCAGCGCGGAGCCCGGAGCGAACAGACTTGGCGAGAACACGCTCCTCCAGCTCGTCTAGATCGACGATCCTAGCGAACTCGTCGCCGTCGTCGGTGGAGTCCGATTCCGGGCTGGAGTAGGATGCGTCGAAGTCCTTTGAGTCGGCTGCGGGTGCAGCAGTGCGCGCACCGGCCGTGCCACGAGCAGCGGCTATCGAGGACATAGCCTCCTCGTCGTGGCGTCCTGGCTGTGGAGAGTTGGGCATGCGGGTATGCAGCCCGTCCCAGTTCGTCATCCTGCGGCGGCCACGGTGGCGGCGCAAGTCCAAGAGGCGGCGCTGCTCCTCATCATTGTTGTCCATCATTGCTGTCCGGAGGCGCAAGCTCCCTGCCACAGCTGCGTCTAGATGCGTATGACATGGGGAGGCGAGAACGGAGAGGTATTTGAGAAACTTCGAGGAGGGAGTTGTAAGAAATGCGTATACAAACGAAAACGAAAACCACCGGGAATATGTAACTCATATACCATGAAAGTACAATCAGGGACCCACTAAACGTTTAGACTGGTCAAATATAGATAAATGAGGTTTTTTTAAAGAAATTTTTTGGTCTAGGGGTACAACGAATAAGTTTGCAAATAGCCAATCAGGTCGCAGACTCTGCCGACTCGTGGATCGGCCATAAAAGAATCTATCCGAACCATTGAGATCCAACGACAAACAAGGGTGCACGGTTTAAAGGGGTTTTGAGGTGTTTTGATAGGGTTTAGATGTCTTGGTTTAAACATAAGTATTCTAAAAAACATAAAAATAAAAAACTTTCACCAACCGTCGTTTTATGTAGCTAGGTTGCTATAAAAAAAATAAACTTGATCTATGAATCATTCCATGAAAAAATATTCACACAAGTTAGCTATCATGAACAAGGCCGGAGAGTTTTCAAGGGAAATAAGTTAGGGTATGAGGTTAAGCATGACATAGTTTGCCCAAACATTCCCATATTTAAAATTCATACTATATTGGCACAGTAGATGTCAAGGTCTTTTTTGTCTCATTTAGAGAAGGTCTAAAACAAACTTGTTTTGAAATGGGGCTGTTTACATTAACTTTAGAGCTCTTTAGAGTTCTAAGTTTAACATTATCAATTTGAAAAAAAATCATAATAATAAAAACCTTCACATATCGTCGTTTTATGTGACTAGGTTGCCATAAAAAATATATAAACATACGTGTGGATTGTTCCATGAAAAAACTTTCAAACAACTTTGCTATCATGAACTAGGCTGGAGAGTTTTCGCGTGAAATGAGCTAGGTTATGGGGTTAAGCATGGCATAGTTTGTTCAAACCATCCATATTTTAAATGCACACCATATTGTCACAATTAAATTCAAGGTACTTCTTTGACTGATTTAGAGACGGTCGAAAAATAACTTATTTAGAAATGTGTTTGTACGAGTATGAGCATGAGTTTGGAGCTCTTCTGCACCCTATATTTGGAGCTCATTTGGACCAGATTTCTCATGTATAAGTTTTACTTCACAAAATGGCTTGTATTGATAATCTAATGTGCATAATAGTTGAGAAAGCATTGCAACATTAAGTATCATGTACCCAACAGATTCAAATTTGAATTGTCGATTTAAATTTCAATTTTGCCTCAAATTTAAACTTTGGTTCAAAAATGTTCTTCACGTAATGGATGGTCTTTCCTAGAGTTACATGACTTTCAAGCCAAATGACAAAATTTCGAACTAGTATCAAGGAAGAGCCAAAGGACACATTTTAGTTTTACAGACTGCCCACTTAAACAGTTCAACAGAATTACAAGATAAATTGTTCCACGGAATTACAAGTTAATGTCTGGTAACAACAACTACAAAAGACAACGACATAAGTGCAAGTAGTCATCAGTGAACTCGACGACCTCTCACTAAACTCCTCTTCCACGTCGATGAACTCTTCGTCCTCGTCGATGAGCTCCTCGACCTCGTCGCTGAACTCCTCGATCTCGTCGCGGACTTCCTCAAATAATAGCTTGATGTACCGCGGCCTGACCTGTACCTTTACCGCGAAGAGATCACCAATGCAAAATTGCTCGAGTTGGCAAAAGAGATGCCAGTTCGAAGTGAACCTGAGTTGTTCGTCTATTTTTTTTCATATCTTCCGAAGAGCATAGACGAGAATTCCCTTACGATGGCAGTATATACCTATTTACTACCTCAATCTTGACGGTCTGACCAAAATAACATGAACACCGTATCAGAAAAAGTGTGAATGATATCATTAAAATAAATCCATAGATATGAATGAAATTATGCTAGTGCCTCCTCATCTAGACCATCCTCTATCCCGCGCACGTAGTACAGAGGGATCTCAAAGAACTCATCATCCGCCAATGGCCTGAGCGCCTCTTTGTGTAAAGAGAAAGATATCACATTCATTTCCGAAGCACTGACGGGATTTAGAACTGGGTTGTAAAATATGCATTTCTCCAAGGTCGGCATGCATAGATCTAAGATTTGTTCACAATATGATCAAATAGACAGATGAATTGGGGAGTCTGAAATATATAAACTACTGAACATGGTACTAACATACCAGACAGCTGAACCCAAGGTTTGTCAACATTGTTTGTGTTAGTCACTTGAACTAAAAACTGACATTCGTTCCCATTATATGTGAATTTGAAAAGATCATCTTCTTCGATGTCATAGGCTCCACAGTGCTGTGCACTGCGGTCCAAAGATATTAGTACTTATGTTATACCACTTCTCTAGATAAAAGTTGTATTTATATCGATTTCCACACTTAGCAACGATCCAGTTCTTAGGAAAGCCAACGGACATTTTATTTACACGATCTTTGAAGCAACATAATAATATCTACATTTAATATAAATAAAACAAAGAAAATAATAGAACACTTAAATACTGAATGGCATTCACTCGATTTGAAAGGCAATATTTACATGGGAATTGCCATTGAATCATGCACTCGTCCCGATTGTAAAAGTCAATGTGCGGCGACTGGTTCAACCACAGATCGTAGTTTCATTCGGGCACATAGGACATTCGTTCCAATCATTCACTTGATGAAAAAAAGATACTCAGGTCTCTCGCAACCTTTCAATAATAATAACAATGGCCGTTCAAATGGGGTCCACGGAACTGTTTTGCACCTCCAATTTCAGTCCTAGTGGTGTCAAAGGCAGCAAGAGTATAACCGCGCGCTAGCGACGGAAAACTGTGACGCGTCAGCTTTTACTCCCTTCTAGAGGGGTTGCGGATGGAACTATTTTGTTCCTTTAATTGCATGTGTAATCCCCCTTTGCTCTATTGTGCTCTGTTTTTTGGAGTTTTCTAGAAGGGGAGAATGAACGTGTGGTGTTTTCGCACGCTCCCGCTCCTCCCAAAGTCAATGGATTATCGCTTGAACATCCGGCGACCAAAACACCCCTTCAATTTGAGTTCTGGCGGCGGAGAAGGCAGCCAGAGTGTCGCCAACGACGAGAAATGTATTAGGTTTTTTTGGGGTTACGGGATGAATAGTGTTAGCTCGAGCTCGGGGATGACATAGTCCCTGGCTCGTCCCACTTGTCAGAAATCAGCCCCGTAATGGTCATTCCCTTAAAAAAAATCGTAACTGTCAAAGGGAGTTGACCCGATGGGAACAACCGTTCCATACCTTTGCATGGCTTTATGGAGAAAAGTGGCGCAAATGTGAGGAAAACTAAGGACAAGGCGCACCAGCGAGGAAAACTAAGCAAAGTGGGGGCAAGGAAGTAGAATTCCCTTAGTTCTATTGTTGCTAAGAACTGCATAATAGATTCTAATGTTTTGTAAAATTTAGTGAAATTTTTACTCATTTATGTTTATTCGTTAGAACTGGACGGCAAGAAGAGAATGCATATATTGGTGGTGCCACGGGATTTCATGTGTCGTTGTTTACATATACCTCTATATTAGGAATGAAAATAATCAATACAAATTATATGGAAATAAATTTTTAGTTTGTCGAGAGTCGAGACTACAATATAGCATTTGACGCCGAATCTAACATTTTGATGGTCTCGATTATTATATGGCTATCATAATTGTATAATAAAGTGATATACATATGAAAAATAACTTCACATACTTTTTATGTCCGAATTTACTAATTATACCACACACCAGTGTGAACTACAAAATTATTTTGTAAATGAGCTAATACTTTTACATGGGTATACATACATCTTCATTTTTGCACACAAACAGGAGTGTATATAAAAACATTTTGCATAACGACTTTAAAATGGTGCATATATATACTTTTTTCCAAAAAAGAGGATAACCCCCGACCTCTGCATACATTGTTCATGATGCAAAATCAGTAGCCAAATAAATTCGACCAGGAAAAGAAAACTCATGGTTGTGTGCCTTGCGACAGTAACTCCACGAGAAAACAACTAGTCATGTGGTAAAATATATAAACAAACAAAAAGTGCACATCTCCTATGCCAAAGCTTCAAGAAGGAAACACCGCACATGCGTCAATGGCTATGAGCTCAACCATAGGTTGGTCTTGGGATTTTCATCCCCAAAGCCAACATTGGATCCAACACCTTTAGGATGTGTTTGGTTTGAGTCACGAGGTGGAATGTAACGGGTTCAACCTGCACCTGGCACTGATTCTTGTGTTTGGTAGAGACATGGAACTGGAACGCACCGATTCTCCCGAACGGCATATTCCTCCTAGATCCTGAATTTGGTGGTTCCGCCAAATCGACGGAATTACCTGGTTCCACTTTTATCTCTCCCCCAACTCCTTCGTCCCGTCCTTTCTCTTTCCAGAAAACTTCATGCTTTCTCGTTTCTCTCTCTCTCCCCACGGTCTAGCAACGGCGGCCGGAATCAGCCGGGGCGGCTGGAATTGGTCGGGCGGCCGGAATCAGACGAGCAGCGGCCGGAATTGGGCAGCCCACGAGCCGCGGTCAGCTAAGACGGGGCGGGTGACGACCTACAGCGTGAGGAGCGAGAGGATTCAATACATGGCGGGCGTCGATTGTTCGATTCAATACATGGCAGACCACTTCACCGTCGTGCGCGGCTGCAACTTAATCGCCCCGATGGCCCGATGGCAGAGCTCCTGGACTACTTCCCCGCCGTGTATAGGTGGTCGCTCACCGCTTGATGGCAGAGCTACTGGATCGACCTTCAACCTGCTCGTTCTTAACATGGTGAGGCATTTGTTTGGCTGCACCATCTCTGGCGGCCGGAATGAGCGTTTGGCCTTCGGCCGGGCTGCCGGAATCGGACGGCCGACAGAGCCGCCGGTCAGCCAAAACTGGGCGGGCAAGGACCTTATGCAGAAATAAACTTGTGATGACCCAGATTGCTAATCAGCAGATTCGGTATCTAAGTGCTAATCAACAGATTGCTAATCTAGATTTGTATGTAATTTGAACGTTGATAGCTAATCTGTAGAATATAATGGCATAAGTTAATTGTGATTGATTGATTGGTTCTGATTCTAGCTCTCCAAACAAACACTGAAATAGAATCAATCCATTCCACTTTTTTGTGCCTACCAAACACAGGACGTAACCGACCCGTTCCAGTAGAATGGAACCATGACATTCCATTCCATTTGGTTCTAGAACCAAACGCACCCTTAGTAAGGACTAGAGGCATGGCATCTGTGTCTCCATCTAGAGTGTGCATACTAATTCTTGAATCCACCTATACCACTAGCCCTTATCCGGCTAATGAAGCCTCGATACCCGAATACCTCTGGCAGAGATACTGGAAGACTTAGATGTTCCGTTCTGCCTCACCTCCCATCATTAGCGCACCATTTCCGACCCAACGATAATAGGCATGAGCTGTCACTTCTATAGGAGCCACCATGCATAGCACCAGCCTGCATCATAGATGACTTGACAACTCCATTCCAGTCGTTGTCCGTAGTACCTGCCACCGATAGGCATGACATGACGCCTCGGCCTGAGTCCTTGTGTGTAGCACCTGCTGGTGACATGCCAGACTTGGTGCATTGTCAAGAGTAACTTCGAATAGCACATGATGAGCCATATCAAAGCCAATCTGGAGGTGAAGCCACCGTCCTTAGAAAGTCCATCACCATCTCAAGATATAGCTTCCGCATCGACCATACGATCACAGAGGCAGCCACTGTGGAAGAACCCAGGCCGCCACCCTTATCTTTTTTGATATCTGACTAGTGGATTTTTATGTAGCTAAGGCTTGTGACGACATTCTGATGGACTAATAACCTCAGGCGAGCATGGAAGTATACTGATTCTCGCACCAATACCGTTTATGGTATAGACCCTACTCATGTGTGTCGATGTATTCAAGTGTGTGAGGTGCGCAAAATACAATGGGCTATGCTGGGTGGCGGTCAACCGGCTAGCCTGCTCTTCTCTCGGGAGAACATAAACATAACGTATGAGAGGGGAATGGTGTGAGATTCAAACCCTTTACCAGAGGAGGTGTACCCCTTATATAGGGGTGTTCCGCAACCTTATAGACATCAATGTGTGGAACTATAGGTCATTCAAGTATGATCTATGATAGTATGGCGGCTATCTAGCTTGTTATGTACTGTGTCCAACTCACCGGTCCGTACAAAGTATGGCGCAGACTTAGCCATCGTGCGGGTTGTCAGCGAGTGACCTCGAGGCATTTTGGTGCTACTGTTGTGTTCAGCCCAGATTGCATGTGATGGGACCTGACCCAGGAGTGGGTGGTTTCAGAACCCACTTGTCGGGGTATGGCCATTGGGCCGGTCTTGCCGGCCCGTCTTTTCCGCCAACTCCTGCAGCATCAATGCAAAGGTTGGACTTTGGCGCGCTGACTTGTCTTCTGATGGTTGATGGAAAAGGGTGCCAGCTGGCGAGGTGACTCGTCTGGAGGTTTCTTATGTTGGATGTACGAGCAGGCTGCCGATCTAGCCACCAGGCCTCGTAGCATTCCCTTTAGTTCCATAATCCCTTTAGTAGCCCACGAGCCTCCGGGTGACCTAAAAAGAAGCGTGAAGGGTCTTGGTAGTCCCTTGATTTGAGATGCAAGCTTGCGGGGCGCGGGCCTTGTGGTCCATCTCTAGCTTGGGAAGCCCAGGAGGACGTCGGTCGGTGAGGACTTCGGCCGGTGAGGCGTCTTTCCTGGCCGCACGGTCCCGTTGTGTAGAGATCTTGTTAGGAACGCCACTTCCTAGCTGGGCGTCAAATGGGTTGTGGCACCTGGGGTGCCTCAACCACACCTCAAGATGGAGCAATAACATGGTATAATGAAGACTTTCCTCGATTGCCTGTGGGAATGTGGCGTAGTGGGTATTTAATATTCGGTAGTGCAGCGACACGTGGCGTCCAACGGTTCACAAGATGTGGTGGGCCCATGCCTGGGCCTACTTAAGGCGAGGCGAGGCAAACAAGGAGCAAATTCCTCCATTTCTGTTTCGCCTGCTTGCCTTCATCTTATTCTTCTTTCTCCTCTTGTACCACCACATCAAGGTATCCGACTGTCAGATATATGGAAAATGGGGGTATATCCGGCATCGGCCAAAGGCCGGATTACCAAGGTGGCCCACAAGTAATGGAACAAACTCCATTGGGCGGCCCAGTAAGCTGACGCACAGGAAGCCGGATTCTAGAAGAACCCGGATCACGACTCAATACGTGGTCCGGTTTGGAGAAGAAGCCGGATGCCTTACTTTCCAAGAATAGGAATAATTTCCGTAGTATTGTAGTTTTCCTTCCTATAAGCCCTATTCTGGCTATCTACATAAATCCGGACGGGAAATGTCGAAAGACAGAATAGATAAGAGAGATCAAATATCTAGAAGCTAATTCGTCGGGAAGTTCATCTTCGCCGAGTTGGCGAAAACCTACTCACATTGTACTTTGTATACTTCAGATTTCAGCCTGATTTAGTGAGTTGCAGGAGTAGGAACGCCGCCTTAGTTGTGACGTACCGAACCTGGGTAAATCGTGTTCTCGTTTCCACTCTCTCACGTTTCCACCGACGGCTCTATTAGCGAGCCTATGGCACCCCTTTCCATGAACCTAACTAAGAACACTCGACACCGACCGTAACCTACATGCATCCACGATGAAGGGCAAGGACGGTAGGTGGTGCAGCGCAATGCTCATGCTTGCAGAGATGGAGACTATGTTGAGTGTTGCCTCCTGCTTCCTCGAGCCAGGTCAACAAGGCGGGCGCCTATTATGGAGAAGGTGCCGACAACGACGATGAATGAGAGTATATTTTTGTGGACTTCCTCGACCAAAGGCTCTCACTTTCGGTGTGCCCCTTTCTCCTACAGCTGTTGAGAATGTATTGGATTTAGATCCATGATCTAAGCCCCAACAACCTCGTCCAGATCGTTGGCTTTTCCAGTTATTGTGAAGGCTACTTGGGCATCTCACCCCACAAGTGGATGTGGTGCTCGATATTATATCTTTGGGCGTAGACTCAAGGTGGACGAGGTGTCATGCGGGAGTGCGGGGCGGCCGCTGTCTATAGGTGGTCTATGAACTACCCCAATCTAGGCATCCTCGAGTTAGTGATGCTCTAACTGAAGAGTTGTTTGTTTTATTTCCTGGATATTCTAACAAATGGTGGTGGGGGTGGTCTGGATCCATTCTCCGTAGGCCTCTCATGCCACAGGGAGACTAGGAGATCGAGGTGTTGGGCGACCACCATGAAGTTGGGGAGCCGTGGGAGTGATTTATGACGCTGGTTGAGGGTGACATGACCGGACTGCGTCTTATCACTTGTTGGTGGCTCCGCTAGATCTAGTCGCTCTAGACGTGTGAACGAAATTGCTTCTATTATTTTGGGGAGTGTTTTACCTAAACGACCGTGAGAGAGTGAAGGAAGGGAGTGTGTGCCAAAGAGATTTTGGGTTACCTCAATTTTTCATTGCTATTGCCCTTCTTATATAGGGGCTTGTGTACAAAGTCGACTATCCTTTCCAATTCGCACTACTCGGAACCATTGTTCACGATTTCATGACACAAGATCATAAAGGACTACCCTCATTGATTCGGAAGCACTATAGATGATTACTAGCCAGGGCCGGTCCTGAGGGGGCGCGAGAGGGGCGGCCGCCCCGGACCCAAAAAATTTGGGGGCCCATTTCAGCTATGTGTAAGTAGGATTAGATTATATACATGCAAAGAAAAAATTAATTAGCGTAATAGATTCGTCGGCTCGTAGCTTTTCTGTGAATATATCAATTAATAGCTTAATAGGGTCGTTCCAGGTAATTGAAAAGCCTTTCACGAGAAATTGGGTCTGAAAGCTGGCTCGTAACTACTCCTACTCGGAGAGCCAGGAGAGCACGGCTGACCAGGCCAATAGGTGATCGAGTCGGGACCCTATGTACGTGCGTAAATCTAATGGTTTAGGATCGGATCATATCGACCATCGACTTGCCAGCTTCTGCCATCGTTCGTCCGCTCGCGTACGGTCGCTTGTCCGCCACAACTTAGTTGTTTTTTGCGATTCATTGTCGTAGATATGACAATTGAAGAGTAGATTTAAAGTATTACAGTCGTTTAGAAGTATATTAGGATTTTTTAATGAGTTCAACAAATTTGAATTCAATGGATGGTTCTCAAACTAAGGACAGTTGCACTACATTCGCAAATACATTCTCTCTAGATAAGAAATGTGATATCGAGTTAAATGATCTAATTTTCGAGTTAAGTATTATGCAGTTGACCTCGACAGATAGAACATTGCCCACTATGGAGATGCTTTAGTTTGTTAGAGATGCAGATTGTTATTATAATATGTATTTTGCTTATCGGATCTTATTTACTATGCTCGTGACAGTTGCATCAGCTGAAAGAAGCTTGTCAAAATTGAAATTATTGAAGAACTATTTAAGATCTATAATGTCACAAGAGAGACTTAATTGTTTGGCAATTCTATGCATCGAGAAGAAGTTATTGGATGAGGTTGACGTTTATTCCATTGCTGATGAATTTTCATCTAGAAATGTAAGGATAAAATTTTAGAGTATACTGATGTCGTCCGTGGTTTTTTCCTGTGAGGCGTTTGCACGTAAAAAATGTGTCTCGTTTCTCTTATTTGATTTCTATTTCATCAACATATCTATATATATGTCTATTTCGCCTCGCCCCGGGCCCCCGAAATTTCAGGACCGGCCCTGTTACTAGCTCGTCCTATCTACCTACTCGACTATGTACTTCTGGAAAACCGGCTCCTAGTGAGCACGCAGAACGCAACTACCGGCTGCTAGAGAGCATCCGTCTACTGTTGCAACATCCCTGGAACAGACTCTCGGGAGGTTGACTACCTCGCCCGGGGACACTCCACCAAGTCGGAACATTTTTCCAGCTGCACGAGATCCCATAAGCAGCCTGCTTCCCGCTAGCGGACCAGGAACACCGGCCTATTTCAATAATCAATCCCTAGGCCTGAGTTCTGGCTGTACCTCGACCATGCCGATGCATGATCCTAGCCACGTGAGCTGGACTCGTCCAAGCGGATGGCACAAACTCCATCTCGATCTTGTTCGTCTCCAAGCAGTCCTGGATGAAGTGGTACTTCAACTCGTTCTGTTTTGAGCGCCTGTAGAAGAAGGGGTTCTTGAAGAGTGTGATTGTTGACTTGTTGTCGACCTTGAGTGCGACTTGCTCGGCTTTGCCGTTGCTGAAATCGGCCAGAAACTGAGCCAGCCAGATCCCCTGGCAAGTAGCCATGGCAGCAGCTACGTATTCTGACTCGCGGCTCCACAGAGCTACGATCTTACTCCTTCTAGGACTGCCAGGTAACTGGGATGTTCCCTAGGAATAACAGCATGCAAGACGTTCTTTTCCTCAAGTCTACCTCATCAACCAGGTCGTTTTTGCTGTAGCCGACCTTGCGTGGTGCACCCGAAATTCTCCCATACCTATATCCGAGTCCCGGAGACCCTAAAATGTACCGTAGGATGTCCTTCACCGCCGCTCGGTGCTCCCAAATCAACTGTCAAGCTCAAATCCGGCCTGGTGTGCATTAAGTAGGCTCCTGACAATCCTCATGTACATGGTTGCATCCTTCATGGGTGTCATTCTGCATTTGGACAGCTTAAAGCATGACTCCATTGGAACGTGTCATGGGTTGGACCCGGCCATTCCCACCTTCTCTAACAACTTTAGGGTGTAGGCACCGAGCTGGAACTTCCAGCCCAAGTTAGCTGTAACCGGACTGACTCAAGCAGGACAACAGGAGCGAAGAGCTCTTCGTAGTAGACCATGTGCCTCTGCACGTACCCCTATGCAACAAGCCGGGATTTTTTCTTAAGGACCTTGCCGTGTGCGTCCTTCATCACCTTCTATACCCACTTTAGTCTGATTCCGTGATGGCCTGATGGTAAGGTGGTGAGACACCAATTTGAGTTGGACTCGATGACTTCTAGCTCCTCCTGCATCGCACACCTCCGGTCGGCCTCCGAATTGGCCTCATCGAACGAGCTAGGCTCTTCGGAGGGAAGTGAAGCTCTTCATCCGGTTCAAGGGTCGGACCTTCATCGATCAAATTGTGGATGGTGTGGAACCTGTGCTGACGTCGGATTTTTCTTTTGCATCAAGGATAGCTGAGTTCCTCGATGGTAGCATGACGAATTGGACTTGTGGCAGGCGGAGTCGTGGATTCCTCTGCCTGGTTCCCAGGTGTACACATGGTCCCGGCTCCTAGATCCCGCGATGTTGAGTCGGGTCCTGCACCCACATTCCTGTCTTCTGGAGTCGACAAAGGCTCGAGCACCATGTGCTCGACCATGAAGGAATCGGCTCCA
This sequence comes from Alopecurus myosuroides, assembly GCA_028641055.1. Taxonomy (NCBI): domain Eukaryota; kingdom Viridiplantae; phylum Streptophyta; class Magnoliopsida; order Poales; family Poaceae; genus Alopecurus; species Alopecurus myosuroides. Next base: position 721,177,684 of record CM054057.1, read on the forward strand.
AACGTTTTCACCGGAAAATCCGGCGAACTAGAGTACCAGTGCATGCTCTCGTCAAACACAGCGTCACGGGTCATGTGGACCCGACAAGTAGCTGGATCGTAGGACCGATAAACCTTCTTGCCAAGTTCATACACCATGGAGATTATCGGCCGGCTGCGATTATCGACCTTCTTCAGCCCCGATTGCATATCTCCGACATGCACCACACACCCGAATGTGCGCATGAATTGCACATTCGGCTTGGGGACATGCTAGGCCTCGAACAATGTCTTACTGTCTACGCTCTTAGTCGGGACTTTTTCAAGATGAACATAGTCTTCGACATTTCCTCACACTAGAACATGCCGAGGACTTTCTTGGCCTTCAGGAGACTTCCAGTAGTAGGAAAAATCCAACCAGAAGTGTGGCCAAAACCGCTACTAGGAGAGTGCCGACACACACTTATGGTAACCCGGTGCTGGTACCGGTTACCAGAAGCGTGTGATTTGTTCATGCGTCTGGTAAAGACATTATCAGAACACGCTTCTAGTATGTTCGAGTACCACCCCGGCCGTCTTACCATGCACACTTCTACTAAATTTTTGGGATTAAAAAAATACCTTAGCTACGAAAGTTATTTATCTATATAGCACAAAACATAAGAAATTACAGAAACAACATTCATAGCACCAAACAAAAGTTAGAAGATGACACATAGCTCCAAACTTAGGTTTTTATGAAAAAAGTAAGTATCAAACTAGGTAACTATTAAGTTATCTTACTACTTATTAATCCATGGAGAAGATGAGAGCTAGCTGCCTAGTTTGATACGTTCCTTGTTCATAAAAACCTAATATGTCTTACTACTTACTCCCTCCGTTCGGATTTAATCTACAACTTGGAAAAATTCAGACAAATTAGAATACCATTTATGACTACCACTTTGCAGAAGCTCCTATGCATCATAATTATAGGTCTCACAAGACACAAATCATCCTATTTGTTAAACCAATCTTAATTAATGCAATGCATGCAAATTCTATATAATTTGGCCAATCTCTAAGCATGCATGGTGTGTGGACTCTCTCTCCTCTTAATTACCAGGACGGGGACCATCCAGGATGTAGATTATTTTTGAACAAAATCAAGATCCAGAATGTAGAATAAAAACAAACGGGGGAATATTACTTTGTTCTTCAAATGTGCAATGGGCATTAATTGGAACCTTGAAATGCTCCACAAAGTCACGTCTAACCCTACATGGCATAGTCTGAGAAAAGATAACAATTAGACAATCATATGAACTAGTAGAAAAGAAGATATAAACATTAATGCACTCCCAAAAGGACTCATATAAACCGTGCACATCATAAACTTCCAAGCGTTGGAACTAAATGACCAACCTAAATGCACAACCATATGTGTTATACACATATAGTAGGTCCTTTAGACCAACGCTCAAACCGATAATGCTCAAGAGTTGAATCATTGGCAAAAAACTAAACTAACCATGTAACAGTTAAGAAGTACAATAAATGATGAATGAAAAGATGTGTATCGTTAGAGTCCGGTACTCTTGTGAGTGTACAACAAAAAAACTTCTTATTAATGCACTCGAGATAGCCACAATTATCACAGTAATCCATTTTCTATAATTATAGTTCAACATACAAATGTTTCACAGATAAATACTTGCATATGTTCTAGCTAGTACAGCTAAACATAGCAACAGTTGTGTGATTATTATCGCGACGAAGGTAACACTCAATCCAACTGTATAATGAAACAAAATTTTCTTATCAACAACATATCTTCTAATCTTTCTAATCTTCAATGGGTTGTATCCATCTTAATCTTGTGATCATGGACGATATCGACAACATGCAACTCTTTCAACTAGATCTAACTTCTCGACACATATTTGTAAGTCGGTTTTCATATCCAGTTCACATATGGAATCCTAAATAAGATTAACTATGCCAAATTGTATCGTCATAATTTTGAATAAACATGAGATTAACAAATAAGTCCTAAAAGACAATTTTTACCGAGTCTGATTCATCGAACTTAGAGTAGCCGACGGAAATCAAAACCATCTTATATGAGCACACTACAATAGGAGATCATTGCAATAGGAAACCAAAATGTGTTCTCATGTACATAAATAACTACCATAGAATATCGTTATACAAAAGAACTAAATCTTAACCTAAATCTCGAACAATAGAAAATCAAAATTAGTTTGCATGTACCTAAGTAACTACAATAAGAGATCATTACATTACACTAAAGAACTAAATCTTAACCTAAATATCCAATAATAGGAAATCGAAATGTTTTTCATGTACAACAATAGGTAATCAAAATGTAACAATAGGAGATCATTGCCCAAACATAATATAAGAGAGGAAGATTAGATAGTACCTCCTCGGTCCAAGGGCAACGACGATGCTCGGAGCAGGTGAGTGGCAATGGTGGCGCTCAGTCGAGGGCGGCGGCGGCGGCGATCAGGCAGACAGAGGAAGTGCAGAGCTCGCGGTCCTGGGAGAGGCGGCGCTTGGTCCTTGCAGATGGGGTGGGCGCTCGATCCAATCTGGTGGGTCTCTGCAGTGAAACACCCGGACGCGATATATATATAGGTATTCCACTGCAGGTACACATCTGCTGGCAGTTTGTGGCTGATGGACCATGCTTCCACTAATTGGCCCACCCAAGTGCCCACAGGAAGAAACTAGTGGAAGTGTGCTGTTGCTGGTCACACGCTCCCAGTAAATCCTTACTAGATGCGTGCTCTCCGCTGGGAATTCTTCTATCATTTTGGCCCGTTAGTCAATATGGGGGCGACTTAATTACTAGATGCGATCTCTCTTGGGCACATGCTTCCGGTGCGTGCTACTAGAAGAGACACGCCTGCACAGACAGTACCACTAAATATTAGAAGTGCACAAAAAGGTGTGCTCGCTAGTATGTTTTCCCCTATAAGCTTTTTTCTACCAGTGTGCGGTCTACACCCACAATTGCCTCGTTCCGTCGCTCCACGACGGTATTCTCCTGCGTGGAGTATGGAGCTGTCAAGTGATGCTCCACTCTCATCCCTGCGTTCTATGCTGCGAAAGAGCCGGAGGTGAATTCTTCTCCGTCATCTGTCCGTAGTGTGCGCAGTTTGCAGCCGGAGGAGCCCTTCCTCGATCTAGATCTGGCTGCCGTTCTCGTCGAACTGGCCCAAACTGATGATTGGCGTGTTCATACGAGGTATGAAGTACATACCGGTGATGGCCCGGTGCTCGCTTGACTTGCAGGAGAACATCAGCTTCCCCTGCACGCAGATGTTTACCTACGATCCATCTCCCGACTTGGCAGTTCCAATGATGCTCGGCTCAAGCTCTGCAAACGCGGCGTGATCACTAGTACTTTTATTGGTGGCGCCCAAGTCAAGGTACCAGACGCCCTTCTTGGTGTCTCCCTCTTGCGCCAGGGTAACCTGCGCCTTATCCTCTCTTAGGAAGAGTGCCGACTCCTCCCGAGTCGGTGTGGCCGGCGGCTGGTGAGCCGCCATGGTCGATTCCTTGCGAACTTCCTTTCCCGACTTCTCCCGAGCCTCCGGGGCCGGCTCCTTGCGAGTCACCTCTGTTGGCTGCTCCTAAGAAGCAGGCGCGTCCCACTCCGCAATCCACTGGATCCGGGTGGGTTCCTCCGGAAGAATACGACTGGAACTCTGACTCCACCTTCGAGCGATTCGTGGCATCCTGTTAGTCCACCTCGTAGCACTCCTCGGCTGCCTTTAGCCGACCGATGAGTTCCTCGATGGAGAGCGTGTCCAGGTCGAGCAAGGCTTTGATGGGGCATGCCATCGAAGTGTACTTCTTGGGGACGATAGAGAGGAACTTGACCATGGTGTCCGGCTCACTGACCTTCACACCTAGAACACCAAGTTGTGACACAATCACCGACAATCGCGAAGTCGTCAAGTTCCTCGCCATCGTCGAAATTTATATATGGCCTCGAGGTACTTCTTGAGCGATATAACACATGTGTCACGCATCCTTAAGACCCCGAGCCGCATCTTATCCAATGCCACCCAAGCCTCCTTCACCGTTGGCTTGACAATGACTGTGGGTTTCATCTCAAGCGGGATTGAGCACAACAAATACTCCATTGTCACACGGTCTGTCTCGCGCGCCGGCATCCATTCCTTGACAGTGACGCAGACCCAGCGCGCCTCCAGCATGAACCGCATGAGGAGGGTCCAGTCCGTGTAGTTCGTGCGTGTGAGCATCGGTCACTAAGCACCGGACTCTAAGATAACACGCTGGACTACCAGCGGGCCAACTGTTTCCTTTTGCTCTGCCGCAGGCAGCTCGTTCTTGTCGTCTGCCATCTCCGGCGAGCTCACAAACTCACAAGGCTCTGATACCAATTGTTACCCCTAAACGGGCGTGAGAGAGTGAAGGAAGGTAGTATGTGCCAGCGAGATTTTGGTTTGCCTTAATTTTTTCATTGCTATTGCCCTCCTTGTATAGGGGCTTATGTACAAAGTCAACTATCATGTCCAATCTGGCTGGACTAGACATGTCGGTGATGTCACTGACTCGGAACCACTGTTTGCAATGTCATGACACAAGATTACAATAGACTACCTCCACAGACTAGGAAGCACTGTCTATTAGTCCAGGGAGTGTTTTACCTAAACGACCGTGAGAGAGTGAAGGAAGGGAGTGTGTGCCAAAGAGATTTTGGGTTACCTCAATTCTCCATTGCTATTGCCCTTCTTATATAGGGGCTTGTATACAAAGTTGACTATCCTTTCCAATTCGCAATAGTACAGGTGAGTAATGTCAGTTATTCGGAACCATTGTTCGTGACTTCATGACACAAGATCATAAAGGACTACCCCCCACGGATTCGAAAACACTATAGATGATTACTAGCTCGTCCTATCCACCTACTATGTACTTCCAGTAAACTGGCTCCTAGTCAGCACCCAGAATGTAATTGCCAGCTGCTAGGGAGCATCCGACAACTATTGCCATTTCTCGGGAACAAACTCCCTGGATGGTTGACTACCTCGATCTGGGGACACTCTCCCAAGTAGGAACACTTTGCCGGCTACATGAGCACCTGGCAGCCGGTTGTTTCCCACTAGCCGGCCAGGAAGACATGCCTATTGAAACAAGGAGAATGGCTCCGCCCTGGTTAGACCCAAGGGCTCGCCCCATCATAAGCCGCTGCAGATCACGTTCAGTAGGCCCGTCGGCCCTAATAAGAAGGACGCGATGACCTCAGCACCATCGTTGGGCTATCACTGGCTGCCCTCGCAGCTACCGGCAGCCCGACCACCACCGTCCTGGGGATGTCGCTTCAAAATCTGTGCTTTGCCTCGCACATGGTAGATGTCTAGGGTTGATGCCACCCTCTACGCTAGCTCCGGACCAGTATTTGTCCCGCAAAGCCTGGGGTCTATGATGTAGAGGTGGGGGTATACTCCCATTATCGAAAAGCAAAACATAACATACGCGAGGAAAGATAGATTCAATTGATTTTCCTTTGGTGCAATGCACATTATCATTTTTTCCGTAAATTTAAGCAAGCATGCATATTTTTTATTTTAACATATTGTTTTCTGCCCACGAGATTATTTCCTTTTTAAGGAAATTTAGTTGTGGCTTGGTTACCTTTGATAATTTATTTGTGATATGTTGAATTGATGATCCTCCTCATTTGCATTTCAGTCGTCACTGATGGCTGGAGTGGTCCGCTTGTGGAATAAGTGGGAGGTCCAAATCCTGGTAGTCTTCAGTTTTGTCTTGCAAGTGTTCCTGCTCATGTTCGCGGTGATGCGTCGGCGGAACATTTCCATAGTCCCAAGGACCCTCTTATGGCTAGCATACCTCTTGGCTGACTTAATAGCGATATACATCCTCGGCCACATGTCAATTAGCAGCAAGTCCCACGAGAAGCAACAACTCTTGGCGTTCTGGGCGCCATTCCTGTTGGTGCATCTCGGTGGCCAGGACACCATCACTGCCTATTCCATCGAAGACAACCAGCTCTGGCCACGCCACCTGCTAACTTTTGTTGTGCAGACATTGGGAGTAGGTTATGTCCTCTACAAGTATATTGCCGGTAGCTGGACCTTGGTCATTGCTGCTGCACTGATGTTTGTCACTGGTGTCCTCAAGTACGGGGAGAGAATATGGGCGCTCAAGTCGTCCAGTCTGGACAACATGAGTAAATTCCTTGACGATAGGAAGTTGAGGGAGGCTAAACGGCTCGACGAGCCTTCCCGTTTGCGTGCCCAGGAGTTGGGTCCGGAAGAGGTTCTGCAGGCAGCTCATGACCTACTCCCCATTTGCATGGGCCAGTTCGTGGATTATAAGATTTGGCCTTCCGCATTCCAGAGTAAAACCATAGAGATATTATATGGCAAGGGGCGCATGTACGAGCTGATTGAGATGCAGCTCTCCCTGGTGCATGATTTCCTATACACCAAGGCAGTGGTGGTCTTCACATGGTGTGGATCCGTGCCACTTCTTCGGTTGCCACCATTACCGCTTTCTTCCTATTTCAATCAAGCATTGGCAAAAATGGCTTTAATAGAGGTGATGTAATTGTCACATATATCTTAATTGTTGGGGCTATCCTCCTAGAGTTGACAGCACTGTTGAAGGCAATGGTATCAACATGGACATGCGCATTGTTGCTTGCTAGAAGATGGGATCGTCTTCACAACATAGTTTTTTCTGTCCGGCGGTATGTTAAGGCCGCGGAGATGAACAGAAGATGGTCAGGTTCAATTGGACATCCCAAGTCGCTTCATGGAATTGGGCGGGGTAGTGGAGGCTGTATCAGGGAGATTGCCAAGTGGTTTGGATTGGAGTACAATGGAGGCTGCAGACATTTGTTGAAGAAGCTGCACCACTCCTATCCTGTCATTTCACATGGTACTAAGGAGTTGGTGTTGGAAGAGGTGCGCAGATTAGTGTTGGAGTGTCATGGCAAAGAGGATATCATGAGGAGTTACAGTGGTCAGTGCGTGCTGAGTCCATGGCATGAATTCTTTGAGGATCCAACCTCACGCGTTGGGATTGATTTTGATGAAAAAATTCTTACTTGGTACTTTGCCACCAAAATATTCCTCTCGTTGCCATCTCGTGTGGAAGCAACGCAGCAAGATGATGTTGTGGAGGCAATCAGGGCAGTATCTAACTACATGATATTCCTCCTTGCTGAACGTCCCTACATGCTGCGTAGCCCTGTTCGCGCTGGATCATATGCCAATAGTGAAGCAGCATATGTGGAGCAATCTGACATAAGTTATGTGATTGAACGCATCCGCAGAAGAGAGAAGCTGGACAAAAGAAGAAAGGAGCTGGATAGAAGAAGGGAGGGCTTAGATCCAAACAACACGGATGTAAGAAGGGATGCTATAGAGCTAGAAATAATAAGAAAGGAGCTGGACGGAATAACGGCGGAGCTGGACGGAATAAGGGCGGAGTCGCATTGGGGACCTTCATTTCCGCCCGCCTTAGCCCATGGATCCCAGCTTGTGGACAGTCTGAAAGACATGGAGGGGCGGGGCGAGCGGGAAGTCCGGCGGGTGATTCTTGGGGTGTGGGTGGAGATGCTGTGTTACGCGGGGCACCACTGCAGCAGGGATTCCCATGCCAGGCAGCTCTGCAGTGGTGGTGAGTTCATTACCATCGTCTGGCTTCTATCAACTGCCATATTCAATCACCAGTACTGTGGCGAGGATTGGTTTAAGGAGGGCGTGGAGGGGTTCTTCAAGTCACCACGCAGTGTCGTGGACGTGGCCCTGATGGTCCATACAGTGAATCAGAATCTGATGACATGCTGTTTCAGAAACCACAGGGAGATGGAGATGGAGATGTCGGACGATGCCGTTTGAGGCTGGCCGATGTAATTCAATGTATTGTGTACTAATTTCATATGCGAGACTGCAGTATGTGCTTCGGCTAGCTGTAGCAATTGGTGGTATATTTTTGCTTTTAAAAGACCATCGAATTCAAGTACATGTACTCGGCTCGTATAACGAACAACATGCTTGTTATTACCCTGTCTAGTCATATTGGAGCTGAGGAATATGTGTTAATTATATATTTTTTCCTATAAAATTATATGAATGTCATATTGCCTTTGTTACAAACTAGCAAACGTGACCCGCGCATTTGCGCGGTTAGATTTGTTGTGTCTTGATATCCGATATAGTTAATCGTTACCAGTTATTATTTATTCCTAAGTTTTCTTCAGTTTATTTGTCACTACATGGCATGATTTCAATAAAATGCATGTCCATATATTAACTGCACTGGATATATAGCCGGTAATGACCTTCTGTGAGCATAGAAGATATAAAGGAAATCACATACTGATACGGGCATCTGCTAGTTAGCACGCTAGGGCAATAAACTACGATGTATAATGTCCAAGGCATGCGAGCCACATATTTTGGCTGATCCTTCTAAATGGGCCGTTTGTATCCAGTTTGAGTCAGAGTCCAACTAGGTTTAGGGTTCGAGTAAGTCTTTGTTTAGGTTTGCCCAACCGACTATGGGTTGGCCTCCTATATAAAGGAGCCAGCGGCTAGGCTTTTAGACATCGTTGAGTTATGTAGAACATTGTGTTCAAGGTTCCACCGTCCCTAGGGGATCGGCGTGTAGACGGCGTCTCGGTCGTTCGTTGGTTATCTTTGGAATAAAGGCATGAGTGTTCTTGAATTGTAAAGAGTTATCGTGCACTGCGAGAAGGTTCTTGGACCCTTCAAGAGTTGTCGAGTTTGGCTTCATCATCTTTAGCTCACCTAAATCTATCATCAGGTTGCGTGGATCGCTCCCGTGATTGGAAGAATAATTATCATCAATGGTTCTTGCGATGAAAGATCAGGCAAACACCCGTATCATCTGGTATCAGAGCGTTAGGTTGATCACCGCGAGGTTTGTCTAGTTTAAGATCGATGTGCATGTTTACAAAGATTGGCAGATTGATTTTTGCTGGGATGTGTTGGATGGGGAGTTGACGCATTGTCACACCTCGGCGAGTTGAGGAGGAAGACGAAGGCCGCCTCCTTGTCGCGATCGCGCGTGGAGCAGCAGGAGTTTCCGACGATTACCAGCCAGCGATGGAAAGGAGCGGAAATAAGGATCAACTGAGATCTGCTTCCGTGTACGGCCTGGATAGTCACCTAGGCTTGATCGATACTTTTTGGCCTTCATGTACGCAAGGAAGAGATTTATTTGGTGTCCCTGTTTGCATTGAGCCGGTTTCAGCTTTCTAGAAAAAAAAGGGTCATTTATCGAATTGCCCACAGCGGACCACTTCTACTCAGTTTTACCCCTAGCGCCGAATGGTGCTCAGTTTTGCCCCTAGTCCGTGCGCAACTACTATGGAGAGGCCAGAACGGTAAGTTTGGAGTCAAATCCGTTCCACGAAGTGGGTCCGAGGAGTCAGACTCCGTTTCGCGAAGTGGGTCCGGGTGGGACTGCCAAGTTCGTTGAAACCGTCCGGAGCTTACAGGTGGGACCGCGCAGTTTGAATAGTCCACACCCAAACTTCCCGCTGGGTTCAGCGACGCGTGGGAAAACCGCGAGCCCCGCGTCGGTCAAAGACTGCCGGAGTAACGTCACGCGCTACAAAAGGCCCCTCGGCGCTCGCCGCTCTCCCCATTCTAGCCGTTAATCTCGCCCTTACCGCACTCGCTCTCATCGCTGCATTTCCACCTGGACACCCCGAGACGATGCCTCGCCGGCTCCGTGCAAACCGCAACTCGCCGTTGTACTGCCGCCCCGTGGCCGCGATGCGGGGCCACAGTCACGCCGATAGCGACAACGAGTTCTTCTACGAGGAGAACGAGCAGCAGCCGCAGGAGGAGGCGGCGCCCGAGCAGGAGCCGCCGCAGGAGGAGGCTGCGCCCGAGCAGGAGCCGCCGCAGGAGGCGCAGCGCTGGAGGAGGCTCAGGAGGAGGCAGCCTATCTGGCTCGAGCAACACGCCGCCGTCTACTCGTTCGAAACATGGCGGAACGAGGAGGCGTTCCACACGGTCCGCTCCTGGCTCAAGGAGGCGGCGGCAGCGGCCGAGGCTGCCGCTGTTCGTGCATCCCTGGAGACCCACCAGAGGGAGCAGGCGGAGCGCCAGGTCTACCGGCAGCTCGCCGCAACCGCGGCGTCGGATGAGCAGCAGGCGGTCGTCGCGCTGTACGAGAGCGACCGGCGCAAGGCTGCCCTGCAGAGCGAGAGGCGAGACCGCCGCCATCCCTCCGAGCAGGCGCAGCTGCACCGGCTGCGGATCCGAGGCAGAGCGGAGTGGCATGCGATCGCTACGCGGGCGAACCTATCGCCCTTAGCCAAGAACGACCACGAGGCGGGGGCCTCCAGCATGCTGGCCTACGACGACAGCGATGAGGACGACGAGGAAGAGGAGTAGAGGATGACGTCTAGGAGGAGGGTGACGACCAGGCCGGGTGATCGCGGCGAGCCTCGGCCAACCGTAGTTTTTTTTTAAGTTTTTTCAATGTTTTTAGTTAAATTATGCCGTCTAGCTTTCTGTAAAACTATCGTCGAATCTATGAATTTGAGCCTATTTCGACGAGTTCGCATTTTTTAATTAATTTTGAGTATTTCTGAACAAAATCACGGGGCAGAATGTAGACTAAAAGTGAAAAGAATGTTTGAATAATGTTGTATGATGTTGAACTAAGTCATTCCAAAATTTTGGGCAAATGTGCTTCAAATGAGGTCTGAAGCTAGAGTACACACCCCCCGTTTCAAATTTCATGAAAGAATCGACCTTGCCAAAATTATCCAAATAAATTTGAGGAGCAACTATATCACATATAACAACATTATGTGTTGGATTCATGTCATTTTGATTTTGTTTTAATAATTTATGCTCATTTGAAACCATCGCTCTATTCTCATGAGAAATGTGCTTCAAATGAGGTCTGAAGCTAGGGTAAATACCCCCGTTTGGAATTTCATGAAAAAATCGACCTTGTAAAAATTATCCGATCCAAATCAATTTGAGGAGCAACTATATCACATATAACAGCATTGTGCGTTGGATTCATGTCATTTTGATATTTTTTTTGAATTATTTATGCTCATTTGAAACCATCGCTCTATTCTCGTGAGAAATGTGCTCCAAATGAGGTCTGAAGCTAGGGTAAACACCCCCGTTTATAATTTCATGAAAAATTCGACCTTGCCAAAATTATCCATAGAAATTTGAGGAGCAACTATATCACATATCACAACGTTGTGCGTTGGATTCATGTCATTTTGATTTGTTTTGAATTATTTATGCTCATTTGCAACCATCGCTCAATTCTCGTGAGAAATGTGCTTCAAATGAGGTCCGAAGCTAGGGTAAACACCCTCATTTATAATTTCATGAAAAATTCGACCTTGCCAAAATTATCCATAGAAATTTGAGGAGCAACTATATCACATATAACAACGTTGTACGTTGGATTCATGTCATTTTGATTTGTTTTGAATTATTTATGCTCATTTGCAACCATCGCTCAATTCTCGTGAGAAATGTGCTTCAAATGAGGTCCGAAGCTAGGGTAAATACCCCCATTTGTGCTTCAACATTTTTTGACATATTTTCTAAATCAACCAAATGAATTTCCTAGACATCTATTCTACATGTATAGTGTAAATCTGAAGTTTCATTATGTTTTGAATAATTCTTCTATTTTTTATTTTTTATTTAAATAACATGGTTTAATAGAAAAATCATATGTAAAACTGATAAAAATCATCGCTGTAGTAAATCTGAAGTTTCATTATATTTTTTTATTTAAATAACATTGTTTAATACTTAACAGCAAAGAAATCATATGTAGAACCATCGATCCATGTGGCCAACGTACCAACCAATCAGAGCGCAGAACGAGCGTCTCGCGGATCGTTGTGGCTGCGAGCGCATCCGTCCGATGCACGATTCCTTCTAGAAGGCGTCGATCCAACAGCCCAGATCGAATCTCTGTGTTTCCTTCTAGAAGATTTTTGGGTGGTCAAACAAAGGGTTGACCAAGCTTGAAATAAGCATACATAATTCAAAAAAATCGAAAAAATATATTGCCGACGCACATAGTAGTGTTATGTCATATAGTAACGAGAAAAAAATATAAACCTGTCTTATAAAAAATGGAACGAAAAAGCCCTTGTGTAACATGTGATATCCTGAACAGTCTAGTAGAGAGTTCAAGATAATGAGATGAGTTTCAAACCTTTGGAACTCAAATAAGGTCAAAATCTCACCAAAGCTTCATTTTGGTGTGACCAAGAAAGATCCAAAGTTATTTTTTTCATTTTGATGTTTTAAACTTGTTTTATTTACGATTTACGATTAAAATCATTATTATTCAAAAGAAAATAAATAATACGAATATTCATCCAATAAATTTTCAGGCTTCGAAATTGCATTATATAGGTCTAATACAAGTCTAGGAAAAATATAAATAGGATTTATAAACATTAGAACGAAAGCCATCACTAAAATGAGATTCCTCGAATACAGGAGTAGAGATTACAAAGAATATGAGGTGGAAACATCCTGAATCTTCCGAAGAGGTGCGTTCTACCTTTTTGTTTTGTGTTTCTATGGGCTATCCTAGCACAAGCAAGCAAATAGTTCCACATTGCTACCCCCTTTCGACGCAGTTACCGCGTGTTTCCGTATAAGTCCGGTATTTCTCCAGCGGGGCTAGGGTTTCACCGGGAGGGGGGCTACGGAGCGTCTGGATCCCAACACAAGCTAGGGGGTTCCATACCATGATAGTATAGGTGTGTTGTGTGCTTTGGATGTCAAAGATTGCTCTCCAGGGTGTGACCCGCTTCACCGGCATCCATTTCTCTCTCGTGAGCGCTTACAGGGTGAAACTCCTGTATCGGACCAAACATCCTGAATCTTCCGAAGAGGTGGGTTCTACCTTTTTGTTTTGTGTTCCTATGGGCTATCCTAGCACAAGCAACCAAATATCTCTGAAAATGTCTAGAAATGACATGGCCGAGTAGTGCAGATGGTGAAAAGCGATCCTCTTACTTTGCCCACCTTATGTTCTCTGACTTTCTCCCATGACACGTGGGTCCAGTGTGTGATGGGCTCCATTTTTCAGTGACCTAAAGTCACAGTATCGCGTTCCCGCACAGAGAAGCGCTCGTCTCAGCGTCTGCAGGCCGTTGCCGCCGTAGTTTGCATGCATGGACTCGATATGCACCGTTCCTTACGATCAAACGATCGAAAATGAAACGGTGCATGGATAGGGTGTTTTGTCTCAATGTAACTGCATGCAACAACGGACACTGTCTAGTGGGGCTCCGTTCACCAGCCCGGTGCATGCACGCCTCGTTTTTTCAGAGTAAACTACGTGGCAGAAGAAGAAAATAGTTAACGTCGCGTCGCATTTGCAGCAGCCCTGCACGCCTCGTTTCAGAAACACAAGCCGCGTCGCATTTGCACCACCCCTGCACGCCTTGTTTCAGAAACACGAGTCGCGTCGCATTTGCAGCGACGCAGCCATCCACGCCTCGTTTTCAGAAGATACGCATCAATGCATATGCAGCGAGGCAGGATTTGGCGTTAGACTTTGGACTTTCTTCTCTTCACCTCTTTAATACACGCATGCAACTTCGAATCACTTCGACTGACGAATGCACACGCGCTCGTACTCCGTATCACTAGGTGTCCTACGCCTACGCCTATGCATGTTCTACACCGCTTTGACCATGCATCGACTCCTTCTACACTGCATCCAATGTTTTCACACAGTTTGCTTCATCTACCCAAATAAATTCACGTCTAATCGTGTCTTTAAATAGTCCTTTTCACTCGTCCTCCATATTCTCATCCCTCTCCAGCCCTTTGCCCTTCTCTCCCTTCAAGCCCTAACAATGTCTTCCTACTCACTCCCTTCAAGCCCGGAGTCGGTCTCCGACGAGGACAACCGCCCCAAGGCTTGGCCTTGGTACGAGGCCGAGTGGCCCGAGGCGGAGTCGGACGTCTCTCCCAAACGGGAGCGATCGCCGACGCCTCCCTTCGTCCACCGCCCCGTCCCTTCCACCACCACCAAGACGTCGGACATCTCCCCCAAGACGGACCACCGCCTCAAGAGACTGGAGCGGCTGGAGGCGAAGGAGTTGAAGGCGCAGGCGAAGAAGGAGGCGAAGCCTTTCCGGGCCAGCATCAAGCGGTCCATTGAGGCGCAGGAGGAGAGGATGCGGGCGGAGAACAACCGCGCCCGCATCAAGCAGGAGATGGAGATCCGGGCGGCGGAGTGGCCGCGGAAGTAGGGCGGCGCCGGAGGGCGGGAAGGGCTCCCGCATGCAGAGCGGGAGCAGTTAGGGCTAGCATTTTTTTAGTTAAATGTAATGTTTCTCGGGCCCCACTGAATATATGTAAAGTGGGGCCAATTATCCTCTATTAAGTATGTTTAATTATATATAATCCCTATATATAAAGTTATGTTCTTATATTTGTCCAAATGTACCCACTGTTTAGAAGTTTTTTCCTTTCTAATTAATCATCGCTTTAAAATCTGCACATTGTAAACAAAATTTATATATAAGAGATGTGCTGCATTATGTTTTCTAAGATAACATACAAATTTGAGTTGATCACAGTATATATTTTATATTATTAATACGAATAATTTGATGGTTTAATAAATGGATAATGCGTAGTCTGCATGTAGTGATTAATAAATATAAATGGATAATGTGTAGTCTGCATGTTGACATTGGGCCTCATGTGACATTGGGCCGCAAGCAAAGGTCAACAGGTGGGGCCCACATGCAGCGCCAACCGTCAACAGCTGGGGCACACAAACCGCGCCAACGCTCAACAGCTGGGGCCCACAGGCCGCGGCAACGGTTCTATGATGGGTCTCACAGGTCAGGATCCTAACGGGGGCAGAAAGTAACGGTGGGAGCAGCGAAAGGAGTCCTTGCGCACTGACTAGGGGCAAAACTGAGGTCGATTCGGCGCTAGGGGTAAAACTGAGGTCGTGGTGCCAACTGAGGGCACCTTGTTAAATATCCCAAAAAAAATACAGTAGAAGAAGAGGTACGGATCGGACCACAGGCAATTATGTGGAAAGGTCTGTCACGATTAACAAGGAAAGTTCGTATCTCAGGGATGATATATTCGGTTTGGTACATTAAAAAAAGATAATGATTTTAATTCTAAGCGATGGTGGACTGGTTTATTTGGATTTATGGCATGCAGAAATTTGTCTTGTTCGTCTTGGGTGATGCACTCAGTTGACCTCTATAATTTCAGATTGCATCCGCGGGCGTATTCAGCTTATTTGGACCCTTGGTGTGCAGGAATTTGTCCTGTTTGTCTGGGGTGATTTGTGTAGCGTGTTTCCACGTGTTGTCCGAAAGTTGTGTGTCAGAGTCAGGTTGGTGGTGCTAAACATGGAGGGCACCAAGAATAAGTCTAGCTAGTCGAGATAGAGAATGTGGTGAGGTAGCACAACTTGAGAATATAGCTCCGGCGCTCCAAATCCTTCCCGCAACCTGCCACAACACTGGATTCTCAAGACTGGAGGCGGCGAAAACCCCTGGAGTCGCTGGACGTATGAGGGACAGAGGGTTGGGTGAGATAAGTTGCCTTGTTTGCGAGCCAGGCATAAGATGATTGTCTATTTGGGCCGGGCCAATTTTAGCGACATGGAAAGCGAGCGAACGAGCGATTCTGCGGTGCGGGTAAGCGGACGGAACATACGTAGATTTAATAGTATATAAAGATAAAGAAAAGATAAGAAGATGTAGGTTTGCATGCATCAAGAGTAGCTAACAAATCTTACAAACTTCACAAGATAAGGTTACATGCAACGTTACGGTTGGCAAAAACAAAAAAGATTAGTGCATTGGCATTTGATACTTAATTATGTTGAAGTGTGACACCACCGCCACAACAACCATAATAGTAAAGAGTATGTCTTTCACCTATCTAATTAAACATGGAATGTGTTGGGTTATCTAAATTATATTGCCCCGTTCCATTTAATTTTGCTTAGCTCACCCAATTTCTCGTGTGGTCATGTTAATCAACATTTAATTTGATGGATAGCTAAATAACTTGAATCCATAAATAAATTGCTCGGACTTCGGTTCTGCTTAAATTGATTAGTTGCATCTTCCTTTGCATCCCGCATGTCATGCATTCATATTCTTGATCATGCTGGATCTTTTGTCGTAGTAGTAAGTGTTGCATCCGTTGTTTCTTCTAGTGCTTTGTTTTTTCGCGGATAGGACGTTGAGATGATGGGAACAACGACAGGTTCTTCTTCCTCAACAACTGGAATCCCAGGCAAGCTTTACTCACTTGCTACATATGGTTGTCGTTGCTCACTTGTTACCGATTCTTTCCATTGTCTTTACTCTAGCCTTATGATACGATGCTTCTGTCTCGATCTTATCATATGTTTACCTTGCAGCCATGTTATAGCCTCCCCTCCACTTCCTCCTATTAATTGTTGTTTGTTTACCTTGTTGGCCCTCGTGTCGTAGTTGCATGCTTAGTGTTGTTTGCGCTCAAGTCTTGTTATCCTTTGTCATCTCACCTGTTTAGTATGATAGTTGGGTTTCAACTTAATCAACATCATGTTAATGTTTGGGGTAATAACAATTTGATCATAAGGCACTAGCAGGAGGCCCGGCGTGGTTTTGGAGTCTGCTAGTGTCGAACTTAGGAAAAGGGTCTTGTCCTCTGATCCATGATGAGCGCGCTAACCGCATGTGGGTGGTGAGTATGGGCACTCCCCTTGATTTAGTACTAGAGTTGATGTTCGTCCAGGGGTCACACTTAGTTCGGGCTTTCCATTTGGCACGATAACTTGGTACGAGCCCATGGTGCTACGGTGACCTGATTGTCGCACCCGGACTTCTAGGGGATACTCACAGTCCGCTAAACAGTAGGTAAATGGCTTACGGGGCATACTGGCACCCGCATCTCAATATGAGTAGGCCAACACGTAAACGTGTGACAACCATTCTCTACTATTCATCGTCTGCGCAAAGGATCCCATAGAAATCCAGATACTTCCATTGACGTACTTCATAACATACACCCATGGTACGTCAACGGCATTTGAACAAGTGATATCACAACAGATCTCTAAGACACAAAAGATTGAAATAAGTTGCAACTAGCTCTCATTAGAGCAGAGATAGCAAATACAATCATCCAGAGGACACATGTCCCAACATATCATCATTACATCACAGCGGAAGCATCCAAAGTGTCTGAGTACAGACAAGATCCAAATAGGCCTAAGAGGCCGAAACGAAAAGACGGAGCCCATCCACGAAGTCTCAGATCCAGCCCGGGTCCGCTATCTACTCGTCAGCAGCCTCGTCATACTCCACATAGTAGCCACCATGGGGATCCTCGGAAACGTAGTCTGCGGAAACCACAGCCCCAAAGGGGTCAGTACATAAACGTACTGGCAAGTAAGACTCAAAATTCACCAAAGTGTACCCAACAACATCAAGCACAGATGCTTTGAGTTCAACGGAAGAGAAGGGGTGATACAAAAGATGCGGCAACGGGCTGCACTAACCAACTACAGAGTTGCTATAACTTCCGACTAACAGAAAGGAGATAAGATAGCGTATCGTAACCAACTATAACTAACTCCAAACAAACCCATCCTGGATCTCGCCCCTTATCCAAAGAAGCAATCCGAGGATAACTCACACAGTTGGATTAATGATGGTTCAAGTTATTGTGTCAATAAGACTATTACTAGTCAAGTTATCATTAGTTAGGTGTAAGTTGTTCTGAGTACTTGTTAGCCAGTACTTTCACCAAGTCATCCATAACCGCGGAAAACACGGCTTCTCGAGAAGATTTACCCTGCAGGGGTGCACCAATTTGGCCGTACACGTAAGAATAACCCGCCAGATGGAATGGCCCTTCCACCAAGCGGGGCACTCAACACAACTCAACTCTTCTTCGCATCAAGCCCAAAGAACCCCGTGCAATTGAGCGCACGGCTAATCAAGCCCCACAAAGAAAAGGGGACCCTCATAGCACTCTAAGAACGTGTCTCCCTAAATGCCGACTACAAAAGTTCCACCCTGGTACCAAGGGTTCGCACCTGCATATGCATGCGGCAAATGGAAAACCCGAACTAAATGAGGCGATTTGGACGAGATGCGAATCGAATCAAATTGAGGGGGGCGCCCATACACGCTTCCCACATGCGGTTAGTGCGCTCATCATGGATCAGTAGACAAGACCCTTTTCCTAATTAGGGTCGACATTAGCAGGCCTCAAAACCACGCCGGGCCTCCTGCCGGTGCCTTATCAGCAAATTATTATTACCCAAACATTAACATGTTGATTGTTGTTTAAACATCGAGCCCCGGAACATAATAGAAATATAGTAACAGAAAGTAACGGGTAACAGACTCGAGCCAAAACAACCCTAAGCATGCTAGTAAGACACGGGCAACAAGCAATGGGGTTATAGGTGTGGAGTTGAGGCTATATCCGGGTTAAAGGATAACATGTGATAGGATCGAACAGAAGCAACGATTCATAGGACTAGCAGAATAGACAACGGAAAGTATCGGTATCCAATGTTGAAAGGAACACAATGGTTCATGTGAGTGAATACTTGCCTGCAAACTCAGCAGCCTGGTACTGAGCTAGATCCTCAGAAGGGGTGTCGTAAAGCTCCTCTGTCTCAACGTCGTCGTCTATTCGAGAAGAAGCAATCAAACAACACAGAGAAACAAACAATCAATAACATGGCATAATGCACAATCATGGGATGATGCATGTCCATTTAATTGATGCATCAGAAATAAACTAGTTGACAAGATAACATGTTTAAATGGACCCATATGCAATTGGATTGCATATGGAAAGCCCATGAGTTAAGGTTGGAATAATTGTTCTACAACTAACCAACAGGTGAAAGAGGATTAGCATGATGCATGGATGAGGAAAACAAAATGAAAACAACAATAGGAACAATTTGAAATGAAGTTTACCAAGTTTGTAATTTTATTTATTAAGTTATGAAATTTTGGTTTCTTAAAGGTGTTACACAAGCATTTGTTGTTTTCACCAATTTTAATTGTTCAAAATAGATAACAAAGTTCATATTTGGAAAGAACACAAAATTTTTGGTGGAATACATGTTTCACTTGTTGAAAAAGGATTTAGAATAAATTACTTATGAATTAAACAAGTTTTAAACAAGATTTAAATGGATTTAATTCAAGTATGAATTTATTTGAATTTTTATTTGTTCAAAACATTAAACCAAATTCATATTTGAAAAGTTTATACTTTTATGGTTTGAAAACATATTTTATATGTTCAAAAAGAATTTAATTTGACCAAGTTATGAATCTAGCAAATTTAAATGATTTAAACAAGATTTAAATTATTTAACCAATTTTAATTATTCAAAACATGAAACAAAGTTTATATTTGGAAAGGTGGTTTAATTTTGCATGGAAAACATGTTTTATATGTTGAAAATGAATTTAAAATGAGCAAGTTATTAATTTGGCAATTTTAAATGCATTAATCAAGAAACAGTTGTTTTTAGCAATTTAATTTATTTAAAACAGAACACAAAGTTGATATTTGCAAAGTACATGAAAAATGGGATGGAAAACATATTTAGTTTGTTGAATTTGGAATTTTTATGCCCAAGTTATGAATTTTGCAAAATTAAATGAAATAAACAAGTTTTCAAATATTTCACCAATTTAAAATATTCAAAACAGTAAACAAAATTTATATTTGGGTAGAGAATTCAATTTGGTATTGAAAACATATTTAAAATGTTGAAATTGGAGTTAAAATGAATTATTTATGCATTTTTAGAGTTTAGGTATTAATCTGCCATTTATTTAGTAGCTAGGGACTTAGAAAAATATTTACACTGACTAAGAAGAAACTAGCAAGGACTTGTTTGCGAATAGGGGATTTGTGCAGGGCCTGGAAAAATAAGAGGGGGAAAAGGGGGTTTAATCCCGGGGGTGGGATTCGAACCCAAGACCCCCTGGGCGCGCGCACAGAGCTGCTGCCACTGCGGTGGCTGTTCGATGCTTGTCAGGTAAGGGGCTTGTGGGTGGTTAAGGTTCAGATAGAGGGATTTTTAACTGAACTTTAAAGTTCAGTTTCTGCAACTCGACAGGGACTGAGCCCGCCGGCGGCGCTCTGCTTGCGGTGGCCGTGGTGGCTCGCTGTGGTTGCGTGTGCTTGGGTGCTCGCGGGCGACAGGTGCGTGCGTGCTCGTGCTGCGCAGGGAAAAGGAAAGGGGGGGAGAGAGGGAAAGAGAGGGGAAGCTCACCCTCTGAAGCAGGTGCTCGGGAAGGATGGCGGCCGGCGGCGAAAGCTGGACGGCGGCGGCGCTCCGGTTGTTCCGTGTGCCCATGTTGATGTCGAGGACGAAGAGGGAGACGAGGGGGTTCGATTCCCGGCCCTACCCTGGCCGGAGGGAGGCCCGATCGACGGCGATCGCCGGAAGAACAGAGGGTGGCCGTCGGGTGTTTGGGTTCAGAGAGAGGGATGGTGCAGAGATGGAAGATGGAGGTGGGAGGAGAGAAAAATGGAGGCGGGGAGAGAGGAGGGGGAGAGAAAGGTTAGGGCAGAAGGGGGCCTCGGGCTAGGGTTTTTAAGGGGAGGGGGAGAGCGAGCTCGGCCGTTGCTCCCTTCTCTGCATCACGTGGACATGCCCGATGGCATGCCGTACAGCAGGAAGAAGGCGTGGGGGGGTTACCAGGCCGAGGGGGAGATGGTGGGCTGGGCCTGGCTGGCCTGCCCTTCTCTCCCTTTGCTGTTTTAGTTTTTTATTTTTCCTTTCTCTTTTTTTTTGTAGAAAAGAATAAGAGGAGAAATAGATGGGTTTTTAGGAGTAGAAAAATTAGGAAAAACTTTGTATTGCTTATTTATTGTAACAGCAACCTAGTCCAACTTTGGTTTTTCAAATAATTTGAAATTATTTGCTGTTTGCCATTTGTTTGAATTTGAATGAAATTTGCTATTAAATGAGTTATTAAAAAGACCCATTTAAATAGTGTGAACCCTTAAGCTTATTTGAAACAATAGGTTGATTTGTTTTGTAATTTTCATAAAGTTCAAAATGGTTGTTGTTTTGGAAATTAATTGAATTTGAAAATGGTTTGGTATTAGATGAATTTTTGATAGAAACAAAACAATAGTTTTGAAATTACAACTTTAATGGAAACAAAATAATTGTTTTGATTTGAAAATTCATTTGGAAATTGTAACATCACAAGTATGAAGCAAAAGGTTTGAATTTTTGGTATGAAATTCAAATAGAAAACAAGGAAAACAAAGGAAAACAGAGGAAAACAAATGGAAAACAAAGCAAAACAAATGCAATGAACATGATGTCATGATGCAAAACATAAAATAACAGAGAGCAAACATTCTAATGGCTATTTTTCATACTTGGGATGTTACAAAACGCCCCCCCTTGAAGGAATCGCACCCCGAGATTCCTACTGAGAAGAGAAAAGGTCCGGATACTTCTTGCGAAGATCCTCTTGAGCTGTGACACGTGAAACACATCGTGCACCTTGGATAGTTTTTCTGTTAGTTCAAGACGATAGGCATTCCTGGCAAGTCTTCTGGAAAGACGTCAGGGAATTCGCAAACCACCGGAACATTTTCAAGTAGAGGTAGAGGTTTTGTATCGAGGGTGTATAGTTGAATAGAACTTGATTCATTTGGAGAATAGACTATCTAGCCAGAAGGGTGGAACAGAGTTATTGATTAGACGCCGGTGGAATAACTGAAGTGGGAAGCAACAACAAGGTTTCAACGGACGAAAAGGATGTTGAGAAGAACAGGATAACAAAGCAACATTGTGGAAACACGAGACCAAAACACTCCTGAGGTACTACGGAAAACCCATCCGGGCTTCTAAAGGATCAATATCTACTGCTTAAGGAATAGAGGATCTTCTTCCGGGGCTTACACGCCTCCGTTCTCAATCGTGAGTAGACAACATGATAAATCATGTCACAACCACCTCCATTCCTATGGACTAGTAGATATAACTATCCTAGAGAAACCAGGATTCGTGAAATCCTAACTTGAAAGTTTAGATGAGAAGAGAAAACAACGTTGCACTTCCTTACCAGAAAAGGGAGGGTGGGTGGGGAAAGAAGAAAAAGAACAGAATTCCTACTCTCACGTTTCATTTTTCCTATATAGCTACAAAATAGTTTCTAGACTCAACTGTGACCAGTAAAAGGGATCCTACAGGCAGACATGCTCTGATACCATTTGTCGCACCCGGACTTCTAGGGGATACTCACAGTCCGCTAAACAGTAGGTAAATGGCTTACGGGGCATACCGGCACCCGCATCTCAATATGAGTAGGCCAACACGTAAACGTGTGACAACCATTCTCTACTATTCATCATCTGCGCAAACCATCCCATAGAAATCCAGATACTTCCATTGACGTACTTCATAACATACACACATGGTACGTCAACGGCATTTGAACAAGTGATATCCTGCTCCGGCCGCGACTCCGTCCGCCTCGCCTCCGTCCGTCCCGACGTCGCGCGCTGCCCTCTGCCTCCGTCGCCGTCGCCGTCGCCGCCCTCTGCCTCCGTCGCCGTCGATCCCCCGCGGCCCCGCCTCCGTCGCGCCGTCGCCGTCCGCCTCCGCCTCCGTCGCCCCGCCTCCGCCTCCGCCGCCCCGCCTCCGTCCCGCCTTCGCCTCCGCCGCCCCGCCTCCGCCCCGTCGATCGCCTCTCGCCCCTCGCCGTCGCCCCGTCGCCCTCTGTACGCGTAGATAAGATTTTTTTTTGTTTTTACAATTTTGTTTAGTGTTAGAATTTTTAGAGTAATTAGTGTTAGAATTTTTAGAGTTAGTGTTAGTGTTAGTGTTAGAAATTTTTAGAGTTAGTGTTAGATTTTTTTTAGAGTTAGTGTTAGTGTCAGAATTTAGTGTTAGAAAATTGTAGAGTTAGTTTTAGATTTTTTTTAGAGTTAGTGTTAGTGTTAGAAATTTTTAGAGTTAGTGTTAGATTTTTTTAGTGCTTTAATTTGTTTTTACAATTTTGTTTAGTGTTAGAATTTTTGTGTTAGAATTTTGTGTTTAGAAGTTAGTGTGTTAGAAAATTTCACTAAGTTAGTGTTAGAAAATTTCAGAAAGTTAGAATAATTGCACTAAGTTAAGAAATTTTACTAAGTTACCATTTTGTTCCTGTTTAACTTTCAACTTATTTCTGTCATATTTCTCAATTTACTATTTTTTACTAAGTTAGAAACACTAAGGTATTTTACTTAATTATGGAATACTTACTTAGTCCGGGCATGTTTTTAGTTCATGTCTATGTTGGACCCGCCGGGCGATGTCCGAGACTGGGCCCCGCCAGGCTGGCACTGGAGCTCCTTAGTACCGGGGCACGCGGCTTGGTGAGAAATCCGGGTGACGTGGTCGACCCGGATATTCTTTGGTGGCCATCGCGTGGGCCACGCTCGGTGCGGAGAGAGCCGGCCCCTGAGGAGGTGGTACAACAGCGTATCAGGGAGGAGGACGAGCACGTCCGTCGCTACATGTACTTGCTCGATAGGCAGTATAGCAGCAGTTGGTCGATTATTCAGAGGGTTCCTTACCACGTGAGCTATGACCCTATGAGGGTTCCTTATCTATGGATGCGTAGCACCCGTGACTCAGCACCCCGCGGCTTAGGACCCGGTCGGAGTTAATTATTTTGAGAGATGTCACGAGACTATGTATAAGTGATATTATTCGATCGTGATGTAATAGGGTTAAAAAAATTAACCCGAGCTATGTAACTCTTGGTGTGTCCAGAACTATTATTTCATTAATATGTCCAGAACTATTTTATTACTGTCCGATGAAATAATTTCGCCAAGTGCCCGATGAAAATTTCGCTAAGTGTTCTTCATTTTATAAATTTTACTAGCAGGTGTTGAGCTATGGATCCCCAACAACATGCACATGATCCGCACGCCGATAAGATCGCGGGAATGGGTGAGGCGGAGAAGGAAAGATACATGTGCGAGATGATTTTTAATAATGCAATGGCCATATATCGTGATGACGACGGTGGACAGGCGTTTAGCAATCAATTTTTGAACGACTCCGGTGACGGAGCTCAGAATATAGAAGATGTAGTAGATGATGACGACGACAACGTCGAGGATGAAGAAGTGCCCTCCAGAACAAACTCTGCCAATGTATATCTCAAGTCACTGTTCACGCAACAATTAAATATTTGTATTGCACTTACTAACGAATCATTATTTTCCCGTTTAGGCGCCCTCCGGAATAGCTAGCGCAAGTACTGAGACAAAGTCGAAACGAGGCCCGGCCGCAAGGTTGAAAGATACCGCAACGTTCCCGATCGATACAGTTGCTGCTGATGGCAAACCACTGCAGCCCCCAGAAACTTATCGCAAATTCGTAAATCAGTGCGGAGTTGTTGTAAGAGACCTGGTCCCGATCAACTTAATAGAATGGAATAAGCCGAAGACCGGGGCCAACGTTGGAGCTAGTTATGTCGATGAAAGATTGAAAAAAATTCTTTGCGAAACGCTATGGCTAAATTTCAGCGTAGCGAGCGATAAGAAGAAAGTCGAGCAGTGGGCTTTGAAGAAGATGGCCACACAATTCCAGAGGTGGAAGAAAGAACTGTGGAAGAAATATAAGGACGAAGATCCAGTTTTCACCGGGAACCTAGTGAAGATAAGAGACGCTTGGGATGATTTTAAGGCGTACAAGAAATCGGGTGTCTTTGCATCCCGATCGGCCACAAATTCGGAGAATGCGAAGAAGAAGAAATATCACCATATTTTGGGGTCAGGTGGCTACATGACTGCCCTGCCTAGGTGGCGAAGCTATGAAGCTGCGCTTGTGAAAAGAGGTATCATTCCACAGACACATGACTGGCCCGATAGGTCCAAGTTCTGGTTGTTCGCGCATGGGGCAACGTTGGACGCTGAGACTGGGATGATTGTTGCGGAGGGACCATGGTCGGAAAAAATAACAAAGGTCGTAGCAGAACTAGAGAAGGCAATAGAAGATGTTCGAAAAGGAACTTTTGTTCCCGATAGAGAGAACGACGAGCTGACGAGGGCACTCGGGAACCCCGAAAAGTGGGGACAAACACGAGGCTTTGGAGCCTCTACCCCGTGGAGCCAAGGGTTTGCAGCGGACATTGGCACTTACAGAAGCCGTGATAGAAGCAAGAAAAGGGCGATGGAACGGATATCGACATTAGAAGAAAAGGTGGATTTTCTCTTGAAGAAAGGGGGACACCCTATACCTGAAACTGAAGAGGAGGTAGAACATCGTCCTGCACCTGATCAGCTGCAAATACAAGACGATCATGTAGCAGATGCCGTCCCATCTCAGCATAGAAGCAGCGTGGGTTCCACGCACCTGCAGCTAGAAGACGGTCGTGCAGTCGAACCGTCGGCGCCTCACTACCCCGTGGATGATATCACGGAGAAGACAAACTGTGAGATACATATGCCAATGGGGAACATATCCTTCAGGGTGGCGTCAGGCTATGCTTTACCGAATCAACCTGGAGCAACCTACCATGGTGGTCAGATTCCAGCATCCCATGCTCGTGTCGGGTTGTCAACAATTACGCCGGGATGCCATTCAATTGAGCTCCATATTCCTGGAGGTGAAGGCGAGAAGACACTGGGAGAAATGGAGCTTGGTATCATCTTGTGGAATAAGAAACACATCGTGTTTCCTAACTCGGCGCCAAGGCCACCGACTCCTCCAGGTACAAATGCATCATACCTCCATCAATTACTGAATGTTGCACCACATGTAAGCTTATTTTTAATATTTTTTTCACTTTCGTACAGAGAATGCACGACCTCCAAGTCCACCCCCCCAACGCACCTCCAAGTCCACCCCACAACGCAGATTGGGAGCCCGAGGCCGAGGGTCCATCGCCCGTGCACTCCCGTGAGCCGACGGATGCGCCCACTACGGGTACGGCAAAGCGGAAGCTGCAGTTCAGAAGAAACAGGACTCCTCCCAAGAAGAGACCAAGGAAATCCAAGAAAGTCGAGACTCCCCCGCAGTTACCAGGCCTGATGACTCCGGAGGAACTAACCGATGCCGTGAAAGCCAAAACCCAAGCATGGTTCGCACGGTTTCCCCTGAAGCCCCCCCCCCCCCCCCCTCCAGACGTCTGGAAGGAAACTCTGAAGGACATCCCAAAGTGGAAAATTGAGCGGACCATCGACAACTTATATTATCCTGCACCGCCGCCACCGCCGCCCCTTTCAGACTATGAACGGTACATTGAGAAGACGCACACCGCACAGATGAAGCAGGCGGAGGAGATGAAGCAGGCGGAACAGACGAAATGCGGGAAACAAGTTCCCCAGCTCGGACAACAAGAAGAACGGTCAATTGCCCCGCTCAAGGTCTTATCTGACCAGGCTTCAGTGTCCGGTCCACGCATGGGCGACGTGGGTTACGCTATTGCTGATGTGGTATATACATACAAGCACGGGCACACTCTGGTCGAAAATCCTACTGCTCTAACAACCCAACTACGGAGTTTACATGATTGGTACTTGGAGGCCGCAAGGCAGAAGAGAGACTGTATCATGGCTCAAGTTCAGGATCAACACTACTTCGGAGATTACGGTGTCGAGCTTGGGTTTGATGATTTCTTCCAGATGTACAATCAACATGCCCTCGACAAGTCTATCCTCAGCTGCTACTGTTTGTACGTGATTTATTTGTGTAATTTAATTATTTAGTTAAGCTCGCGTTCGTTGCCCGTATAATTATCACTCACGGCATTCTTTTTGTACGCTACTATGCAGAATGAAGATTCGTGAATGCAGGCTGGCAGGAATCTGGGACTTTGGGTTCATTGACCCGTATTCGTATCATCAAAACACAATAGAAAGGTTCAACAAGGATACACCGGATGATTTGCTAAGGTTTTTGAAGCGACAAAGTACCAAAAAAGAAATACTTTGGCCCTACGGATTCAAGTGAGTGTGTTACTGTCTTGTAGACATTCCATTTTGCTTACCTGATGTTAAGTGTAATTGATGAGTATGCATGACTGCGTGTGTACACGTGCGCAGCGGCCACTTCATATTGTTCATCATTAGAATCGATAAAGGACAAGTTGAAGTCTGGAACTCGTTAAACTGGGGCGCTGACACATGGAAGACCGCGCGTCAGATGCTTCAAAAGTATATATATATCGGCCTCTTTCGTTCATCGGCCTCTTTTTCGTTCATTTCCTGATATCAAGTAAGTAATAATTAACTCTTCTATTCATTTTTCTTTTGTCGCCCAGGGTTAGGCAAATGTTCATCAAGGAAGAACCCGGTACATGGCAGACAAACTCCACTTTCAGGTTAACAAAGTAAGTAGTACTACGTACCCTGATTTCAATACCATTACCATTCTTTTGATTATTATTAATTTGACTAAATTATGTTTCTCGTATATAGAAAGTCCCGCAACAACCACAGGGAACTGATTATTATGGATACTACGTTTGCGAGTTCATTCACAGGACGATCAATGAGAAATCCCGTACTTCCAGAAATCTAGAGGTACGTAACCGGATCTTCACAACTTTATTTATGTTGCCATTAATTATGTTTAGTTTTGTTCATAACTTAATTGTTTTCATCTACTTCTTTTAAAGATGGCACGAAAGCGGGCGCAGCTCAAACCAATCGACCGTTGCAAGGCTATTGCAGAGGAATTGGCAGGATTTCTTCTCACGCAAGTCATAGCAGAAGACGGAGAATTTTTCCATCCTATGAACCAATAGCCAGCTCCCTTCTCTATGCAAGTATACAACTATTGAAAACGAACTTCAGATTATGTAATTCTCGGTCGATTACGTCGTGTTACATGTATATATATATGTACTTTTATTTGGTGCATCAACATTTAACCGCAAACACGGAATCGGCAACACTTAACCGCAAACACGGAATCGGTGTTTCCGGATACGTATTTCCGATTACGTGTTTTCCGATTCCGTGTTCGTAAAAAATGAAACACGGACACACGGAAACGGAAAGACTAAACGGAAACACGTAAACGGAAACGCTGAAAATACGGAACACGCTCTAAACCCTAAACCCTAAATACGGAATCGGAAACCCTGAAAAGAAAAGGAAAAAAAAAAGAGAAAAAAAAAGCTTTAGGACCGGTTGGTGTTACCAACCGGTTCTAAAGGTCCTCTGTCTGCGCGCGCTCTTCGGCGCCCACGTGGAGGCCTTTAGAACCGGTTGGTGACAGACCGGTTCTAAAGGGTGGGGCCTTTAGTCCCGGATACGTAGCACCGGATTTGTATCCGAGTCCAAATGCCCTTACAAACCGGTGCTACTGCCCTGTTCTCCACCAGTGATCCCACATGGATGGCCGCTTGATCTACGGATTGCGGCTCCATAGCATCGACAGTCTACAGCAGATGTTCTTGTAGTACTGTCGCTCTGTTCATTTTTCAATTTCGGATTTCGGCTGTGTGCATCTCACGATGCAGAGGCCGGGTGTAATAATTGAATTATTGAATAATAAAGCCCTTTATGAAAAAAAAAATCTACTCGTCCCATATTATGATTTTGATATATAAAATATCTGTAGGAAATACAAGCAAATACACTCATGTGTAACTAATCAAAATGTTGTTATGCAAAAATCTGAACAGACAAAAAAAAAGTGAGTATGCAGATCATGGTGTGGGAGGCAGAGGTAGAGGACCGGGTGGCCATAAATGTAACCTGGTGGTGGAGAACGTTGCCAAAGGATGGCCATGAGCTGGTGCACGGCTAGACAACAATCACCACTGTTCTAACTCACCAACACTGACAGCGTTATAAGAAACAAGTTAAACCTGCAATTGGCAACACGTCGTGCTTGGAAAATTAAGATTTACCCAATTGAACCCACGTGTGGTCTTCCCATCTCCACATCCACCGTCTATCTATCTATATGTATGCAGCGTCACTGCTCTTAGGAGAAGCAGGCAATATCCCAGACCGATCTCAGTTTGATCAAATACATTCGTGTGCATTGAAAGACGCTCTGCTTGGAGATCCTCCGTAGGTAGGCAGTGAACAGACGATGAGCTTCCCCGTGGTCCTCTCCGACCCGGTGCTCATCCTTCCTGCGGCGGCAACGCCCCGTGAGACGAAACGCCTCTCCGACATCGACGACCAAGAGCTACTACGTCACATGCGGTCTTGCATTGCAGTCTACCGAGGGAGCGAACCGGGCGACCCGGCACCGGCCGGCATCATTCGGCAAGCAGTTGCTGAGGCGCTCGTGCCATACTACCCTCTCGCTGGGCGTCTCCGGGAGATGGAGGGGAGGAAGCTCGTTGTGGACTGTACCGGCGAGGGCGTTCTCTTCGTCGAGGCCGAAGCTGGAATCAGGCTGGAGGAGGTGCAGGCGGCTGGGCTCAGAACGCTGTTCCCGTGGTTGGAGAAGCTCATGTCCCTTGTGGAAGGTTCCAGTGATGTGCTCCACTGCCCTCTGCTTCACATCCAGGTAAAGTCATTTCTTCACCACTTGTTGTTGCACAAGTTCCATCCATCCTTGAAGTCTCAAGTCTCAACTCTCAACACGTTCACCTCACTGTCGACGTCAAATGAGTATGCTCACATATATACATGCCAATTGGTTGGTCATCAGGTGACCCGGTTCAAGTGCGGCGGTTTTGTCTTTGGGATCCGCTTCAACCACGTCATGTGCGACGCCGTGGGCTTCACCTACTTTCTTTCCACTGTTGCAAGGCTCGCCCGGGGACGCAAAGTACCGGCCGTCGCCGCACCATGGGCCCGCGAGCTCCTGGATGCACGGCCTAACCCGAAGCCGGCGTTCCCTCACCGCGAGTACGACCATGACGGGCATCTGCCTGCGCCTACCGCGGCCCAGGTCGACGGTACTGTCATGCGCCCCTTCTCGTTCAGCTCCGGCGACATCGCGCTTCTCAAGAAGAGCCTCCCTCCGCACCTCGGCAGCGCCACGGTATTCGAGGTCCTCGCCGCTTTCGTCTGGCGCTGCCGCTGTGTGGCGCTCTCCCTCCTGCCAGGCCAGGACGTGCGCCTGGTCTTCCCTCTGGACCTACGCGGCCTGGGCCTGGAGACGCTCCGGCTGCCCGCCGGCTACTATGGCAACGCCATCGTCTTCGTCTCCGCCGTGCTGCCAGCCGGATCGCTGTGCAGCAGCACTCTCGGAGACGTGGTGCAAGTGTTGCAGCAGGCGAAGAAAGAGATCACCGCCGAATACGTACGCTCTGTGGCTGACCGGCTAGTGCTGAGTGGGCGGCCCAACCTGAGCAAAGACGACAGCATGCTTCTCGTGACTGACCTCCGGCACATAGGTTTTCACCGAGTGGACTTCGGGTGGGGAAAACCAATATACAGCGGACTCACCGCCGAAGAGGTATCGCCTACCTTTAGTTTCATTCTCGGCGTCGAGGACCTAGTCGTCGTGCCACTCATGCTGCCAACCCACGCCATGGACCGCTTCTCCATGGAGGCTCAGAGCTGGCTGGAGCAGCTCAGATCGCCATCGCGGCTCTAAGGACTGCTGCCCTGCTGGAAGGAATCTAAACTCCAGAGGTGTCTACGTATTTGAGTTCCAGTCCAAGTCCTATTTCCGTTTTGGGTCGGTTTGTGAGTCCATGCACGAGTTAAGCAGCCTTGCACTGCTATAAATAAAAAGGACGTTGCTACATATATAGTGCTCGGTCTCGATCCTGCCTAAAAAGTGCTCACCCCTATTGGGAAAGCGAACACTTTCCAGTTCGGGAAAGTTGTAACAAGCCGCGCGTAAAGAAAGTTCCGACCGCATCACTCGTTCCCGACGCCCACCCCCGTCCATACCTGCTCCAATCGTCCCACCCCGTCCTTACCTGTTCCCATCGTCCCATCCCGTCCTTACCTGCTACCCTCTATCTTTCTTCTTCCTCAACTAGATCTAGGCATTTGTACATCCAAATTCAGTCTCGAAACTACGTCCATGGCTTAACAAATCAAAAGGGGACAACACAAATGTAAGAATCCCTACTATTCTCTGCTTTTCCCGATTGTCTTCTCTTCTGCGTTGAACTAGAACAGATGTGTCATGAGTTTCTATCTCTTAATTTCTTTTTGCATCTGGTAGTTACATCTCCTGGGTAGAAAAGGTACAAAATCGATCTCTGCAACTAGTCATGGCCGACATACAGGGGCTACCCCTGATGAACAGAAGATTCTATTTCCTCAGTTCGGTTTTGCATCTGGTAGTTACATCTGTGGGATAAATAAGTAAAAATCACTCTGTGCAAACTTACAAGGGCTAACCCTGATGAACAGAAGATTCTATTTCCTCAGTTTCGTTTTGCATATGGTAGTTACATCTATGGGATGAAATAAGTAAAATTATCAAGTGGAAAAACTATCTATACAAAGTCATGTTGTTTTGTCCTTGTTCTAGTTATAATGAGCCATTAATTTTGCAAGAACTAGTACCCTACACTTGTCTGAAACTAAAATTTTAGGAACTAGTGGATACAGTGAACTAAAAAGTCTAGCTTTTGGAGGATTCCACTAAAAGGCCATGAAACTAAATTTCCCCCGGTGAACTATGAGTTCTCCTTAGCTTGACTGTTGCACAAACTATAGTTCCAAATAACTAAATTTTTGTTAGATTTTGCTATCTAATGGTTTGTCAGGTGTTTCTGCAACAGAACTCTTACATCTCAGCACGAAATTTAAGAGAAGTACATGAAAATAAAGGCAGCCCGGGAATATAAATGCAGAGAGAAGTGGTAGCTTATGTATGAGCAAAAACGAGCATTGTTTTGTATGCGAAAAATTGAAAAGCAAACGAGCATTGTTTGCGTACGAATTCCATTTGGTGTAAATGCACAACACCCTGATGTAATTCCTCCTGCTAATAAACATCTCATTACCGGCATAAGCCGTCAGTTTTTTACGAATTCATTGTCTGTCAGTTCACTTCACGCCACGCCGCATGCATTATTTTTCCGTTCTTACCGTTTGCATATTTGAAAGATGTAATTACCTGCATGAGCAGTAAGTAATTGAGAAGAAATAATAAAAGGAAATTAGCACAAAATCTGGAAAGCATGGAATAAAAAATACAAAAAATTACAAACATTTGTTCCATTTGGACAGAAGAAAAAATGTTTTGGTAATGTAAGTTTCTTTCTTGTTGCAGAAAAGGAAAGAATGGATGCTGACTTTGTGCATAGTGGTATTGATCTTAATTTTCCACCTAAAGATGAGTTTCCTGGATGGAATTTTGATGAAAATCATAATACTGACAGTGCTGAACCAGATGCGGAAAGAGCTGCGGATGCTGCACCTGATGCTGACCCAAGAGATGGGGAGAACCAAAACCAGAACCAGAACCATAATGCATCAGACACCGCCAACACTAAGGGCTCATCTGTCCCTACAGGTGACACTTTGCCTACAGAGGATAGTGGCAATGATGGGGAGGTTAACTCAACACCTGAAAGCTACACACCAAGGACACCTTTCGTCGGCATGAAATTTGATTCAGTTGATGCAGCAAAGATGCATTACAACAGGTACTCAAAGCATGTGGGCTTTTCAATAAAAAGCAGCACATCAAGGAGATCGGTGATGGACAATGAGCTGGACAAGGCACTATTTGTTTGTAACAAATCTGGCAAGGAGAAATTAGGAGAACCAGAACTAGTTAAAGTTAGACTAGGGACATTCACCAAATTGACTGATTGCAAAGCTAGGATGCGTGTGAAACGGAAAGGTGTTCACTGGAAGTTACTCAGTTTGTGTAAGAGCACACGCATGAAGTGATCCAGAAGTTTTCACTGAAAAAATATCTTCGGTCACACAAGAAAATACCTAAAGAGGAGCGTAAGTTTGTTGAGTTGCTCCATGAGGTTAATTTGATGCCCGGAAGGATACTACAAATTATGGGTGAGATATATGGAAGCATTAAGAATGTGCCTTATGATTCGAAAGCCATCAGCAACTACACTGTTACATTGTCTGATGACTACAGATTCAAAGATGCCCATGACTTGATACTGCATTTTAAGGAAATCCAGAAAGAGGACCCAAGATTCTTCTACAAGTATACCCTTGATACTATGTCGAGAGTCGAGAACATATTCTGGGTTGATGGAGCAGCAAGGGAAGTGTACAAGCTGTACCATGATTGCATTTCTTTCGATACTACTTACATGGTCAATATGTACAACATGTCATGTGCGCCTTTCATCGGAATTAACAGATATGGCCAGTCAATTCAGTTAGGATGTGGGTTCATGCGACATGAAAGCATAGCTAATTTTGTTTGGCTATTTCAAACATTCTTGGAAGCAATGGACGGATTGCATCCACTCAACATCATTATAGATCAGGATCAGAGGATGAGAACTTCTATCCTGCTAGTCTTTCTGGAAATTGTGCATCGCAATTACAGGTGGCATATAATGCAAAAAGTTCAAGAAAAGCTCGGACCACTTGCTTCCAAACATGAAGCATTGCATCAGAATTATAATAAAATTATTGACTACTCTCTGACAGCAGAGGAGTTTGAAACAAAATGGGCAGAAATGCTTGTGAACCATGGAGTTGTTGACAACCAACACTTGATTGACTTGTATGGTCTAAGGACATTCTTTGTTCCTGCCTATTTCATTGATAGATTCTTTCCTTTCTTGCAAACTACAGCTAGGAGTGAGGGTTGTAACGCAGTCTTGAAGCTCTATGCTAAACCGCATGACATCTTGCTCCGTTTTTTCAAGCAGTACATGAAGCTACAGGAGAAGATTGAGGTTGCTGAAGATTCTAACGAGTTTGTTGGCGAGGACAAGACAGTTAGGGTGTGGTCAGATTATCCAATGAAAAAACAAATGCTATCAACCTATACACTACCAATCTACAGGGGATTCTATAATGAGCTACGGAAGATTATGTCCTACAACATAAAGGACTTTGGGGCTGGTCTATATGAGATATCACCCATATATGGATATGTATTCGGTTATGGTTGTAGGATACATGGTTCAAGCATGTTTGCAAACCGAAACATACAACTGATAGTGCTGCAAATTCAAAAAGGATGTAATTCTTTGATGTCATGCACTAGAGGTTATGACACACTTGGGACGAGTTCACTACATGCCGCAACATTACATACTGCCTAGGTGGTGGATTCCACCTCCCGACATTGCTCCGCCAGATGCTCAACCGCAAGTGATACCTAGCGGAAAACTATCAAGAAAGGATATGAGAATGACGCGCTTTGGAAACCTTTGTACGGAGTTCACGAGAATCGCAATTGACGCTTCATCCTCTGAGAAGACAAACGAGGTAGCTGAGAAATACATGATATCTTTGGAGAAAGAGCTAGCTGACATTAAGAAAGCAGCATCGGATGCTGCTAAGAGGAAAAAAACAAGAATTCAGACAGTAGCAACAGGCAGTGGTCCCAACCAGCAACATCAAGCAGATTCTCGAACATCATCCACTTCTCATCCTATGACACAACAGCAGTATGATCCGGTGGGGTCAGGGGGTAATACAATGCAAACTGACGCTCATGGTCCTTGGGCAACAGGAAGTGCTCCAATACCACCAGAACAACAAGAATACATGGACTCCATAGTTCAAGATCCACCTACGACTACAAGGAGAGGAAGGCCAGAGCAGAAACGAAAAAAGGAGCACTCCATTTGCAGCCAACAAGGAAGTTTGATTGCAAGATTTGCAAAGTTAGTGACCATGATCTAAATAGTTGTCCAGTTAGGCAAGCGAACCCACAGAGATACTCAATGTATGAATTGCTTAACTGATTTCTGTTGTAAGGTTGAACATGAGAAATGTAATAAGTTTTAGACAATTTGGTTTTCAGTCAGACAAAATTTCAGTTTTGGTGATGGAATTTGGTTTGTACATTGTTGTTTATGCTATCATCATTGTCACTGTGTGAGTTGGTGTGCTGTAAGAAATTAACTAATTTATTGGGGACAAAAAAGTAAAGCAATGCATCAAAAACATTTTTACATTTTCACACTTGTACTCACTAGTATGGCGACGGTGAAAACAACAATACCAGCTGCCACTGTATCTTTTTTCGTGCCACCTCACCCATTTTTCACATAGCAACTTCCTTATGCTTGGCATGTCTTTTTGATCAAACCATTCAACTCTGCGACCACCATGCCATTCTTCTAGTATTGGCAACATGAAGAAACCACAATCATATCTGCTTTCTAAAACATTTAAAAACAGAAAAACAATGTTTAGAGTTATATCTTTACATTAAGTTACACTATATTTTGATCATGGTGCCACAATAAAAAAGAAATTTGGAAAACACCAACTTGCGTGTTTGTTTGCTGTGGGCAGGGAATGATCTCTATCGAAAAGGTTGAAATATCAATTCTTGAACTTTTGTACTCAACATTCCATAATGTTTTTATTGAAGCAATCAAGAAGTGACAGTCTTCCATCATAAGTGGCTCGCCATTTCTCACAATCGAATCCATGATCTCGAATCTTCCAGCGTTCAAGTTTAAGTTAAGAACAAGTAATGGCCAGTTGACACACGTTTTTTCTTGAGTTGTTGTCAAAGCTTCAAAGTGTTGGGAAACATACCTGTATTTGTTTTTGTGTGTAAGAAACAAGGTTATTACTACACAAACATAAAACCACTCAGTTTTATAGTCTAAAAGTGCCGGAGATAAAAAAATGTTCTGAACGCTTAACTGTTGAATTGGTGGGACAAAATTTCAATACTACGAAAAAAGAACAAAAGTTACGCTGTCTAAAAAAATTATTGTAGTTACTTCTTACATTGAACTGCAAAAATGTATCGCCTAGAAAAGGAACAAAGCCAAAACATTGAAACAAAAATAGAATTAAGAATCCATCTGTATGAGTTACATTTTTTTAATGGTTTACAATACTTACAATTTTTTAGTGATCAAGCCTATTAGTTGAAGTCATTGTGAACACCCTCTTTACATCTTTCAACTCGAAAGCGGCAATCGATCAGGTAATTCTGCATAAAAAAAATTGGAAGTGTAAGTGATTGATGATCACAACTCAAATATGAGTATGGGTTGTGTAAAGGTGGATGCTCACCAAAATGCGTAGAGGCATGATGTACTTGCTTTTGTTCTTGTTCTCTGCATTGATAATGTATATTCCTATTTCAGCGGTGACATTTATCAGCTGATTCCCTGGTGAGAAGACCGAATCAACCAAATCGGAAAGGTTTACGAAGAATACACCAACATCAATGATTGTTTCCTTCCTGCGTGTTGATTTTGATTTTTGGCCATGCTGAAGAACCAATTTGTATAACTCATTTGTGGTCTTGCTTACTGTAAATGTTCTCTTGGTGACTGGCACGTAAGGCTATTTTTCAAACTTAGCAGGCTTAGTCAGCCTCTTGTTGTACTCATGTGCCCCAGGTGTAACACTGGCTTCCCCTTTGTTATGTTCCTCGTTCCCCTCTGGTCGGGTGTCAAATCCCAGGTCAAATGAAGGCGCATCGGGTGCTGCATGCAATAGTTCTTTCCGTTTCTCACAAAAGATACTAGTGATGTACACTTTACGAGTCTGTCACTAGTATTTTTCTCCGGCTCTCACAAAAGATACTAGTGACGACCACTTTATGAGTCTGTCACTAGTGTTTCGTACTAGTGACAGGCTTATTCTCACCCTTCACTGGTAAACTTACCAGTGCCGGACAAAGTTTTGTCTGTCACCAGACACGTGGTGGCTATAAGTCTTTCTGCAGTAGTGCTCGTGCATTGGTTTCCTAACGGGGGTTTAGGTTTCTGCCACTCCGGCAACCCCACAATTAGTATCCAAATAAACAATGCATCCTCCTAGGCCCATAAAGGTGAAGTATCATGTAGTCGACGTTCACATGACACCAGTAGAAGAATAACACCACAACTTAAATACCGAACCACGAGATATTACTTCAATATAACTTCACTACTAACATCATGACTTCTCCCATGTCCTCAAGAACTAAACGAACTACTCACAAGACATCATATGGATCATAATCAGAGGTCATATAATGGATGATAACAATCTGGTCATAAAGTGCTAACACCGATAAATCTCACAAGCATCAACTACTAACAAGTAATCCACACCGGGAGAGAGATCTAATGTAAAACAACGATAGGAGCCCTTAATTGTTACAGCGGGATGACGGTGGATGATGAGGGTGATGGTGCTGGTGATGAGGATGATGATGACGATGATCCCGATGAAGCCCGGAGTGATGACGGTGATGATGGTGATGATTTCCCCTCTCCGGAGAGGAATTTCCCCGGCCAGAGAGCTTTTCTCTCTCGGGTGTTTTCCACCCCGAGGCGGCGGCGGAATAATTCTTCAATGATGCTCTGGGGCTTAGGGTTCCCTGGGGGTCAAGTATGCGAAAGATGTCGACCAGAGGTGGGCCAGGGTGGGCGCGCCACCTCATGGTGTGGGTCCCTGGTGGCCCCTCTCTGGCTCCCCGTCTGGGTAGAGTCCTCCTCTGAACTTCTAAGACCCCTCCGGTGTCCCCCTTCTTCTTCTGATCTTCTGAAATAGGGTGTCTCGACGATACTTTTTCCATCAGAATTTTGGTCCCGGTGTTTATTATCCAAAAATTATGAAACATGCAAAATAAGATAAAATAACATAAGGGATGCATCATAACATGAAATATTTCAATGAATAATAGAAAATAACAACATAAAACGGTGATGCAAAATGGACGTATCATTATCCCATACATGTCCGCGCAACTGCATGTTAAAACTTTGCAGTGAACTTTTTCTCTATTAAAAAGAATATAATTGGTCGATAAAGAAAAACACTATAAACTTTAATAGACTTTTTGTAAATCACCTTACCAATTCATTACTTTATAGTTCGATAAACCTAGATCTCCAGAGAAAAAAAAATCTATCCTACATGCGCAGATCGATGCTTCCCTAATAAGGTCATTAGATTCCACTTTATTTATGTTTTAGTTTATTATTTATTCTTAGTTTATACTCTGTTGTTAATTTAAGCAGAAAAAATAGTCTATCTTTTGTTCTTGGTTTATTATTGGTCCTTTTTTGGAAACACTAAACATTGGTAATATGGTAAACAAGAAGTTTGAAAAGTTTGCTACTCCCAAAGATTATTACTTGTGTGGACGCACCACTCAGCCTGCTGTCACAATGAAAAACTATGAGATAAACCTACAATACTGAATTTGGTAACATAATCAGTTTGGTGGTTCAGCTTCTGATGATGCATGTATACATCCAAACACTTTTGTGGAGTTATGCAAAATTATGCACATAAAAGATGTTGACCCCGTGGTCAAGCCGCATTAATCTCTCTTTTCACTTAGAGGCACTAGATAACATGATCTATGGACCTACACGGATAACCACTTGTTGTTTAGTGAAGCATTGTTCCAGTGTCATGACCTTAATTTCTTAGGAGGCGGGAGAATAGAATCAAACAAGCTCGACGTGAGAGACACAAAACCAGCACGAGGTAAGTGGCAGTGTTCACCTTCAAGGAGTCCATGGAGTGCGGGTGAACGTCAAGGTGGCGGGAAATCACGCCGACCCGACAGCCGGTAGGGGCGCGGGGGGAGGGCGTGTTGGCCACAACCGAGGACGCCGACGGAGAAGGGGATTTGGCCTGGTCGCGGTGCTGAACGTTGTCCTCCAGTTCATCTTGCTGGGTCGGCGACGATGACTGCGATGGAAAGAGTCCGAGGCGGCAGGGCAGGGTTGGGATAACGCAGCGGACAAAGGCGGGATTTTTTCGAACAGAGTAACCGATGCGGGGAACCCTAGGGTCGGGTCCATGGACCCTCTGCGGATCTAGAGCTAAGGGACGGAGGGCTTTCCTGCGACGTGGAAATGGGCCCTCGCGCGATCGGATGGTAGAGCGCGCCCCTGATAATTGCATTGTTGTGTCTGGGCTGTGGGGGCTCTCAGCCACATGGATAGTTCAATGTGCTCATCAGCGCCTGACCCGAAGATGTGGATCATCCAAGGAACATTAGCATGGCGTACTCCTCCTGTTTGAATCGGAGTTTGAAACCAAACAAACTTCTCCTCAGGAGGATAGATGGGCGATTCAGGTGAGATCCCATGTAGATCTAACTTTCTATTCACTCGTGGGATCCAGACGGTCCGGGGAGGGGCCACCAAGGCTCCTCTCTTCTCGAGAATCCATACATCCCTTATCAGCGTATGGAGAGCTATCTCTCGAGCGTGAATCTGGCCTAGGGACCTCCTATGTATCGCTCCTAGCGAGGTAAGCCTTTCGGCTCGCTCAGCTCGCGAGCGCCCGCCTCGGTTAAATGGGCCTAACCCATTACATGACGAACCAGCCAGCAGCGACCCAACGAACGACCAGGAGCCAGCCAGCAGCGACCCAGCTCACACAATGGTACGCATCGTTTTCTTCTTCCTTTTTTTACATTTTAGCTTCTCCTTTATTTCTAAATAATAAATAGAAATAAATTTCTTAAATGTTCAAATGTGAAAATTGTTTAGATTTTAAAATACATTAAATTTTCCAAATAAATATATATGAACAATTTTTGAAAATATACAATTTTTAAAAATGATGAACAATTTTTTAAATGCACAATTTTGTAAAAAGTGGTGAACACATTTTAAATTATCAATTCTTAAAATGGTGAACAATTTTTAAATATGAACAATTTTTTAAAGTAATAAACATTTTTTGCATTTTTCTAAAGAATATGAACAATTTTTATGTTTAAACGATTTTCAAATATAAATGATTTGATATATTATTTTTTTTACATATGAGCAATTCTCAAATTTAAAATTTTTTTAATCTAAAGTTTTCTTCATTTTAACTAATTTTAAATTTGAACATTTTTTATATGAACAATATTCGAATTTAAACATTTTAAAGTTTTAACAATTTTTAGTTTGAACCAAAAATAATTCTGAACCAAAAAAATAAAACAGAAAAAGAAAGAATAAAGTGGAAAAGAAAAAGAAACAAAAAATAAAAATGAAAAAAATGAAAATAGAAAAAAGGAGACAATAAAAGGTTTAAAACGAGAAGAGTAGACACAAACGTTCAGTGTACCCGTCGCTCTGTCCCTACGAGCCGAAGCGTATGTTGTGAGGTTCGAATTCTCCTTCCCTCGTGTTTTCTTATGTAAGCTAATAGGTCGGCCCACTTGTATGTTTTACGGGAGCGAGTCTGTGCACCAGCTCGCAATAGGCGATGTATAGTGGGAAGCCCCTATGCCTCGCTCGAGCGGGAGCCCCGACTCGCTCGCCATCCGCCCTCTGTCCATGCTACGTGGGCCAGCCCAATTATCTCGCTCGGAACGCGCACGAGCGATGGAGGTTCGTCGTCGCTGGCAGCCCCTCTCTCTCACGGGCTTGTGCTCAAACAGAGACAG
This sequence comes from Alopecurus myosuroides, assembly GCA_028641055.1. Lineage (NCBI taxonomy): Eukaryota > Viridiplantae > Streptophyta > Magnoliopsida > Poales > Poaceae > Alopecurus > Alopecurus myosuroides. Next base: position 721,218,168 of record CM054057.1, read on the forward strand.
AGAAAAAGCAACGACACGTCCGGACGTGACCGGTGACCCACCATGACTCTTAATTAACTCGTTGACTTGATCAAAGTGCATGCGTGACACATTAACACGTTGTTGTTCTATCTCATGAACATAGTTCTACTAACATTGGAGCAGCGGGAGGTAAATAAAACTAAATATTTTCAAATGACTGAAAGGCTAAAAAAAATGCGAAAACGTGAACAATTTTTGAAAATGAACAAAATCTTAAATCATTTCAAAACATGAACAAAATTTACATATGAAAATTTATCAAAAATTGAACACATTTTAAGTTTTTTGCTTTCTTATTTGAACAATTTTTATCCGAACAAATTTTGAATTTGAATAATTTATAAATTTGAACATTTTCAGTTTTGAATAATTTTAATAAAAAATCGCTAAACCAAAAAAAATAGTGAACAGAATATACGGATACAACAAAAATAAAGGTGAACCAAAACCAATGGTGAACCAAAAGTTTCGGTGAACGAAAACTAATGGTGAACCGAAAATAATAATGAACCAAAATTAAATTTGATCAATTTTAAATTTGAACATTTTTTATCCGAATTTGAATAATCTATAAATTTGAAAAAATTTATCCGAACGATTTTCAAATTTGAAAAAATTATAAATTTGAACATTTTAAAGTTTGAACATTTTTCAGTTTGAACGAAAAAAAACAGGAAAAGAAAAATAAAACGAAAAAGAAAAACATTAAAGGAAATGTAAAAAAGAAAACAGAAAAGAAAATGTAAAAATGAAAACAGGAAAAAAAATGTAAAAAGGAAAACAGAAAACAGAAAAAAAAAAGACAATAAAAAGATTAAAAACGAAGTGTTGGAACTATAGTTGCGCATTCGGTTAATATGGTTAATTCGGTTCAGTTTATACGTTTTTTCGGTCTGTACGGTTTCAATACTTCGGTAAATACGGTTTTGTACGAGAATACGGTTCGGTTTCGGTAATAACCATTTAAATTCGGTTCGGTTTCGGTAATAACCAAATTAACCAAAATTGACGCGAATTTTAAAATGACAATTTCTTTTCGCGGCCATATATTACAAAATAATGGAATCTTCTATACCTAAATAGGAATGCCCCACTACCTCATTTTCCAGCCTCCTCGTGCGTCCACGTCATCACTATTTTCGAGCGACGCGATTTAGACCATCTCCCGTGCGTCTCTTCAGATGGGTTGGATGGTAGGCCGTGAACTTTATGGGCTCTCGCTGCTTGGCCTGGTAGAGACGGTTGCCCTTCTCTTCTATACCCGGTCGCCCTGTCTGACTGTCCCTTCGATGGCCTTTCAAGTGCCGTTTGTATTTCTCTTCTTCGACGTCATCACTATTTCATGGACAAAAATCCTTCCGCGACAAATGCTCCTGAAACTGCCGCATGCTTCCCAGCATTCATCAACCATTATTGTCTTGCAAATACACAAAAACTGCTCGGCTCGGTTGAACTGCCCACCGCCACCTTCATGTTTAAAAGGCTCCCTGTGGTTCCATAGACATCCAGCTCCCACACACCTGCGTTTTTTTTAATCAGTCAATTGGGTTCCCGTATGGCTCGAAAGCTGATCCCTGTTATGCCTCCCCCGGATTTGATTGGATTTCATTGATTATGTGTGGTGCTCACTCAGGTCCCCTCGATTTGCTGGATCCTGACTACTGGTGGCTTTAAGGAAGAAAAAGAGGCTATTATCTACTCCAAGCAGCGACAACAATCCCTGCTTATATAGGTACACAAGGTCTCATCCCTTACAACTCATTTTTTTAGATGAATCAAGACCTCTTGCTTTATGTTTGATAGGTGCGGTGGTCCAAAATCAAGTTTGAATCGCATCCTAAAACAGCTGCATCTTCTCTTTTCTTATTGATCACATATGTCCTCAAATGTCCCCTGAATTTATTTATTTACATTGGAATTTGCTGCTCTCGAATCTTCCATCAAATTCGTTTGTTAAAAAAGATTAGCTAGACACCACAAGTTCTTGATGATTTTGGTTCCACAGATATACAAATACGCAAACCAAAATAAACGAAAGTGTTCCCCTCATTACGGTGATAGCGCCATGTTGGTTAGCAGCCTGTCGGATCTTTATTTATTGTTCTCCTCATTTCAGTGCTAGCAACAGGTTGGTCAGCAACCTGTAGCATCTTTATTTTTACGGAAAATAGGTGAGATTAAAACACCAGTTGTTAGGATAGCAGCCTCTCCACCGGATAGCATAGCTGTGGCACAGTACCATATTGGATGGACGGCTCCTTACCATCCCCTTTTAGTTCTCAAGAAGGTTAATCAACGTAGGAGAGTGCACTGTTGCATGATTCTGTGTGATCTCTCCGTCAAATACTAGAACATTATCCTATTCATTTCTAAATTCTAATAATTGTATTCTTTGCATAAAGTACTTATTATTATATATAAAAAATTATGTAAAAAGACTTGATTCATTCATTCGGTATAAAAATACAGATAAAACTTCCAAGCAACATGATTCTTCCTTTTGTGATACGCAGGGTGACACCAAAGCCACAATAGGTACTTACTTAGAGCATGTCTAACAGACCCCTTATGTTTTCGCCCCCTAAAACGCGTGTAGAGGGCCCTGTATACGCTTTTCGCCGGCCACAAACTCGTGCGAGCTAGCAGACCACCTACTCCCACCCCGTAAAACAGAATATTCTGTTTTACGGGGTGGGGGTAGGGGGTCTGCTAGCTCGCACGAGCTTTTGGCCCCTCACAAAACAGGGTTTTGGACATTTTGCATATCAACGCAACATCTCATCACATTGCATAAAATTATCAAACCACACAATAAATAATCTTAATTATTACAATCAATGTTTTCACACAAATAAAATGTTCAAAGCACACAACAAAAATCTTAATTATTACAATCAATGTTTAACACAAATAAAATGTTTTCCGAACTGCCAATCAATGTTTCACACATAGAAGAAGAGAAAATGAATCATTGGCCATGCAACTGCCAGTGGTGATCGATCAGATCTTGGGTGAGCTGGTGATGAGTCTCAGCACATTCAATGCCGCGATGCCCTGCTAGAAAAGCTTCAAGCCGATCAGGGTTTCTCTCGGGCACAACTCGGGTGCCAACATTATCATAGAAACATGGCAATCTTAACCCCCTCTCATCTTCGATGATCATGTTGTGAAGAATCACACAACATGTCATGATGTCGACAAGAGTCTCTTTGTCCCAAAACCGTGCAGGACCCCGAACAATGGCAAACCTTGCTTGCAAAACACCAAAAGCTCTCTCAATATCTTTGCGAGCAGCCTCTTGTTCTCTTGTGAACTTTGCTTCTTTTCTTGTCAAAGGCCTATCCTTTCTCTCTTTAATTGCCTTCACAAGAGTTGCATAGTCTGGGTAAATACCATCTGTGAGATAGTACCCCATGGTGTACTCATTGTTCATAACTTTGTAGTTGCAAGGTGGTGCATCACCCCTAATTATTCTTCTAAATAAAGGGGATTTATTCAAGACATTAATGTCATTGAGTGTCCCCGGTAGTCGAAAGTATGCATGCCAAATCCACAAATCTTGGGATGCCACAGCTTCAAGCACAATGGTAGCATCACTGCTTTTTCCACAATACATTCCATGCCATGCTTTTGGACAATTTTTCCATGTCCAATGCATGCGATCTAGACTACCAAGCATCCCAGGCCACCCTCTCTTTTCATTCATCTCCATGAGCCTCTTTGTATCATCCTCATTTGGAGCTCGGAGATACGTCTCGCCATACAACTTGATCACCATCTTGGCAAACATACGCACACAATCAGTGGTTGTTTGTACCCCAATGCGAAGGTACTCGTCAGTATAATCCGCAGGGATACCATATGCAATCACCCTCATGGCAGCTGATATTTTCTGATATGGGCTAAATCCCATGACTTGGGCGGCATTTCTCCGTTGCTTAAAATAATCGGAGTTTGCTTCACAGTCTTTAACGATTTTGGTGAACAAACTCCTACGCATGCGGTATCTTCTACGGAAGAGACGGGGGGGATAGGTAGGTACCTCGGCAAAATAATCTTGCCACAGCTGTTCGTGGCCGAGCGCGCGGTTCCGCGGGATGCATATGCGGCCCTTCGTGGAACCCTTTCTCTGATCTAGCAGCTTCGCGCGGTCCTCGAGGTCCTTGATGCGGAAGATGTACTGCATCATCTCCATGTCGTCGTCGCTCAGCAGCTCGTCGAGGTCCGAATCCCCCGAAGACCAGCTCAACGAATCATCGGTATGCTCCACATCATCCATGGTCGCGTCCGCAGACATCTACGGCATCGCGAAGCAGAGATCAGGCACCCGCGGAACGGCGAAATCGAAGAGGAAACACGGCCCGGCGAGTACTCACCGTGGGGAGGCGGCGGAGATGCACACGGCGCGGCGAGTCGAGGGGCGCCGAGGTCCGCTGGGGGCCCGACGGGGGTGCGGCGGTGTCCGGCGGGGGTGCGGTGCCTCGGAGGCGACCGGATCTACGGGGCGGCGGCAGGCGGCGGCTGGCGGCGGGGCGAACGAAAGTGGGATTCGTACCTGAAACTTCAGCGCGCCCTAGCTCGCACGAGGTAGAGGGTTGGCCCTCTACATCTCCTTCCGACCCGCACATGTAGGGGTCGACGGGCCGCCCCCTATCCAAACTTGTAAAAAACCGTCCGGGGTGGTCCATTTACGGGGTCTGCTAGATGGCCGGGTAGAGCCCAAACCCGTATATCAGCGGTTATTATACGGGTTTGGGCCATTTAGGGGGTCTGTTAGACATGCTCTTAGTCAAAAACATATTTCTATTCCTATTCAAATTGCTACCTTCATATACAATGCTCTCTCTCCGGCAGGGCAATGAGGCTGACGACAAACGTACTTACATCTTCAGCTAATCACCAAACAGAAGCTAGCAAGATCTATACCGGCTACCGAGTCAACACAAAAATTCAAGGACATGAAAATCCACGGCATCTAACTATATAATACGGGACAAAGGTGGATCTTCAGGTACAGACATAACAAGCCTACTTGGATCAGCCATTCTTCACAAATGTATATATCAAGCATGGAAAGAGACATGTCACGGTTATCCTTCCTGGTGACTAGAAGATTTACGAAGAAATTGAGTTACAAATGGTCCCACCAAGTACTCAAATCATGTACTAAACAAATTCATTGATTTTCGAATAATGAACTACCTATGTTTACCTAAAAGTTTAAATAAATCTATATAATTTTTTATTCTAGATAAATCACTCAAAATATTCCGCCGCAACGCGCGGGGTTTCATCTAGTAGACTATAAAACTAACAGGCATATGGTCCAAAGTAACCAAATAACCCTTAAAGTTGATCAAAGCATATATAAATAGCAAATCACATGCTACAAGTAACCTATAATGTTAATAAAAATAGTGAATTAGTACATGTTAATAGCCATTCGGTTTTTTAATGGTTAACAATTCGGTTTTCGGTTATTAACCATATTAACCGCATTCATATGGTTAGCTATTTTACTAACCGTAACCTAACCAGAAACAAAAAATAACCATAATTTCTGTTCGGTTCCGGTTTTTCCCTGTTCGGTTTCTCGGTTTTCGGTTAACCGTGCACAGTCTTAGTTGGAACCAACCAGGGCGAGCGCATTGGCTGTGCCCCTACCTACACGTAGCCTACGTCCAGGTTCGATCCCTCCCTCTCTCGATCCAAAATCACTAGAAAAAGGCCGGTCTTCCGGAAGGTCACCTCGCGCGTGCTATGGAGGCGACATTTGTCACGCTCTCCTTCCTCCTAACCTCCATAGAGTGTACGCATGCGTGACAAGTGTCGCCACCAGAGTGTTTGGGGGAGGGGGTTTCCCTTTCCCATGACCGGACGGAGGATGGATTGGCACACATTTATTTCGAGATCCGTTTCTTCAAAATGAAATATCTCGCGAACCGTTTTTCGAAATTACGAACCGTTTTTAAATTTGAGACTCTCGCGTCGAAATCTTCAAAACTAGATCCCATGTTGAAAGCTTTCGAGAAACTTTTTTTTGTACACCCAGAATCAACACGGGTGTACGCCAGTTACACACAGATGTACGCCTAGGTGCAGTGAACGAAGTACGCCCAAGTGCATATGCTGACATACACACACGTGCACCACGGGTGTACGCCCAGACAGTTGTACACCTAGTTGCAGGAGGTTGTACATCCAGTCGCTTGTACACCAAGTGAAGAGCCGACGTACACCCATACGGTTGTACACCCAGTGAAGGGCCGGCGTACACCCATGCGGATGTACGCCCAGGCGGATGTGAGCTACACCGTGCATATACTTTCTAGAACAGGTTTTTTATACTTTCAGTACCATTTTTTTAATACTTTCACATATAACATGTATACTTTCAGAACATCGCTTGTATACTTTCAGAACAACGTGCGTGCTACCGAAAATATAAACTATAGACAACAGGGTGTACAAAGTCCGAAAAAAAAAGTTTCTCCGAAGCTATCAACATGAGATCTAGTTTTGAAGATCTCGACGCGAGGAATTCAAATAGAAAACGGTTTGTAATTCTGAATTACGGTTCATGAGATATTTCGTTTTGAAAAAAACAGATCTAAAAACAAATGGGGGGGGCACTCCCTCCATCCGGTTCCTCACGTCCACGTGTCATCCTGGTATGAGCTCATTTTGCCCTTCCGTATGCTCGTGAGAGGCCTCCCTTTTTCTAGTGGCACCCCTCTCAATCTTATTTTCTGTATTTTCTCTTCAACTAATGGGCCGACCCAAGATTAAGAACAACAACGGGCGAGTTGGAATACAAATCGCTATGAGCAACCTATAATGCTCGCGGTATAGTGCTCGCGCCTGGCCTACGCCAATCTAAGATGGGGAGCTCAGGAGGCCGCGTTGGCGTGGCCGGTCAAGTGGGCCTAGGGTTTTGCGGCTCTGTTTCCATAGCCTTGGAGCGCATCTCCGTTCCGGGGGCCGCCGTCGGAGACATGGGAGGGCGCACTACGTGCGCATCCATGCCCCCCTCCCGCCCTACACAGAGGAGCCACCGGCGTCAGAACGACCGCCAGCGTAAAAATTCCTTTCCATAGCTGGAGATTTCTCCATAACCAGAGTAACCGTATCCCTAACTAGCGGCGGCCCGTGCCTGCAGAGCAGCCCACCAAGGGCGGGCCATCCTCGGTTGCACCCGTCGCGCCCGCTCGAGGAAGTCACCAAACGTCGGGGAGGCCAGGATCGTGCACCGCACCTCGAGTTCAACAGCCACCGCACCTCGAGTTCAGCAGCCACCGCGTCAACTTCGTCGAGCTCATCGGCGACATCAACCCACCGTCGGCACCGGATATAATCGTTCTCCATCACCCCGCCTGGGGAGAAGACCCATTATGCGAGGAGCTTAGGTTCGGCCAGTCACCATCGTTCCAAAATCTCCATGAGCGTCTCGTTGATCGCCCACAGTCTCCTTAGACCTCACTAATAACTTATTTTTTCTAAAAATATGAAATCACTGTTGAATAACCTTAGAAAGTGCTCTCGTACATTAGGAGAAGATATGAAACCCTATAATTGTTGTCCTCGTGAGGTATATATATGGAGTACAATTGTAGATGAATCCGTGAGGTAAAAGCTGGATTCTGGTGGCGAGCTTGATTGTCATGACCTCTACGAATTATGCCCTGCATCCTTTTTTCAAAACTAGCAAAAATGCCCGTGCGTTGCAACAGGAGTGGAAAAACAAATTTTAGTTAAGAAAAAAACGCTGGCCTATATATTACCCAAATGCGCATGAACCAAGAGTAAAAATTGCTCTATGCATAAAAAATGTCCTATGTTGATACATTATTATCTCTTGGACAGGTTCCATAGTACATATGCTAATTAAGTGAATAAAGAAAAATAATTGCATGAAGAAACAGAAATAATGCCATGAGTAAATAACATAACCGTAGGATATTTGATATCTTATCTTGACATCCTATTTTCAGCAGTCAATGTTCAAAGATTCATGTTTCAAATTATAGTATGCACAGGCTGTTTCCCGTAAACTACCATATTAAGCACAACACTCTGGGACTGTAGGTACCTGTTAAAAGCACAATGACCAAGCTTAACTTTCAAAAGGAGTGACATGCTCGGTCATGCGGTGTTTACTGCCGAACCACATAAGAAATTTAGGATCACATCACCTTTTTTTCTGAAAATAGCATCTGAATAGGAGATCTACCGTTGCTAAAAGTGACCATGTAAAGAGTGGGTTGGGTTGTCCTTGTAAATAACTGAAACCATGCCGTCCTTTGATTCTCCATGAATTCAGTTGCATCTCAATTCTTGTATGATGGATTATTAGCATGTATCTATCGAGAGCAAAAGGCCAGCACCTGTAGAGATGAGAAAAATCAGGATCATGAACACTATCAAATTAGGCATGGCGGGGAATTTGGAACGATTACTTGCTGTTCTACCGCTGTACAAGTCCACTGCCACCGCGCACCCCAAGGCAACCTTATGTTTCGTCGTACCGGTCCAGTCACCCGCAGCATCGGCCCCTCAGCCAGGCTTCTCCTGGTGCTGCAACCTGATGCGTTAACGGTATCGGCGTCCCTCAGCCCTAGGAGCTGATGGCACCAGCTAGGTGACAAAGGCGACTTCCAGTGTGGCGCACACGGGATCCTCCTTCTCGTCTCTACTCGTCCTCCCGCCACGACCTTGTCCTCGTGTCGCGAGCTAGCAGTTCGGCGCCGTCCTCTGCCCCAGCCATTGGGCGCTTCAAAATCAGGCTGAGAGATCAAGGTGTTAAGAGGTTTGTATTTGGGGAGCGACGACGTGGGTGCACAACCTTTGATTCCGGGGACAGCACCAAAACCTACTTCTACTGAGCAAAAGTACCTGCTCGGTGCTGCTGCCTCACCATGTTTGTCGCTACAGTATCCAATTGAACATCACGGCTCAATTCGATTCCCCTTGCGTTGTCTTCGCATGCACTGATCGAAGGTGCGCCGTCTTGCGCTTTCGTCAATATACTACGTATTAGGTAGCGATCAGCACCAAGCCCATCAACTGTTGATTTTAGTCTTTCCAAATCAGGCACAAGGAGTAGTTTGAGGCCTCTATCTCCGTGATGTTTTTTATTGGCTGAGAAGCTAACTCGGGATACAGGGCGCTCGGGCACAGCTCGTTACGGACAGACGCCGAAAAAATAATCAAAACGTTTTTTAAAACTTTTTCCACTTACCGGTGGGCGGTGGCAGAGTGGGTAATTTATGTCTAACTTTAGGGGCAGTTTTAATGACCTACTAAACCAAACCAAGTAAGGCTTAACGCGTTTATTATTAGGTGTAGATAAGAACAATACTTTGCTTCTGAGCAGGACACGGGGCTATGTAATATTCTGCAGCAGCAAAAGCAAAAGCAAGAGCAAAAAGAAGGAAACGACATCTAAAGCGCAATGCGGAGTACAGTACTTAAGTACTTTCTCTTTACATCAATGCCACATTTCGCTAATTATTTGGCACTAAGAAAGGCACAAACGAACATTGACATATCTAATCTTAGTTAATATAACAACTCTGTGTAGAGAAGACGCATGGCCAGCTAGTTCCTTCTCCGCGAACTGAATAAAAAAAAGGACTACTGGGGTCTTTGTTTATGGGATGGACAAGGAACCTGATTCCTCAACATCCTCTGATATAATACAACCACGAGAACAGGTTGCTCATCAGCCGAAACGTCCGTCTGCATCTGCTACAGGAGAGGACGCCGCGCCCCAGTCTTCTGCCGGTCAGTTTCTCTTGCATCTTTAATATCTACATTGACTACAAATTATGTGTTGTCGCTCCAAGGACGAATCGGGGGCCGAAACCCTAGCTGCCGACGGGAAAATCCATCACCGGCGGACTGCCGCGGCAGGTCTTGTGGCGCTATGTCTCGACCCCTCGTCATTTTTGGCCAGAGGTTGGGCAACAGAGTCTTTGTCGTGTGCTACTGGGAGTGTGGGTTGTAAGGCAAGAGGCGTTGTATGGTTTTTGGATCCGGTTTTCTTATAAATTAGACGAAATATTTTATCTATAAAATAGAAATGCGCCGTCACGCTGGTTCCTGAAAAAAATTACATCGTAGGTAGCAAATGATACTCAGTTTTTCTTAAAATATAGTCCTAGTAGCTTGTGCATCCATAAAATTAGATTTACAGAACATGAGAGAAATGGCGATATCATTCTGAAATTTCGTATCGAAATGTCTCCCTTAATAACACAAGTGTCTGTTAAAATAATATAATAGCACATAAATGGAGCAGAAGGGGCACCTGATTAGTCATAGGGAATTCTACATATGTGCCCCACTTTGTTTAGTTGTCCTCACTTTTGACCCACTACGCTCCATCGGGTCCCTTTGACCGGTATTGTGACTCCAACCTTGGTTTCGTTGTTGATTCACATGGTGTGGGGCACAGTGGTCTCTCTGGCGCACCGCCTTAATACTAAAATAAAATGAGGCCGCCTGCAACTGCAATCGAAGAACACCAAAAAAAAATCTCATTTCTCGCCCAAAAATGGTGTGTAGTAGGCCCTATTAACCGTTGAGCCCGGGCTTGGAGGATAGACTTGTCTGGCTGTCGCCACTCGATGGGGGCACTTGCCTTTTAGCCTCGACACCATGTACGAGGAGGAGCAATGGGAGCCGGGGGGAGGCGAGAGAGGCATAGAAGCGGTTCTGTAAGGGGCACCTATTACCAGAACTAGAGGACAAGAAGGAGAAGAAGAAAGACGATGATGCCTCCGAGGACGACATGGCGCGTGTAGATCTTCCACAGCAGTCTCCGGTCTACGAGTATGGGGCATCCGAGTTCTCGGACCAACCCTATTCGGAGAGGAGCGTGATCTATTGTCTACAACACGCTACTCTCGTTCTCGTTATCTATCTTATTGTACTTTCCTGATGTTACACTTTTCAGAAGTAAACAGATATAAACAAATCTGACACACTTCCCGGCCATATAGTCAATCGAGACATAAATAATGCACCGGTTACATATACTGGTGCAAGTGATCGGTTTGTAACGCATGTACATGCTTGGAACGCGACCGACATGCGGCAGAGAGCTCTAGACGTGCTCTCGTAACTCTATCGGGAGAGATCATATCCATAATCATATAACAATTATTTTTAAAAGCTTCATAGTGTAATGTAGTGTTATAAAACTACTATCTTCATAGTGTAATGGGAGAGACCATATAACTATGTATGAACCACCATATATCGTGACTAACCACTAGCTTCATAGTGTAATGGGAGAGACCAATAGAACATAGTTCAATATATGGTGGTTCATACATAGTTTAACAAAAATGTGATTATAAAACCCTTATGTAATCATAATCATGACTAACTACTAACTATCGGAGGAGAAGAAGAGCTGGGAGTCGTGCTAGCCGTTCCACATTTCCTCCCACTCCCGCTCGCGAGCGGTGTGCTTGGCGTCCTGTTGGAGCCCTTTGATCATTGCCAGCTTTGTCAACGCCTCCTACAAGTCGGTGTCCAAACAACGCTTCTTCTCAGCGCGGAGCCCGGAGCGAACAGACTTGACGAGAACGCGCTCCTCCAGCTCGTCTTGATCGACGATCCTAGCGAACTCGTCCCCGTCGTCGGTGGAGTCCGATTCCGGGCTGGAGTAGGATGCGTCGGAGTCCTCTGAGTCGGCTGCTGGGTGAAGCAGTGCGCGCAGCGGCCGTGCCACGAGCAGCGGCTATCGAGGACATAGCCTCCGTGTCGTGGCATCCCGACGGTGGAGAGTTGGTCTTGTGCGTATGCAGCCCGTCCCTGCTCGTCATCCTGCGGCGGCCACGGTGGCGGCACAAGTCCAACAGGCGGCGCTGCTCCTCATCATTGCCGTCCGGAGGTGCAAGCCCCTTGCCACAACTGCGTCTAGATGCGGATGACATAGGGAGGCGAGAACGGACAGACATTTGAGAAATTTCAAGGAGCGAGTGGTAAGAAATGCGTATACGAACGAAAATGAAAACCACCGGGAATATGTAACTCGTATACCACGAAAGGCCAATCAGGGACCCACTAAACGTTTAGACTGATCAAATATGGTTAAATGAGGGTTTTTTCAAAGAAATGTTTTTGGTCCAGGGGTACAACGAATAAGTTTGCAAATAGCCAATCAGGTCGCAGACTCTGCCGACTCGTGGATCGGCCTTAAAAGAATCTATCCGAACCATTGAGATCCAACGACAAAGAAGGGTGCACGGTTTAAAGGGGTTTTGAGGTGTTTTGATAGGGTTTAAATGTCTTGGTTTAAACATAAGTATTCTCAAAAACATAAAAATAAAAAACTTTCACCAATCGTCATCTTATGTGGCTAGGTTGCTATAAAAAAAATAAACTTGATCTATGGATCATTCCATCAAAAAATATTCACACAACATATCTATCATGAACAAGGCTGGAGAGTTTTCAAGGGAAATAAGTTAGGGTATGAGGTTAAGCATGTAATAGTTTGCCCAAACGTTCCCATATTTAAAATTCATACTATATTGGCACAGTAGATGTCAAGGTTTTTTTTTGTCTCATTTAGAGAAGGTCTAAAACAAACTTGTTTTGAAATGGGGCTGTTTACATTAACTTTGGAGCTCTTTAGAGTTCTAAGTTTAACATTATCAATTTGAAAAAAGTCATAATAATAAAAACCTTCACATATCGCCGTTTTATGTGACTAGGTTGCCATAAAAAAAATATAAACTTGATCTGTGGATTGTTCCATGAAAAAACTTTCAAGCAACTTTGCTATCATTAACAAGGCTAGAGAGTTTTCGCGGGAAATATGCTAGGTTATGTGGTTAAGCATGGCATAGTTTGTTCAAACCATCCCATATTTTAAATGCACACCATATTGTCACAATTGAATTCAAGGTACTTCTTTGACTGATTTAGAGACAGGACGAAAAATATGTTATTTAGAAATGTGGTTGTACGAGTATGAGTATTAGTTTGGAGCTCTTTTGCGCCCTATATTTGGAGCTCATTTGGACCAAATTTCTCATGTATGAGTTTTACTTCACAAAATGGCTCGTATTGATAATATAATGTGCATAATAGTTGAGAAAGCATTGCAACATTAAGTATCATGTACCCAGCCGATTCAAAATTGAATTGTGGCTTTAAATTTCAATTTTGCCTCAAATTTAAACTTTGGTTCAAAAATGTTCTTCACGTAGTGGATGATGTTTCCTAGAGGTCCATGACTTTCAAGCAAATGACAAAATTTTGGACTAGTATCGAGGAAGAGCCAAAGAACACATTTTTAGTTTTATAGACTGCCCATGAGAATTACAAGTTAAAGTCCGGTAACAACAACTACAAAAGACAACCACATAAGTGCAAGTGGTCATCAGTGAACTCGACGACCTCTTGCTCGATGAACTATTCGTCCTCGCCGATGAGCTCCTTGATCTCGTCGCGGACTTTCTCAAATAATAGCTTGATGTACCGCGGCCTGACCTGTACCTTTACCGCTAAGAGATCACCAATGCAAAATTGCTCGAGTTGGCAAAAGAGAGTCCAGTTTGAAGTGAACCTGAGTTGTTCGTCTATTTTTTCATATCTTCCGAAGAGCATAGACGAGAATTCCCTTACAATGGCAGTATATACCTATTTACTACCTCAATCTTGACAGTCTGACCAAAATAACATGAATAGTGTATCAGAAAAAGTGTGAATGATATCATTAAAATAAATCCATAGATATGAATGAAATTATGATAGTGCATCCTCATCTAGACCATCCTCTATCCCGCGCATGTAGTACCGAGGGATCTCAAAGAACTCATCATCCGCCAATGGCCTGAGCGCCTCTTTGTGTAAAGAGAAAGATATCACATTGATCTTTGAAGCACTGACGGGATTTAGAACTGGGTTGTAAAATATGCATTTCTCCAAGGTCGACATGCATATATCTAAGATTTGTTCACAGTATGATCAAATACACAGATGGATTGTGGAGTCTGAAAAATATAAACCACTGAATATGGTGCTAACATACCAGACAGCTGAACCCAAGGTTTGTTAACATTATTTGTGTTAGTCACTTGACTAAAAACTGACGTTCATTCTCATTATATGTGAATTTGACAAGATCATCTTCTTAGATGTCATAGGCTCCACAATGTTGTGCACTGCGGTCCAAAGATATTAGTACTTATGTTATACCACTTCTCTAGATAAAAGTTGTATTTATCTCGATTTCCACACTTGGCAACGATCCAGTTCTTAGGAAAACCAACAGCCATTTTATTTACACGATCTTTGAAGCAACATACTAATATCTACATTTAATATAAATAAAACGAAAAAAATAATAAAACACTTAAACACTGAATGGCATTCACTTTATTTGAAAGACAATACTTACAAGGGAATTGCCATTGAATAGTGCACTCATCCTGATTGTAAAAGTCAGTGCGCAGCGACTGGTTCAACCACAAATTGTAGTTTCATTCAGGCACATAGGACATTCATTCCAATCATTCACTTGATGAAAAAAGATACTCATGTCTCTAGGAACCTTTCAATAATAATAACAATGGCCGTTCAAATGGGGTCAACGGAACTGTTTTGCACCTCCAATTTCAGTCCCAGTGGCGTCAAAGGCAGAAGGAGTATAACCGTGCGCCGGCGATAGAAAACTGTGACGCTGCAGCTTTTACTCCCTTCTAGAAGGGTTGGGGATGGAACTATTTCATGCCTTTAATTGCATGCATAATCTCTTTGCTCTATTCTGCTCTATTTTTTGGAGTTTTCTAGAAGGGGAGAAAGAACGTGTGGCGGTTTCGCACGCTTCGGCTCCTCTCAAAGACAATGGATTGTCCCTAGAACCTTCGGCGACCAAAACACCCTTCAATTTCAGTTCTGCCGGCGGAGAAGGGAGCCCGTGTCGCCAGCGATGAGAAATGTATTGGGTTTTTTTTTGGGTTACGGGATGAATGGTGCCAGCTCGAGCTCGGTGACGACTTAGTCCCTGGCTCGACCCACTTGTCAGAAATCAGCCCCGTAATGGTCATTCCCTTAAAAAAATCGTAACTGTCAAAGGGAGTTGACCCGATGGGAACAACCGTTCCATACCTGCCGTGGTTTTGTCACGGCAAGTGTCCTCATACGAGAACTAGATTGCGAGGCCATTGCTTCTAAGCGAAACTTCGAAAGGTTTAACGTGGAAACGAAAGACGCGAGTTTACCCAGGTTCGGCCCCTCTATTGAGGAAAAAACCTACTCCTGCCTTCTTATTATCGGGGAACAAGGTCTTGATTACAAAGGGCGATTCTGACTCTCGATGTCTCGAGCTCCTTGGCTATCAACTTAGAAGTTGTCTTTCTACGTCCCAAGGTCTCGCCTTATATAATGGACGAGACCTCCTGGTTACAAGGAGAGTACGGATCACGCCCGTCCTCGGAGTCTTAATCCCTTCCGTCTCTTAGCTACCTCGTTCCGGTTCTCATCATGACCCGGCTCTTCCTTACCGGCCTTCGGCTGTCCTCCGGGTTCCCAGGCCTACATGTCTTCCTTTCCGGGCCTTGGGCCAGCCTCTTTATCCAGTCCGGGTTATGCTCACCATAACCCGGTTCTCCTTTGACGTAACCCAGATCTACCAGTTATAACCTGGATTACGTAACCTCCATTCGCCTGGACGATCTCCGGCTTATATTGGTGGCTGGTAAGGCTCCCCCTTACCTGTTCCCCTAACAATACCTTTGCGCGGCTTTATGGAGAAAAGTGGCGCAACTGTGGGGAAAACTAAGGCCAAGGGGCACCAGCGAGGAAAACTAAGCAAAGCGGGGGTAAGGAAGTAGAATTCCCTTAGTTCTATTGTTGCTAAGAACTGCATAATAGATTCTAATGTTTTGTAAAAT
This sequence comes from Alopecurus myosuroides, assembly GCA_028641055.1. NCBI lineage: Eukaryota > Viridiplantae > Streptophyta > Magnoliopsida > Poales > Poaceae > Alopecurus > Alopecurus myosuroides. The sequence goes on from CM054057.1 coordinate 721,234,103, forward strand.
TTAGTGGAATTTTTACTCATTTGTGTTTATTCGTTAGAACTGGACGACAAGAAGAGAATGCATATATTGGTGGTGCCACGGGCTTTCATGTGTCGTTGTTTACATATAACTCTATATTAGGAATGAAAATAATCAATACAAATTATATGGAAATAAATTTTTAGTTTGTGGAGGTCGAGACTACAATATAGCATTTGACGCTGAATCTAACATTTTGCTGGTCTAGATTATGATAGGACTATCATAATTGTATAATAAAGTGATATACATATGGAAAATAACTTCACATACTTTTTATGTCCTAATTTACTAATTATACCACACACCAGTGTGAACTAGAAAGTTATTTTGTAAATGAGCTAATACTTTTATCTGGGTATACATACATCTTCATTTTTGCACACAAACAGGAGTGTATATAAAATATTTTTGCATAACACCTTTAAAAATGGTGCATATATATAATTTTTTCCAAAAAGAGGATAACCCCCGGCCTCTGCATACATTGTTCATGATGTAAAATCAGTAGCCACATAAATTTGACCAGGAAAAGAAAACCCATGGTTGTGTGCATTGCAACAGTAACTCCACGAGGCCAAACCTTCGAGAAGGAAACACCGCACATGTGTCAATGGCTATGAGTTCAACCATAGATTGGTCTTGGGATTTTCATCCCCAATGCCAACATTGGATCCAACACATTTAGTAAGGACTAGACGCATGGCATCTGTGTTTCCATCCAGAGTGTGCATACTAATCGTTGAATCCACCTATACCACTGGCCCTTATCCGACTAATGAAGCCATGATAACCGAATACCTCTGGCGGAGATACTGGAAGACTTAGATGTTCCGTTCTGCCTCGCCTCCCATCATTATCGCACCATTTCCGATCCAGCGACAACAGGCATGAGTTGTCACTTCTATAGGAGCCACCATGCATAGCACCAGCCGGCATCATAGATGACTTGGCAACTCCAAACGAGTCGTCGTGCGTAGCACCTGCCTCCGATAGGCATGACATGACGCCTCCGCCCGAGTCCTCGTGTGTAGCACCTGCTGGTGACATGCCTGACTTGGTGCATCGTCAGAGTAACTTCGAATAGCACATGATGAGCCATATCAAAGCCAATCTGGAGGTGAAGTCACCGTCCTTAGAAAGTTCATCACCATCTCAAGATATAGCTTCCGCATCGACCATACGATCACAGAGCCAGCCACTGTGGAAGAACCCAGACCGCCACCCTTATCTTTTTCGGTATCCGGCTAGTGAATTTTTATGTAGCTAAGGCTTGTGACCACATTCTGATGGACTAATAACCTCAGGCGAGCATGGATATATACTGATTCTTGGACCGATAGCGTTTATGGTATAGACCCTACTGATGTGTGTCAATGTATTCAAGTGTGTGAGGTGCGCAAAATACAATGGGATATGCTGGGTGGCGGAAAACCGGCTAGCCTGCTCTTCTCCCGGGAGAAGATAAACAGAACGTATGAGAGGGGAATGGTGTGAGATTCAAACCCTTTACCAGAGGAGGTGTACCTCTTATATAGGGGTGTGCCGCAACCTTATAGACACTAATGTGTGGAACTATAGGTCACTCAAGTATGATCTATGATAGTATGGCGGCTATCTAGCTTGTTATAGACGGTGTCCAACTGGCCGGTCCGTACAAAGTATGGCGCGGACTTCGCCATCGTGCGGGTTGTCGGCGAGTGATTTCAAGGCATTTTGGTGCTACTGTTGTGTTCGGCCCGGATTGCATGTGATGGGACCTGACCCACGAGTGGGTGGTGTCAGAACCCACTTGTCAGGGTATGGCCGTCGGGCCGGTCTTATCGGCCCGTCTTTTCCACCAACTCCTGCAACATCAATACGAAGGGTGGACTTTGGCGCCTTGACTTGTCTTCTGATGGTTGACGAGAAAAGGGTGCGAGCTGGCGAGGTGACTCGTCTGGAGGCTTCTTATGTTGGATGTACGAGCAGGATGTCGGTCTAGCCACCAGGCCTCGTAGCATTCCCTTTAGTGGGTACTGGGTTCCCATAATCCCATTAATAGCCCACAAGCCTCCAGGTGACCTACTCCCTCCGTTCCAAAATAGATGACTTTCATTTGTCCAAATATGGATATATGTAGACACTAAAACATGTCTACATACATACATGTATGGAAATGTGGAGGTCATCTATTTCGGAACGGGGGGAGTAAAAATGAGCGTGAAGGGTCTTGATAGTCCCTTGATTAAAGATGCCAGCTTGCGGGACGCGGGCCTTGTGGTCCAGCTCTAGCTTGGGAAGCCCAGGAGGACGTCGGTCGGTGAGGACTTCGGCCGGTGAGGCGTCTTTCCTGTCCGCACGGTCCCGTTGTGTAGAGATCTTGTTAGGAACGCCACTTCCTAGCTAGCTGGGCGTCAAATGGGTCGTGGCACTTGGGGTTCCGCAACCACACCTGAAGATGGAGCAATAACATGTGATAATGAAGACTTTCCTCGATTCCTGTGGGAATGTTGGCGTAATTGGTACTTAATTTGCGGTAGTAGAGTGACACGTGGCGTCCAACGGTTCACAAGATGTGGTGGGCCTATGCCTGGGCCTACTTAAGGCGAGGCGAGGCAAACAAGGAGCAGATTCCTCCATTTATCTTTCGCCTCCTTGCCTTCATCTTATTCTTCTTTCTCCTCTTCTACCACCACATCAAGGTATCCGATTGTTGGATATATGCCAAATGGGGGTATATCCGACATCGGCCAAAGTCCGGATTACCAAGGTGGCCCACAGGTAATGGAGCAAAGTCCATTGGGTGGCTCAGTAAGCTGACGCATAGGAAGCCGAATTCTAGAAGAACCCGGATCACGGCCAAATACGTGGTCCGGTTTGGAGAAGAAGCCGTATGCCTTACTTTCGAAGAATAGGAATACTTTCCATAGTATTCTAGGTTTCCTTCCTGTAAGCCCTATTCCGGCTATCTATATAAAGCCGGACGGGAGCTGACGAAAGACATAATAGATAAGAGAGATAAAATAGCGAGAAGCTAATTCGCCGGGAAGTTCATCCTCGCTGAGTTGGCGAAACCCTACTCACATTGTATTTTGTATACTTTAGGCTTCCGCCTGATTTAGTGAGATTGCAGGAGTAGGAACGCTTCCTTAGTTGTGACGTACCGAACCTGGGTAAATCGTGTCTCGTTTCCACTCTCTCACTTTTCCACCGACGGCTCTATTAGCGAGACTATGGCACCCCTTGCCATGAACCTAACTAAGAAAACTTGACACCGACTGTAACCTACATGCATCCACGATGAAGGTCAAGGACGGTAGGTGGTGCAGCTCAATGCTCATGCTGGCATAGATGGAGGGCTATGTCGAGTGTTGCCTCCTGCTTCCTCGAGCCAGGTCAACAAGGCGGGCGCCTACTATGGAGAGGGTGCCGATAACGGCGATGAATGAGAGTATTTTTTTGTGGAGTTCCTCGACCAAAGGCTCTCACTTTCGGTGTGCCCCTTTCTCCTACAGCTATTGAGAATGTATGGGATTTAGATCCATGATCTAAGCCCCAACAACCTCGTCCAGATCGTTGGCTTTTCCTGTTATTGTGAGGGCTACTTGGGCATCTCGCCCCACAAGTGGATGTGGTGCTCGATATTATATCTTCGGGCGCAGACTCAAGGTGGACGAGGTGTCATGCGGGAGTGCGGCGCGGCCGCTGTCTATAGGTGGTCTATGAACTTCCCCAATCTAGGGATCCTCGAGACAGTGATGCTCTAGCTCAAGAGTTGTTTGTTTTATTTCCTGGATATTCGAACAAATGGTGGTGGTGGTGGTTTGGATCCATTCTCCGTAGGCCTCTCATGACACAAGAAGACTTGGAGATCGAGGTGTTGGGCGACCACCATGAAGTTGGGGAGCTCTGTGAGCGATTGACGATGCTAGTTGAGGGTGGCATGACCGGACTGCGTCTTATCACTTGTTGGTGGCTCCGCCAGATCTAGTCGCTCCAGACGTGTGAACGAAATTGCTTCTATTAGTTCCAGGAGTCACTACCGGAATCGGGCCAGACGCCGACGGCCGGCGGCCCTCGGGGAAGATCGGATTCCTCTCGGCGTATACCTACGCCGACAGCCGCCCTCGGCGTAGGGCCCTCGGCGTACACCCCTGTCGGCGTATGGGCTTTGGCCGTCGGCGTATAGATTCCCGTCGGCGTATACTTCAGTGGGACCCACCGTTGTCAGAACGGAATCCGTTCCACGGATTACAGACGCCGACGGCCCCCCTCGGCGTATTGGAGGGCCACGTGGAGGTCCCTGCGGGCCTGGCCCAAGGGCTACGCCGACGGCATCCCCTCGGCGTAGGGGTACATACGCCGACGGCCCCCCCTCGGCGTAGGGGTACAATATTTCAATTTTTTTCAAAAAAAAATTTGAATGTTTTTTTTTGAATTTTTTCTGAGTTTTTTTATTTCACTTATTTAACCACTTAATCACACTATAGTCACATTTATATTTATCTTTAACCATTTTTATTTTTAACCTAAATTACTCGTTTCTACTAACACTTCCCGATCGGTCACCCATCATGAGATTGCTCCAGCCCCAGCACGCTTAACTTCGTAATTCCTTCCTTGTGAGATACCTAGAAACAACGGATGTGTTGTTGTCAATATTATCCAATCTATCCTGTTAACCTTAACCCTTGGACCATCAATGTCACACTATTTTATTTTGTGAATTCAAACAATTATTTAAGTAAAAAATAATAACTAGTAATAAATTTGAATTCAAATAATCTTTAATTTAAATAATAATTAACATTTTTGTCTTTTCTATTTAATATTGAAAAATTCATATCTATCGATCCGTAAATCGAAATTTGACAAATAATATGTCTATATCGATTAGAAAAATGAGAGAAATTCAAATATGACATCCATATAATATTTTCCATCATATATAATACTTTTTTTCTGTCCATTAAAGAAAAAAACAATTTTCCATTTCCCGAGTGTAAAAAATTGGTTTTTTTGTGAAGGACCTACCGCAAATGTGTTGCAAAACTTGAGAGATATAATTTTTAAAAATACTAGACCATGTTATATGCACAAATAACCAATTTGTTTCATATGAAAAGGTTTCCATCCACCTCTTTTGAAGAACAGAAGTTTCTGCCGATTCCGCTGGAAACTGGTCAAATTTGAACTACAGGTACCTCATAGTTTTCTCATGATTTTGGAAAAAATCATTTTTAGGTACACAAGTACCTATTTCAACATAGATACACCAAGAGTTTCTCAATATTCAACCCCTAGCTACGAACGGTCATGCCCGTCGCCTTAACTTTTTCCTCAAACGGGGTTAGAAAATTCCAAAAAATTCAAAGAAAACCAAAATGATGCGAGACCTTCGCGTGGTGTCATTATATAGGTCCTAGTATACACCAAAAATAATAAACTTGGAATACGACAGTTGTGTTGAAAATGTGTTCACAAAAATTAGCCATCTCCTACGAACATTCCTGGGTTTCGGGCCAAACGACGAGTGTTATGGTCATATCCATGGCATAGTTTGTTCAAATGTTCCCATATTACACACAAACATGCATCTTGGAAGCACGGACAATGTTGACGGAGGAAGTTTTCCTTTTCATCGAAGAAAAAAACCATTTTCCATGTCCCGAGTGTAAAAATAGGGTTTTTTGTGAAGGACCTACCGCAAATATGTTGCAAAACTTGAGAGCTATAATTTTTGAAAATACTAGACCATGTTATATGCACAAATAACCAATTTGTTTCGTATGAAAAGGTTTCCATCCACCTCTTTTGAAGAACAGAAGTTTCTGCCGATTCCGCTGGAAACTGGTCAAATTTGAACTACATGTACCTCATAGTTTGCTCATGATTTTTGGCAAAAATCATTTTTAGGTACACAAGTACCTATTTCAATATAGATACACCAAGATTTTCTCAATATTCAACCCCTAGCTACGAACGGTCATGCCCGCCGCCTTGATTTTTCCTCGAACGGGGTTAGAAAATTCCAAAAAATTCAAAAAAAACCAAAATGATGCGAGACCTTCGCGTGGTGTCATTATATAGGTCCTAGTATACACCAAAAATAATAAACTTGGAATACGACAGTTGTGTTGAAAATGTGTTCACAAAAATTAGCTATCTCCTACGAACATTCCTGGGTTTCGCGCCAAATGACGAGTGTTATGGTCATATCCATGGCATAGTTTGTTCAAATGTTCCCATATTACACACAAACATGCATCTTGGAAGCACGGACAATGTTGACGGAGGAAGTTTTCCTTTTCATCGAAGAAAAAAACCATTTTCCATGTCCCGAGTGTAAAAAATAGGGTTTTTTGTGAAGGATCTACCGCAAATATGTTGCAAAACTTGAGAGATATAATTTTTAAAAATACTAGACCATGTTATATGCACAAATAACCAATTTGTTTCATATGAAAAGGTTTCCATCCACCTCTTTTGAAGAACAGAAGTTTCTGCTGATTTCGCTGGAAACTGGTCAAATTTGAACTACAGGTACCTCATAGTTTTCTCATGATTTTGGAAAAAATCATTTTTAGGTACACAAGTACCTATTTCAACATAGATACACCAAGAGTTTCTCAATATTCAACCCCTAGCTACGAACGGTCATGCCCGTCGCCTTAACTTTTTCCTCAAACGGGGTTAGAAAATTCCAAAAAATTCAAAGAAAACCAAAATGATGCGAGACCTTCGCGTGGTGTCATTATATAGGTCCTAGTATACACCAAAAATAATAAACTTGGAATACGACAGTTGTGTTGAAAATGTGTTCACAAAAATTAGCCATCTCCTACGAACATTCCTGGGTTTCGGGCCAAACGACGAGTGTTATGGTCATATCCATGGCATAGTTTGTTCAAATGTTCCCATATTACACACAAACATGCATCTTGGAAGCACGGACAATGTTGACGGAGGAAGTTTTCCTTTTCATCGAAGAAAAAAACCATTTTCCATGTCCCGAGTGTAAAAATAGGGTTTTTTGTGAAGGACCTACCGCAAATATGTTCCAAACTTGAGAGCTATAATTTTTGAAAATACTAGACCATGTTATATGCACAAATAACCAATTTGTTTAATATGAAAAGTTTTCCATCCACCTCTTTTGAAGAACAGAAGTTTCTGCCGATTCCGCTGGAAACTGGTCAAATTTGAACTACAGGTACCTCATAGTTTGCTCATGATTTTTGGCAAAAATCATTTTTAGGTACACAAGTACCTATTTCAACATAGATACACCAAGAGTTTCTCAATATTCAACCCCTAGCTATGAACGGTCATGCCCGCCGCCTTGATTTTTCCTCGAACGGGGTTAGAAAATTCCAAAAAATTCAAAAAAAACCAAAATGATGCGAGACCTTCGCGTGGTGTCATTATATAGTTCCTAGTATACACCAAAAATAATAAACTTGGAATACGACAGTTGTGTTGAAAATGTGTTCACAAAAATTAGCTATCTCCTACGAACATTCCTGGGTTTCGCGCCAAATGACGAGTGTTATGGTCATATCCATGGCATAGTTTGTTCAAATGTTCCCATATTACACACAAACATGCATCTTGGAAGCACGGACAATGTTGACGGAGGAAGTTTTCCTTTTCATCGAAGAAAAAAACCATTTTCCATGTCCCGAGTGTAAAAAATAGGGTTTTTTGTGAAGGATCTACCGCAAATATGTTGCAAAACTTGAGAGATATAATTTTTGAAAATACTAGACCATGTTATATGCACAAATAACCAATTTGTTTCATATGAAAAGGTTTCCATCCACCTCTTTTGAAGAACAGAAGTTTCTGCCGATTTCGCTGGAAACTGGTCAAATTTGAACTACAGGTACCTCATAGTTTGCTCATGATTTTTGGAAAAAATCATTTTTAGGTACACAAGTACCTATTTCAACATATATACACCAAGAGTTTCTCAATATTCAACCCCTAGCTACGAACGGTCATGCCCGCCGCCTTGACTTTTTCCTCAAACGGGGTTAGAAAATTCCAAAAAATTCAAAATAAAATAAATGATGCGAGACCTTCGCGTGGTGTCATTATATAGGTCCTAGTATACACCAAAAATAATAAACTTGGAATACGACAGTTGTGTTGAAAATGTGTTCACAAAAATTAGCTATCTCCTACGAACATTCCTGGGTTTCGGGCCAAATGACGAGTGTTATGGTCATATCCATGGCATAGTTTGTTCAAATGTTCCCATATTACACACAAACATGCATCTTGGAAGCACGGACAATGTTGATGGAGGAAGTTTTTCTTTTCATCGAAGAAAAAAACCATTTTCCATGTCCTGAGTGTAAAAAATAGGGTTTTTTGTGAAGGACCTACCGCAAATATGTTGCAAAACTTGAGAGCTATAATTTTTGAAAATACTAGACCATGTTATATGCACAAATAACCAATTTGTTTAATATGAAAATGTTTCCATCCACCTCTTTTGAAGAACAGAAGTTTCTGCCGATTTCGCTGGAAACTGGTCAAATTTGAACTACAGGTACCTCATAGTTTGCTCATGATTTTTTGCGAAAATCATTTTTAGGTACACAAGTACCTATTTCAACATAGATACACCAAGAATTTGGCAAAATAAAGGTTTTTTTTAAACACACACGCAAACGGCATGCGCATCGCGATCGAGCAAAGAAAAAAAAAACAATACCTACGCCGACGGCATCCCCTCGGCGTAGGGTTAGGTACGATCGAACGGGAAGAAAAAAAATTCCTCCATCTACGCCGACGGCACCCCCTCGGCGTAGGGTTAGTTTTTTTTTAACCTCACACGCACTCACACGATACGGTCGAACGCGGGGAAAAAAATCATTCACCTACGCCGACGGCACCCCCTCGGCGTAGCCTATCACGTAACGGGCCGCGTTCGAAGGGCGTAACGGGGCATCCCTACGCTGAGGGGGAGAGATACGCCGACGGTGCCCCCTCGGGGTAGCCTCCATACGCCGAGGGGGAGGAGACGCCGACGGGCAGGCGGGTGGCCAATCGTACCGACCACGCTACGCCGAGGGGGCCGATACTTGGCCGTCGGCGTATCCGCCGGCCGTCGGCGTCTATGGTGTTTCCCGTAGTGAGTGTTTTACCTAAACGGCAGTGAGAGAGAGTGAAGGAAGGGAGTATGTGCCAAAGAGATTTTGGGTTACGTCAATTTTTCATTGCTATTTCCCTTCTTATATAGGGGCTTGTGTACAAAGTCGACTATCCTTTCCAATTCGCACTATTACAGGTTGGTAATGTCTGTTACTCGGAACCATTGTTCGCGATTTCATGACACAAATCATAAAGGACTACCCCCACGGATTCGAAAACACTATAGATGATTACTAGCTCGTCCTATGTACCTACTGTGTACTTCTGGAAAACCGGCTCCTAGTGAGCACCCAGAACGTAACTACTGGCTGCTAGAGAGCATCTGGCCACTATTGCAACATCCCTGTAACAGACTCTCGGGAGGTTGACTACCTCGACCCGGGGACACTCCACCAAGTCGGAACATTTTGCCAGCTGGACGAGCACCCATAAGCCGCCTGCTTCCCGCTAGCCGACCAGGAACACCGGCCTATTTCAATAATAAATCCCTAGGCCTGAGTTCTGGCTTCACCTCGACCATGCCGATTCTTGATCCTAGCCCCGTGAGCCGGACTCGTCCAAGTGGTTGGCACGAATTCCATCTCTATCTTCTTCGTCTCCAAGCAGTCCTGGATGAAGTGGTACTTCAACTCGTTCTGTTTTGAGCGCCTGTAGAAGAAGGGGTTCTTGAAGAGTGTGATTGTTGACTTGTTGTTGACCTGGAGTGCGACTTGCTTGGCTTTGCCGTTGCTGAAATCGGCCAGAAACTGAGCCAGCCAGATCCCCTGGCAAGCAGCCATGGCAGCAGCTACGTATTCTGACTCGCGGCTCCAGAGAGCTATGATCTTCCCCTTCTAGGACTGCCAGGTACCTGGGATGTTCGCTAGGAATAACAGCATGCAAGACGTTCTTTCCCACAAGTCTACCTCATCAACCAGGTCGTTTTTGCTGTAGCCGACCTTGCGTGGTGCACCCGAAATTCTCCCATACCTATATCCGAGTCCCGGAGACCCTAAAATGTACCGTAGGATGTCCTTCACCGCCGCTCGGTGCTCCCGAATCAACCGTGAAGCTCAAATCCGGCCTGGTGTGCATTAAGTAGGCTCCTGACAATCCTCATGTACATGGTTGTATCCTTCATGGGTGTCATTCTGCATTTGGACAGCTTAAAGCATGACTCCATTGGAACGTGTCATGGGTTGGACCCGGCCATTCCCACCTTCTCTAACAACTTTAGGGTGTAGGCACCGAGCTGGAACTTCCAGCCCAAGTTAGCTGTAACCGGACTGACTCAAGCAGGACAACAGGAGCGAAGAGCTCTTCGTAGTAGACCATGCTTGCTTCGGTCCTCCCCCCGGCCTCTCCTAAACGTAGAAATACGAGTCAAGCCGCAGCTAAACGAGCTCAGCTGAATGAGCCGCGGTCAAAACGAGCCGATCGGCTGGCTTGGATACAAGCCAGTCTAAAATAAGTAAACAAATTAGCAAAACCCAGGAATCGAACCTGGGTCTACAGGTAGCCGCACGCATAGCAAACCACTAGACTAGAGCCACTTATCTGTTTTGGTAGGCCTATTGGGCTTTTTATTTATACTTTTCAATCGAAATCAACCTAGGTTTTTTTCTTTTGTATTAGAATCATAATTGAACTCGGTTTCTGTGACATGCAGCACGCACGTTCTTTTGAACCGGCCGATCGACGTAGCGGCCGATCGACCCGACGTAGCCTTCCCGCCGGCCGATCGACATCGAGAGGCCGCCGCGCGATCCAGTCGCCAATTCCGCCGGCCGATCGGCATCCAGAGGCCGCCGCGCGATCCAGGCGCCAATTCCGCCGGCCGATCTAGGCGGCAGTGTGGTGTCGCCGCAACTCGCCGCCTCCTCGTAGGCCGCGCCGTCTACTTCCTCTCACCCGATCGCCGTCTTCACGAGGGCGACGTCGTCACATCCCCCTCGATCTCCGGTTGATCGGCGACCTCTTCACCATCAAACCGCTCTGTCTGTACCTCTACACGAGGAGGAAGTCTACATCTAGGTCGAAAATCTATTGCTTCACACGGTGAGTGCTTTTCTGAACTATGTTGTCACGAGTAATGTCACAGCACTAGTATGTCAGCATAGTTCAGCCAATGCCATATTTCTGATCTAGATGAAGTTGCGAACAAGAAAATCTTGCAGTTGTTTAATTATGTCTAATTCAATAGTTTGTAAAAAAAATTATTGTGTACATAAAATTGCAGGGATGGATGAATTCAGCTCTTATAGCAATGCACCTGATAGCAATGATGATATAAGTGAGAATGCCAACGACGTCTCTAATGGCAGCGCTGAATCTTGGTCGTACGAGGACGACCATATAAATGTGGATGAGAATGATGACGTGGTCGATTCTTGGCCATCATACGCAACTGATCCTCCAGAGGAGAACCAACTAGTTGGTACTAACCAAGATAATGAAGAAGAGCAAGTGCCTTATTCTTCCTACTCAATTTTTCCACCGGAGGACGACCATGTTGTCGGTGATGAAGCTGATAATAATAACGTGAGTCGTGTGTATTTCGATTTTTCTCTATTGCAAGTGACAACATTGAAACTTACAGTCCTTTTGTTTTTAAATTATGTAGGTAAATTTGTTGCATGTAAATGAAATTGAGTACACCGATTCAGAGGGAGAGACGGATGAATCGTGCGCTGATACACACAGCTGGACCCACATGCATGCACAAAGAGTATAAATGGGGTGCCCTGGTAGCGTTGCTTTGTTGCATGCGGGTCCACGGCGAGTGGAAGGTGGTAGGGTATGCCCCGTACCACCTATGGCACATGTGGACCCACACGCAACGATGTACCGACCACATAGTTTTGCGTCCGTCGCCTTTGTGGCACCTGGACCCAAATGAAAGCGGGCGTCATGGCGAACTAGCTTCTCGTCTACCACCGTCATGGCCGTGGACCCACATGTACCAGTCTTATCCAACCGTAGGTCTCCGCCGACCACGCTCGGGCACGTGGACCCGCATACACTTAGCGAGTATAAATGGGGTGCCCTGGTAGCGTTGCTTTGTTGCATGCGGGTCCACGGCGAGTGGAAGGTGGTAGGGTATGCCCCGTACCACCTATGGCACATGTGGACCCACACGCAACGATGTACCGACCACATAGTTTTGCGTCCGTCGCCTTTGTGGCACCTGGACCCAAATGAAAGCGGGCGTCATGGCGGAACTAGCTTCTCGTCTACCACCGTCATGGCCGTGGACCCACATGTACCAGTCTTATCCAACCGTAGGTCTCCGCCGACCACGCTCGGGCACGTGGACCCGCATACACTTAGCGAGTATAATGGGGTGCCCTGGTAGCGTTGCTTTGTTGCATGCGGGTCCACGGCGAGTGGAAGGTGGTAGGGTATGCCCCGTACCACCTATGGCACATGTGGACCCACACGCAACGATGTAACTTATAATTTCATGTTATTCTTTGCTATATAAGTTTCCTACATGTTACATATCATGTATATAGTCATGCTTATTGTGTCTTATTTTTTCGGGTTGCATGTCCGTTGTTTACGTGGCATCTTGTTAAAATAATTTAATTACATTTGCTATTGGTCTATCATTGCATGTTGTGAATTAATCAGCTTCAGGGTTGTGGACCGTCATGTACCGCTCTTAGCTATCTAGGACTGCCACCGATACCCCTTAAACACGTGGACCCACATGTAACAATTGCTATGGCCCACGTGGGCCATATGTAACAGTTGCTATGCTCATATAGCTTTGAATCCATCGCCTCCAGGGTTGTGGACCCGCAAGAACATAGCGACTGCTGCAAGTGGTCCACGTGCCCGAGAGGTGGTGGTGGTAGAACTCTTACCAATCTAGGTCTGCCGCCACTAGAGTTCGGTCACGTGGACCCACATGCAACAGTTGCCACGCCCTTATAGCATTGCATCCATCGCCTACAGGTTTGTGGACCCACATGCAATAGTTGTTATGCCCATATAGATCTACATTCATCACCTTCAGGATTGCTTACACGCATGTACCACTTTCGGTCACGTGGACCCACACGCAACAGTTTCTATGCCCATCTAGCGTTGCATCCATCGCCTCCAGGGTTCTAGACCAGCATGTACTATTCTTAGCCATCTTCCGCCACCTTTCGGACACGTGGACCAACACGCAACACTTTCTATGATAATCTACCGTTGCATCCATCACATCCAGGGCTGTGGACCTGCATGTACCACTCTTAGCCATCTTGGTCCGCCACCACCACCTTTCGGGCGCGTGGACCCAAATGCAACAATCGCTATGCAAAGCTATCTTTACATTCGTCACCTTTAGGGTTGTGGACCCCGCATGTACGACTCTAAGCCATCTAGGTCTGCCACCACCGCCGTTCGGACACGGGACCCACATGCAACAGTTGATATGACCATCTAGCTTTGCATCAACTACATTCAGGGTTGTGGATCCACATGTACCACTCTAAGCCTTCTAGGTCTGCCACCTTTCGAGCATGTGGACCCACATGCAACAGTTTATATGCCCATCTAGCTTTGCATCCATCCCCTTCAGGGTTGTGGACCCACATGTACCACTCTTAGCCTGCGTCCGTCGCCTTCGTGCCACCTGGACCCAAATGAAAACGGGCGTCATGGCGGAACTAGCTTCTCGTCTACCACCGTCATGGCCGTGGACCCACATGTATCGGTCTTATCCAACCGTAGGTCCCCGCCGACCACGCTCGGGCATGTGGACCCGCATACACTTAGCCAGCTGGGTGAGTTCGACATGCACGATGGCTACGGATGAATGGACCTCGCTAGCTAGGAGTGGTTCACGTCGATCCATGCGTGTCACCGGCGGAGGGCAGATGCCAGGGTTGTGGACCCGCATGTACCGCTCTTAGCCATCTAGGTCCGCCACAACCACCTTTCGGGCACGTGGACCCACATGCAACAGTCGCTATGGTCATCTAGCTTTCCATCAATCACCTTCCGGGTTATGGACCCGCATGTACCTCTCTTAGCCATCTAGGTCTGCCACCGATACCTTTTAGGCACGTGGACCCACATGCAACACTTGCTATGCCCATCTACCATTGCATGCATCACCTCCAGGGTTGTGGACCCGCATGTACGACTCTAAGCCATCTAGGTCTGCCACCACCACTATTAAGACACGTGGACCCACATGCAACAGTTGCTATGCCCATCTAGCTATACATCAATCACCTTCAGGGTTGTGGACCCGCATGTACCGCTCTTAGCCCATATAGCATTGCATCCATCACCCTCAAGGTTCTGGAGCCACATTTACCATTATTAGCCATCTAGGTATGCTACCACCACATTCCGGGAACGTGGACCCACATTCAGCAGTCCCTATGTCCATCTAGCTTTCCATCAATCACCTTCAGGATTGTGGACCCACATATACCACTCTAAGCCTTCTAGGTGTACCACCTTTCAAGCATGTGGACGCACATGCAACAATTGATATGCCCATCTAGCTTTGCATCCATTACCTTCAGGGTTGTGGACGCATATGTAGCACTCTTAGCAATCTATGGCTGCCGCCACCACCATTCGGCACGTGGACCCACATGAAACAATCACTAAGTCCATCTAGCTTTGCATCCATCACCTTCAGGGTTGTGGACCCACATGTATGACTCTAAGCCATCTAGGTCTGCCACCACCACCATTCGGTCACGTGGACCCACATGCAACAGTTGCTATGCCCATCTAGCTTTCCATCAATCACCTTCAGGGTTGTGGACCCACATGTACCACTCTATGCCTTCTAGGTCTGCCACCTTTCAAGCATGTGGACCCACATGCAACAGTTGATATGCCCATCTAGCTTTGCATCCATTATCTTCATGGTTGTGGACGCATATGTAGCACTCTTAGCAATCTATGGCTGCCGCCACCACCATTCGGCACGTGGACCCACATGCAACAGTCGCTAAGTCCATCTAGCTTTGCATCCATCACCTTTAGGGTTGTGAACCAACATGTACCACTCTTAGCCATCTAGGTCTGCCACCTTACGAGCATGTGGACCCACATTTCCATACATGATGTCATTAACAAACATGGATAGAATGCTAATGTTTCACATTTTGTAAGGATTTAAAATGTTTATAATGCTTTTTGTTTTCATTTATTTTGTGGTATTTCTGTTTCCTACACGTTAGACACCATGTACAACAAATTTGAGGTAATTTAGAGATGATAAAAAAATTAAACTTCTTAGGGAAAGACCATCTGGTCTGGCTTAAACAAGTTTTTATGATAAGGTAGTTTTTTTGAACTACTCCAAATTAATTTCAAATTTTGCACACATGATGTCATTAACAAACATGGATATAATGCCAATGTTTCACATTTTTAAAAGATTTTAAAATCTTTTATAATGCAATGATCAAATGGGTTTAAAATATCCGAACTTACCTAAGAAAGACAGTGTAAACTTACGGGATGGGGCAGGCCGGCGGTTTGGATTAGGTCGAATCGTTTGGATTTATTAGTATTATTCGCTATTTAAATTTTAAAATATTATTAGTATTCTTTAAGAGAAGTTAATTATGTTGGAGTAACTATTTTGTTTGCGTTTGCAATATATGAATATTTGTTTTTTTATTTATGGACACATGTTATAAATTCAACTCTTATTCACCACCTTCTCGCAAATCACAATTTTTTTAAGAGGAGAATCTGAAATATGGCCGTTGCAAACTTAAAAAAATGGTCGTTGGGGTTTTCTCTGCGCTGGTTGGTTCTCAAGTTGGTTAGACCGGTACTGGAACCGGTCTGGATCGGTTGGAGCCGGCAGCCAGACCGGAAAAGCCTTCGGTAGTGCCGGAGCACTTACAGGCAACCCGGCCGTCGTCCGGCTGGAATACTGGTTGACCGGATCAGGACCGGTCCACAGACCGAAAACCCCTTCGGTTGTGCCGGATCTTGACCGGATTCTACATGATCTATCATTTTATGTACTGGTCTACATGCACGTGTCTTACTTTTTTAGGGTTGCAACTTTGTAAGTTTCAATTCTCTGTGGTTCTTTCCAAAACCATGCCGTTATTGTCTTGTCGCCGCCACCGCGTTAAACGTCGCACGAATGTAAACGTCGTACGTGAAACAATTTTAATAATTTAATACTAGGATAAATAACTTCATTGCATGCATATTTGAAATCTTAAAACATTTGAAACACACATTTTATTAAAATACCGTTAGTTAAACACATAGCCACATCGATATGATAACGACACTTACGGCGACACGACACGGACACGACACAACACGACACCGACACTTACGGGCGACAACCATAACCCTAAATCTAGACACGACTACTCATATAACCCTAAAAACTAGACATGACTACTCATCGTCGTCGCACTCCGCCTCCAGCTCGCTCCAGTCAACGCTGCTATCATCGTTGTCCTCGGCGGTGAAGGCGGCGAGCGACGGTGCAGAAGACGGACCGGCACCGGATGTGCTAGCACCCGCCGACTGCCCCCAGTGCGGCTCCTCCTTCACGATGACCGGCTCCTCCTTCACGTGCCCCGGCGGACCATGGCGCAGCGCATAGTACTCCTCCATCTTGGCGCGCTGTTCGGCGACGAGGCCTGGGTACTGCCGCTGCAGCTCCTCCATGTAAGCCGCGCCAGCACGCTCCCGCCTCGAGCCTCTCCCGCGCCTCGCGGTCCTCACGCAGCTGACGTCGCGTGGCCACGCGGGGGTCAATAGGCCCCAGGTCTGGCGTCTCGCCGGGGGGGAGGCCGTCGGGGAAGTTCAGCCGCGCCTCCGCGCCGTGGAGGAACCGGCTCCGCTGGTCGTACGCGTGGCCGCCTGGATCGCGGACTGGTACGTCCCGATCCATTGGCGTTCGCCGGTGTGCCGGTCGTAAATTTCGGCCACCCACGAGCCCCACTCGCGCTGGCGGACTCCGAGGTACCTCGGCGGCGGCGGAGGAGGTGGGAGGTCAGCCGGCTCGACGATGATGCGGGGGGCGCGCGAGGTGGAGCCGCCGGCGTGCACGCCCCGCCTTGGAAGCGCGCTGCGAATCGGCGGAGGGGAACGGCGGCGGTTGCTCGAGGAGCCGCGCTGCACCGCGCGGCCACGGGTGGCGCTGCGGATTGGCGGCGGGGAATGGCGGCTCCGCGATCCGGCCATGGGGCGGCGGCGGCGAAACAATGGGATCTGAGGTGGGAGGTAGAGCGGTGGGGGAGAGAGGCGGAGCGAGGTGGAGCGTTGAACTGAGAGAGAGGCGGCGCCGTGAGACGTGAAGATAAAGAGGGGACGGGGTGGTTGCGCGGGCGGCGGGAGTTACTGCGTGCCCCCTCGGTCGCCGACACGACGCGCCACGCGTCTGTCGCTTCGTTGGCCCGGGGAAAAGGTGCGTCGACGTGGAGAGGCGAGCTACATAGCTGTTGGCGGCTATTTTGACACGTCCATTTGGCAGTACCAGTGGCTATCACCCGTGTGCGGCAAACTGGCGGTCCCAAGTTCGATTCCTCCCCGCGTTTATTTTCGCATCTAATATTCTGTCGGCTAGCGGCTCATCGGCTCATCGGCTAAGACTACGGCTCGCTGCTAGTCGTATTATACGTTTATTGGAAGAGTGTTTCGAGCGACGTGATTGGTCGAGAAGGCCAAAGGGGGAGGACCGAAGCAGAAATGGTGCCTCTGCACGTACCCCTATGTAACAAGCCGGGATTTTTTCTTAAGGACCTTGCCGTGTGCATCCTTCATCACCTTCTATACCCACTTTAGTCTGATTCCGTGATGGCCTGATGGTAAGGTGGTGAGACACCAATTTGAGTTGGACTCGATGACTTCTAGCTACTCCTGCATCGCACACCTCCAGTCGGCCTCCGAATTGGCCTCATCGAACGAGCTAGGCTCTTCGGAGGGAAGTGAAGCTCTTCATCCGGTTCAAGGGTCGGACCTTCATCGATCAAATTGTGGACGGTGTGGAACCTGTGCTGACGTCGGATTTTTCTTTTGCATCAAGGATAGCTGAGTTCCTCGATGGTAGCATGACGAATTGGACTTGTGGCAGGCGGAGTCGTGGATTCCTCTGCCTGGTTCCCAGGTGTAGACATGGTCCCGGCTCCTAGATCCCGCGATGTTGAGTCGGGTCCTGCACCCACATTCCTGTCTTCTGGAGTCGACAAAGGCTCGAGCACCATGTGCTCGACCATGAAGGAATCGGCTCCAAACGTTTTCACCGGAAAATCCGGCGAACTAGAGTACCAGTGCATGCTCTCGTCAAACACAGCGTCACGGGTCATGTGGACCCGACAAGTAGCTGGATCGTAGGACCGATAAACCTTCTTGCCAAGTTCATACACTATGGAGATTATCGGCCGGCTGCGATTATCGACCTTCTTCAGCCCCGATTGCATATCTCCGACATGCACCACACACCCGAATGTGCGCATGAATTGCACATTCGGCTTGGGGACATGCTAGGCCTCGAACAATGTCTTACTGTCTACGCTCTTAGTCGGGACTTTTTCAAGATGAACATAGTCTTCGACATTTCCTCACACTAGAACATGCCGAGGACTTTCTTGGCCTTCAGGAGACTTCCACTAGTAGGAAAAATCCAACCAGAAGTGTGGCCAAAACCGCTACTAGGAGAGTGCCGACACACACTTATGATAACGCGGTGCTGCTATCGGTTACCAGAAGCGTGTGATTTGTTCATGCGTCTGGTAAAGACATTATCAGAACACGCTTCTAGTATGTTCGAGTACCACCCCGGCCGTCTAACCATGCACACTTCTACTAATTTTTGGGATTAAAAAAATACATTAGCTACGAAAGTTATTTATCTATATAGCACAAAACATAAGAAATTACAGAAACAACATTCATAGCACCAAACAAAAGTTAGAAGATGACACATAGCTCCAAACTTAGGTTTTTATGAAAAAAGTAAGTATCAAACTAACTATTAAGTTATCTTACTACTTATTAATCCATGGAGAAGATGAGAGCTAGCTGCCTAGTTTGATACGTTCCTTGTTCATAAAAACCTAATATGTCTTACTACTTACTCCCTCCGTTCGGATTTAATCTACAACTTGGAAAAATTCAGACAAATTAGAATACCATTTATGACTACCACTTTGCAGAAGCTCCTATGCATCATAATTATAGGTCTCACAAGAAACAAATCATCCTATTTGTTAAACCAATCTTAATTAATGCAATGCATGCAAATTCTATATAATTTGGCCAATCTCTAAGCATGCATGGTGTGTGGACTCTCTCTCCTCTTAATTACCAGGACGGGGACCATCCAGGATGTAGATTATTTTTGAACAAAATCAAGATCCAGAATGTAGAATAAAAACAAATGGGGGAGTATTACTTTGTTCTTCAAATGTGCAATGGACATTAATTGGAACCTTGAAATGCTCCATGAAGTCACGTCTAACCCTACATGGCATAGTCTGAGAAAAGATAACAATTAGACAATCATATGAACTAGTAGAAAAGAAGATATAAACATTAATGCACTCCCAAAAGGACTCATATAAACCGTGCACATCATAAACTTCCAAGGGTTGGAACTAAATGACCAACCTAAATGCACAACCATATGTGTTATACACATATAGTAGGTCCTTTAGACCAATGCTCAAACCGATAATGCTCAAGAGTTGAATCATTGGCAAAAAACTAAACTAACCATGTAACAGTTAAGAAGTACAATAAATGATGAATGAAAAGATGTGTATCGTTAGAGTCCGGTACTCTTGTGAGTGTACAACAAAAAAACTTCTTATTAATGCCCTCGAGATAGCCACAATTATCACAGTAATCCATTTTCTATAATTATAGTTCAACATACAAAAGGTTCGCAGATAAATACTTGCATATGTTCTAGCTAGTACAGCTAAACATAGCAACAGTTGTGTGATTATTATCGCGACGAAGGTAACACTCAATCCAACTGTATAATGAAACAAAATTTTCTTATCAACAACATATCTTCTAATCTTTCTAATCTTCAATGGGTTGTATCCATCTTAATCTTGTGATCATGGACGATATCGACAACATGCAACTCTTTCAACTAGATCTAACTTCTCGACACATATTTGTAAGTCGGTTTTCATATCCAGTTCACATATGGAATCCTAAATAAGATTAACTATGCCAAATTGTATCGTCATAATTTTGAATAAACATGAGATTAACAAATAAGTCCTAAAAGACAATATTTACCGAGTCTGATTCATCGAATTTAGAGTAGCCGACGGAAATCAAAACCATCTTATATGAGCACACTACAATAGGAAACCAAAATGTGTTCTCATGTACATAAATAACTACCATAGAATATCGTTATACAAAAGAACTAAATCTTAACCTAAATCTCGAACAATGGAAAATCAAAATTAGTTTCCATGTACCTAAGTAACTACAATAAGAGATCATAACATTACACTAAAGAACTAAATCTTAACCTAAATATCCAATAATAGGAAATCGAAATGTTTTTCATGTACAACAATAGGTAATCAAAATGTAACAATAGGAGATCATTGCCCAAACATAATATAAGAGAGGAAGATTAGATAGTACCTCCTCGGTCCAAGGGCAACGACGATGCTCGGAGCAGGTGAGTGGCAATGGTGGCGCTCAGTCGAGGGCGGCGGCGGCGGCGATCAGGCAGACAGAGGAAGTGCAGTGGCTCGCGGTCCTGGGAGAGGCGGCGCTCGGTCCTTGCAGATGGGGTGGGCGCTCGATCCAATCTGGTGGGTCTCTGCAGTGAAACACCCGGACGCGATATATATATAGGTATTCCACTGCAGGTACACATCTGCTGGCAGTTTGTGGCTGATGGACCATGCTTCCACTAATTGGCCCACCCAAGTGCCCACAGGAAGAAACTAGTGGAAGTGTGCTGTTGCTGGTCACACGCTCCCAGTAAATCCTTACTAGATGCGTGCTCTCCGCTGGGAATTCTTCTATCATTTTGGCCCGTTAGTCAATATGGGGGCGACTTAATTACTACTCCCTCCGTTCAACAATAGATGACTTCCACTCATCTATATATGGATATATCTAGACATGTTTTAGTGTATAGATACATCCATATCTAGATAAATGCAAGTCATCTATTGTTGAACGGAGGGAGTAGATGTGATCTCTCTTGGGCACATGCTTCCGGTGCGTGCTACTAGAAGAGACACGCCTGCACAGACAGTACCACTAAATATTAGAAGTGCACAAAAAGGTGTGCTCGCTAGTATGTTTTCCCCTATAAGATTTTTTCTACCAGTGTGCGGTCTACACCCACAATTTCCTCGTTCCGTCGCTCCACGACCGTATTCTCCTGCGTGGAGTATGGAGCTGTCAAGTGATGCTCCACTCTCATCCCTGCGTTCTATGCTGCGAAAGAGCCGGAGGTGAATTCTTCTCCGTCATCTGTCCGTAGTGTGCGCAGTTTGCAGCCGGAGGAGCCCTTCCTCGATCTAGATCTGGCTGCCGTTCTCGTCGAACTGGCCCAAACTGATGATTGGCGTGTTCATACGAGGTATGAAGTACATACCGGTGATGGCCCGGTGCTCGCTTGACTTGCAGGAGAACATCAGCTTCCCCTGCACGCAGATGTTTACCTACGATCCATCTCCCGACTTGGCAGTTCCAATGATGCTCGGCTCAAGCTCTGCAAACGCGGCGTGATCACTAGTACTTTTATTGGTGGCGCCCAAGTCAAGGTACCAGACGCCCTTCTTGATGTCTCCCTCTTGCGCCAGGGTAACCTGCGCCTTATCCTCTCTTAGGAAGAGTGCCGACTCCTCCCGAGTCGGTGTGGCCGGCGGCTGGTGAGCCGCCATGGTCGATTCCTTGCGAACTTCCTTTCCCGACTTCTCCCGAGCCTCCGGGGCCGGCTCCTTGCGAGTCACCTCTGTTGGCTGCTCCTAAGAAGCAGGCGCGTCCCACTCCGCAATCCACTGGATCCGGGTGGGTTCCTCCGGAAGAATACGACTGGAACTCTGAATCCATCTTCGAGCGATTCGTGGCATCCTGTTAGTCCACCTCGTAGCACTCCTCGGCTGCCTTTAGCCGACCGATGAGTTCCTCGATGGAGCGTGTCGAGCAAGGCTTTGATGGGGCATGCCATCGAAGTGTACTTCTTCGGGACGATAGAGAGGAACTTGACCATGGTGTCCGGCTCACTGACCTTCAGACCTAGAACACCAAGTTGTGACACAATCACCGACAATCGCGAAGTCGTCAAGTTCCTCGCCATCGTCGAAATTTATATATGGCCTCGAGGTACTTCTTGAGCGATATAACACATGTGTCACGCATCCTTAAGACCCCGAGCCGCATCTTATCCAATGCCACCCAAGCCTCCTTCACCGTTGGCTTGACAATGATTGTGGGTTTCATCTCAAGCGGGATTGAGCACAACAAATACTCCATTGTCACACGGTCTGTCTCGCGCGCCGGCGTCCATTCCTTGACAGTGACGCAGACCCAGCGCGCCTCCAGCATGAACCGCATGAGGAGGGTCCAGTCCGTGTAGTTCGTGCGTGTGAGCATCGGTCACTAAGCACCGGACTCTAAGATAACACGCTGGACTACCAGCGGGCCAACTGTTTCCTTTTGCTCTGCCGCAGGCAGCTCGTTCTTGTAGTCTGCCATCTCCGGCGAGCTCACAAACTCACAAGGCTCTGATACCAATTGTTACCCCTAAACGGGCGTGAGAGAGTGAAGGAAGGTAGTATGTGCCAGCGAGATTTTGGTTTGCCTTAATTTTTTCATTGCTATTGCCCTCCTTGTATAGGGGCTTATGTACAAAGTCAACTATCATGTCCAATCTGGCTGGACTAGACATGTCAGTGATGTCACTGACTCGGAACCACTGTTTGCAATGTCATGACACAAGATTACAATAGACTACCTCCACAGACTAGGAAGCACTGTCTATTAGTCCAGGGAGTGTTTTACCTAAACGACCGTGAGAGAGTGAAGGAAGGGAGTGTGTGCCAAAGAGATTTTGGGTTACCTCAATTCTCCATTGCTATTGCCCTTCTTATATAGGGCTTGTATACAAAGTTGACTATCCTTTCCAATTCGCAATAGTACAGGTGAGTAATGTCAGTTATTCGGAACCATTGTTCGTGACTTCATGACACAAGATCATAAAGGACTACCCCCACGGATTCGAAAACACTATAGATGATTACTAGCTCGTCCTATCCACCTACTATGTACTTCCAGTAAACTGGCTCCTAGTCAGCACCCAGAATGTAATTGCCAGCTGGTAGGGAGCATCCGACAACTATTGCCATTTCTCGGGAACAAACTCCCTGGATGGTTGACTACCTCGATCTGGGGACACTCTCCCAAGTAGGAACACTTTGCCGGCTACATGAGCACCTGGCAGCCGGTTGTTACCCACTAGCCGGCCAGGAAGACATGCCTATTGAAACAAGGAGAATGGCTCCGCCCTGGTTAGACCCAAGGGCTCGCCCCATCATAAGCCGCTGCAGATCACGTTCAGTAGGCCCGTCGGCCCTAATAAGAAGGACGCGGTGACCTCAGCACCGTCGTTGGGCTATCACTGGCTGCCCTCGCAGCTACCGGCAGCCCGGCCACCACCGTCCTGGGGATGTCGCTTCAAAATCTGTGCTTTGCCTCGCACATGGTAGATGTCTAGGGTTGATGCCACCCTCTACGCTAGCTCCGGACCAGTATTTGTCCCGCAAAGCCTGGGGTCTATGATGTAGAGGTGGGGGTATACTCCCTTTATCGAAAAGCAAAACATAACATACGCGAGGAAAGATAGATTCAATTGATTTTCCTTTGGTGCAATGCACATTATCATTTTTTCCGTAAATTTAAGCAAGCATGCATATTTTTTATTTTAACATATTGTTTTCTGCCCACGAGATTATTTCCTTTTTAAGGAAATTTAGTTGTGGCTTGGTTACCTTTGATAATTTATTTGTGATATGTTGAATTGATGATCCTCCTCATTTGCATTTCAGTCGTCACTGATGGCTGGAGTGGTCCGCTTGTGGAATAAGTGGGAGGTCCAAATCCTGGTAGTCTTCAGCTTTGTCTTGCAAGTGTTCCTGCTCATGTTCGCGGTGATGCGTCGGCGGAACATTTCCATAGTCCCAAGGACCCTCTTATGGCTAGCATACCTCTTGGCTGACTTAATAGCGATATACATCCTCGGCCACATGTCAATTAGCAGCAAGTCCCACGAGAAGCAACAACTCTTGGCGTTCTGGGCGCCATTCCTGTTGGTGCATCTCGGTGGCCAGGACACCATCACTGCCTATTCCATCGAAGACAACCAGCTCTGGCCACGCCACCTGCTAACTTTTGTTGTGCAGGCATTGGGAGTAGGTTATGTCCTCTACAAGTATATTGCCGGTAGCTGGACCTTGGTCATTGCTGCTGCACTGATGTTTGTCACTGGTGTCCTCAAGTACGGGGAGAGAATATGGGCGCTCAAGTCGTCCAGTCTGGACAACATGAGTAAATTCCTTGACGATAGGAAGTTGAGGGAGGCTAAACGGCTCGACGAGCCTTCCCGTTTGCGTGCCCAGGAGTTGGGTCCGGAAGAGGTTCTGCAGGCAGCTCATGACCTACTCCCCATTTGCATGGGCCAGTTCGTGGATTATAAGATTTGGCCTTCCGCATTCCAGAGTAAAACCATAGAGATATTATATGGCAAGGGGCGCATGTACGAGCTGATTGAGATGCAGCTCTCCCTGGTGCATGATTTCCTATACACCAAGGCAGTGGTGGTCTTCACATGGTGTGGATGTTTCATCCGTGCCACTTCTTCGGTTGCCACCATTACCGCTTTCTTCCTATTTCAATCAAGCATTGGCAAAAATGGCTTTAATAGAGGTGATGTAATTGTCACATATATCTTAATTGTTGGGGCTATCCTCCTAGAGTTGACAGCACTGTTGAAGGCAATGGTATCAACATGGACATGCGCATTGTTGCTTGCTAGAAGATGGGATCGTCTTCACAACATAGTTTTTTCTGTCCGGCGGTATGTTAAGGCCGCGGAGATGAACAGAAGATGGTCAGGTTCAATTGGACATCCCAAGTCGCTTCATGGAATTGGGCGGGGTAGTGGAGGCTGTATCAGGGAGATTGCCAAGTGGTTTGGATTGGAGTACAATGGAGGCTGCAGACATTTGTTGAAGAAGCTGCACCACTCCTATCCTGTCATTTCACATGGTACTAAGGAGTTGGTGTTGGAAGAGGTGCGCAGATTAGTGTTGGAGTGTCATGGCAAAGAGGATATCATGAGGAGTTACAGTGGTCAGTGCGTGCTGAGTCCATGGCATGAATTCTTTGAGGATCCAACCTCACGCGTTGGGATTGATTTTGATGAAAAAATTCTTACTTGGTACTTTGCCACCAAAATATTCCTCTCGTTGCCATCTCGTGTGGAAGCAACGCAGCAAGATGATGTTGTGGAGGCAATCAGGGCAGTATCTAACTACATGATATTCCTCCTTGCTGAACGTCCCTACATGCTGCCTAGCCCTGTTCGCGCTGGATCATATGCCAATAGTGAAGCAGCATATGTGGAGCAATCTGACATAAGTTATGTGATTGAACGCATCCGCAGAAGAGAGAAGCTGGACAAAAGAAGAAAGGAGCTGGATAGAAGAAGGGAGGGCTTAGATCCAAACAACACGGATGTAAGAAGGGATGCTATAGAGCTAGAAATAATAAGGAAGGAGCTGGACGGAATAACGGCGGAGCTGGACGGAATAACGGCGGAGTCGCATTGGGGACCTTCATTTCCGCCCGCCTTAGCCCATGGATCCCAGCTTGTGGACAGTCTGAAAGACATGGAGGGGCGGGGCGAGCGGAAAGTCCGGCGGGTGATTCTTGGGGTGTGGGTGGAGATGCTGTGTTACGCGGGGCACCACTGCAGCAGGGATTCCCATGCCAGGCAGCTCTGCAGTGGTGGTGAGTTCATTACCATCGTCTGGCTTCTATCAACTGCCATATTCAATCACCAGTACTGTGGCGAGGATTGGTTTAAGGAGGGCGTGGAGGGGTTCTTCAAGTCACCACGCAGTGTCGTGGACGTGGCCCTGATGGTCCATACAGTGAATCAGAATCTGATGACATGCTGTTTCAGAAACCACAGGGAGATGGAGATGGAGATGTCGGACGATGCCGTTTGAGGCTGGCCGATGTAATTCAATGTATTGTGTACTAATTTCATATGCGAGACTGCAGTATGTGCTTCGGCTAGCTGTAGCAATTGGTGGTATATTTTTGCTTTTAAAAGACCATCGAATTCACGTACATGTACTCGGCTCGTATAACGAACAACATGCTTGTTATTACCCTGTCTAGTCATATTGGAGCTGAGGAATATGTGTTAATTATATATTTTTTCCTATAAAATTATATGAATGTCATATTGCCTTTGTTACAAACTAGCAAACGTGACCCGCGCATTTGCGCGGTTAGATTTGTTGTGTCTTGATATCCGATATAGTTAATCGTTACCAGTTATTATTTATTCCTAAGTTTTCTTCAGTTTATTTGTCACTACATGGCATGATTTCAATAAAATGCATGTCCATATATTAACTGCACTGGATATATAGCCGGTAATGACCTTCTGTGAGCATAGAAGATCTAAAGGAAATCACATACTGATACGGGCATCTGCTAGTTAGCACGCTAGGGCAATAAACTACGATGTATAATGTCCAAAGCATGCGAGCCACATATTTTGGCTGATCCTTCTAAATGGGCCGTTTGTATCCAGTTTGAGTCAGAGCCAACTAGGTCTAGGGTTCGAGTAAGTCTTTGTTTAGGTTTGCCCAACCGACTATGGGTTGGCCTCCTATATAAAGGAGCCAGCGGCTAGGCTTTTAGACATCGTTGAGTTATGTAGAACAATGTGTTCAAGGTTCCACCGTCCCTAGGGGATCGGCGTGTAGACGGCGTCTCGGTCGTTCGTTGGTTATCTTTGGAATAAAGGCATGAGTGTTCTTGAATTGTCAAGAGTTATCGTGCACTGCGAGAAGGTTCTTGGACCCTTCAAGAGTTGTCGAGTTTGGTTTCATCATCTTTAGCTCGCCTAAATCTATGATCAGGTTGCGTGGATCGCTCCCGTGATTGGAAGAATAATTATCATCAATGGTTCTTGCGATGAAAGATCAGGCAAACACCCGTATCATCTGGTATCAGAACGTTAGGTTGATCACCGCGAGGTTTGTCTAGTTTAAGATCGATGTGCATGTTTACAAAGATTGGCAGATTGATTTTTGCTGGGATGTGTTGGATGGGGAGTTGACGCATTGTGACACCTCGGCGAGTTGAGGAGGAAGACGAAGGCCGCCTCCTTGTCGCGATCGCGCGTGGAGCAGCAGGAGTTTCCGACGATTACCAGCCAGCGATGGAAAGGAGCGGAAATAAGGATCAACTGAGATCTGCTTCCGTGTACGGCCTGGATAGTCACCTAGGCTTGATCGATACTTTTTGGTCTTCATGTATGCAAGGAAGAGATTGATTTGGTGTCCCTGTTTGCATTGAGCCGGTTTCAGCTTTCTAGAAAAAAAAGGGTCATTTATCGAATTGCCCACAGCGAACCACTTCTACTCAGTTTTACCCCTAGCGCCGAATGGTGCTCAGTTTTGCCCCTAGTCCGTGCGCAACTACTATGGAGAGGCCGGAACGGTAAGTTTGGAGTCGAATCCGTTCCGCGAAGTGGGTCCGAGGAGTCAGACTCCGTTTCGCGAAGTGGGTCCGGGTGGGACTGCCAAGTTCGTTGAAACCGTCCGGAGCTTACAGGTGGGACCGCGCAGTTTGAATAGTCCACACCCAAACTTCCCGCTGGGTTCAGCGACGCGTGGGAAAACCGCGGGCCCCGCGTCGGTCAAAGACTGCCGGAGTAACGTCACGCGCTACAAAAGGCCCCTCGGCGCTCGCCGCTCTCCCCATTCTAGCCGTCAATCTCGCTCTTACCGCACTCGCTCTCATCGCTGTATTTCCACCTAGACACCCCGAGACGATGCCTTGCCGGCTCCGTGCAAACCGCAACTCGCCGTTGTACTGCCGCCCCGCGGCCGCGATACGGGGCCACAGTCACGCCGATAGCGACAACGAGTTCTTCTACGAGGAGAACGAGCAGCAGCCGCAGGAGGAGGTGGCGCCCGAGTAGGAGCCGCCGCAGGAGGAGGTTGCGTCCGAGCAGGAGCCGCCGCAGGAGGCGCAACGCTGGAGGAGGCTCAGGAGGAGGCAACCTATCTGGCCCGAGCAGCACGCCGCCGTCTACTCGTTCGAAACATGGCGGAACGAGGAGGCGTTCCACACGGTCCGCTCCTGGCTAAAGGAGGCGGCGGCAGCGGCCGAGGCTGCCGCTGTTCGTGCATCCCTGGAGACCCACCAGAGGGAGCAGGCGGAGCGCCAGGTCTACCGGCAGCTCGCCGCAACCGCGGCGTCGGATGAGCAGCAGGCGGTCGTCGCGCTGTACGAGAGCGACCGGCGCAAGGCTGCCCTGCAGAGCGAGAGTCGAGACCGCCGCCATCCCTCCGAGCAGGCGCAGCTGCACCGGCTGCGGATCCGAGGCAGAGCGGAGTGGCATGCGATCGCTACGCGGGCGAACCTATCGCCCTTAGCCAAGAACGACCACGAGGCGGGGCCCTCCAACATGCTGGCCTACGACGACAGCGATGAGGACGACGAGGAAGAGTAGTAGAGGATGACGTCTAGGAGGAGGGTGACGACCAGGCCGGGTGATCGCGGCGAGCCTCGGCCAACCGTAGTTTTTTTTTAAGTTTTTTCAATGTTTTTAGTTAAATTATGCCGTCTAGCTTTCTGTAGAACTATCGTCGAATCTATGAATTTGAGGCTATTTCGACGAGTTCGCGTTTTTTAATTAATTTTGAGTATTTCTGAACAAAATCACGGGGCAGAATGTAGATTAAAAGCGAAAAAAATGTTTGAATAATGTTGTATGATGTTGAACTAAGTCATTCCAAAATTTTGGGCAAATATGCTTCAAATGAGGTCTGAAGCTAGAGTACACACCCCCGTTTCAAATTTCATGAAAGATTCGACCTTGCCAAAATTATCCAAATAAATTTGAGGAGCAACTATATCACATATAACAACATTGTGTGTTGGATTCATGTCATTTTGATTTTTTTTTAATAATTTATGCTCATTTGAAACCATCGCTCTATTCTCATGAGAAATGTGCTTCAAATGAGGTCTGAAGCTAGGGTAAATACCCCCGTTTGGAATTTCATGAAAAAATCGACCTTGTAAAAATTATCCGATCCAAATCAATTTGAGGAGCAACTATATCACATATAACAGCATTGTGCGTTGGATTCATGTCATTTTTTGATATTTTTGAATTATTTATGCTCATTTGAAACCATCGCTCTATTCTCGTGAGAAATGTGCTCCAAATGAGGTCTGAAGCTAGGGTAGACACCCCCGTTTGAAATTTCATGAAAAAATCGACCTTGCCAAAATTAACCAAATAAATTTGAGGAGCAACTATATCACATATAACAACACTGTGCGTTGGATTCATGTCAGTTTTATTTTTTTTATGAATTATTTATGCTCATTTGCAACCATCGCTCAATTCTCGTGAGAAATGTGCTTCAAATGAGGTCCGAAGCTAGGGTAAACACCTTCGTTTATAATTTCATGAAAAATTCGACCTTGCCAAAATTATCCATAGAAATTTGAGGAGCAACTATATCACATATCACAACGTTGTGCGTTGGATTCGTGTCATTTTGATTTGTTTTGAATTATTTATGCTCATTTGCAACCATCGCTCAATTCTCGTGAGAAATGTGCTTCAAATGAGGTCCTAAGTTAGGGTAAACACCCCCGTTTATAATTTCATGAAAAATTCGACCTTGCCAAAATTATCCATAGAAATTTGAGGAGCAACTATATCACATATAACAACGTTGTACGTTGGACTCATGTCATTTTGATTTGTTTTGAATTATTTATACTCATTTGCAACCATCGCTCAATTCTCGTGAGAAATGTGCTTCAAATGAGGTCCGAAGCTAGGGTAAATACCCCCATTTGTGCTTCAACATTTTTTTGCATATTTTCTAAATCAACCAAATGAATTTCTTAGACATCTATTCTACATGTATAGTGTAAATCAGAAGTTTCATTATGTTTTGAATAATTCTTCTATTTTTTATTTTTTATTTAAATAACATGGTTTAATAGAAAAATCATATGTAAAACTGATAAAAATCATCGCTGTAGTAAATCTGAAGTTTCATTATATTTTTTTATTTAAATAACATGGTTTAATACTTAACAGCAAAGAAATCATATGTAGAACCATCGATCCATGTGGCCAACGTACCAACCAATCAGAGCGCAGAACGAGCGTCTCGCGGATCGTTGTGGCTGCGAGCGCATCCGTCCGATGCACGATTCCTTCTAGAAGGCGTCGATCCAACAGCCCAGGTCGAATCTCTGTGTTTCCTTCTAGAAGCTTTTCGGGTGGTCAAACAAAGGGTTGACCAAGCTTGAAATGAGTATACATAATTCAAAAAAATCGAAAAAATATATTGCCGACGCACATAGTAGTGTTATGTCATATAGTAACGAGAAAAAAAAATATAAACCTGTCTTATAAAAAATGGAACGAAAAAGCCTTGTGTAACATGTGATATCTTGAACAGTCTAGTAGAGAGTTCAAGATAATGAGATGAGTTTCAAACCTTTGGAACTCAAATAAGGTCAAAATCTCACCAAAGCTTCATTTTGGTGTGACTAAGAAAGATCCAAAGTTATTTTTTCATTTTGATGTTTTAAATTTGTTTTATTTACGATTTACGATTAAAACCATTATTATTCAAAAGAAAATAAATAATACGAATATTCATCCAATAAATTTTCAGGCTTCGGAATTGCATTATATAGGTCTAATACAAGTCTAGGAAAAATATAAATAGGATTTATAAACATTAGAACGAAAGCCATCACTAAAATGAGATTCCTCGAATACAGGAGTAGAGATTTCAAAGAATATGAGGTGGAAACATCCTGAATCTTCCGAAGAGGTGCGTTCTACCTTTTTGTTTTGTGTTCCTATGGGCTATCCTAGCACAAGCAAGCAAATAGTTCCACATTGCTACCCCGTTTCGACGCAGTTACCGCGTGTTTCCGTATAAGTCCGGTATTTCTCCAGCGGGGCTAGAGTTTCACTGGGAGGGGGGCTACGGAGCGTCTGGATCCCAGCACAAGCTAGGGGGTTCCATACCATGATAGTATAGGTGTGTTGTGTGCTTTGGATGTCAAATATTGCTCTCCGGGGTGTGACCCGCTTCACCGGCATCCATTTCTCTCTCGTGAGCGCTTACAGGGTGAAACTCCTGTATCGGACCAAACATCCTGAATCTTCTGAAGAGGTGGGTTCTACCTTTTTTTTTGTTCCTATGGGCTATCCTAGCACAAGCAACCAAATATCTCTAAAAATGTCTAGAAATGACATGGCCGAGTAGTGCAGATGGTGAAAAGCGATCCTCTTACTTTGCCCACCTTATGTTCTCTGACTTTCTCCCATGACACGTGAGTCCGGTGTGTGATGGGCTCCATTTGTCAGTGACCTAAAGTCAGAGTATCGCGTCCCCGCACAGAGAAGCGCTCGTCTCAGCGTCTGCAGGCCATTGCCGCCGTAGTTTGCATGCATGGACTCGATCTGCACCGTTCCTTACGATCAAACGATCGAAAATGAAACGGTGCATGGATAGGGTGTTTTGTCTCAATGTAACTGCATGCAACAAGGGACACTGTCTAGTGGGGGCCCGTTCACCAGCCCGGTGCATGCACGCCTCGTTTTTTCAGAGTAAACTACGTGGCAGAAGAAGAAAATAGTTAACGTCGCGTCGCATTTGCAGCAGCCCTGCACGCCTCGTTTCAGAAACACAAGCCGCGTCGCATTTGCACCACCCCTGCACGCCTTGTTTCAGAAACACGAGTCGCGTCGCATTTGCAGCGACGCAGCCATCCACGCCTCGTTTTCAGAAGATACGCATCAATGCATATGCAGCGAGTCAGGATTTGGCGTGAGACTTTGGACTTTCTTCTCTTCACCTCTTTAATACACGCATGCAACGTCGAATCACTTCGACTGAAGAATGCACACGCGCTCGTACTCTGTATCACTAGGTGTCCTACGCCTACGCCTATGCATGTTCTACACCGCTTTGACCATGCATCGACTCCTTCTACACTGCATCCAATGTTTTCATACAGTTTGCTTCATCTACCCAAATAAATTCACGTCTAATCGTGTCTTTAAATAGTCCTTTTCACTCGTCCTCCATATTCTCATCCCTCTCCAGCCCTTTGCCCTTCTCTCCCTTCAAGCCCTAACAATGTCTTCCTACTCACTCCCTTCATGCCCGGAGTCGGTCTCCGACGAGGACAACCGTCCCAAGGCTTGGCCTTGGTACGAGGCCGAGTGGCCCGAGGCGGAGTCGGACGTCTCTCCCAAACGGGAGCGATCGCCGACGCCTCCCTTCGTCCACCGCCCCGTCTCTTCCACCACCACCAAGACGTCGGACATCTCCCCCAAGACGTACTGCCGCCTCAAGAGACTGGAGCGGCTGGAGGCGAAGGAGTTGAAGGCGCATGAGAAGAAGGAGGCGAAGGAGGAGGCGAAGCCTTTCCGGGCCAGCATCAAGCGGTCCATTGAGGCGCGGGAGGAGAGGATGCGGGCGGAGAACAACCGCGCCCGCATCAAGCAGGAGATGGAGATCCGGGCGGCGGAGTGGCCGCGGAAGTAGGGCGGCGCCGGAGGGCGGGAAGGGCTCCCGCATGCAGAGCGGGAGCAGTTAGGGCTAGCATTTTTTTTAGTTAAATGTAATGTTTCTCGGGCCCCACTGAATATATGTAAAGTGGGGCCAGTTATCCTCTCTTAAGTATGTTTAATTATATATAAGCCCTATATATAAAGTTATGTTCTTATATTTGTCCAAATGTACCCACTGTTTAGAAGTTTTTTCCTTTCTAATTAATCATCGCTTTAAAATCTGCACATTGTAAACAAAATTTATATATAAGAGATGTGCTGCATTATGTTTTCTAAGATAACATACAAATTTGAGTTGATCACAGTATATATTTTATATTATTAATACGAATAATTTGATGGTTTAATAAATGGATAATGCGTAGTCTGCATGTAGTGATTAATAAATATAAATGGATAATGTGTAGTCTGCATGTTGACATTGGGCCTCATGTGACATTGGGCCGCAAGCAAAGGTCAACAGGTGGGGCCCACATGCAGGGCCAACCGTCAACAGCTGGGACACACAAACCGCACCAACGCTCAACAGCTGGGGCCCACAGGCCGCGGCAACGGTTCTATGATGGGTCCCACAGGTCAGGATCCTAACGGGGGCAGAAAGTAACGGTGGGAGCAGCGAAAGGAGTCCTTGCGCACTGACTAGGGGCAAAACTGAGGTCGATTCGGCGCTAGGGGTAAAACTGAGGTCGTGGTGCCAACTGAGGGCACCTTGTTAAATATCCCAAAAAAAATACAGTAGAAGAAGAGGTACGGATCGGACCACAGGCAATTATGTGGAAAGGTCTATCACGATTAACACGGAAAGTTCGTATCTCAGGGATGATATATTCGGTTTGGTACATTAAAAAAGATAATGATTTTAATTCTAAGCGATGGTGGACTGGTTTATTTGGATTTATGGCATGCAGAAATTTGTCTTGTTCGTCTTGGGTGATGCACTCAGTTGACCTCTATAATTTCAGATTGCATCCGCGGGCGTATTCAGCTTATTTGGACCTTTGGTGTGCAGGAATTTGTCCTGTTTGTCTTGGGTGATTTGTGTTGCGTGTTTCCATGTGTTGTCCAAAAGTTGTGTGTCAGAGTCAGGTTGGTGGTGCTAAACATGGAGGGCACCAAGAATAAGTCTAGCTAGTCGAGATAGAGAATGTGGTGAGGTAGCACAACTTGAGAATGTAGCTCCGGCGCTCCAAATCCTTCCCGCAACCTGCCACAACACTGGATTCTCAAGACTGGAGGCAGCGAAGACCCCTGGAGTCGCTGGACGTACGAGGGAGAGAGGGTTGGGTGAGATAAGTTGCCTTGTTTGCGAGCCAGGCATAAGATGATTGTCTATTTGGGCCGGGCCAATTTTAGCGACATGGAAAGCGAGCGAACGAGCGATTCTGCGGTGCGGGTAAGCGGACGGAACATACGTAGATTTAATAGTATATAAAGATAAAGAAAAGATAAGAAGATGTAGGTTTGCATGCATCAAGAGTAGCTAACAAATCTTACAAACTTCACAAGATAAGGTTACATGCAACGTTACGGTTGGCAAAAACAAAAAAGATTAGTGCGGTGGCATTTGATACTTAATTATGTTGAAGTGTGACACCACCGCCACAACAACCTTAATAGTAAAGATTATGCCTTTCACCTATCTAATTAAACATGGAATGTGTTGGGTTATCTAAATTATATTGCCCCGTTCCATTTAATTTTGCTTAGCTCACCCAATTTCTCGTGTGGTCATGTTAATCAACATTTAATTTGATGGATAGCTAAATAACTTGAATCCATAAATAAATTGCTCGGACTTCGGTTCTGCTTAAATTGATTAGTTGCATCTTCCTTTGCATCCCGCATGTCATGCATTCATATTCTTGATCATGCTGGATTTTTGTCGTAGTAGTAAGTGTTGCATCTGTTGTTTCTTCTAGTGCTTTGTTTTTTCGCGGATAGGACCTTTAGATGATGGGAACAACGACAGGTTCTTCTTCCTCAACAACTGGAATCCCAGGCAAGCTTTACTCACTTGCTACATATGGTTGTCGTTGCTCACTTGTTACCGATTCTTTCCGTTGTCTTTACTCTAGCCTTATGATACGATGCTTCTGTCTCGATCTTATCATATGTTTACCTTGCAGCCATGTTATAGCCTCCCCTCCACTTCCTCCTATTAATTGTTGTTTGTTTACCTTGTTGGCCCTCGTGTCGTAGTTGCATGCTTAGTGTTGTTTGCGCTCAAGTCTTGTTATCCTTTGTCATATCACCTGTTTAGTATGATAGTTGGGTTTCAACTTAATCAACATCATGTTAATGTTTGGGGTAATAACAATTTGATGATAAGGCACTGGCAGGAGGCCCGGCGTGGTTTTGGAGCCTGCTAGTGTCGAACTTAGGAAAAGGGTCTTGTCCTCTGATCCATGATGAGCACGCTAACTGCATGTGGGTGGTGAGTATGGGCACTCCCCTTGATTTAGTACTAGAGCTGATGTTCATCCAGGGGTCGCACTTAGTTCGGCCTTTCCATTTGGCACGATAACTTGCAGGTACGAGCCCATGGTGCTACGGTGACCTGATGTAGTCGTTGCAGTTAGGGAGACACGTTCTTAGAGTGTTATGAAGGTCCTGTTTCGGGGTGAAATAACCGTGCGCTCAAATTTACCCGTGGTGCCTTGGATGTGCAGTGGTGATAGGAAAGGTCGAGTTGAGATATCATGCCTTTGTGGTTGTGGATTGATCGAACGTGTACGGGTACTATAGCGCACCATGTAGGGATAAATCTTCTCGAGAAGCCATGTTGTCCGTGGTTATGTGGCAACTTGGTGAAAGTGCTAGCTAACAAGTACTCAGACAACTTACACCTAATGATGATAACTTGAATAGTAAGATAGATATACCTTCACCATATTATACATGTCATCTTAATCAACCGTGTGAGTTTTCCTCGGGTTACTTCCTGGCACTTTGTGAGGGGGGTTAACCCTGGATGTGTATTGTTTATGGTGAGTAGTTGTAGTTGGTTTCGTCGCGCTTTCTCATCCCTTTCTAATAGACGAGAGTTGTAGTGTGTCTCTGTTGATTGCTTAGTGCTGCCCGTTGCCGCTTCATTACAACAACTTCCTCCTTTGTATTCAAAGTATTTGTATCTTGTGATGCCTGGTTGCACTGGTATCTTGTGAGTATTGCTTGTCGCTTGTTGGTACATTCAAAGTCTGACCCCATGATTCAGGGTTGTATTCACAATGCAGTTAACATGTTTGAAGTCTGGCGACGTTAGTTTGGGAATCCCTCCGGCTTGGCCTGGGCAGGGATTGGACGCCATCGGTTATCTTCAGGACTCTTAATCCAATTTCTATCTTGTCCGTAGCCGGATATTATTTCGGTTTTCGCTGTTATTTGGATCTTTGTATTGTATCAGTTGTATTCTTGACTCGTTTGAGTCGTCTTGTATATATCTCTTATGTTGTTGTTGTGGATTATTCGTGAACTGTTGTAATGATTACCGAAAGTTGACAACCCGGGACCGGCATTATGCGGATTCTAGCGGGGACGCCCAAATCCCCATAGTACTCGATCCAGTGGTGTCACAAAGACTTTCACCAGGAATGGGTACCATGGCAAGCTAAGTCAAGACAAAAAGACAAAAGAGAGCAACATGTTGATTCACGAGTCAGATAAACCTACCCTAACATGCAACATGCAAGAAAACGACATTTGTCTGGACCTTAATGACTTACACTTTGTCTACGAGGTCGGAGGTCCACATCGCTCATGAAAGAGACAATCTTAGAATTGTTATCAAGAATTAATTAGCACTCAACCTACTGAATGAGAACGGAAGAACATTTTAGTAAAAGAGACAGAATTCCATATAAATGTAATCAGAACTACATGATATTGTTGTTGTGATTCCATAATAACCGGCATCAATTAACAATTACGTCTACGGTAGCTTAACATGTGAAGTATCAAAATATGTACAGAAAGCCAAATAAAAAACCAGCACCAAATATTTAGTATGCACTGTACAAAGTTGATACTATCATCGACAAATTATACCAAGTATGCTACAGAAAAAGATAAACCTCACAAAACACAACTCTTCGCAGAAATTTGTCATTCATGGATTTATGGCTTTCTTCCTTCTGACGCTTATGTTGGAGCCTGGGCTTTCACAAAGTTCTCAAGCTGAACGAGAGAATGTTCCTTCGTAAAAGATGTAAGAGCAAGGTGAGATGAAAAAATGGTTAATAAATAATTACAAAAGGTACTTTTATAACAATGAATGTTGAACATCTAGATAGCCATTTCCAAGTTCTAATGGAAAAAAGGCATGTTAAAATATGAACCTCCATGTGCAGAACACATATTGCATACAAATTCCTCTCTTAGTGTGCTTGCTCCATACGGCAAAAAAGAAGAAGCATACACAATAGTAAAGGTAAAGGGAGGTAGTATCCTTTTGAATAACAAGTTATTTGATTGACATAACAACAGATTACCTTGGTGACTTGGTCAGATCTAGATCTTAATACTAAATCTTAAAACAAGCGCCAAGTAAGAACAACTCATGTAGGATATCCCTCTGGATAAGACAGAGAAGTTATTTTTCTTAAAAATATGCTAACTCCATTTAATGAAAATGAAATACCACGTTCAATCTGTTTACCGACGTAACAAATATTACGAGGAAACATCAATGTTAGAAATTATTAAATTAAACATGTGTTGAAGCCTAACTGAGAGTTGCCCTCATGATTTCTTACAATGGCCCCACAGATTGTTGCATTGGAGCTATACCAGTACCACAATCAATCTAGAAGCATAGAAACTTTATTTAATAGACCGAGGATGAGCGAAGTGTACATGCTTTCAGTGTAGAACATGATAAAATTGTTGATATAAAACATGATAAAATTCAGATCGACCCATCCAATAGGTTGGCATCCTCTGCTACAGGCTGCAAGCTCTCGTTGATGTATCCAACTTCATGAGGTTGATAAGTCATGCACATAGGTCAAATATTTGTCATTTATTACGAGCAAGAAACATACATGACACTACCTGATGCATAATGATATAATTGGATGGAATAGAAACACTGAACCACTCAAATAAGAGGTTATCAGATATAGAAGTACATACATTATTAGTCAAGAAGTAAGAAAATTGATCGCCGTAGTTTCCCTTCTACAACACTAGGTCAGAGGAAGTCGTTTCAATAAATGAAAATGACTGGTGTCCCAAAGTTTTTTATCCACAACTTTGACAATACCACATCCATCTGGGCAAACAGAAACATCTGATGTAAAATAGAATACGAGAACAATTTATACACATGCAAAAGCCATCTATCTAAACTCCCAAGTGACGTTTTGGTAAAAAAAATGTTAAGACTGACAAAAATGTACATTGTACATCATATCGCTATAGGAATACTATTCCCCACATATTACTGAAGCTAAAAACAGGACCACAAGACTCTGATCACATCTCAAGGAGCAACACAACGTGATTGGTCTACCATTTTAACCTTCTTAAAATAATTGAAATTAAACTTTGATATAATCAAATAATTCTATAATTTAATCGGTACAAAAGATTAGCTAGAACTTTTAGATCATCCATTTAACAAACAGAAAAGTTAGCAATGTGGTAATGAAAGTAAAAGGTTGTGATAAGTGATCAACACTTATGATTTTTTTTTAGAGATTACTCTTATGAAAAGAAACCTATCCTGCAACTAATTATCATTTTTTTTATTGAGTGGATATCAAGTGATTGGAACAGCTAGACAAAACCATCGTTACAATATGTTTCTCCACAACA
Source organism: Alopecurus myosuroides (assembly GCA_028641055.1). Lineage (NCBI taxonomy): Eukaryota > Viridiplantae > Streptophyta > Magnoliopsida > Poales > Poaceae > Alopecurus > Alopecurus myosuroides. The sequence goes on from CM054057.1 coordinate 721,272,927, forward strand.
CTCAGAACTGAAGGAAAGCTTAGACATTGACATGTTCAAATTTTATGTTTGACAGAAAACTATTAACAAAAGATACCAGTTTCACATCGCTTCAAGTGGACAAAATGCTTCAAGATGGAGTTGAATAAAAGCACCTTATATGAACATGCATTAGAGAGGAAACTAAAAACACTAAGAACTTCCTAAGATGATAGGACCTACCTTGTTGTACCACACCCATGTAAAGAGCTAAAGACAATTACCACCACCAAATATCCAAGTGGTCCACAACGCCATGCTAGCAACCTATAATCCAACAATATGCATCCATTGTAAGTGTTATAGCAACAGACTGCTAAATACACTGTATCTAGTACAATACTCATAAATCATAATTACCGACCAAGTGAAATTTAATAATGAGGATTTTGCCTAGGTATTGCACCATTGATATGAGATCACATATGTATTTCTCGAGAGGGGGGGGGGGGGATCACGAGGCCGCTGGCCGTTGGAATGCCCGACCTTCAATGACTGCTAGGGATTCTTGGGGGCGCGGTTGTGAGGATCAGAGAGGAGAGGAAAACGAGAGAAAGGAAGAGGGGCATCGGAAGATCGATCTGGTAGGACGAGTGCACAAGAATAAGGAAACGACACGAGGAGAGTAACCTAACTGAAAATTATGCTCCTGGCACATATCCGTTGTGGTAGACGTTATTTTATGGCCATCCACTCTCTCGATCGGCATCCTTAGCCCCGCCGCCTCTCTGTCCGTCATCACCCCTGAGAAGGGAAGGATCGGGAGCTTCGTGGTTGCAACTCGAGGTGGAAGGAGCGCGAGGGGAAAGGCGGAGGCTAGGGTTAAACGACTGTTACATACATGTGCGCCGACGCTTTAACATTTCTCTCTACACAACGTGTTCTCTCCAGCTTTTCTCTCATCTGCACAGTACCAAAAAATTGCAACATGGCATCGCGAGTGAACGCCCTGGTAGTGTTTGGGGGATACTAACCCGATAGGCCCATAGGAAAGGATAAAGACTCGGCTGGAGCAAGTTTGGGTGAAGACCTTGTAAAGTGATGATGGGCCGGGTCTCGTCGACGGGCCAGCGGCTGTGTTGGTAACCCGTCTCAAGGAAAGGAAGTTCTAGAAGACCCAGAAGGCGATGTAAACCGTGGAGTCCAAGACTTGGGGGTCACGGAGAGTAATTTAGGGTTGTATGTAGGCCCCGAATAGGGTTCCGGAGGTATCTTGTATGGAAAGCCAGGAAACCGGGTGTTATATAAACTGGTCCTCCTGGCATAGATCCGAGAGACTAAGAGATTTCGAGTAGAAACCCTAGATTCAAGATACACGAGAGCCAGTATTTGTAACCCTAGATTTGGAGTCTCGGCGACATTATAGCTCGGGCCTCTAGATCGATAGTTAATAAGATCCCAGCTGGAAGTAAGCCATATCTCCAATGGAGAGGTTGAACCGGGATAATCCTCGTGTCCAATTCGAGTTAAACCCTCTCCCAAACACCAGAGTCGATTTGCCCCAAACTAAGTTACCCCAGGTAATGTCTGCCGTGACTATCCCACGATAGTTGACGCCCACCGTGGGGTCTACGTCCAAAGGTGTTTATATCACGGGAGAATCTCTGAAAGGCATGAAGAACTTCGTTGTCGGCCAGATCGTCACCAACCCCGAAGGAGAGAAGGTTGTCGACGATTCTGGCTGGGGGCCATAGTAGTACTTGCTGGAAACCGGATCTGTCCTCGCGATCGGCCGCGTCAACGTCTTCGTGGGTATGGTACGTACGTCGGGTTTAATTTCTGACAATAATGAGTATGATTCTGTGTCAGGGGTCGCCACTCGCGTTCAGTCGGATGGTGAAGAGTCGGTAGGCACGGCAGAACCGGAGGAAGCACCCACCGGGAAGAGGGAACAGCCGGAGGAGCCGGCATGGACCCGCGTGGCCGGGTTAATGAAGATGACGATACTGAATCTATCCTGCATCTGCTCGAAGATCGGTATGAGGAGGATAGCTGCGAGGAATAAGAATATGAATCTTCACCAGGCATTGCGCGCCGAGTCTGTTGGAACGCGTAGAGATAAACACAAACTTTTCCTACGCGATGCTTCCAAGATCTAGCCGAGGTAGAAGGCCACGATGATTACCACTAGACGCGCGGTTGCGGATTATCGATGAAGCGCGTCGGGGCAGTGCAGTCCACGATCCGATCCGGCCGATCCGATCCCACGAACGTCGAAGTGCTGAACGTACATCACCTCTGCCGGTATCCACACGTACGAGGAGGAGCTCCGACGGCGGACTTCTAGGTCCGGTGCGACGGCTGGACAGAGTGGGGTTAGGGTTCCCAATGCATGGGAGTGGACTAACTTGCCCGCTGGGCAACCTGCGTCCCTCTTTATATAGCGTATGGTAGTGGGCTGCACAACACTTGTGGCCCATTCCCTCTGTGAGGCCGACTCATAAAATCAGTCCATTTCCGGTTCGGGTCCAACCCAACCAATACTTGCTCCCGCTCTTAAGTGTGCGACCCTGCAGGCTCATGGCGACTTGGACACGATTGGAGTCCAACTCCCAATCGATCAATCGGTAGCGGCTCCTAGCAGAACGTGCCGACTCCCAAGTCCCATTGAGTCATGATGACATACCTTTCAATGTGATATTCATCTTAGTCCCTTTTGCCTCACGATATACCTTGTCGAGCTATAGGCGATTTATCGTCATAACTTAAATAGCTCAACTCTCTTCTCGATCTGTGACATGTGATTCATCTGACTAACTCTTAGTCAACCGACACAGTTAACACTTAACTGAGTCGCGCATGGCCATGCTTCCTGAATAATATCAAACGAGAGGGCCCAGAGAATATCTCTCCATTCGGAGGGGCAAAATCCCATCTTGATTATCCACATCACGCAGCTTGCTTCGCATTCGACCCAAACTCTGCCTTTATAGTTGCCTTGTCACAGAACAACGTTTGACAGAACCTAAGTCGGTGATCCACAACTCGGATTGTGCGACAACCTCAGGTCTAAGGATTACATTGATTGAGACATGCAAATGACGGCTTGATCGTTGCATCTCAATGTGGGTCAGTCCGACTTGCTAAACTCTTTAGCCAAGTCCATGAACGTTGGAATGACATCACCATGCCCATGACAAGTGGAACCGTGTCATCAGCAAACACTCACATTAGTCTAGGGTGTGTGTCCAGCACAACCTAAATGACCAAGGACAATCTAGTATGAACAACATGAATATATAGTTCCACAATCGAATCACATATTCAATGACATATATCAGATGTTCAAAACAAGGACAACTTAATAACTTTATGAATACAGTGGGAATTACATCATACATGATTGCCTATAGGGCATATTCCCAACAGTCTCCCACTTGCATTAGAGTCAATCATCCTGGCATCATATGCCTAGGCATCGAATGCCCATGCCTCTCATGTGCGCCTCATGCTTGGGCTGTGGTAGCGCCTTTGTCAACGGATCTGCAATGTTTGCATCCGTGTGTACTTTGCATAACTTGATATCACCTTGTTCGACAAACTGGCGAATGAGGTGGTACCGCATGAGTATATGTTTGTTCTTCTGGTGTTGTCTAGGTTCCTTGGCATGTGCGATAGCACCATTGTTGTCACAATATACGTCCAAAGGATTGGACGCGCACTGAACCACACCAAGATCAATCAGGAGGTTCCTGATCCAAACAGCTTCCTTTGCCGCCTCTGAGGCAGCAATATACTCAGCCTCTGTTGTAGATGCAGACACCGTATCTTGCTTGGAACTCTTCCAGCTCACAGCCCCTCCGTTCATCACGAACACGTATCCAGATTGCGAACGAGAATCATCTGAGTCGGTGAGATAACTCGCATCCGTGTAACCCTTTACACTGAATTCCTCATCACCTCCATAAACTAGGAACATTTCCTTAGTATTTCTCAAGTACTTAAGGATGTTTTTAACCGCTGCCCAGTGGGCTTCGCCAGGGTCAGCCTGGTATCTGCTCGTAACACTTAGAGCATAGGAAACATCTGGCCTAGTACAAATCATGGCATACATGATGGATCCGATTGCCGAAGCATACGGGATCACACTCATCCGACTTCGCTCATCAGTTGTCGAAGGACACTGAGTCTTGCTAAGTTTTATGCCATGGGACATCGGTAAGAATCCCTTCTTGGACTCTTCCATTTTGAATTTCTTCAAAACCTTGTCCACATAAGTACTCTGACTCAATCCAATGAGCCGCCTTGATCTATCTCTATAGATCCTGATTCCTAATATGTAAGTCGCCTCACTCAAATCCTTCATTGAGAAACTCCTTTCCAATGACTCTTTGGTTTCTTGCAACATCATGACATCATTTCCAATCAGTAATATGTCATCCACATATAAGATTAGAAAGTTTACTTAGCTCCCACTAAACTTCTTGTATAAACAAGAATCATGATCACTCTTGATGAAGCCAAACGATTTGACTACCTCATCAAAGCGAATGTTCCAACTCCGAGATGCTTGCTTCAACCCATAAATGGATTTCTGAAGTTTGCATACCTTGTCAGCGTTAGCTGGATCGACAAAACCTTTGGGCTGTATCATATACACGTCCTCAGTTAAATTTCCATTAAGGAAAGCCGTCTTGACGTCCAGCTGCCATATTTCATAGTCGAAATAGGCTGCTATGGCTAACATGATCCGAACTGACTTAAGCATCGCTACGGGCGAGAAGGTCTCGTCGTAGTCAACTCCTTGAACTTGTCGGAACCCCTTCGCGACAAGTCGTGCTTTATAGACGGAAATATTTCCATCCATATCAGTTTTATTCTTGAAGACCCATTTGCACTCGACGGGTCTTGCACCGTCAGGCAGAACAACCAAATTCCAAACTTGGTTTTCATCCATGGACTTTAACTCGGATCTCATGGCTCCAAGCCATGACTTGGAATCAGATCCCACCATCGCTTCCGAATAAGTTGCCGGCTCATTACTGTCTAACAGTAAAACATCTCGAGCACTCTGTAATCTGGCAGATCTCCGAGGTTCAGGTGCTGTAACCGGTGTAGGTACCATGACCGGCTCAGCCTCCAAGGCCATTTCCGACTCGCCCCTAGCTGGTTCTTCTCGAATTTCTTCGAGTTGCACCGTGCTCCCACTGACTTCCCGACTGAGAAACTCTTTCTCAAGGAAGACACCATTCCGAGCGACAAACACTTTGCCCTCTTCCCGGTTGTAGAAGTAGTACCCCAATGTTTCCCTTGGATACCCCGCGAAAATACACTTATCCGACTTGGGCGTGAGCTTGTCCGACTGAAGTCGCTTGACAAATGCTCCACAACCCCAAATCTTAAGAAAAGACAAAATTGGCCTCTTGCCAGTCCACAACTCATGTGGTGTCTTCTCTACTGACTTTGATGGTACTCTGTTTAGTGTGAACGCTGCAGTTTCTAGACAATAACCCCAAAATGATAAAGTTAGATCTGCTCGACTCATCATTGATCGTACCATGTCCAACAAGGTCCGAGTTCTCCGTTCCGATATACCGTTTCTCTGCGGTGTACCCGGCGGAGTGAGTTGATGAACTATTCCACAACTCTTTAGATGGTCATCAAACTCATGGCTCATGTACTCGCCTCCACGGTCCGACCGTAGAAACTTTATTTTCTTGCCGAGCTGATTCTGTACCTCACTCTGGAATTCCTTGAACTTTTCAAAGGCTTCCGACTTGTGTTTCATTAAATAGATATGTCCATACCTACTCAAATCATCAGTGAAGGTAATGAAGTACTCATAACCACCTCTAATTGTCATGCTCATTGGTCCACATACATCACTATGTATTAGTTCCAACAAGTCGGACGCCCTTTCACAACTCCTTGCAAACAGTGTCTTGGTCATTTTGCCTAGTAGGCATGATTCGCATGTCTCGAATGACTCTAAGTCAAACGAAGTTAGAAGTCCATCATCATGGAGCTTCTTCATGCGCTTTCAACTGATATGACCAAGCCGACAGTGCCAAAAGTAAGTCATATTCAGATCATTTGGTTTCAACCTTTTAACATTTATGTTATAGACCGATTCACTATCAAGATTTAAAATAAATAACCCGTTCTGAACGGGTGCAAAGTCATGAAACATATCTTTCAAATATAAAGAACAACTATTATTGTTAATATTCGACTCATAACCTTGTCTCATCAAACATGAGGCGGAAATAATGTTTCGGCTAAGCGCTGGAACATAATAACAATTATTTAGTTCCAAAATAAATCCTGAAGGTAAATGAAGTTGCATCGTGCCGACTTCCAACGCAGCGACTCTCGCCTTGTTGCCGACCCGAATATCAACCTCTCCTCTTGCCACGCTCCTAGTTCTTACCAGTCCCTGCAACGAGTTGCATATGTGAATAACTGATCCGGTATCATATACCCAAAAACTATTAGGCGCATCAGCAAGATAAATGTCTGTAACATTGCACACAAGTGTACCTGAGTCGGAAGTCATACCTCCACTCTTGGCTCTGTCAGCCAAATACTTGGTGCAGTTCCTCTTCCAGTGGCCATCCTGCTTGCAATAGAAGCAATTGGCTCCGGCTGTAGGAGAAGGCTTAGTCTTTGAGGGAGCACTCTGGACAGGGCCATGGGCGCTACCTCCTGACTTATCCTTCTTCTTCTTAGTACAAGAAATCTTCTTGAACTTAGCCTTATTCTGCACCATCAACACTTGACTGGCGCCTTTCTTGATATCAGCCTCTGCCGTTTTGAGCATCCCATGTAATTCAGTGATACTCTTATCCATACCATGCATATGGTAGTTCGAGATGAACGAACAATACGCACTAGGAAGAGAGTTCAGAATTATATCAGTAGCGAACTCTTCGTTAATTGGGACGCCCAACCGATCCAGAGACTGAATGTAACCAATCATCTTGATTACATGTGTACTCAGTGGATCGCCATCTTTCAGCTTACAGCCCAGCAAAGCTTGAGAGACTTGATACCTCTCGGTCTTTGCCTGAGCCTGGAACATACTTTTGAGGCTTTCGATCATATCGTAGGCCTCAACATTCTCGAACTGCTGCTGCAAGTCCGGTTCCATGTGTGCAAGCATAAGACACCTAATTTCCGTAGAATCATCTCTAGTCTTATGGTAGGCATTCATGACAGCGACAGTCGCATCATCATCTGGCTCTTCTGGAAGTGGAGTTTCTAGAACATGTTCTTTCTTGTCATGCTTGAGGACTATCCTCAGATTACGATACCAGTTGGTGAAATTAGTTCCATTAAGCTTATCTTTCTCTAGGATTGACCTCAACGCAAACGCGGACAACTGAGGAAGGTTGCTAGGTGCCATTGATCTACAACAGAAAATACGCAAAAACACTTCATACATGTATTCATAAAAGAGCAGGCATATTAAACGCTTTAATACTTATGCTCCCACTAGAACCAACATCCCTCCGATGGTTGCTAAGTGATTTAAGATCCTAAATAAGCAAGCCGACTAGTGAGCTTTAGCATCACCGCTAGCCGTCAAGTGATCTAGGTAGGCAACACCTTGCCAATCATATCCAATACGACTCCTGTTAGTTGGATGACATCATATGCCCCGGCTCCCAACCTACCTCGCCCCGAGCCCCACAACCGTTGTGATGGACTCGTCTAGATTACCAAGTGCTTCTGCAGTAAGAGTCCGACTCAAACCCACCTAACCGGAAAGAATTGGTAGCACCTCAATTTTATGAGCTCACTACCAAGAATGTCCGAATTGTGATGGTGCAGAACTGGCGGGGCGACCGACTAGACCTTCTTTGAGGGATTAAAGAATCTACCAACTATCTAAATAGAGGTAAACAGAGACATAACAATAACACAAATAAAACAATTATAATGTGAAATGGTATGGCTCTCTTCATGGTGATCTCCATCTCCACGAAGCTTGTAAGTCGACTCGTGCCAACTCTTCTAACGTGTCATCTTACTCCATGTAGCCGACTTGTGCATCGACTTGCATGCCACCGGGTTCTCCAACAAACTACACTAGCTAGTAAATGAAAATTTACATAGAGAATCTGACACGCAGGACGGTATACAATAAAATGACAGCACCTAGGCTCCAGCCGGCTGACAAAAACATGATACGCAGATCATGTATGGATTACACACATCACATGCACATAAGCCATACCATTCACAACTTCCTGCAAAAACAAGTTATGCATAGATACAATATCTACCAGCGTTGTGAAACTCGTAACGACATCTAAGGCGCTACGACAGGGCGAAGCCGGCGGTCCCATCTGCATTCCGATCATGGATTTCTTCATCGGATAAAACGATTTTACCCGAATCTGATCCGTATTCCGATTCGACCAAACTCTTTGATCTTCGATCACCGTAACTGGATTTATGTGTCACGGTATACCCCGATGGCGGAAACCGACCGGTAGGGGTAATTTGTTCCACGACCTTAGCAGTATGATCACGGAAATCTGATCATCCATTAACCCCGAGTACGATTGTTCCAATCAACCTTGTACAAAACCGATCTATCTCATAGAACGACCACCAAAACAACAATTAGATCACATCTAACGCTAACTACATATCACATATGTACGGATCTCGGGCCTAATACCAGAAGCTACTGCTCTAATACCACTGTTGGAACGCGTAGAGATAAACAAAAACTTTTCCTACGCGATGCTTCCAAGATCTAGCCGAGGTAGAAGGCCACGATGATTACCACTTGACGCGCGGTTGCGGATTATCGATGAAGCGCGTCGGGGCAGTGCAGTCCACGATCCGATCCGGCCGATCCGATCCCACGAATGTCGAAGTGCTGAACGTACAACACCTCTGCCGGTATCCACACGTACGAGGAGGAGCTCCGACGGCGGACTGCTAGGTCCGGTGCGACGGCTGGACAGAGTGGGGTTAGGGTTCCCAACGCATGTGAGTGGACTAACTTGCCCGCTGGGCAACCTGCGCCCCTCTTTATATAGTGTATGGTAGTGGGCTGCACAACACTTGTGGCCCATTCCCTCTGTGAGTCCGACTCACAAAATAAGTCCATTTCCGGTTCGGGTCCAACCCAACCAATACTTGCTCCCGCTCTTAAGTGTGCGACCCTGCAGGCTCATGGCGACTTGGACACGATTGGAGTCCAACTCCTAATCGATCAATCGGTAGCGGCTCCTAGCAGAACGTGCCGATTCCCAAGTCCCATTGAGTCATGACGACATACCTTTCAATGTGATATTCATCTTAGTCCCTTTTGCCTCACGATATACCTTGTCGAGCTATACGCGATTTATCGTCATCCCTTAAATAGCTCAACTCTCTTCTCGATCTGTGACATGTGATTCATCCGACTAACTCTTAGTCAACCGACATAGTTAACACTTAACTGAGTCGCGCATGGACATGCTTCCTGAATCATATCACTCGAGAGGGCTCAGAGAATATCTCTCCATTCGGGGGGCAAAATCCCATCTTGATTATCCACATCACGCAGCTTGCTTCTCATTCGACCCGAACTCTGCGTTTATAGTTGCCTTGTCACAGAACAACGTTTGACAGAACCTAAGTCGGTGATCCACAACTCGGATTGTGCGACAACCTCAGGTCTAAGGATTACATTGATTGAGACATGCAAATGACGGCTTGATCGTTGCATCTCAATGTGGGTCAGTCCGACTTGCTAAACTCTTTAGCCAAGTCTGTGAACGTTGGAATGGCATCACCATGCCCATGACAAGTGGAACCGTGTCATCAGCAAACACTCACATTAGTCTAGGGTGTGTGTCCAGCACAACCTAAATGACCAAGGACAATCTAGTATGAACAACACGAATATATAGTTCCACAATCGAATCACATATTCAATGACATATATCAGATGTTCAAAACAAGGACAACTTAATAACTTTATGAATACAGTGGGAATTACATCATACATGATTGCCTATAGGGCATATTCCCAACAGAGTCGCGGTTTACACAGCCCCTGCGATAAATCTAAACCAGGGTGATATGACATTAGCCGCGGCTGGTGCGGCGCAAGCACTGGCCCAACAACAGACGCAGTTTAATGGAGACCCGGCCGGAGCCCTTGTCGATGGCGAGCAAACATCCGTCACCAGCAAAACAGGCGAAACTGCTCATCACAGGAACATGTTCGGATTCAAGACGAACAGAACAACTGGTGCGGGAACATCGCACCCACCAAATCCGGCTCTATTCAGCAACAACTTGATTTTGGATCCCACAGGGTTGGCTACGGAGATAACCCCGGAGAACGCAGCGGCCCGGGCCAGAGACCTGGATGTAGCCCGCCAAGCGTTGGAACAGCAAAGGAGAGATGTAGATGCCGAGAAATTACAGATGGCCGCGCGTCAGTGTCAGTTGGATGAGTTAGAGGACCGTATATAGGCACAAACGACTAGAGTATACAATCAGAGGCATCAGACGAGACTGCCAGCGACAGGCGGAGCCCTACAGCTGGCCGCATTGTTTGTCACACCTCAAGACCAGCCGATCCCGATTGTGAACCAAGGAACCGGGTATGCAGGAGCGACGCTTGGAGGACAACCGGCGAACGTACCGACCGGGTCACCTGTGCTACCCATTGGGGTGCCTGGGGGCAATACTGTGCAGCCACCACCATCACAATTCCATACCCCACCGAGTCACTTCAATAACCCTATGGACAACGTGTACGCCGCAACTTTAGCGCTCGACCGTATTCCACTGGGAGAATCACCTCAAGCGACAGAGACCCGGCGGGCTATAGAGATGTTACGCGCCGCGGTGGCTCAATAGTCCAATTACCCGGACAACAGGAGCGGGGTGCACGGGACGCTATATATTAGTCGGCAGGAAGGCAATACGGGGAACATCCAGTCGGCATCAGCACGACGGAGGGCAGAGCAGCAGCAAATGTCGCCTCCTCCACTTAGGCCAGCAGCTCCAGCGGTCTCAGCGGCACAGGCTATTGTGGATAGTTCCCGGGCAAGGCGTGCGGCCGGGTCTGCAGTACGAGGTCCGGTAGTTGGCGCGCCTCCCGCTGCGGCAGCCGAGGTTTCACACGTTTCGAGAGTAAGGCCAGTGCTGACAAACTTAGCTGGACCCAAATGCTTATCAGACGCTATCAGGGTCGAGCCTTATCCGGACAAGTTCAAGGAGCCGGGTAAAGTTGTCAACTACGAGCCAACCATGGATCCCGAGACCTGGTTAAGCAGTTACGAGATGGCTATGTCTATTCGCAACGCTTCAGAAAAGCTACAAGCCAAGTTTATGTATCTTATGATGTCCGAAGGAGCAGCTAAATTATGGTTCAATAACCTGCCTGAGAAGTCTATCAGCTTATGGAGCGATCTCAAGTCGGCTTTCGTCAAGCACTTTCATGGAACTTGTAGGAAATTATACACGATTGATGACTTTGATCGGTGTGTGCAGAGAAAGGGAGAGTCGGCACGCAGCTGGGTGCGCCGAGTTATGGAGACACTCCATTCTTCCACTGATATCCAGCCCAAGGATGCAATACAAGCTATGGCAAAGACATGTAGATATACGCCCTTGGTACAAAAATTAGTACGCATGAAATCGAGCAGGCATGTTTCAAAAATTACTATGGGGGAATTGATGGACGCATACAACAAGCATGCCTCCACTGACACCACAGAAGAAGATATCGAGGACAAAAACAGGAAATCTAGTGCGAACAATAATGGAAGAACCGGAAATGGGACTGCGCCGAGTAATAATGGGGGTAGCAATGGTGGCAATGGAAACAGTCAGCACAAACGTCCGTATGAGGGAGGCTCCGAGTTAGTCGCCAGTGCTGAAGCCGGGTTTGCAAGACCCAGAGCGGATGGAAACTTTAACAGAGGAAACTTCAACGGAGGAAACAATTATCAAGGGCCACTACGGCCGACTAATCACATAGAAGCCTTCAAGATGCCTTGCCCGCGCCATAGTAGGAACGTCAGGTCGGCTAATCATTCACTGGAGCAATGTGTGGACCTACAGAGGTGGAAAAACGAAGAGATACAGAAAGCCCTGCAAGGCGCAGGCCGGAGAGGAGGACCGGGTCTGGGTGGAGCTGGTAACCCGGGTAACAACCAAGGTGGTGCAGGGGGCTTTCAGAGTAACCCAAAGCAATTAGGGCAATACCATGTTCAGACCACCGGGACTTCCAAGAGAGAGAGGAAGATACTAAAAAGAGTTGTAAATTCGGTTTCTTCAGGTGTTCCAAGATACCTGAGATGGTCAGATCAGGAAGTAACATGGAGTAGGATGGATCACCCGGAAGCAATAGAACATCTGGGTGTGCTAGCTTTGGTGGTGGCGCCGCAGGTCAATGGCTATGAGCTAAAGAAGGTTCTGATGGATGGCGGGAGTAGCATCAATATCCTATATTGGGAGACCTTTCTACGTATGGGGCTCAAGGAGTCTCAGCTACAGAAAATCTCCACATTTTTCCATGGAATTGTACCAGGACACTCGGCCTTCCCTGAGGGAAAGATAACACTAGAGGTTGCTTTTGGAGAATCCAAGGATAATTACAGAGTGGAGTGGCTCACATTCGAGGTGGTGAAGTTGCGTAGTCCGTATCATGCACTGTTTGGAATGACGGCTTATGCCAAATTCATGACAAGGCCGTGTTACGTGTACTTACAGCTGAAGATTCCGGGTCCTAAACGAACCATCCACTACAAGAAATATGTTGATACGTGACCCTCAATTTTTGTCACTAGAAGGTCACGTAGGTTCATTCATGACCCCTTTTTTTACCAAAAATGGAAAGTCACATACCGAGCGTCTTATTTGATCGTCAATGACTAATTGAATGGAATTGTCATAGACTCTATGACTCAATCAGAGGGGTCATAACCCTATGACCAACTGATTTGGTCATGAGCTGTCCTGCCATAGCCACGTCAGATCCTACGTGTCTAATCCTACGTGGCAAAATCATGACCAAATGAGTGGGTCATGGATCAGAATCAGCCCGGTCCATAGTGCTCCAATATACGGGCCAAGCCCAACAATTTGGCCCATTCTAGTTTTTTTATGCCAGATTTTTTACCTGAACTAACCAGGTGGTATTTTTTGGGCGTTTAGTTTGCTGGGCTTTGGCCATTGGGTCTGCTTCCGTTTTGTTTTTCTTAATTTGGGCCTCCGTATAGTCAAACCCCATCATTTTAGTGCATGGTCGAATTTATAGCCCAATTCTAGATGGGCCATGGCCTCCTTTCCATTTCTGTACAATTCAGTGTTAATGCAGCATATATACATTAATCAACAAATGCCAGTAGATATCAAATACAACAGCAGGGAGTGTTCATTGCACTCCCGTTACAAACAGAATCTCCCATCACAAACAGTACAATGTCACTTCATCAAATCGCTAGTCTACTGATACAACAGATGATAAACAAAAATGAACAGAACAGAACACAGCATCATCAGGTAGATCCAACCAACATCAGGTACATCCGACCAGGATCACGTACGTTGTTGCAGCATTTGGACGGCACGCAACAGAACCTTCTCTTGGAATGCATGACTTGCCAGAGTCGACATGGCCAATGACCACAAGGCTGATGTGAAGCTTCTCCTTACCCATGGCTGCTGGAGCTGTTAGCTAACTGCACATAGACAATTAAATGTGATGAAAAAAAGCTCAATTAAATCGATAAAAGTTGAGAGCATGCAAGAGCTAATATAACTCTTAACATCAAGCAGCACAAACTTACATGATTATTAACAGAAGAGTAGATATCTTAACAAAGCAGATCTGGTGTACAGAATTACTTTTTATTAACACAGATGACAGCAAGTGTTTGATGAACATATTTAAACCTTAAAAAAATTCCATCAGATAAAAGTAACAGTACAAATCAGACTTTCCTTGTGATTTCAACCAGAAAATTAGAAAACCATATGAACCAGAATACCAGTAGCCTTGAACGCCTCCTCCACTAGGCGGAACATATCACTATATCCAAAATAGTATATATATTTAGTAGTGAAATGTGGCACGTATACTAGAAGCAAGCTAATATCGGTTTAGTGCATGATCCTTACCTACAGCCAGATCTATCGGGGATCGCTTGGGCTTGTTCTCAGCTGAGCTCTCGGGGATAGTTTGGGTTTGTTCTCAGCTCTCTTCTTTACCTAGAGCCCCCGACAGAGCAGAAACCAGCCACAAATTTAATGAAAACCGACACAAAACAACAGGATCACCCAACAAAAACCATGGGAAACTTAACAAGAGGGTGGTATCGATCGTGTACTGACCTGGTGTACCTGGTGTACATTGCCAGCTTCACTACTTCAGCAGTCCAGCTCAGTTGACAAGAAACAGGGATAAAATATTTACATGTTAAATTGTAGGCAAACTGTGTGCCGAAATAATAGTAAAACTAAAAGGAGGCATAACAATCAGTGAATACACTATTAATGGAAACCAGGGTTTTCCGTAACAAACTAACAATCAATCTTGTATGCAGGCCAAGTTCAAACAACACATGAAGGAAGGTAGATAGAAGAAGAGAAAAATACGAGATGAGCCAGAATACCATGTCTTACTGAATTACAATAAATATTATGAGAATACTATCCCAATGGAGCAGATGATTGTAAAACTTAAATGTACAAAAAAATTATCTTGGATGTGCAAGAGAGCTGCGCATCATTGTATTAAGAAGAAAGATTCCAAGTGGAGTAAGACTAGCCTGTTAGGGAAAGATCTAGAACAAGAATAAACCGTAAATTTGTCTTGGGGTGTGTGTGGCTCATTCCCAGACGAAGCTGGCTCAAAAGGCAGGTGCAGGACATCTAAAATTAAACCATTATCATGATGGAAGTTTGCACATACACTACTACTACCTGGTAATGAGAACTAACTTGACCACCCAAATAGATACAAAAAGAAGATGATGATTGTAACAGGAGGTAGGCATTAAAGATGCACAATACCTTTGCCATACTGATGAGGCGGCCTTCAAGCACAGTACAGTGTAGGTGCCTGATGCAGCACCACACATCCTCAATGTTCTCCAATGCGAAGCCGCGCGGTCGTTCGTGCGAGGATCGATCACGATATGGCAGTCCTGAACCTGCAGTTCTGCACATCAGCTGGTGAGATGACCACGGAATAAACAGGTGGCGACAGGTAATGAGAAGATATCAAATTCAGACATGCATGAAGGAGAGAAGTCAGAGGTAATGAGAGACATCAAACATCAGACATGAAGGGAGGAATGAAGCAGAAATAGAGCACCTTCCCTCTTTGCTGAAGAACTTCTCTAGGTCCTCACTGACAGTTCCACGACGTACATGTTGTTCCCAGGATACCTGATCTCATCTCTACTCATGCCAAGTGTGAAGAAAAATCAATACCTCTTATGATGATGTATAGTATACTAGATGAATTTCTATTGTACAATATGATATCAAACTGACTGTGATACAAGCACCAAACAGACTTGCCTGGATCGACAATGAAATCTAATCTAGGTGACTGAATACAGAAAAATATTAACAAAGGCTCATGGCAGATGAGCTGCCAGAAATATTCTATACAAATTGAAAATTGTATGGATGCTAACTGCATGATTTGCTAACGCCTCATGTACCATTGGTGCTAATGTCCCTCTCCTAGAGTAGAAGGGAACATTTTTTCAATACTAAACCTACTGTACATTTTTGCCAGAAGTTCCTCACCCGTAAGCAGAGCCTAGGTCAGCCAATTTGGCCCAATGTGAGGCAACCAAACAAGCAAGCAAGAGAGCAGTGCGGAATTGATTGAGCAGAGGAGAAATCAAAGGAAGACATGATTCATCGCTGGCAGAGAACTGCACCAGTGACACCTGCAGGAGCAAGTCGAAGGTGATGACCACCACCAGCTCGGTGAAGGCCGGCGCTGCCGACACGCCGCCGACCTTGAGGCCCCCAGTGAACCACCATAGTTGAAGCCTCACCGGTGGAGGTTGCGCCTCGTCGTAGATGTACACTTCGAGCCTGCAAGAAAATCACCCCAAATTTCAGATCCCCGGGAGTCAATTTCGATTCAATTTGATTGGAGAGAAACAGAGAAGATTGGTTGGGTGATTGGGGAGGGGAAAGGGAGGTTCAATCTGGTCGGCCACCCAGTTGCTCCGCGCCATGGGAGCAAGCGGCAAGAGGAAGCCCGCCGCGCTCCCTTCGACTTCTTCCTCCTCCTCGGCTCCTTGTTCCTCTTCCGTCCGCCTGTGCTCTCCTCCGCCCCGCACCGCACCGCTGCGCCGCTCTGTCTTGTCCCTCCCGTTTCTCTCTCTGGAGTTTGGACTTGTGGGTCGGTGGGGTGATGGGTCTGACTTGTTGCTCGAGGCAGTGGAGAGCACGCGGCATGGTCGTTGTGGCGTAGGAGAGAAGAAGAAGAGAGGGGTCATCGTCGGGCTCAGATCTATGGAAGGAGACGAACAAGGGAAGGGGGAGCTGGCGGCGCAGGGGAGAAAAGCTAGGGTTTCGTCGATTTTAGACCGGTTTCGGGATAATGGAGGCGGGATAAGTTCGCGGCCTCGCGGCTTGTTCCGAAATTTTTCCTCCGGACACCCACTTCTCATACTCACTGGCTGTAGCTGGGACCTGCTACTTGTTGGCCCCACCGTATAGTCTCTAGGTAGTTTAGTACTAACACTAAACTAGTTTCAATGGTATTATATCTGCTAACAAATAGTTTATTTTTTCTATGTCAAATATAAAAACTTTAAAACCTATAATTAATAGTTTCAATATAAAATATGGTTTTAATTGTCACATGCTTTGTAATACTATTATGAATTAAAGGTAGTACCGATAAATATGCATAATTATGTTTTTGAAAACAACACAAAATTTGTACCTCTATATTTCTTCGAAGGTAAGTTTACAAAATAAAAAAATTATTTGGAAATAATTCCGTAGTTGGGCTTAAGATGGAATATATTGTGCGCCTTTGAATAACGGTCAAACAGTAAACCGCACTTTGTCCATCATAAATATTGAAAATATCGCTCTCGATTGTCCGGATTCGAACCATAACCACTACCAAATGATAGATATTATGGCCACTATCTATTTCTCACAGATACACCAAGAGTTTCACGATATTCAACACCTAGGTACGAACGGTCATGTCCCCCGTTTTGACCGTTTCCCGAAACCGGCTTTGAAAATTCCAGAAAATTCAAAAAAACTCGAAACGATGCAAGAGCTTCTCTGGTGTTGTTATATATGTCCTAGTATCCACCAAAAATAATAAACTTGGAATACAACAATTTTGTGGAAAATGTGTTCACAGAAATGAGCTATCTCGTACGAAGATTCATGGCTTTCGGGGGAAATGACGGATGTTTTAGCCACATCCATGGCATAGTTTGTTTAAATGTGCCAATATTCCACACAAAGATGCATGTTGGTATAACTAACAATGTTCACGAAGAAACTTTTATTTTTCGTTGAATAAAAATACCATTTTCCCTTACCGGAGTGTCAAAACTGAGTTTTTTGTGAAGCACATACACAAAATATGCTGCAAAAATGTACAAAGTAAAATTCTAAATATATTATGTCATATTTGATCTACAAATAACAAACTTACTACCTCTCAATAGCTCAAAATACACCTCTTTCGAAAAAGACAAATTTCTGCCGATTCCGCTGAAACCGGGCCAAATTTGAACTACAGGTGCCTCATAGTTTGCTCATGATTTTTTGTAAAAATCATTTTTAGGTACCCAAGTATCTATTTCAACATAGATACATCAATAGTTCATCAAGATTCAGCACCTAGGTACGAACGGTCATGTCCCCCGTTCCATTCTCCGAAACCGGCTTAGAAAATTCCAGAAAATTCAAAAAAACTCGAAACGATGCAAGATCTTCGCGTGGTGTTGTTATATATGTCCTAGTATCCACCAAAAAATAAGAAACTTGGAATACGACAATTTGGTGGAAAATGTGTTCACAGAAATGAGCTATCTCGTACGAAGATTCATGGCTTTCGGGGGAAATGACGGATGTTTTGGCCACATCCATGGCATAGTTTCTTTAAATGTGCCAATATTCCACACAAATATGCATGTTGGTACAACTAACAATGTTCACGAAGAAAGTTTTATTTTTCGTTGAATAAAAATACCATTTTCCCTTCCCGGAGTGTCAAACCTGGGTTTTTTTGTGAAGCACATACACAAAATATGCTGCAAAAATGTACAAAATAAAATTCTAAATATATTATGTCATATTTGATCTACAAATAACAAACTTACTACCTCTCAATAGCTCAAAATACACCTCTTTCGAAAAAGACAAATTTCTGCCGATTCCGCTGAAACCGGGCCAAATTTGAACTACAGGTGCCTCATAGTTTGCTCATGATTTTTTTGTAAAAATCATTTTTAGGTACCCAAGTATCTATTTCAACATAGATACATCAATAGTTCATCAAGATTCAGCACCTAGGTACGAACGGTCATGTCCCCCGTTTTGACCGTTCTCCAAAACCGGATTAGAAAATTCCAGAAAATTCAAAAAAAACTCGAAACGATGCAAGATCTTCGCGTGGTGTTGTTATATATGTCCTAGTATCCACCAAAAATAAGAAACTTGGAATACGACAATTTGGTGGAAAATGTGTTCACAGAAATGAGCTATCTCGTACGAAGATTCATGGCTTTCGGGGAAATGACGGATGTTTTGGCCACATCCATGGCATAGTTTGTTTAAATGTGCCAATATTCCACACAAATATGCATGTTTGTACAACTAACAATGTTCACGAAGAAAGTTTTATTTTTCGTTGAATAAAAATACCATTTTCCCTTTCCGGTGTGTCAAAACTGGGTTTTTTTGTGAAGCACATACACAAAATATGCTGCAAAAATGTACAAAGTAAAATTCTAAATATATTATGTCATATTTGATCTACAAATAACAAACTTACTACCTCTCAATAGCTCAAAATACACCTCAAAAAAAAATTTCAAATTTCTGATTCCGCTGAAACCGGGCCAAATTTGAACTACAGGTGCCTCATAGTTTGCTCATGATTTTTTGTAAAAATCATTTTTAGGTACCCAAGTATCTATTTCAACATAGATACATCAAGAGTTCATCAAGATTCAGCACCTAGGTACGAACGGTCATGTCCCCCGTTTTGACCGTTCTCCGAAACCGGCTTAGAAAATTCCAGAAAATTCAAAAAAACTCGACACGATGCAAGATCTTCGCGTGGTGTTTTTATATATGTCCTAGTATCCACCAAAAATAATAAAATTGGAATACGACAATTTGGTGGAAAATGTGTTCACAGAAATGAGCTATCTCGTACGAAGATTCATGGCTTTCGGGGGAAATGACGGATGTTTTGGCCACATCCATGGCATAGTTTGTTTAAATGTGCCAATATTCCACACAAAGATGCATGTTGGTACAACTAACAATGTTCACGGAGAAAGTTTTATTTTTCGTTGAATAAAAATACCATTTTCCCTTCCCGGAGTGTCAAAACTGGGTTTTTTGTGAAGCACATACACAAAATATGCTGAAAAAATGTACAAAGTAAATTCTAAATATATTATGTCATATTTGATCTAAAAATAACAAACTTACTACCTCTCAGTATCTCAAAATACACTTCTTTCGAAAAAGACAAATTTCTGCCGATTCCGCTGAAACCGGTCCAAATTTGAACTACAGGTGCCTCATAGTTTGCTCATGATTTTTTGTAAAAATCATTTTTAGGTACCCAAGTACCTATTTCAACATAGATACATCAAGAGTTCATCAAGATTCAGCACCTAGGTACGAACGGTCATGTCCCCCGTTTTGACCGTTCTCCGAAACCGGCTTAGAAAATTCCAGAAAATTCAAAAAAACTCGAAACGATGCAAGATCTTCGCATGGTGTTGTTATATATGTCCTAGTATCCACCAAAAATAAGAAACTTGGAATACGACAATTTGGTGGAAAATGTGTTCACAGAAATGAGCTATCTCGTACGAAGATTCATGGCTTTCGGGGGAAATGACGGATGTTTTGGCCACATCCATGGCATAGTTTGTTTAAATGTGCCAATATTCCACACAAAGATGCATGTTGGTACAACTAACAATGTTCACGACGAAAGTTTTATTTTTCGTTGAATAAAAATACCATTTTCCCTTCCCGGAGTGTCAAAACTGGGTTTTTTTGTGAAGCACATACACAAAATATGCTGCAAAAATGTACAAAGTAAAATTCTAAATATATTATGTCATATTTGATCTACAAATAACAAACTTACTACCTCTCAATAGCTCAAAATACACCTCTTTCGAAAAAGACAAATTTCTGCCGATTCCGCTGAAACCGGGCCAAATTTGAACTACAGGTGCCTCATAGTTTGCTCATGATTTTTTTGTAAAAATCATTTTTAGGTACCCAAGTATCTATTTCAACATAGATACATCAATAGTTCATCAAGATTCAGCACCTAGGTACGAACGGTCATGTCCCCCGTTTTGACCGTTCTCCAAAACCGGATTAGAAAATTCCAGAAAATTCAAAAAAACTCGAAACGATGCAAGATCTTCGCGTGGTGTTGTTATATATGTCCTAGTATCCACCAAAAATAAGAAACTTGGAATACAACAATTTGGTGGAAAATGTGTTCACAGAAATGAGCTATCTCGTACGAAGATTCATGGCTTTCGGGGGAAATGACGGATGTTTTGGCCACATCCATGGCATAGTTTGTTTAAATGTGCCAATATTCCACACAAATATGCATGTTTGTACAGCTAACAATGTTCACGAAGAAAGTTTTATTTTTCGTTGAATAAAAATACCATTTTCCCTTCCCGGTGTGTCAAAACTGGGTTTTTTTGTGAAGCACATACACAAAATATGCTGCAAAAATGTACAAAGTAAAATTCTAAATATATTATGTCATATTTGATCTACAAATAACAAACTTACTACCTCTCAATAGCTCAAAATACACCTCTTTCGAAAAAGACAAATTTCTGCCGATTCGCTGAAACCGGGCCAAATTTGAACTACAGGTGCCTCATAGTTTGCTCATGATTTTTTTGTAAAATCATTTTTAGGTACCCAAGTATCTATTTCAACATAGATACATCAATAGTTCATCAAGATTCAGCACCTAGGTACGAACGGTCATGTCCCCCGTTTTGACCGTTCTCCAAAACCGGATTAGAAAATTCCAGAAAATTCAAAAAAACTCGAAACGATGCAAGATCTTCGCGTGGTGTTGTTATATATGTCCTAGTATCCACCAAAAATAAGAAACTTGGAATACGACAATTTGGTGGAAAATGTGTTCACAGAAATGAGCTATCTCGTACGAAGATTCATGGCTTTCGGGGGAAATGACGGATGTTTTGGCCACATCCATGGCATAGTTTGTTTAAATGTGCCAATATTCCACACAAATATGCATGTTTGTACAACTAACAATGTTCACGAAGAAAGTTTTATTTTTCGTTGAATAAAATACCATTTTCCCTTTCCGGTGTGTCAAAACTGGGTTTTTTTGTGAAGCACATACACAAAATATGCTGCAAAAATGTACAAAGTAAAATTCTAAATATATTATGTCATATTTGATCTACAAATAACAAACTTACTACCTCTCAATATCTCAAAATACACCTCTTTCGAAAAAGACAAATTTCTGCCGATTCCGCTGAAACCGGGCCAAATTTGAACTACAGGTGCCTCATAGTTTGCTCATGATTTTTTGTAAAAATCATTTTTAGGTACCCAAGTATCTATTTCAACATAGATACATCAAGAGTTCATCAAGATTCAGCACCTAGGTACGAACGGTCATGTCCCCCGTTTTGACCGTTCTCCGAAACCGGCTTAGAAAATTCCAGAAAATTCAAAAAAACTCGACACGATGCAAGATCTTCGCGTGGTGTTTTTATATATGTCCTAGTATCCACCAAAAATAATAAAATTGGAATACGACAATTTGGTGGAAAATGTGTTCACAGAAATGAGCTATCTCGTACGAAGATTCATGGCTTTCGGGGGAAATGACGGATGTTTTGGCCACATCCATGGCATAGTTTGTTTAAATGTGCCAATATTCCACACAAAGATGCATGTTGGTACAACTAACAATGTTCACGAAGAAAGTTTTATTTTTCGTTGAATAAAAATACCATTTTCCCTTCCCGGAGTGTCAAAACTGGGGTTTTTGTGAAGCACATACACAAAATATGCTGAAAAATGTACAAAGTAAATTCTAAATATATTATGTCATATTTGATCTAAAAATAACAAACTTACTACCTCTCAGTATCTCAAAATACACTTCTTTCGAAAAAGACAAATTTTCTGCCGATTCCGCTGAAACCGGTCCAAATTGAACTACAGGTGCCTCATAGTTTGCTCATGATTTTTTGTAAAAATCATTTTTAGGTACCCAAGTACCTATTTCAACATAGATACATCAAGAGTTCATCAAGATTCAGCACCTAGGTACGAACGGTCATGTCCCCCGTTTTGACCGTTCTCCGAAACCGGCTTAGAAAATTCCAGAAAATTCAAAAAAACTCGAAACGATGCAAGATCTTCGCATGGTGTTGTTATATATGTCCTAGTATCCACCAAAAATAAGAAACTTGGAATACGACAATTTGGTGGAAAATGTGTTCACAGAAATGAGCTATCTCGTACGAAGATTCATGGCTTTCGGGGGAAATGACGGATGTTTTGGCCACATCCATGGCATAGTTTGTTTAAATGTGCCAATATTCCACACAAAGATGCATGTTGGTACAACTAACAATGTTCACGACGAAAGTTTTATTTTTCGTTGAATAAAAATACCATTTTCCCTTCCCGGAGTGTCAAAACTGGGTTTTTTTGTGAAGCACATACACAAAATATGCTGCAAAAATGTACAAAGTAAAATTCTAAATATATTATGTCATATTTGATCTACAAATAACAAACTTACTACCTCCCAATAGCTCAAAATACACCTCTTTCGAAAAAGACAAATTTCTGCCGATTCCGATGAAATCGGGCCAAATTTGAACTATAGGTGCCTCATAGTTTGCTCATGATTTTTTGTAAAAATCATTTTTAGGTACCCAAGTACCTATTTCAACATAGATACATCAATATTTCATCAAGATTAAGCACCTAGGTACGAACGGTCATGTCCCCCGTTTTGACCGTTCTCCGAAACCGGCTTAGAAAATTCCAGAAAATTCAAAAAAAACTCGAAACGATGCAAGATCTTCGCGTGGTGTTGTTATATATGTCCTAGTATCCACCAAAAATAAGAAACTTGGAATACGACAATTTGGTGGAAAATGTGTTCACAGAAATGAGCTATCTCGTACGAAGATTCATGGCTTTCGGGGGAAATGACGGATGTTTTGGCCACATCCATGGCATAGTTTGTTTAAATGTGACCATATTCCACACAAAGATGCCTGTTGGTACAACTAACAATGTTCACGAAGAAAGTTTTATTTTTCGTTGAATATAAATACCATTTTCCCTATCCGGAGTGTTAAAACTGGGTTTTTTTTGAAGCACATACACAAAATATGTTGTAAAAATGTACAAAGTAAAATTCTAAATATATTATGTCATATTTCATCTACAAATAACAAATTTACTACCTCTCAATAGCTCAAAACACACCTCGTTTGAAAAATACAAATTTCTGCCGATTCCGTTGAAACCGGGCCAAATTTGAACTACAGGTGCCTCATAGTTTGCTCATGATTTTTTGAAAAAATCATTTTTAGGTACCCAAGTACCTATTTCAACAGAGATACACCAAGAGTAATACAAAATTTTAAAACCCCGCATTTGATCTTGCAATTGAATATAAATGAGTAATACAAAATTTTAATTAAGAATATTCACAACCCTTTATGAATCGGTATGTAATGCTTAGGCGTATTTTATTTTGTTTTGAGTAAAAATGGTCCCTAATAGTCTATAAAATCACAAGAAATATTTTGAAAAAAATTCAAAATTTATTTGGTTTAATTTGGAGTTGAAAACCAAAAGTTATAGAAGAAGAATAAAAAGTGAAATGTTAAAGGATAAAAATATAGCCACCCAACCCGGCCAGCCCAACCCATCAGCGCGGCTGGCCAAGCTATGCAGCCAACTCGGGCCCTCCCAGCGCGCGGTCGGCCCATCTATGCAGCACACCCGGCCCGTCCCAGCGCGCGGTCGATCGCGCGGCCCAGTCCGACGAGGAAGTATGGATAAAAGGCTTCGGTTTGAATCCTAGCATCAAATCGTTGATAGGTTAGTGGTCTGTGTCCTCTTTGGCATACAGGAGGTCGCGGGATCGAGTCCCTCCTGCGCTCTTTTTATCGTGTATTATCGGTCGGTGCGTTTTCTTCCAATGTAAGCGATTACTAACTGTACAAATACAGTTGGGCTTCCAATTTATCACTAAAGGATTGGGTGTTGTAGTGGTTATGTGGGTTGTAGAGCTCCTTGGAGGGTGCAGGTTCAAGCCCTCATTTTGCCAATTTTATTTATTTTCGTGGATGATTACAAATTGACACGTGGACATGACACATAGGTAAAAAGTGACACATGGACATGACACATAGGTAAAAATTGACACGTGGACATGACACATAGACAAAATTTGACATGTGGACATGATACATAGGCAAAAATTAGTGCCAACATTTTTTTTGTTTTCTGTGGATGATTAAAAATTGACACGTGGAATGACACATAGGCAAAAATTGACACGTGGACATGACACATAGGCAAAAATTGACACGTGGACATGACACATAGGCAAAAATTACTGCCAACAAACTCATGACAAATTCAATTGGTCTTAGTTAAGCAAAAAAAAAGGTCATACACCAAGTATCATGTGCCATGACCATCTTGTTAAAGAAAATCATGACTTTTTTGCCAAAAAAGTCATGGGTTTAGTCCCTCCCAAACATGTCATGACCAACAGATTAAACATGGTCATGGATCTATGACCAGTTCATCCACGGTCATTAAAAAAGGGTCATGTATCAACATATTTCTTGTAGTGATCACTATACATGGGAACAGGGCTGTGGCAGCAGAGTGTGATGAGGGAGATGCGGCACTTGCAGAACAAGCCTGTGCAAAGGAGTAACTCAGGTATTACAGGTCTCAGGTAGACCCGGAAGATCAAACCGCTTTGAAAAAACCAAATACTGATGATGAGAGAGCTAAGTTTAAGGCAGCCGAAGACACAAAGATGCTGGCTTTCATTAAGGGCGACTCTTCCAAGCTGTTTGCCATAGGTTCAAACCTGGATAGTAAGTAGGAAGGCGCGCTTATCAAGTTTATCCGCGAGAATCATGATGTTTTTGCTTGGACACCTAGCGACATGCCGGGTATCCCGACTGAACTTGTTGAACACAGCTTACACGTTGATCCCAAATCCCGGCCAGTGAAGCAGGGTTAGAGGAAAATGAATGAGGAAAGAAGAAAACCTATAGGAGCAGAGGTAGCTCGGCTCTTGGCGACCGGCTTTATCATGGAGGTTTTCCACCCCCAGTGGTTGGCAAACCCGGTTTTAGTGTTGAAAAAGAATAACGAGTGGAGAATGTGCATAGATTACACGAGACTCAACAAGCATTGTCCAAAAGATTCGTTTGCCCTTCCAAGGATAGACCAGATCATAGATGAAGTGGCACGAAGTGACCTGCTATGTTTTCTGGATGCCTATTCCGGGTATCATCAGATAAATCTCAAAGAGGAGGATTGGGAGAAGACGTCATTCATAACCCCCTTTGGAGCCTTTTGTTACAAAATCATGACCTTTGAATTCAAAAATGTTGGCGCAACATATCAGCGGTGCATTCAGAAGTGTTTCGAGGATCAGATTGGACGCAATGTCCATGCTTATGTTGATGACGTGGTGATCAAAACAAGGAGCGCAGAAACATTCATTGATGACCTTTAAAGAGACATTCAAAAACTTGAGGAGATATCAAATGAAGCTCAACCCAACAAAATGTGTGTTCGGAGTTCCTGCGGGGAAATTACTCGGTTTCATCATTTCTGAGCGGGGAATCGAGGCTAACCCGGAGAAGATCAAAGGTATTCAGAGCCTGGAAAAGCCAGAAGAGTTGAAACATGTCCAGAAACATACAGGATGCGTAGCAGCACTGAGCTGGTTCATATCTCGGCTAGGAGAAAAGGCAATACCCTTATACCGACTCTAGAAGAAAACAGACAAATCCGTATGGGATCAAGAGGCGGATGAGGCGTTCGAAGCTCTGAAGAAGCAGTTGTCTGAAACACCGGTTCTGGCGGCACCGGGTCCCAAAGAGCCCATGTTGTTGTATGTTGCGGCCGGGCCTCGGGCAGTTAGTGTAGTAGTCGTGGTTGAGCGGAAAGAGGATGGAAGGGATTACCCGGTGCAACGGCCGATTTATTATGTGAGCGAGGTCTTATCAAGAGCAAAGCAGTGGTACCCGCATTGGCAGAAACTGGTTTTTGGGGTATTCATGGCCAGTCGGAAATTGAAGCCGTATTTTCAAGAACACCCCATTACGATGGTAAGTTCCATACCCATGGCAGATATCATAAGAAATTCGGATGCTACAGGAAGGGTAGCCAAGTGGGCTATCGAGATGGGTGATTATCATATCAATTACGAGCCCCGATCGGCAATCAAGTCTCAGGCGCTGGTTGATTTTGTCAATGATTGGACTCAGACAAACGTACCCTTGCTGGTGCCAAGTTCAGAATCCTGGGTCATGCATTTCGATGGCTCCAAGCAGTATGAAGGATCAGGAGCCGGTGTCGTGCTTACATCGCCAAAAGGAGATAAGTTACGTTACGTCTTGCAAATCCACTTTGATTGTTCTAACAACGTAGCTGAGTATGAGGCTTTGTTACATGGATTGCGTGTAACAGAAGAGATGAACATTAAGCGTATAATATGCTATGGAGACTCGGATCTTGTGGTACAGCAGGTTTCAGGAACGTGGGACAGGAAGGATGCAACAATGGCAGCATACCGCGGAGAGGTGGACAAAGTTTCCGGGTCTTTCTCAGGATATCAGGTGGAGCACATCGACCGGCGAAAGAACGAGGCTGCAGATGCCCTGTCGAGACTCGGCTCTCGCCGAGAGCCGGTTCCACCCAATGTTTTCCTCGATGAATTGTGGCGGCCCTCCGTTAAAACCGAGTCAGGAGAAGAAGTAGCTAACCGAGACCCAGACTCAGAATTTGTGGCCGCAGTGCGCGCTATTCCAGAGTGAACTGAGCCGTTATTGGCGTTTCTATTGCGGGGAGAGTTACCACAGCAGAAAGTCGTAGCCCAGCAAATTCAGAGATGGGCAAAGGGTTATTCTATAATTGGTGGTGAGCTTTACAAGAGAAGTGCTACAGGTGTCTTTTTACGCTGCGTAGCTCCAGAGGAAGGCCGGCAAATATGGAAGGAAATTCATGAAGGTGATTGTGGACATCATGCCTCCACAAGATCCCTTGTGGCCAAGGCTTATCGGCACGGTTTCTTTTGGCTTACAGCTTTGGCAGATGCAGAACGCTTGGTGGCAAGATGTGATGGATGTCAAAGGTATGCTCGGCAAGTCCATGTGTCGGTTATGGAGCTGCGGACAATCCCATTGACCTGGCCATTTGATGTTTGGGGTATGGATATGGTAGGCCCTTTCCATATGTCTCCGTGCAAAAAGACTCATCTACGGATAGCCGTGGATAAGTTCACAAAGTGGGTTGAGGTTATGCCAGTTACGAACTGTGAGGCGGCCACAGCTGTGAAGTTCTTGAAGAGGGTCATATATCGGTTTGGATACCCCCACAGCATAATCACAGACAACGGAACCAACATGTCCTTAGGAGAGATGGAGAAGTTTAGTGGAAATAATGGCATTCGACTTGATGTAGCCTCGGTGGCCCATCCACAAGCCAATGGGCAGGTGGAGAGAACAAACCAAGAGTTACTTCGTGGGTTAAAACCACGACTACGAGTCCCGTGTCTCAGAGCTGCTGGAGCATGGGTTGAGGAGTTACCTTCTGTTGTTTGGGGAATCAATACTACACCTAACAGGTCTACCCATATGACCCCGTTTTTTATGGTTTATGGTGGAGAGGCGGTTCTCCCAAGCGATATTATCCACGACTCGCCACGAGTGTCGGCTTATGTTGAGGTAGAGAATGAGAAGACCCGGCAAGACGCTGTGGATATGTTAGAAGAGCACAGGGAACAAGCCTTGGAACGGTCTGCAATATATCAGCATGATTTACGGCGATACCATAGCCGCCGGGTCAAGACGCGTGTTTTTCAAGAAGGAGACCTGGTGCTACGTTTGGTGCAATCCAAGGAAGGATAACACAAGTTGTCCCCTCCATGGGAGGGTCCGTTCATTATAAGACGGAACCTACACAATGGATCGTATTACCTGGTAGATGCAAGGGAAGAGTCAGATTACGTGAATGATACGGCTCATTCCACTTCCTCCATGCAAGAGCGTGAACGACCATGGAACGTGGCTCAGCTACGACCTTACTACACTTAGCATAGACCCAGTTTGCAAATTGTATTACACGATGTAACAAGCAGCAGGTTTCAGACGCACTCTTTTCCTATCCAGGGTATCTAAGGGGACTGGAGGGTTTTTAATGAGGCGGCCTGCTGACCTAACCTTTTCATATCAATAAAGAGATGGTTAAACCATAATAGTCATTGTGTTCTTTGAATTTTGTCAATTTCTTGCATATTTTTCTGTAGTTCATCATGCCCTGTATTTACTAGTGAATTATTTCAGTTAAACATGATTTAGTGGGTATAATTTGCACATCTTTTCCTTTCTAGTATTCAAGCTATCTGTAAGCCGGTAGAGCAGAAATCCTACTGTTACATAGTGCATATATTTAGGTCTTGGGGGCTGATTGCTTGAATAGAACAGTTGCACACTCAGACCCGGCCATGATGCCAATCGGTTGTGGGGACTGATTACTTGTAATAAGTACAGTTACAATCTCATAACCCGGACAATAGAGCCACATTTTTTCTTAACCTCTTTCGTTTAAGCTTGATGTAACTCGCACCAAAATGGCGTGTTTGCTAACCTATAAATCCAATCAGTCGTGATGCCCATGGGGACTTGCCTGACCCTGTTTTTACTAGAGTTATAGCAACATTGAAAATCCATGCAAAAACCGGCTTATAACCAGAAGGGTCAAAAGGGTCATCTAAACCATAAGTTACGCAAAGCAAAGGCAACAGTCGGAAGCTCATGGCATACTGCGCGTAACTTCAAAATGTATAACTATATAACAGCCAAAATTTGGGACTTGGGGACTTGAGAAACAAAAATTCTCAAGCCAAGATTCCTAAGACCTAGAATCCGGGTCTTGGGGACTTGTGAGAAATTCTTCCCAATCCTAAGGTCAAGACTCGGCATCTTTCTCACAAAGCATATAATAAATAAAGCTGTGCTAAAATGAGTTTGTAACACGCATATTAAAGCGACAACCAGAAGGGTCATCGAAACCACAGGAGTTTAAATGTGTTACAAACCAGAGGAATAGTATCAAAATTGCACAGACGTACTATCAAATAACAAGTGTAAAAGGCATATTACACTGCCTATTGGCCGAATGATTGTTCGCTGGTAAAAATGAGAACATTACTCGGCTGCTGTAGCCGAGTCATCATGAGTGGTCTTGGCGGCCGGGTTATCGGTATTCTCTGTCTCAATGTCCGGGTCAACCGCGGAATCAGCGCGAGCTGGAGGAGGAACAACCGGAGTCGATGAAGTTAGCGCAAAACCGGCCTCGGCTTTTTTCTTGGCGACCTCCTCCTTGTATCGAGACAATCTAAAGATAACATCCTTGCATGTGTTGAGGCTCTTCTCAAGGCGTTTGAAATTTTGACCGTCCGATCGAGGCTTTCATCAATTCCCAGTCGTTGATCTTCTTACCGTCCCTGGTATAAAACTGGCCCATGAAAACCTAGAGCAGGTAAATCCAATCCTCTCCGTCCCGTTGCAGCCGCCACCACTCCCCACAATTCCGGCCTTCCTCTCTCTTTTCCTGTTTTTTTTTTTGATAAAGGGCTTTATTACTCAAATAGTTTAAGTATTACACCCGGCCTCTGCATCCTGAGATGCACACAGCCGAAATCCGAAACTGAAAATAAACAAAACGACAATGCTACAAAACACGCTGTAGGCTGTCGATGCTATGGAGCCGCAATCCGTAGATCAAGCGGCCATCCATGTGGGATAAAAATATCCCTCGCCATCTGCTCCAATCGCGCACATGCCTCCATAAAAAGGCCTCGTAACTCCCCTCGCTGTAATGTGGACCACGAACGGAGAATACCTGTGCTCCTGAATAAAACCTGCATACGAGAAAAATTGTTATCATTAAAAATCTTGTCATTTCTACATAGCCAGAGCGACCAAATAACGGCAATCGCTTCTACCCTAATAATAGTATTAAATCGTTTATCAACCCCATTTAACCAATTGCCGAATATATTCGGATGTAGGTCTCTCTTTTCCTGTCCCGCACTAGAGGAGGAGGAGACGAGCCCTCGCCATCTTCCTTAACCAAGGCGTAAAATCGGGCCGCGAGGACGGAGCTGAGTATCCCGCAGCCGAGATGCATGTCGGCAGCGCGCTTACCGTCGGGCGTCGGTTCCCCTCTCGGTTCCTCCGCTCCATGAGCGCCTCCCGCAGCAACTGTATCTCAGCCGTGTCTCCCATCCTCCACCACCTCCCGTTTCTCTCCCCCCATCCCACCTCCTCTTGCGTTGTCTCTCTCATCCGCCGGCAGCGATGCCAGGAGACGGCGCACGCGAGGAGATCGACCTCCATGGCTCCAGCAGCGCGTCCGGACTCCATGTCTACCGGCAGTGGCGGGATTTGGTAGCTGACACGTCCCTGGCTGCGTATTGAAGGTCATCCAGCCGCCATCCTCCTACAGGCATGTCGACAGAAGCGGAGAAAAATGGTCCTCCATGCCAGGTCAACTCCTGCCCTTCTTTCATTTATTCATCTTCAGTTTAGTCGTCAGGTTTATATTTGGCTATTAAAATTATTTTTTCTTACTCATTCAGTTCAGTTGGAAGGGTTATAGGTTTCTACAGAAATCGATTTTGTTTAGCTATTTGTAACTCTTATTCCCTCGATGCAGGATGTCGAATGGTGGAAACGTGCAGCAACCTGGAACCACAATATATATATTTGAGTAAGATTTTGTTAACTCTATGCGTGTGGATCTGAAAAATAAAATAAAAGAATAATATTTCCATTAACTTTACGTGTGCAGATCTAAGAAAGAAAATAAAAGGACACTATATGTGTGTTCTCCAGATGTTATTTCAGTGGGATAATTGCTTCTCTTTTTTTCCACAGTTTGGTGTTCTCATCTTTCAAAGTGTTCGAATAAGGCAGCTTTGATATACAGGTGAATGGCGTGTTTACATTTGTGTCTTTGTTTCCCAAGAGGTGCTAAAATCCCAGGCCCTCGCTAGATTGTATATAATAATCATCAATGCCTAGCTATGTTACTACAAATGACCTTATCCAAGTGTTCGAATAAGGCAGATAAGTTCCAGCCTTCCAGGACATGGTACTACTAGCCTACTAGATAATATATGTACTGTTTTTTTTTTCTTGGCTGGGGTTCAGTGTTGCTCACTTGGATTTATATGAATGATTGCAATCCATTGGTCTCCTTTGCTCAAGCTAAAGTAAATTATTTTGTAGGTAATAAACTGACCTGAGTTACAATCTTAGGATTATTACTTTATAAAGTCAAACCAGCTAGCTGACGGAGCTGTATAGCTTGGGAGGAGACAATGCCCATTCTTTTCACTAATGCCCCCAATCAACAATAGCGACTCGAGTCGTCCACCTATAGCTGATCTCAATTTCGATCTATAGCTGATTTCAATAGGTTCAGAAATATTGGTTGTACTTGTGAACACATTTGTATTAGCTTTCTTATCTTTTGCATCTTCTTTATCTTTATTATTAAAGGGCAGTCGGTGGTGTCCGTGTTCCATGCGTGGTACGTCTACTCACTCCTTCCGCGCGCAAAACCAAATCTTAGAGATAAAACAAAACCGCCGCTTCATCGTTCCGCACACACAACCTTGAGAAACCGCCCCTCACGATCTTTTGGCTCGCAAAATCTCAAAGGTGGCTGGCAGATCGACCTGGGTCTAGAGGACCTGGGGAGTGGGACGAGCCGGCTCAGGAATCGAATGTGCGGACTAGGTAAGTGGGCTATCCCCACAAGTTTTGGCTCAAAACGCCCAAATCGCGATATTCTTCATCTGTTTGGACCATGGCTCCGTTGCTGGGAGAACCGATCCGGCCGCCCTGCTCGCCCCGGTAGTGCCGCCGCCCGTGGAACCACCTCTTGCACAGCCGCCACCGCCCTGGCCGCCCGAACGATCCCGGCGGTCGTGTCGCACCGTCCTGCTGGTGGCTTTCGGCTTCAACACGCATCACCGCTTCTCCATGCCCTGATGACTTTGTTCATGGCAGTCGAGCCAGATATGCTGACTGGAGGCCAACTGCTTGGATCAAAGGTGTGGAGGATCCAAACCTTTCCCAGCATATTCCCTTTGATCTAGCCAATCCTGGCGGCGGCGCGACTAGAGACGTCCTTGCTCTCGCTTGTGCGGCCGCCTCCCTCCTGGACGGCAGCAATGGCCTTGGACGAAGGCAAGCTAGACGTTTGGTCGTGTGCTGTAAGAGTGGGCATCTCGGCTGTGCTCTAACCGCCGGACGCTAGCGCACGGCTCCAGCGAGTCCACTCGCCGTCCGGTTTCGTCCGATTCCTACTTGGAAGAACCAGGTGAGTGTTTTCGGATTCTCTTTGGAATTGTTTGTGTAGGAACCCGGATGGTCTCTCCTGGTCTAATGTTGTGTGATCTGTTTGTATTTTTTTCACATCTAATAAGTAGTAGTACGTAATAACCAGTCGGTGCTGTAAGGCAGCGCTGAAGCTACAGTAGTCATATATTCATACCGAGATCATAGGTGACCAATTGTTCAACTGGTTATTGTCGTGTGGTGTGGTCATGGGCATGCATCATGTCGAAGAATGGGTTTTTACTTGTTTAATATCCGCCAAAAGCTTTTTTTCTCTGGTTATCTTCTTGCCAAACATGAGCTGATGCACTGGGAAATAGAAAATATAGGATGGAAATGGATATTGGGCAAGCTTTAGAAATTAGGATACTTCAAAGTCCATGAGTTACCACGGAAGGAACAACTATCTATAACCCTATATGGGCAAGCAAAAAAAATGGACCCTATCTCTGAAAGCGATATATATTGTGAAACATGTTGCTTGTAAGGGCTGTGTAAAAACAAATAATAGTTCAAAATCATTTGAGTCGGCTAATTTTACACGCTCTGAATTTTAGTAGTTTGATGTTTTGCAATTAAAATAATTTTAGTACAATTGATTTCAGTAGAGGCCTATTGCTAGGCCATAATTTCCTTTTTCTGATTGAACTTTTATGATGCGATCAAGTAATTAATTGGATAAACCTGTTGGAGGCGCTGATGTGGTGCTTTCCATGACTGGTATTGCTGCTACTGTCCTAATGATGTCCCTTGTTCAACACTTCAATTTTCTACTAGGTTGTTTGATCATCTATGATAATCTGTTTGAATGTAAGGATGTGACGGACGAATTTGAAGATGCATGCCACAAAAAGAGAACCAAAGTGCTAATGCAGGATTACTTCATTGGGGAGGTGGGCTTCAACAAAATGCATAACATCCCTGAGATGGAGGTTTTCAAGAAAGAGCAGGACATGGACTTTTCCATTAAGCTGGTGGCATACGCGGGGCAGAACTGTGCCATTCAGCCAGCAGCAGACACGATGTCAGCCATTGTTGTCCTGTTGTATGCACAAAGGAAGTGACAATAAACACAACGTTGCTGATATACTTCTGGTTTGTCACAATTGACGCGGTTAAAGTTGATAATTGTAGATTCATAGCTGATGTTTATCCGTTTTTAATAATAATAATAAAATGATATTTATTCTGTCTATTGTCTGCTTGCTATACACCATATACTTTTGGCATTTAGATCCCCTCCTTTGTTCCAACAGGCAAGCTGATATATATGATCATGCTGTTTCGTACTGGCACACTAGAACATGGAGTGCTACCTATGGCCACCATAGGTGTAGGTGGAGAAGGGGACGACCGTGCATGGTCGCAACATGTGGAGGTGGCATGGTGTGCGAGCGTTGGAGGTCATATCCTTCGGTTCTTGTCATTCGGGTTAAATTGGCAAGCACGGAGAAGTACTTGAGCTATTTCAGAGTACTTGCAATGTTGTTTTGCAATTCTTAGATTTCCTTTAATGATGTTTTCTACTATAAGGTAGAGCTCGCCTCTCGCCTCTACCTTCTTTATATATAAAAAACCCTCTTCGAGGTGATATCGTCAAGGGTTGAATGTTTAGACTTAAATGTAATGCTATTTATAGGGAGCGACAAGACCAATGGCGGAAATTTGTTAGATTAGTAAAGTTGTATACATGAAAAATGAAGCAATATAATGGGATGAGTTAATACATAGGGAGAAAGATGACACTTCTTTTTTTAAAATTTGGTTTTGGAGAAAGAATGTATAGAAAACAAAAAATCTAGAAGAAAAACTTTCTGGTTAATAATTTTTTTTTATCATATATTGATTTGTTATCTCGTGGCAACG
This sequence comes from Alopecurus myosuroides, assembly GCA_028641055.1. Lineage (NCBI taxonomy): Eukaryota > Viridiplantae > Streptophyta > Magnoliopsida > Poales > Poaceae > Alopecurus > Alopecurus myosuroides. The sequence continues at coordinate 721,307,693 of CM054057.1, forward strand.
CACGGGCATTTAACTAGTTGGTTTAGAAATATTGGTTCTGCTTTGTTTGACACACGGATTTTGGTTAGACATGAACTGAACTATGTGTTTAATGCATCCTGCCAATGTACCAAATGTATGCATTCTTATAATTTTGTCATGCAGATGTATGTTCTCATATTCTGTTATGTACTATTTGGGTCTTTTTGTTGACCAATTATGAATAATCAACATTGATCTGTTTATGGAGCCTACGTGTAGGCCCAATGCAAGTTTTGTTATGCTTTTCTCAGATTCTATCATACTTAATTTCTTTCATGTGGATCTATACTCATAATATAAGGCTAATTATTTTTATTTTGATGGTTTGTTTCTTCTCAAGCGTCTAATTATGTTTGGTACAATGTTTTATTTTTTATAGCCTCCAATGCATGCCCAATTTTTGCTCCTCCATCTTCATGGGTGGGTTACGTCATGGCGGAGCTGGTGCTAATGGTGGCGTTGCAGCCAATTCGTTGGTCGGAGTCACATGTGAAAATACTATTTTTATTCTTATTTATATGAAATAGATTGTTACTTCAGTTGACTTTGGTTAGCGTTTGTGTGGAACTACCAATTATTCTTCTTTACGGTCACTCATGTATATGCACTGCTTGAACTTGTTTGAAATTTGTTCATTTTAGTTTGCAACTACAACTTGCACAATAAGAACAGTCAGATAAATGCATTGACTGTGCTCCTGGTATTTGTTTTGTTGTTGAAACTAATGTTGGATTTGTATCCTGTTTATTAATGCTCAGTCAGTCATTTCTTGGATTTTTTTTATCTCATCTAGGTCATTTGTATTCCATCCTTTTGAGATAGAAGGGTCTTAATAATAAGTTTTTTCATTTTCCGCATGATAGGTCTATAAGAATCATTGCAGTATGCACTTTGGCTTAGCTTGATAGCCTTGCCGAATACCTTTGTATTGTAGCTTTGCTAAAAAAAACTGAATGCGGGTAAATAATAGTGGACCAAATATCTTCAGCACATCTGTACTTGGCTTTGCCGCGCTAAAGTTAGAGAAGCACAAACAATAGTGGACCAAATATCTTAAACACATATGTACTTGAATGCATATGCAGAGGTCCCTCCAACACAGATGCAGATGCAGTTAGAGGTCCCTCCAACACAGAATGCGCCAAATCTTCATGCTTTTTTTTTTGTTTCTATTTAACCTGTAATATGATGTTTGAGTTTGGTCTTATCGTGTTTGCATACTGAACCTGATGCAATATCTCCCAAATTTTCATACAATATCACTACATATCTGCTTCTTAAAAGCTGATGCAATTTGTCTGTTTTGCTACATTGGCACCTGATGCAATTTGTCTGGTACTATATACTGTTTTGCTACATTGGCACTTGATGCAAACTTGTAGAAAAAAATCCATATTGCACATTAAGATGCACATTGAGAAGAGTTCCCTATCACATAATGCATTTGAGCTACCAAATTTTCAATTCTGGCTTGACACTGCAAATTTCCATTCAAATCAAACTCAATTTTATTCATTCACCGTATTGTATTCAAGCAAAACCTCTGACTAGCATTACACAAACAACACACACTATTGCACATGATATTTTTTTTTACAAATGCAAGTTCAGAGCAGGATACTTCCGTAGGCTCCAAAACACACAACAAATGTCGTCCCAGAAGTTGCTGTTGTAGGCGAGCTGCAGTCGAGGCATGACGCGGTGATGCAGCCCACGCTGATGCGGTCACCTGGCTTGAAGCCGGACACGTTGGTGCCAACGTTGCTTGAAGCCAGATACGTTGGTGACGACGCCGGTGATCTCGTGGCTGGGGACGACGGGGCACATGGTCATGCCCCGGTCGTTGTTGATGAAGTGGAGGTTGTTGTGGGACATTCCGCAGTACTGCATCTTGATCGTCACATCGTCCACGCCATTCTCCCTGCGCTTGAAGGAGAAGGGCAAGACCTGGATAGACGCGTCCATGGCCGCCCACCCGCTCACGTATTGTGTGTGGTTTGGTGTCACCTCCATGGCAACAATCTCTCTTTCTATAGATTGTAATATGTGTCTGTCGTAGGTGTGAGAGAGGAAGATAAAGATTCTTCCTGTGTTGTAGCATCTCAGCTCTAGCAATCTTGACGTATATATAGTGCTTGGCGATTTAGTGGGCCGATCTGTCATACTTTCATCATACACTTTTTCCTGAAACATTATGAGCGCAACAGAGCAAAGCAAAGCATCAGCAAGGAAAATTCCGGAACAAAAGGACAGAAAGAGCATTTCAGAATAATCACTTACCTTCATCCTGTTCTTCGAGCACAGCTTGTTGTTGCCGTTCCAGTAGCACACGGCGTATATCCTTCGCGCACAGCTCGCTGGCTCCGCCCCTGCAACTGCCGATGGCGGCGCCACCACCGACCTCTAATTCCGAGCGCGTCGACAACATCTTAGGCTGCGCTCCTGCCTCCCCTACCAATTTCTTTGACCCCCCCTCTCCCCGACGTGCCATTGCATGTCTGCTCGCCGTCGCTGTCTCTGTTCTAGGGTTGCTCGAATGGGGAATTGACTCCCGTATATGTTCTAACCGCCTGTGTGAAATACGAAGCCCATTGGTGGGTATTCGCAAGATAGTGAAACACAAGCGCGCGTCAGCCCCCGAGCACAAAAACGGCGGGATCACACTTTTTAAGTTTGTGTATGACTCTGCACATGCAGGTCACGTTTGTGTACCTGCCATGTTATCCACTCTTTATTATTTTTAGTGGAGCATGGTGTAGTCTGAGTCATCCAGTTAATTGCTCCTGATTCCTGAATGATGGGGTTACCAAAACCATGTGCGATGTTATTAGAGTACTTATTAGTAGATTTTCTGCTGATCTTATGTTTTCTGTTTCCATGTAATATGTTAATTGAGTACCTGGTCTTTTGCCGGCTGATATGCTATATGCATTTTTTTTACTATTTGAATTTCTTCTTGTGGGTGTCTGTACATAGTGATAAGTTTGAGCTTTCTGGCACACCATGTAAAATTTTGGTTACTGGCATTTAATTGGTTCGTGGGTCAGGGATACAACAGGTTCGTGTCAAAGTGATCCATTGAATTGTGTTGTCCTCCTTTGCCTTTCTTTTGATTGAATTTTATTTTTGTACCAGCAGATAATTTTCATTTGTGTGCGATGCTCGGTCATTTTCATCAATTGGTTAGTATGTTGGTAGCTTTTAAAGGAGAGCGGGGAAATTTCGCTCTGACATACACCCGATTCAAACTGCGCGATCAGTTCCGTGAATTTTGTGGAAGTCTATCACTGCCACCTAACATGAAGAGCCCTCTCGGTTATGAATAGGTGAGAACTAGCACTAACATATTTTCATATTTACAGGTACACGAGAGGTCAGGCGAGAGAACAAACTATTAGGTTTCCCTCACCTCTCGCGTACCAGGAAACAAAAGATCGACAGCGGTGGCGCGCCGCCGACATGGTCGAAAGGTTGAAGGTGAAGGGCATCTCAAGGATTTCGTTTTTATTTTTATTTTTGTTGATTTGCTTTGTACGGTTCGATATTTCTTTTAATGCCGGGTTAAAATAACAATAATCATCGCTATCTGGGATACAAATCATCTTCCTATTAGATGTCAAAGCGTACAACAACAACAGTGTTTTAACGATGACTACAATAGGCCGCAAGCCGGCTACCTGCTGAAAACCCTTGGCCTTTTATGATTTTGTTCAGGCTTGTGTAAAATAGCTGTGTAATCTCTATGTTGAATCTACATATGTTAAAAGTAAGTAATATTTTTATCTGGCATATCAAGCGTCTTCTTATTAACATGTGGAATACACCAGAATTACGGGCAAAATAATTAATACTCCCTCCATTCCATAATATAAGGCGTATTTCATTTGCTTTGACCGACCCTTTGACCAACAATTAATCTATCAATATGGAATTTATGCGATATATAAGTGATATCATTGTATTCCTACTCAAAAGTACTTTCTTATGATTATGAGTTCTATCACAAAAGTTTAATATTAAATGAGTAAATCTTGGTCAAAGTCTCGGTCAAAGGAAACAATATACGCCTTATATTTTGGAACGGAGGTAGTATTAACATGTGGCGCGCGGCAAGCCGCGCTTTTAAATCTAGTATATCAAAAGGAGCAGAGAATGCGGAGGGCACCGGCTTATCTACATCGAGATTTTCTGCAATCAAGCTGGCCGAGTGAAGGATCTGGGCATTGATGGCCTTGAGGTTTTTCCCGTGAATTTAGAACCATCAGTATTAAACTCGGGAAACCCGTTCACAAGCATTGCTGGCTCAATCTTGGGGTAATAGGCTTTAGCCAGTGCAAGGCCACGTATCACTCCAACCCGGCATGCTGAGCGCTTCCAGATATCAATCAGGGCAGGGATTGTCGAGTACGCTTCAAGCATTTGTGTTACACCGGCGTAGTTACCGGTCCACTTCACAGCTTCGAGAGTCCATTTTGTCCCTGCCGAAGATTGTCGGATGACAGTCTTGAGTATTCTCAGCTTTTTGAGATCATCATGTTCCCCAGCAACTTCACCCGGACCTGCAGTACAAAAAGAGAAGTAAGATAGTAAGATCCGGGTCAAAAACCTTCTAGAACTGGAAATCCGAGTAATACAAAGCGATAGTCGGAAACTTAGATGTTCCTTACCTATGATGGAGTTATATGTCTCGGCAATGAAAGTTGAGAGTTTCTTCACAAGATCCTCAGTGGCGTGGAGTCTCTTCTTATACTTCTCGCACTGTTTGGAGAGCTCCTTGACGTTGGCCTCCAGGTCTTCACGGAGTTTTGTTTCAGCTTGCAGGAGTTCATTGGTTTTTGCCAATAGTTCATCAGTCTGGGTAACATAAGCCTGAAAAAGACAAAGAAACATCAGTCGGCAATGAGCTCAAAAGCTATATTTGCAAGTACCAAGTGACTGTGGACAGTTCACTTGGAACATGGGGACTAGGATGTTCTGAAGTTGCATAAGAAAGACTATATAGTTGCAAAGTACCGAATGACTGTGGACAGTTCATTCGGAACTTGGGGACTAGGACGAGTATATAAATAGTACTAGGTAAATTAACCTGGTGCTCAGCTGCTAGAGACTCGACAATCTCCTCTTCAGTTGCCTTCAGGGAGCGATACTCCTTGAGCAGCTTTTCAAACTCATGGCCACTGAGAGTCGGCCCGGAAGAGCTGGCGTTCCGATCAGCTGGTGGTGGGGTTGCCTCTTGTTTCCCCGCGTCGACTCTGGTTGCTGCAGTATTTGGAGCAGGAGCCGCCCTTTGCGTCCCAAGATATTCAACATCGGGATCAGCCGACTGACGCGCGGGAGGAGGAGACTCGGTCCTTGGGTTGGCCGTGTTGGTCGGCTCTTGCTCTTCAGTAGGTAGAGGATTAGCGGCGCTCTCCGGGTCTTCCGCCGTCGGATCATCGACGGGGGTCTCAACCGGGTCGCTGATTGTGACCTTAGCCCTGAAGGAAGAAAAAGGTAGTGTTAGTGGTTTATAAAAGTAAAACCTGCAAAGTATAGGGGTATTGTCAAGCAAGGTATGAAAATTACCCGGTATTCACGACGAAGTCACTGGGGAGGTCGTTGCTAGACCCGGAGGACACTGATAGAGAATTGGAAAGTGAGACTCGGAGTTTCCCGGCTAATGGGTGATTCGGAGATGGATATTTTCGAGGAGCGCAAACAGGATAAGTTGAAGGAGTACCGGCTCGGCGAGCGGGCGATTGAAGGGGAAGCCCGGGATTGAGGGGATCGTCACCCGGTGAAGACCGGGTTGCCCGTCGTTTAGCTGGAGGAGATGCGATTTTCTGTGATAATGCAACAGTTAGTCATTTGTTAGATCTTGCGCATATTAGCATATGAATCCAGGTCCGAGGTTATGGAAGAATAGGATACCTTTAAGCTGACCCCCTTGGCTTTCCTCTTTTTGCCTAACTTGGCTTCAGGCTCCGCTTTGCTTTCTTCAGACTCGGAATCGACCTTGTCAGCCGGAGCTGGTGATTGTGGTGTATTGTCAGGAATAAAGGTGGGAGGAGAACCTTGATCTAGTAAGTTGACAAAGTACTTGTTCAGTAACTCGGAATCACCTTCTTCGCTGTCACTCGGCTCTTCTTCTTCCGAGTTTTTAGAGGGGGGAGGGGTGACAATCTTCCACCATTCGTCAGATTCCTGGGTAAAAAGCAGCAAAGATAAAAGTTAGTATATGCGAGCTTGAGAAATTAGTCGGTACAGAAGGGATTAGCTGGTTCTTACTGGTGGAGCCGGGTTTGAGCGGAGAAGGGGGAGAGACCAGAAATGCTCTTGATAGCATCCATCTTCTCAGCCAAGAAATTTTTCATAGCCTTGTTGACGTCTGCGGCCGGGTATGACTTCTCCGAGTATCAGAGAGAGTCGGTCAGATGGCCGGAGTATTCGGAGAGCAGCTTTGGGCGAATGCTATTGGGCTGGATCCTACAGCTGATCCAGGTCTTGATCAAGTTTAACCCACACAGACCATGGACTGCTAAGACGGCTAATTTATGAAGGAGGGGATGGATGGTTTGTCTGTCGGCCTCTGAGGCAAAGGAGCTTAAATTATCGCTAAGAGAAAGGGTTTCAGTAGAGAAACCCGGCAGAGGCTTCTCGCCGGGTGAAGAAGTGTCCTTTTAATAGAAGAAAGTCTTTTGCCAATGCTTTACGTGGGAGTGAAGGTTGAGAGTTGGCATTAGGGATTTCTTGCGCCTTTGGATGGCCACACCTCCACAGACAAGGAGGGGACCATCCGTAGTCTTGCGGCAAGGTTTGCATTGGAAAAGCTCGAGAAATAGAGAAATATTGAGAGCTATGCAAAGATAAGATTCGCAAAGGACGATAAAGTGGCAAATGTTCAAAATCGAGTTTGAGCCTATGTCGAAAACTCGGATTTATAGTAATGGAGGACCTCACGGAAAAAAGGATGACCCGGGGGGAGGAAACCCCGGGTCACATGCTCAAGGAAAACTACGACTTCACCTGCTCCAGGTGAAGGCCAGCTCTCCTCTTAGGGCACCTGCCATGCGATCTCCGACTGAGGGGGGAGGACCCCAGACTCGGCCAACTCTTCCAGCTTGGCTAGAGTGACAGTCGACTTCGCCCAGTTGGCGGTAATAGTTTGACCCGGCTTTTGCTTCAAAGCCGTGGCCTTGCCCTTGGACTTGGGAGCGGTTTTGGGTGCAATTGAAAAAGATCTAGAGGAAATCGAAAAAGGAAAAATAAAGTGAGCGAAAAATGGAGGCAACGAAAACGAAGAACACGAACTCAAGATCTAGAAATGAAAATGTAGATCCAGAAAAACTTACCAGAAAACGGCGGCGGAGATGAAGCCCGGTGGGTGCGGCGCGGCGGCGCAGAGCGGCGGGCCGGTTCTCGAGGATTACGGCGGCGTGTGCGCGTGGGCCGACGTTCGAGCTCGAGCTCGGGTCTTGGCTCCAATGGCGCGGCGCGAGGAGGAAGACGAAGTGGAGTGTGGTGGCGTTTTGTGATTTGGGTTACCCCTGGGGCCCAGTATTTATAGGCGGGTGAAAAACCCTAGAGCGCTAACGGTAAAATGGAGCGAATTACGGGATACGATACTCGGCCCGACGATTATGGAAACAAAATCTTGGAAGTTATTATCATACAGTCGGGTTATAAGTGACCACCAAAAGAGCCGGACAGAACTATGAGGAATATGAAAGTCGGGTTATTATATGGACCGCCAAAAGAGCCGGCCTGGCTATAGTTAAAGCAATCTAACCTCTGACCTTAATGTATTCAAATGTTCATTGTTTTGCAGGGAATAGCTTGCGCTTCGTGGTTGGCTCAAAGTTTGAATTTACAAGGGAGGCGCGCCTACCAGGATGCCCAAGCTATTCTGGGGACTACTGTTGGGGGGATACTAACCCGATAGGCCCATAGGAAAGGATAAAGACCCGGCTGGAGCAAGTTTGGGTGAAGACCTTGTAAAGTGATGATGGGCCGGGTCTCGTCGACGGGCCAGCGGCTGTGTTGGTAACCTGGCTCAAGGAAAGGAAGTTCTAGAAGACCCAGAAGGCGATGTAAACCGTGGAGTCCAAGACTTGGGGGTCACGGAGAGTAATTTAGGGTTGTATGTAGACCCCGAATAGGGTTCCGGAGGTATCTTGTAAGGAAATCCAGGAAACCGGGTGTTATATAAACCGGTCCTCCTGGCATAGATCCGAGAGACTAAGAGATTTCGAGTAGAAACCCTAGATTCAAGATACACGAGAGCCAGTATTTGTAACCCTAGATTTGGAGTCTCAGCGACATTACAGCTTGGGCCTCTAGATCGATAGTTAATAAGATCCCAGCTGGAAGTAAGCCATATCTCCAATGGAGAGGCTGAACCGGGATAATCCTCGTGTCCAATTCGAGCTAAACCCTCTCCCAAACACCAGAGTCGATTTGCCCCAAACTAAGTTACCCCTGGTAACGTCTGCCGTGACTATCCCATGACAGGTAGGTCGCATGTAACATCAATACAAAGCAGAGAAGTGTATCTAGGATTATATAGCACAATCAATCCTGGATCATATGCCTTCTGCAAAGAGATATATGGAATTGAAGTGGTGATATTCAAAAGTACATGAATCCTTTGTGTTGTCTGATGATATCCATCCCAAGAAAATATATGGTGAGTTGACAGGAAAGGAGGCTAATGTTCCCTTACACAACCTAGGATTTCATTAATTCCATGACAGAAATATCATCATATTTTGAGTTTTGTATCTGGATGTGACATGGGGATGACTCTCAGGCCTATCGGATGAGCCTACCCGGTGACGTGGAGACACTCGACACATCCCCTATTTGAGCCTACCGGCTGCTACGCTACGGGGAGCCCACTCGAAGGCCCATCCGGGTTCAAGAAGACATAGTCGATTTCTTGAAGCACAAGACAAAGACTCTTATTCGTATTCTACTAGGACACATGTAAACCCCTTCTGGCTCCATATATAAACCCAGGAGGGAGGAGAGAAAAGGGGAGACAGGAACAAGAGACAAGCCACGACTAGACACAATCCTAGACTAGACAATACACGGATACCCCGTACATACCACCACGGCATTGCTATTGTAATATCTCGACTATCTCGCCATAATACAGATCAGACAAGCAGGAGTAAGGGTTTTACCTCTACGAGGGCGCCGAACCTGGGTAAATATTGCCTCCTTGTTAGCCGCCGAGATCACCGGGGCGTACATCGTTCCTCTACTTGAAACCCTACCGGTTCACCCGAGGGATTTGTCGACACAACTCATCGACAATTGACACCGTCTGTGGGAACGACACGCGCTGGATCTACGGTCTCGCCGGTCTCATCTACATCAACCATCGGGTCCTCGACCCCATAGATTCGATCTACTTCGGGTCCTCAACTTCACCGAGCACTCGCCGGCATCGGGCACGACTTTCATCATCTACATCCATATCGTTCTTCTCGCGCAGGCTGCAGGACAGCAGCAACGTATATATTGCGGACGCTATGAATGGTGACTCAGAACTCATCTGTACAATTCCTTCGGTGGAAAGATGCGAAATCAAATTATCTATCAGCTCCAAAAAGAATCGGCGAATTCCGACGGTTAGATCTCTCACAATCTGACGGAACTCCGCGCGAGTTTAGGAAAACAATTCTCACGGTTGACTTGGACATCAATTCGAAGATCACACAGTTGAAAAGCTGCGGAATACAATTCCGTACCACTCCGTCTTTTTTGAGCCAATTCCAACGGTTAGATCTCCATCGGCGGCTCGCGCACTGCGACACGTTTTGGATCTTTGCGAGTTCGTAAATTGAAATCGCGGATCCGGATCCTATTTTGTCAATTTGCAAGTCGACACAAAGACCAAGCAACATTAACAAAACATGGCAACTCGCCATACTAGTGCACGGGGGCTCGACATCAATATTTCTCTCCGTGTACACACAACAAACATCGTGATTCCGCCGCATTGAGTCCTTCGGGAAAACATCGTGACTCCGCCGCGTTGAGTCCTTCGGGAAAACATCGCGACTCCGCCGCGTCGACTCGGTCCGCTGCGTCGAGTCCTTCGGGTAAACATCTCGACTCCCCCACGTTGACTCGGTCCGTCGCGCCAAGTCCTTCGGTCAAACATCATGACTCCGCCGCGTCGATTCCTTCTGCCAAACATCGCGACTCCGCTGCGTCGACTCGGTCCGCCGCGTCGAGTCCTTCCGGCAAACATCGCGACTCCGCCGCGTCGAGTCCTTCCGAAAAACATCGCGACTCCGCCGCGTCGACTCGGTCCGCCACGTCGAGTCCTTCTGGAAAACATCGCGACTCGGTCCGCCGCGTCGAATCCTTCCAGCAAACATCGCTACTCCGCCGCGTCGACTCGGTCCGCCGCGTCGAGTCCTTCCTGCAAACATCGCGACTCCGCCGCGTTGACTCGGTCCGTCACGTCGAGTCCTTCCGGAAAAAAATCGTGACTCCGCCACGTCGACTTCGTCCACCGCGTCAACTCCTTCCGGAAAACATCGCGACTCCGCCGCGTCGACTCTGTCTGCCGCGTCGAGTCCTTCCGGAAAACATTGCAACTTCTTCCAGAAAACATCGCGACTCCGTCGCGTTGACTCTGTCCACCGCGTCGAGTCCTTCCGGAAAACATTGAAACTCCGCCCAGAAAACATCGTGACTCCGCCACACAACTTCGCTGCGTCGAATCCTCTCGACTAAGTGTCTTGGGGGCTGTCCTTCGCCGCAGCCGCACTCATCACTCGGGGGTTGTGCCGCGAAAGCAGACACACTCGACAATTCACCGCAGCCGCACTCGGGGGCTGAGCCGCGAAACTGCCGCACTCGACACACGAGTCTGGTGCCTTGTCAACTCCGATTCATCTATTCCGGCGATATTTGTCGACTCCGTCATTCGGCACCGCCTCGTCGACTACGGCAGTGTCACACAAATATAAGTTTCTCTCATACGAGTCGACAAATTTACTATTTTATGTTTATAATCTGCTGTGAAGCTACACCTGACACTCGGGGGTTGCGCTCCATAAACTACATGTATACTCGACACCTGTCATGATGCGCGTTACACTACAGCATTTACACGCTATAATCCGAGTAGCTGATATTGCCTGACGTCGGCCCGTGACCCCGACCCGGTTTGCAGCAGCAACTGACAGGTCCGCAAGGAGCATAGACAATGGCACAACGTACAATACAAAAGTGTCGCGTATGGTCAAATCGTTGCCTACCAACATGTCATACTAGACTCTGCGAGTCGATAGATTGTTGGTTCACAACCAAGATTAACTCGAGCAACAGTTTGTTCCATACATTTTGCTAGACACATCACTATTATTAAATTATTTAACCACATCCATTTATATGGCTGCAACTGCAACGCAGGAACCACAACATTGGTTGCACCTTTGTGAGTCGATAATTCTCCGTTCGGAGTCGACACATATCTTTCGTTCGGAGTCAACAGTCGACACATTCCTCCGCTCGGAGTAGACACATATTCTTCGCTCGGAGTCGATAGTCGACACAATCCTCCGCTAGGAGTCAACACATGTCCTCCGCATGGAGTCGACAGTCGACACATATCCTTCGCTCGGAGTCGACAGTCGACACATATTCACCGCTCGGAGTCGACAGTCGACACATATCCTCTGCTCGGAGTCGATAGTCGATACATATCCTCCGCTCGGAGTCACCATTCGACATATATCCTCCGCTCGGAGTCGGCAGTGGACACATATCCTCCGCTCAGAGTCGACACATATCCTCCGCTCGGAGTCGACAGTCGACACATATCCTTTTCTCGGATTCGACACATATCCTCCGCTCGGAGTCGACAGTCGACACACATCCTCCGCTCAGAGTCGACAGTCGATACATATCCTCCGCTTGGAGTCGACAGTCGACATATATCCTCCGCTCGGAGTCGGCAGTCGACACATATCCTCCGCTCGGAGTCGACACACATCTTCCGCTCGAAGTCGACAGTCGACACATATCCTTCGCTCGGAGTCGACAGTCGACACATATCCTCCGCTCGGAGTCGACGCATGTCCTCCTCTGCGAGCCAACAGAAGACAAGCAAACCGGGTTAGCTTCAGAACAACCTGAGGCTATGCCTGACTCTGCGAGTCAAACATAGCCTTGGGGGCTACTCCCATCGGGAGCACCGTCGTGCATCCGATAAATCGAAGAAGCGACGTTAGAAGATCTTTGAGTCTATGCCTGATTACAAATAATCGCGCATAAACTCGGGGACTACTCCCATCGGGAGCACTGTCGTGCAGCCGATAAAATCGAAAAGGCGGCGTTAGAAGATCTTTGAGTCTATGCCCGATTACAAATAATCGCACATAGACTCGTGGACTACTCCCATCGAGAGCGCTGGCCGCGCACCCAATGATCTTTGGTCGCACAACCGACGAGCGCTACGCGCGCACTCGACGTACCACCGTGTCGGAAGGATCTGACACGCTGGCCGCGTACCTGAGGAGCTCTATCAGATTTCTTCGTCCATGTCCTTATTGTGGTCGTAAAAACCGCATATTAACTCGGATGAAGAAAAACAAAACATCAAACTTGTCTGTCTCGACGAGACACATACGATAAAGCGGGCCAATTCGCAAAATCAGAACATCTTGAAGACTTTTTCGGTCCATCTTCTTGTATGGACTCGATGTCTGAGCGTCCGCGTCAACTACACGACTACCAGGTCGTCGTGCGACTCCTTCATGTCCGTGTCAACTACACGATCTCCACCGCGTCAACACCGTCCGCCTCTTCGACTACACATCTTTCGCGTCGACTTCGTCTGCCGTGTCGAGTACACCTTCCTCGCGTCGACTCCGTCCGTCGTGTCGTGTACACCTCCACCGCTTTGACTCCGACACGTCTAGTCTGTGACACTTCTCGCCATGTACCACCGGGAGGCAGAACGAGTGCTCAGTGCAGCACGACATCACGCGAGCGTCAGCCAATAGACTTATTTTTCTTTGGAATCTTCAAACAAAAAGGCACTCTCCAGAATCATCGCCGAAAACATCGCGGATCCACTACACAAAAAGGCACTCGCAACGGAGCAGGGAGAAGATTGTGAGTATGCGGAACCCGCAAAAACCACGACTCCGCACTACGATGTACAGACACATCACTCGAAACAAAAGACAGCATTTGCTGCGCATCCAAAATAAAATCGCGGGTACGCGGCTCCCGCAACTCCGCATAAAGATGTACTAACACATCATTTTACCCTGAATCGTTCGGCCGACTAGGCACATCCGGATGCCGTATTTTTCGAGTACGAAGGTAAGACCCAAGGATCTTTCCTGTGGGCCTTGAATCGCACTCGAACTGCGTCCTCCAGTAAAGTTTCCGTGTCAACAACACGAAGAAAAATCCTAGCGAGCGCGCCGGGTACCCCTTTAAGGTTAAGTTCGACTCGATAAGTCCTCCACGGCCCAGTCGCAATGATCACCTAGCCGAGTTAGAGTCGAAGGTCTCGAATTCGTCTAGGCCAGAACTGTTTTTGTCCGAGAAGCAATTAATTGGCCCTGATCTTTCGGGAGAGCCAAGCGACTGAGACATACCCTTCTATGAAAAAAGCCAACACAAGGTGCATTTACCACTCGATACTCGAGCACATCCCACACAGGGTACACACCCTTCAGGTCAATTATTCGACTACTCAGTCGCAAGATCCATAAATAAGTTTTGAGTGCTTACTCGACTATTCTCAGTCTAACAAACACTCGGGGGCTACTGACGCGGGGATGACTCCCAGGCCTATCGGATGAGCCTACCCGGTGATGTGGACACTCAACACATCCCCTATTTGAGCCTACCGGTTGTTACGCTACGGGGAGCCCACTCACAGGCCCATCCGGGTCCAAGAAGCCATAGTCGATTTCTTGAAACACAAGACAAAGACTCCTATTCGTATTCTACTAGGACTCATGTAAACCCCTCCTAGCTCCATATATAAAGATAGGTGGGAGGAGAGAAAGGGGAGACAGGAACAAGAGACAAGCCACGACTAGACGCAATCCTAGACAAGACAATACACGGGATACCCCGTACACACCACCACAGCATCGCCATTGTAACATCTCGACTATCTCGCCATAATACAGATCGGACAAGGAGTAAGGGTTTTACCTCTACGAGGGTACCGAACCTAGGTAAATCTTGCCTCCTGGTGAGCCGTCGAGATCACCAGCGCGTACATCGTTCCTCTACTCGATACCCTACCGGTTCACCCGAGGGATTTTTCGACGCGATTCATCGATAGGATGCAACATTTTAATATTTTCTGTTACGTCCATGATTGATTTATCTAACTAATAATCATAAGTAAAAAATAGTGTTTATGATTAAATGAACCGCTGAATATGTTCCCTTCATCAATTCATCAGATTCTTGATCAATAACAAATATTACATATTATACATTCTGGATAATAAACAATGCAATGTACATGGGATGATAGAGGAAACAGAGATCGGGAGAATGTGCATACCTGGAGCATCCATGGACTCCATGAAAACCAATAATGGGGTGCAAGAAACTCCTCGACATCTAGATCTAAGCTGCAAAACATAAATAAATTAGTAAGGAATGAATCAAATCATCGAGCTCACACAGGGAGAAGAAACCATAAGAACTTATGAAGGATAGGGAGAAGCCAGCGATAATGGTGCATGGACACATGCCCCTCCAAACCAAATGATCAAGTACTATATGAGTAACAACAAAAATAAATCTACCCAAATTTCTGGCTATAATACCAATGAAACAAATGCATAATTTTCTGTTTCAATTTTTACCATCCGTAAATAAATAATCATCGACATCTATTTGGTGTGCCTCTCAAACCTAAGTACATTGGTAAAAAAATCAACTAATATGGAGCACATTAATGACTCTCTTGTTATATGTTCACAAAAATGATTAACTGGTTCTTCAAATCAGAGCACATGATTAAGTAACAAGTAGTGTTTAAGATATTTTAGGATAGTTGAGTAAAAAGCAATTCATTGAATACATGGAAAATCACACCAAACAATTCACGATTTTTTGCGCAGATTTAAGGTAAAATAAGGTAAGATGTTAGCTAAGAAAACTAATCATCTCATTCTACAAATAACTAACGTCATTAGGCAGAACATAACAATTAGCTCCAGCTTCGGAGACAAAAACTAAACGGTGTCCTGGAGCAATTGAAGGTGAGACATGAGGTTATGCAGGCTTATTTCTTCCAGGAAATGAGGTGTGGTTGTAGATTGATGGCAACAAGTCATTCTAGTTCCCATGGTGAAACTCTATTTGGACGAGAAATAGCGGAAGGCTCCCATTGGACCTGCCAGAGGTGGACATACGATTGATATCTTAAAAATAGACAAGAAGGTAACAATACAATTGTAAGTCTCTAGTGATATATGCCCAAAAACAAGTATCAGGTGCAAATAAAAATACCCAGTTAATCCAAAAATCTTGAGCACCTTCAGTGGCTCTAGCCAGAATCGGCCCATGGAGATGTTGGCATGCTCCCCCACACTCATAATTGTCCCAGTGAACCTGCAACCATGAACAAAACATGTATCAAATGTGCTCTCTCAATCAAGTTAATGACATGTATGGAAAATAAATATATAATTACCCTCCTTCAAAAAGCTTCACCACCCTCAAATTTCATCCTATTTCTCATTCCAACAGAGATCTTGTTATTCTTAGCTTCAAGGTACTTGCTAACAATCATGAGAAATTCAAAGCGACTTGTTCTGAAAACCCAATTACATGAGTAATGTAAATGTTGCTGCATATTTTGAAATGAACATGCATTTTACATTTTACACGTGTGTTTCCGCAGATTAGAAATCAGACTATTGTAAGTACTTTATTTAATTGAGGTGTTGTTCTGTGCGTTCATAAAATTCATGTTCGTCTTGGAAAACAAAATTAAATGATTGGTGAGCAATCCGATCACAGACGTTAATCAGACAACAAACAATTTCAAAATCCTGCAGTCGTCAAGTTTCATCATATTCTATATTTTCCGAATATGCAACACTCTTGTGTACTCTACCACGTAACATAGCATCAAAAGGGAGAAAAAATCACATGTTCTTCTTTTTGTTCACAAAATTATTCTCCATTGTCTTATCTTTTTCTGATACAAATTCAAAGAATGATCCCATCAATCATATGTTGATTCAACATGCTCTTCAGAAAGATTCAGACCGAATACACTTGTAGAGCATGTATCAGAAGCACTACAATATAATTGTAGTCCACTCTAGCTATACTTGCTAAATCACAATAAAACCATTGAAATCGTAACCTACGGAAACTTTGTATTCCACAACTGAACCATCTCTTTGATAAGCAAGTGAAGAAAGAGGAGGCATTTGTTTTGGTATTGGCTGAAATTGCATCAGGCGCCGGCCTACCACGAGTGCCGCGACAGTGACAAGCAACCTGCTCCTCGTCACCATAGACTCCATGGCCTAGGAGTCGCGCCCCTCTCTGCCTCCTCCTTTCCTCTCGGGTCTCACTAGCGACGGCACGGCATGGTCGTGTGGAAGCTTAGAACCATGGATGGAGTGATCCGCATGGAAATCCATAGGAAAGAATATAGGGGGGAGGGTTCACCTTGTTTCGATTTCGTCGTCCTTCTCTATGGCAGATGCCTGGGCGTCACCCTGAAATCTCCTACCGAGCGCCATGGTGGGGGGAGCGGCAGTGGTGCGAGCTCAACGAGAAAAGTGGAAGGAGCGGGAGCTCGCCTGCCCAGGGAGGATGCGGCGGCAGCGAGACGGGGGGACGGGCTAGGAGGCATTGGCGGCTAGGGTTTCTATCCTAGCGCTTGTCTCTTGGCCTTTCCACAGGTGAATCGGTGAATGGCTATCAATCCGATCCGCGCAGAAGCAACGAGCCAAATCGGGCTAACAAGACATGAAACGAGCCCGTCCGCCTAGCGCCGAACCGGCCTCCGACACGTGCATAGGCGCAGTAGGCCGGCAGGTAACTCGCACTTACTTGTTTTAGATAAAGCATTGCCACGCAACGTTCATACAGTACTGGGATACCAGTTTACAATAAGCTTACAAGCCGGAATCAAAGTTCTGGCCACACAAGAAAGGGCTAGCTAGAGGAAGAAGATAACAACATCTATATCTAAGCTTGATGTGGCAAGCACGGATGTAAGCATATGGGTAGGTATCTCCTTATCCTGGTGTTAGCGTCCACTCAAGTCTAGCCCAGCACTCGGCCTAGGTTCGGACGTTCATGCGCATCTGGCCCAGCTACAAGCAGAGAGCCCACTACATCCTAAAAGCCCGGACTGAAAGGAGAGGGATACTCTCCCTTATAAGCTGGTCATAGCCCCCTTGCCTAGGCGAGGTGGGACTAAACATTGAGCAGCCTCACCAGCCTACAGCAGCCCTAACATCCCATCCCCCTGAGAAGCCCCTCAGGAAGGCATGGCGATGCTGGCTCTGATACCAGATGTTAGCGTCCACTCAAGTCTAGCCCAGCACTCGGCCTAGGTTCGGACGTTCATGCGCATCTGGCCCAGCTACAAGCAGAGAGCCCACTACATCCTAAAAGCCCGGACTGAAAGGAGAGGGATACTCTCCCTTATAAGCTGGTCATAGCCCCCTTGCCTAGGCGAGGTGGGACTAAACATTGAGCAGCCTCACCAGCCTACAGCAGCCCTAACACCTGGCCATTCATTTTTATGTTGGATGGGGTGGGTCTCACTAGGAACTTTATGTGAGCCAATCAGAACAACATGTGAATTCTGGGAAACATATAATTATAATATGCACAAATCTCGAAAAAAATATGTGGCTAGGATAAGAAGGTACCTACCAGTAGGCTTACTCATATATTTCCCGTTGAACATAGGTTGTCGCTAGCAGGGATTTCAACAGGTTGATGAGCTCCTTCATGCAGGTTTGATGTTTATTTCTTGCGAGAGGGAGCCAGTGCTGCAAGAAGAAGAGCATTTTGAAGATGCAATCAGCTGGTTGTCTAGGAAATTTAGCTTCAATAGAAAACTTGTTTCTGGTTTGCCAAAGGGCCCAGCTTCTGGGCAGCCAAAAGAGTCCAAATAAGAGATTTCGCATTGTTGTTAAGAGATAGCCAAATCTGGAAAAATTGTGAAAACATGGTAGGGTCCTAGTGAACATTCAACATTGATCTAACGCCACTCCACATGAATTGCGCTAACACACATTTAAAGAAAATGTGGTCAGCATCTTCGAGGGCACCACAAAGAGCACACTGTCCATTTGGGTGACAGTGTCTATGGAAGAGTTGCTCTCTCGAAGGTAGTCTATTTGGGGAAAGTTGCCAAGAAAAGATTTTGATCTTGAAGGGAGTTTTACTTTTCCAATAGCTTTCGCGAAAGGCCAATTGTCCTTGTGGCATAGTTTTGCATACAAAGATTTAACCGAAAGGAGACCAGATGTCTCTAGCGTCCAAGAGATATCATCCTGTATGGTGGAAGGATGGAAACTGTCAATCTCATCCCAGAGTTGTTCCCACTGGATCAATTCCTATTGAATGATGTTTCGTCTAAAGCGCAACATCCATCCATCTGTTGTATGTGCTTGAGTAACAGTCATCCTAGGGTTGTCAGAAATATCATGCAGTCTGGGGAACCTAGTGCTAATGGGTGAGTCACACGACCACCAATCCATCTAGAAAAGGATCGAATTACCATTACCTAGATCAAATTTAACTCCCTGCTTGAAGAAGCCTTTGATCTTGTGTAAGCTGTGCCAGAATTCGGAACCACTGGAGAAGTTTCGAAGAAATTACTAGCTCCTAGATATTTGGATAAAATCAGCTGTTTCCAATGGGAGTCGCTCTCACTCCCTTTTAGAAGGCGCCAAATCCATTTTCTCGTCATAGCAATGTTGAGCAAGCATGAGTCGATGACTCCTAGAGACCACCCTGGTTGCTCCTCCTGACTGACCTCTGGCACGTAGGTTTTCACCAAGTGGACTTCGGGTGGGGAACACCAATATATAGCAGACTCACCGTCGAAGAGGTATCGCCCACCTTTAGTTTCATTCTCGGTGTCAACGACCTAGTCGTCATGCCACTCATGCTGCCAACCCACACCATGGACCGGCTTCTCCATGGAAGCTCAGAGCTGGCTAGAGCAGCTCAGATCGCCATCGCGGATCTAAGGACTGCTGGATGGAAGTAATCCAAACTGCAGGGGTCTATTTGAGGTCTAGTCCAAGTCCTATTTCTGTTTTAACCCTGTTTGTTGTCAGTCCAATACCGAGTTTGGGTTTTTGTGGTTGCAGGGGCTTTGAGAATAGTGATGGCGGAGTGTTTTGATGCAGTCTTAGCCGACGGACGCGGTCAATGCTGTCGTCGGTGTCTTGCGCGTCTTGTAGTAGTGCTGTGAGAGGACGCCTGTCTAACGTTGTAGACGTTGTGATTGTTGCGCCGGCGGTAGTGTGTTGACGAGGTTGTCCATTAAGAACACGTTGATGTAAACATTGGCGATGAGATGTCGCCGATGAACTAGAATGCATGGAGTAGTAATGTTGGGGGAATTACCCGTGGGCCCCAAAGCTTGCAAGATGAAACCCAGTTGTCCCTGAGAGCTGTCACGACCGGAGTTTGGGTTGGCGAGCCAGGAGCAGACCCGATGGAGTTTGAGACCAAGCCGGGACGCGAGAACTAACTGGGAGCCAAGATTCGGCCGAAGGTTCAGACTCGGCTTAACTTTATAACCGGTCAGCGTCTAACCTCGTCTTCAATATGGAAGCTTCCAGGCTCGGTACACACAGGAGTTCCACCAGACCTAGTCTAGGACTCCGATTGCGGGTGGAACCTGGATTTCATTGTAAACCCAGGAACCCGGCCCCTATATAAGGGGGTTTCCTCGAACGTAGACAGATTAAGGTCTGAGTCATAGAAATAGCTCTCAATACATTGAAAGCCAGAACCACTCCTTGTAATCGACACAGAAGTGGGTTTACCCTCAATAGAGGGTCCAAACATGGGTAAACCCACGTCTCTTGTTCCCGAACTAACCCTTTCGAGACTTCGTCTAGCAGCGATGGACTCAGAAACGAGTTCTCCTACGAGGACACTTGCCGTGAAAACCCAGGATAATTGGCGCCTGATACGTCATAAACGTATCCTTAATTTCTGATGTTCCACGTTGTTTTCATGTTGTTTCCTACATGTTTGCTATACACTTTATGTCATTTTATCGATTTTCGGACTAACCTATTGCCAAGATGCCACAGATTCAGTTCCTTGTTTTTTGTTTTTTTAGTTTCTGAAAAGTTGTTCTGGAAATATTCTCGAAATTGGAAAATTTGATGTCCGGAGGTCCTAGAATTCTCCAAGGTTCCACAGAGTCCCGAGGAGGCCCGGAGGGGGCCAGAGGGGGGCCGCACCATAGGGCGGCGCGCCCTCCTGGCCACGCCATGGGGTGGCGTGGGGCCCCCAGGCCTCCGCCGCCTTTTCCCTTTCGCCTATTTATAGCCCAGATACGTCAACCCTAAAAATATACCATTTCGTCCCAAGAAACACCCGAGGCCGTCGTCATCGTCATCCGGAGATCGGGAGGGTTCTGGAGCTCTCCCCGGCACCCTGGCGAGAAAGGATTTCATCACCTGGGAGGTCTACACCACCATGCCCTCCTTCGAAGTGATGCGTGAGTATTTCATCCCTGGACTACGGGTCCATATAGCAGTAGCTAGATGTTTGTTCTCTCCACTTTGTACCTCATGTTTAGATCTCGTGAGCTGCACTACATGATCGAGATCATCTTTATGTAATGCTACATGTTATGTTTGTTGGGATCTGATGAATGTTGAATGCTATGTCTTCTGATTATCAATCTATCATGTTATCTTCATGCTTATGTTATTTATGATTTGCATGCTCTCTGTTATTAGTAGATGCTCTAGCCAAGTAGATGCTATTAACTCCAAGAGGGAGTATTTATCCTCGATAGTGGGTTCATGCCTCCTTTGCATTTGTGCTCGAGTGACAGAAACGTGACGGATGGAGCATGTGATGTTGCCATTAGTGAGAAAACAATGGTGTTTACATAGTTTACATTGTTTAGATTTCACACTTTTCTTACTGCGATAATCTTTTGCTTGCAACTTAATACCCAACATTTGTTCAGATGGTATTCGGAGGGTGGATATTAGTCATAGATGCAGTTGGATGACGGTCTATGTATTTTGTTGTAATGCCCGCATGAATCACATAGTAATCTTTATGTCTTGCATATGCACTACGGTGCAGCCTTCATTTATGTCCATTGTCCAGCTGTAATTTGTTCACCACACATGTTATTTATCTTTCACGGAGAGACACCACTAGTGAACTGTAGACCCCGTTCCATTTTCTCATTCTGATAATACATACACTGCTTTCACACTGTTTTCATACTGCTGCTACTGCTTTCATATTGTTCTCCTACTATTTTCCATACCATATGTTTAACCTCTTTGTGTTCAGCAAAACCGGTGAGATTGACGACCTTACTGCTTCGTTGGGGCAAAGTGATTTGATTATGTTGTGTAGGTTCCACGTTGCATCTGAACCGGTAGTGCGCCCTGCCATCTTAGCTGCTTCAACCTTCTGAAGTTACTCCTTCCTCCTGCTGGTCAATTCAACCTTGGTTTCTTTCTAAGGGAAACTTGTTGCTGCACTCTTCATACCTTCCTCTTGGGATCTTCCAGCGAACGTGTGTTCATACGCATCAAGCATATTTTCTGGCGCCGCCGCCGGGGAGGAAGAGAATTTCTGCAAGGGGAGTCTCTCACTTCCAATCTCTTTTCTTTGTTTTTCTTTTGCTTAGTTTGTTTTATTTTTTCTTGTTTGCTTCTCTTTATCAAAAACACACAAAAAAATAGTTCTTATTCTAGCTGTAGTTTTATTCATGTTTTTAGTCTTGCTAAAATGAGTGTTCCTGAGGTTGAAGTTCGTTATTTTAAGCAACAAGGTGGAGAAAGTTTGAAAGATGCTTGGTATAGGATAAGTGATGCTCATCATATATGCACTAATAAATATTCCACTTTAATCCTTCTTAGGAATTTTTATGTTGGTATTACTAGCTGGTAGGTATGTTCTAGACACTCTTATATGCGGTAATTTTTTGGGAACACTTGCTTTGGAAGCCTATAATTTAATTGAAAGTTTAGTTGGAACACCACCTACTAAGGTTGCTAAAACTGAGGTCACTTTAGATGATGTTATTAAAAAGCTAAACTCTATGGAGAAAAATTTGCCAAAGTTTCTTGATAATGCTAGCAAAGTTAATGAATCAATAGTAAGTATCAATAAGAAAATCACTGTTTTAGAAGCTAGCAATATCCATGATAGTCAAAATATGAGGATTGTTAAATTAGAGGAGGCTATGGGAACTTTAAGCTCAACATTTTCTTCTCTTAAGTTTAAAAGGGAGAAACCTTCTATGGGAAAGGAGAAAAAATTTATGTATGTCCCCAAGGTGCCTAAACCAAAACCTCCTAATGTTCTTAAAATTAATAAAACTTTTAGTGAAACTAATAGTGATTTGCATGTTGAATTATCTTTAGGGGTGTCTAAGGTACCCATTGCTACAATTGCGTTTTTAGAGTAAATTATTGATTTGGATGCTTATTCACTTGAAAACACTTGATTCTATTTTTCTCGGCCTAGTTAAAAGGCGTTAAAGAAAAGCACTTCTTGCGAGATAACCTATGGTTTTATTTTTGCTTTGTTTTTTCTGTTTTCTTTGAGTAAAGGGGTTGTATACTTCTGTAGCAACTCCTTTGTATCTTTCTTTTCATGTTTTAGTTGTGCCAAGTGAAGTTTCTGACGAGAGTTGGAGTTGGTTTTTGGATATCTGCGCAGGAAACAGATTTCCGCTGTCCACCGTAAAGAATCGTATAATTCAAAGGAAAATATAAATTTCCTGAAATTTTTTGTGTTTTTTCCTCAGATAATTCCGCAACTTTTTCGTTCTTTAAGTTTTTCGATCTGAGCAACGTAAGTGCACCGAAAAACTTCGTCTTTACAGACTGTTCTGGTTTTCACAGATTCTACCATTTTTCTTGCATTTGCTCTTTTACGATGTCAAGTGGATTTGTTTGCTTCACGAAACATCAGTGTCTGTAGCCAATATTTAAAATTATCAATAGAACTTGTGCCCATACAGAACCCAAGGATTTTTTATTGTTTCACTAACTCTCTAATGCGAATTACTCACTGAGTGTGGTGTGAAGGAAATTTTCAAGGGTCCAGAGAATAGGGTGATATATGTGATCAAGAAGAGTGCAAGGTCAAATATTGGGGATGCCCCCGTGGTTCAGCCAAGAAAATTTTAAGAAGACTCGAGCATCTAAGTTTGGGGATCCCCAAGGCATCCCCTTCTTTATCAACAATCTATCAGGTCAGTTTTTTTGAAACTATATTTTTATTCGTTCACATCGTATGAAGTTTACCTTGAGCGTCTATTTGTTTTTATTTTGTTTTCTTTTGTTTTCCTTGCTGAAATAATATAGTTGGAACCTAGCATCTCTTTTTTGGGAGATATACACGCTCCGCTTTTTCGTTTAAATACTTGTTATGCTTGTATTCTTAGTTTTTCTTCTAGCTGCTGCAAAAATTCCTGTTTAGCTCTTGTTTTCATTGCATCTCTTGTTTAGAGCTGTTAGTTTTAGTAGTGTTGTGTGAGTACTCTCATTTTTGCTTGTTGTAGCATTTAGAGAGTTTTTGTTAAAGCATGTTTTGTATGGTGCTTGTTGGGAAAAGAAACTGCTGCTTGAGGTAGAATCTTTAACAGTGCAATTAGAAGCTTGTATAGACTGTGGTTAGACTTTTTCATATCATGCTAGATGTTATTTTAGTTTTAAAGCCTTGTGGTTATTTAGTAGCATGATTAGACCCAAATAGATGAGAGTGTTTAATTTTCCATTGAAATAATCATGAGTTGTTCTAGTCATATTGAAGCATGAATTTGTGGTGTTCTCCTTTGAATGTTTTATTTGGTTGACTTGGCTCATGCTCACACAATGTTTATGACTATGAACCAGTCACTTATAGCCTCTATGATCATTTATTTTTTGTACTTGTGGTACCACTTATGCTTTGATTAATGATGTTTATGTCGCTATGCATGATTATGTCTCTTGTGCTCTCTTGATTTTTCGCTCCCAGTCTTTTGCTAGCCTCCACCTATACTGAGTATCAGTTCTACTCGTGCATCCAACTCCCAAAAACCAAAATTTGCCAAATGTGTCCACCATACCTACCTACATGTGGTATTTAACCGCCACTCCAAAGTAAATTGATCATGTGTTACCTTTAAAAATTTCAAAATTAATTCTGTTTTGTTCTCCTGTTTTAGCTCATGAGGACGTAAATAGAGAATCTTTATCTCACTTGTTGATTGGACTTTCACACCCTAGACTAGTGGCTTCATACGCTTATCCAATGAAAGAAGAGCTGGCAGCGGGGTGCCCAGCCCCAAATTAATAACAACAAATTCTCTTCACTATTTTGCCCCTGATTTATCAGTCAAAGCATAATTGTGTAAACAAAAGAGAAAGAGGGATGACCTTCTACCCAGATGCGTCCTTCTATGGGAGCCGCTCTTGTGAAGTCTAGTTTTCTTGTGACGTACTGTATTTTCTGTTTACCATTCGTTGACATAAGCATACACCTCTCTTAAAAATGTTTTCAATACCTCTGTTTAATAAAATAAAAAGCTCTAGCGCATGAGTTGATCCCTGCTTCCCTCTGCAAAGGGCCTTTCTTTTACTTTTATGTTGAGTCTCCATCTTCTAACTTTATGCACAATTGAGAGAGCATAGTTGCCATTCTGAGTTTTATGTGCATTTGTCTCAGAAACATTATTAATTGATTCATGATATGTTATTGATTGTTCTCTAATTATTTGTTCTAGTCTTCCTCATGAACTTTGAAGGTGTCCTTGCATTTATGTTTTTCCCCACACTTAAGGACAAGCGAAATATCAATTTTCCATGTTATCTCTATGCTTGAAACAAACGTATATCTTTTGTTGCATTGTTATTCATGATCTTTTATTTGTGTTACTTCTCATGATGCAAGGTGATTGCTATGCTTTATTGTTAAAATTCGATTTTTCATGCGTGTGTTGAAGTTCTATGATCTCAGCTTACATATGCTTTTACATATTTGATAATCAAATTTATGTTGGTAGCATGTCACCTAAGAAAGTATGTGTTTTTATCGTTTACCTACTCGAGGACGAGTAGGAACTAAGCTCGGGGATGTTGATACATCATAAACGTATCCTTAATATTTTTGATGTTCCATGTTGTTTTGATGTTCTTTCCTACATATTTGCTATACAGTTTATGTCATTTTATCGATTTTCCGGACTAACCTATTGACAAGATGCCACAAAGCCAGTTCCGTGTTTTATGTAGTTTTAAGTTTCATAAAAGTTTTTCTGGAAATATTCTCGGAACTGGAAAATTCGAAGTCCGGAGGTCCTAGAATTCTTGAAGGTTCCACGGAGTCCCAAAGAGGCCCGGAGGGGGGGCCACACCATAGGGTGGCACGCCCCCTGGCCGCGCCATGGGGTGGTGTGGGGCCCCCAGGCCTCCGCCGCCTTTGCCCTTTCGCCTATTTATACCCCCCCGATACGTCAACCCTAAAAATATACCACTTCGTCCCGAGAAACACCCAAGGCCGCCGTCATCGTCATCCCGAGATCAGGAGGGTTCTGGAGCTCTCCCCGACACCCTGCCGGGAGGGGAATTCATCACCGGAGGGGTCTACACCACCATGCCCTCCTCCAAAGTGATGCGTGAGTAGTTCATCCCTAGACTACGGATCCATAGCAGTAGCTAAAGATGGTTGTTCGTTCCACTTTGTACCTCATGTTTAGATCCTGTGAGCTGCCCTACATGATCGAGATCATCTTTATGTAATGCTACATGTTGTGTTTGCTGGGATCTGATGAATGTTGAATGCTATGTCTACTGATTATCAATCTATCATGTTATCTTTATGCTTATGTTATTTATGATCTTGCATTCTCTCCGTTATTAGTAGATGCTCTGGCCAAGTAGATTCTATTAACTCCAAGAGGGAGTATTTATGCTCGATAGTGGGTTCATGCCTCCTTTGCATCTGTGCTCGAGTGACAGAAATGTGCAGGATGGAGGATGTCTTGTTTCCATTAGGGAGAAAACAACGGTGTTTACTTAGTTTACATTACACACTTTACTCACTGTGATAATCTGTTGCTTGCAACTTAATACCCAACGTTTGTTCCGATGATATTCGGAGGGTGGATTATTAGTCATAGATGCAGTTGGATGACGGTCTATATATTTTGTTGTAATGCCCGCATGAATCACATAGTAATCTTTATGTCTTGCATATGCACTACGGTGCTGCCTTCATTTCTGACAATTGGCCAGCTGTAATTTGTTCACCACACATGTTATTTATCTTTCACGGAGAGACACCACTAGTGAACTATGGACCCCGGTCCATTTTCTCATTCTGATAATACATACGCTACTTTCACACTGTTTTCATACTGCTTCTACTACTTTCATACTGTTCTCCTACTGTTTTCTGCAACATACGTTTAACCTCTTTGTGTTCAGCAAAACCGGTGAGATTGACAACCTCACTGCTTCGTTGGGGGCAAAGTGATTTGATTGTGTTGTGTAGGTTCCACATTGCTTCTGAACCGGTAGTGCGTCCTGCCATCTCAGCTGCTTCAACCTTCTGAATTTACTCCTTCCTCCTACTGGTCGATTCAACCTTGGTTTCTTTCTGAGGGAAAACTTGTTGCTGCACTCTTGGGGTCTCCCAACGAACGCGTGTTCACATGCATCAGTGCCCACCGTGGGGCTAGCACACGGAGGTGTTGTTTCCTTGGATGGAGCTCTTGCGGGGATAGAGAAGCTCACAATCGGCCGGCTCTCAGGCGGATCCGGGGGGAAACTACAACAAATACGACACTTGGGGCTCGGAGTTCACCTTCGTCGAATCCAGCTTTCGGGTCCCCTTCGGCGAGATGAACATTTTCGTCGGGTTCATAGGGGGAAAAGCTCAGAGCAATCTGACTCTGTTTCTGGAGAGGCCACCATGGTAGACTCAAATAAAGATTTCGAAAAAACCGGGTCTATCCTCCAGCTTTTCAACGAGAAGTTGGGCAGAAATCCAAAAGAGGAGGAATGTGAGTGACCAAACGAATCATCACAACACGCTTTTGTGTACATGGCAGTTAACCATGGGCAACCTCAATACGATGCTCAGAGGAATCTAGTCCGATGGAATTCCGCTTCAGGGAGCTTCAGCCGCGCCGGGAGCAGGAACAACAACGGTAACGACACTCCTAGGTTCGTACCCGATCCAGAAGTGCAAGGTCTAACAGCTAAAGCCGAAGCCCTCACCACATTACTTGCAACTCCGATCACAACAGAAAATCTTGAGGAACGCCACCTGGATATCGAAAGGTTTTGCCAGCAGTTGACCAACTTCCAGGAAGATCTACAAACAGGAACATAACGAATAAACATGACTCGTGCAGACATCTTCCAGGAAGCTCGCCGCCTAGACGCGTAAGGTATTCACCTTGGCTTCTACCAGAGGGAGATCTTTTAAGCAATTGTCCGGGTTAAAAATAAATTTTCATAAGAGAGAAATCTCTTGTTTTGGCAAGGATAAAGATTTTCAAGAGGACTATTGACATATCTTTGGATGTGATATTCGATACCTTCCTTTTAAATATCTTGGCCTTCCGATACACTATCGTAAGCTTCTAAATAAGAAGTGGAAACCAGTGTTAGACCGTTTTGAAAATAAAGTTACTTTCATGGGTAGGAAGTTGCTTTCGTATGGGTATCCTCTTGTGTTTATTAATTCGGTTCTCGCAATCTTTCCCATGTTTCTGCTATCCTTTTTTTGAGATACATATTGGGGTAAGGAAAAAAATTAGACTTCTATAGATCTCGTTTCTTCTAGCAAAGCGATCAATCGAGAAATAAATAACGTCTTACCAAACGGAACATTATCTGTGACCAAAATACCGGGGGGGGGGGGGGGGGTCTGAGTGTCAACGTACTCGATATTTAGAATAAATGTTTACTAAGCAAATGGATTTTAAAAGAAAGAGAGAGTATGGCAGGAGCTGCTGTGCAACAAGCGCTTAAAAGTTAAACCTCTATCTTAGGTGGAGGCAAAACTCACTAACTCTCCTTTCTGGAAAGGGGTTATGGTGGTGAAGAAAGAATTTCCTAATCGTATTTCTTTCTTGGTGGGCAATGGACTGGACATTAGATTTTTCGAAGATCCTTGGTTAGAGGAGACGCCGTTAGCTAATATCCGTATTTATATAACATTGTGTGCCAAAAAATATTTTGGTTGCACATGTTCTTTCTCATGCTCAGCCGAATGTCCAGTTTAGACGATCTCTCGTAGGTGCAAGTGGGAAGCCCGGATCCACCTTGCTGAGAGGCTGATGATCATTACTGGCGGGGGGCAATGATTTCTTTAGGTGCAAACTGACAGAGTTAGGGTTGTTTATAGTCAAGTCTTTCTATTCCAATTTTATGAATGGTCATACGAGAGATTTGCGTAAATATTTTTGGAAACTTAAGTTACCACTGAAAGATTTAAAAAAAAATGTGGTTTCTTAACCACAAAGTCTTATTAACCAAGGATAACATAGCTAAAAGACATTGGAAGGGGTGTACAAAATATGTTTTTTGTCAACATGAGGAAACGATTGAACATTTATTCATATCTTGTCAGTTAATTTGCTAGGCATATCTGGAGATTAATGTGGTTTACTTTTAGTACTTTCCCACCAACTAGTGGTGCTAATTTCTTTGGTAATTGGTTGCATGGGATTGATTCAAGAACAAAAGCTAATATTCGTATTGGTGTTAGCGCTTTTTTTGGGGCAATCTGGAATAGTTGAAATGATGTGGTATTTAACAAGACTAGGGTTGGTAATTGTGTGCAGGTCATTCGTAGGTCCAGCTACTGGATCTACATGTGGTCATTTCTTCTTCCAGAGGATCAGCAAGGAAGTTTATCTTTTGGATGACTCGGTTGATAGCGGTCGTTCGGTCTGTCTACAACTGGATTGGCTGGCTTCACACTAGACGATTACAATATGTGTAATTGTCTAATGATTTCTCTATTTAGGTGGTTTATTAATGTTGCCACACTTTGTGATCCGTGGCTGTAAACTTCTTGAACTTCAAATATTACAAATAAAAACTGGTCGGATGCATCATTTTGATGCAGAGACTAAGGCCAGGTCCCTATTAAAAAAATCCTCCTGCCTTTGATCGAGCTTCTCAAAAGAACTAAGGTCGACCGACATCGACTCGGCCCTAGGGATGGACTCCAACAATGAGCCAGCGGAGGAAGGGACATTAGAAAAGGGGCCACGCGAGTGTTCACCTAGCAGCGCACGACACAGTTGTGCGGATGTCGGCGAGGGGATCAACTCTGACGACGAACCAAGGAAGGAGGGAACATTGGAGGTGGAGTATCACATCTCGTAAGTGACTTTGGACTTATAGCGAGTCATTGCTCAATCCCCTTAAACGGACGAGGATGGAGGGCATGCAGTCAGCTTGTACTATGTTTATACAAATTGTTGGACCCTTAAGCTTGCTGTCAGCTTCTCCAAATGGTCGAGGGCCCATTGTACTTGTACTATGTTTATAGAAATCCTGGACCCTTAAGCATGCAGTCAGCTTCTCCAAATGGACGAGGGCCGAACATACAGTAGGCCATCATCTGTTTTAACATACACGCGGAGAGTCCTCCGCCGCCGTGTGCTTTTTTTTTTCAAGAACATGCCGGAGTGCATGTCATGACATTAAGAAGGAGAAGAGGTGTTACCGGTGTGAATTACAAATGAGAGTCCTCCGCCTCCGTGTGCTTGGTCTTTATACCTTCCCCTGATAGATGCCCTCGAGCTTGAGGAACTCAGTTTTCTTCTGTAACGAAGACAAAAAATGAAAGTTATGGTTGATGCTGCATACTTTTTTTTCTCGCCAAAAGACAGGCGCTCTGCGATCATTTCGTTGTGAAGGAAAAGCTGTGGCACCTTTCCAGCGTTGTCTATGGGCCTTCCATTTGAAAGGTGGCCCGTGCCATCACAGGCCGACAAAAACAGAAACACACGCATCCTCCAGCTCACCTGTCAACCGTCAAACATTTCCTCACAAAAAAAAGTCAAACCTCCATAAACCCAAAAAAAGAAAGGGCCTCGCCTAGCCCAAGCTACATTAGCGTCAAATCGAAGGCCATAGCCGCACTGGTGCGAGACATTACGAGTGAACTCCTGCCACTGCTGTCGGATCCAACAGACGCAAATAATTAAACTGGCGAAACGACATCCTCATCTTGTGCTTGAACACGCTAAAGTGGGTGGTGGATCCTCTTCGTCCTTGATGCTTGATTGATTCCTTCAACTATTGCATGTTCTTGAGAAGGAGACATGAATTCAAGTCGACCGCGCCACGACGCGACTTCCTAGCTATCATTGACAAGACCTTGAATTAACTCGTAGGAAAATGCAAGATATTGCAGTGAAAAATGTCAATTTTAGTTGCTTAACTATTAGTCTAAATGTGAACCTTTTTTCTAGAAA
Organism: Alopecurus myosuroides; assembly: GCA_028641055.1. Lineage (NCBI taxonomy): Eukaryota > Viridiplantae > Streptophyta > Magnoliopsida > Poales > Poaceae > Alopecurus > Alopecurus myosuroides. The sequence goes on from CM054057.1 coordinate 721,338,402, forward strand.
GGAAGAAGTGTGAATTTAGTCAAAACTCAAAGCTTAGATAGTTCGACCAACTCTATATAAAAATAATATAAAATAAATGCAATATGAAAATATATTTTATAGTAGATCTAATGATATTGATTACGCATGCTAGATATTCATCTTTTTTCTATATAGAATTGGTCAAAAAAGTTCAAGACCTAATTTGAAACGCATGCTTGCATATTTGTTGGCAACATTTAGAGTAATTTTAGTACGAGGCGCTCCAGTTACACAAAAATGGTGGTATAGTGTATTTTATCGACAAATGTGTCCCTCCCGCTCTCTTTGTCAATCGTGTTACTGAGACCTACCATAGTGGGAGTAACGTACAACAAGCATTTTATATAGGGTTATTTAACATGGTGCTCTCAGTTGGTACCACGACCTCAGTTTTGCCCCTAGCGCCAAATCGACCTCAGTTTTCCCCCTAGTCTGTGCGCAAGGACTCGTTTCGCTGCTCTCACCGTAACTTTCTGCCCCCGTTAGGATGCTGACTTGTGGGACCCATCATAGATCAACATGCGCGGCCTATGGGCCCCAGCTGTTGAGCGTTCGCGCGATTTGTGTGCCCCAGCTGTTGACGGTTGGCGCTGCATGTGGGCCCCAGCTGTTGACCGTTGCTTGCGGTCCAATGTTAAATGAGGCCCAATGTCAACATGCAGACTGCACATTATCTATTTATATTTATTAATCACTACATGCAGACTACACATTATCCATTTATTAAACCATCAAATTATTCGTATTAATAATATAAAATATATACTGTGATCAACTGAAATTTGTATATTATCTTAGAAAACATAATGCATCACATCTCTTATATATAAATTTTGTTTACAATGTGCATATTTTAAAGCGATAATTAGAAATATTTCAAAAAAATAGCGATGATTAGAAAGAATAAAACTTCTAAGCAGTGGGTACATATTTGGACAAATATAAGAACATAACTTTATATATAATTAAACATACTTAGAAAGGATAACTGGCCCCACTTTACATATAATCAGTGGGGCCCGAGGGACAATACATTTAATTTTTTTTTAAAGCCCTAACTGCTCCCGCTCTGCATGCGGGAGCCCTTGCCGCCCTCCGGCGCCCTACTTCCTCCACTCCGCCGCCCTGTCCTCCATCTCCTTGTTCACGCAGACGCGGCGGATCTCCGCCCGCATCCTCTCCTCCTCTCTCTCACGGACCCGCTTGATGCTGGCCCGGAAAGCCTTCGCGTCCTCCTTCGCGTCCTTCTTCTCCTCGGCCTTCAACTCCTTCTTCTCCAGCCGCTCCAGTTCCTTGAGGCGGCGGATCGTCTTGGGGGAGAGGTCCAAAGTCTTGGGGGTGGTGGGGGCGGGCTCGGGGCTGTGGACGAAGGGCGGCGACGGCGATCTCTCCCGTTTGGGAGATTCGACGTCCTCCGGCGTATAATCGGCCTCGTACCAAGGCCGATCTTTGGGGCGGTTGTCCTCGTCGGACACCGACTCGGGGCTAGAAGGTAGAGAGTAGGAAGACATGGTTCGGGGCTTGAAGGGAGAGAAGGCAAGGGGCTGGAGAGGGATGAGAAGATGGAGGACGAGTGAAACGGTCTATTTAAAGACACGATGAGACGTGAATTAATTGGGGTAGATGAAGCAAACTGTGTGAAAACGTTGGATGCAGTGTAGAAGAGTCGATGCATGGTCAAAGCGGTGTAGAACCGGCGTAGGCGTAGGACAGGCGTAGGCGTAGGCGGTGATACACGGAGTACGAGCGTGTGCATTAGGCACTCAAAGTTGATGCGACGTTGCATGGGTGTATTGAGAATGAGGCGTGGAGGGTTGCATGCATTGATGCGTATCTTCTGAAAATGAGGCGTGGAGGGTTCCGTCGCTGCAAATGCGGCGCGACTCGTGTTTCTGAAACGAGGCGTGCAGGGCTGCAAATGCGACCCGACGTTGTTTGCTCTTTTCTTCTTCTGCGACGTTGTCTACTCTGAAAAAACGAGGCCTGCAGGGCGGCGTCGAGGGCTGCATGCACCGGGCTGGTGAACGGGGCCCCACTAGACAGTGTCCGTTGTTAAATGCAGTTACATTGAGACAAAACACCCAGTCCATGCACCGCGTCATTTTCAACCGTTTGATCGTAAGGAACGGTGCAGATCAAGTCCATGCAAGCAAACTACGGCGGCAACGGCCTGCAGACGCCGGGAACGGGATCCTCTGACGTCACCGACAAATGGAGCCCATCACACACCGGACCCATGTGTCATGGGGAGAAAGTCAGAGAACGTACGGTGGGCAAAGTAAGAGGATCTGGTTCCCTCTGTTTTTAGGGCATGTACAATAGTGTAGAGGGTGTTGTCTGCACTACTCGGCCATGTCATTTCTAGACAGTTTTAGAGATAGTTGGTACAGTGCAGTCACCCCCTAGCTTGTGTTCGGATCCAGACGCTCCGTAGCGCCCCTCCCGGTGAAACCCTAGACCCGCTAGAGAAATACCGGACTTATACGGATACAGGAGGTAACGACGTCGAAAGGGGGTAGCAATGTGGAACTATTTGCTTGGTTGTACTAGGATAGCCCATAGGAACACAAAACAAAAAGGTAGAACCCACCTCGTCGGAAGATTCTCGATGTTTCGTCCGATACTGGAGTTTCACCCTATAAGCGCATGTAAACTCACGAGAGAGAAGTGGATGCCGGTGAAGCGGGTCACACCCCGGAGAGCAATCTTTGACATCCAAAGCACACAACACACCTATACTAACATGGTATGGCACCCCCTAGCTTGTGTTGGGATCCAGACGCTCCGTAGCCACCCTCCCGGTGAAACCCTAGACCCGCTGGAGAAATACCGGACTTATACGGAAACACGCGGTAACAGCGTCGAAAGGGGGTAGCAATGTGGAACTGTTTTCTTGGTTGTGCTAGGATAGCCCATAGGAACACAAAACAAAAAGGTATAACCCACCTCTTCAGAAGATTCTCGATGTTTCGTCCGATACTAGAGTTTCACCCTATAAGCGCATGTAAACTCACGAGAGAGAAGTGGATGCCGGTGAAGCGGGTCACACATGAAAGATCATCGTCCGTTTTGGCAATCATATGACAACATAACCATTTGATCTAATGTTTGTTCAATGAATGAAAATGCCCAGGTTATTAGGTTCACTAAGTTTATGGGGCACATGCTTGTTCTATATGAAAAGTGATAGGTGAAAGGGAGCCAGGGAACCAAATTTACAGGAGCGGAGGCTCCGGTGAATCCACCGGAGGCTCCGCTCAGGCTCCGGTGGAGGTCCGGTGGTGGCTCCGCCAAACCATCCCTCTGTTGGAGCAGAGCGGAACCTACAGCGGAACCTCCGGTGGATCTCCGGTGGGCGGAACCTCCGCCAATTCCACCGGAGGCTCCGCCATCCGCCAAACACTTGGCCCACGCGCAAGCAGGGTCCGGTGCGCCTCCGGTGGCACCTCCGCCAAAAATGCCCTTCTGTTAGAGCAGGACGGAGGTTCCACCGGACCCTCCGGTGGACATCCGGTGGACCCCATGGTCCAGTGCAAATGGGCTCCGGTGGAGGGTCCGGTGGTAGCTCCGCTAATCCACCCTTCTGTTAGAGCAGAACGGAGGTTCCACCGGAACCTCCGGTGCGCCTCCGGTGGGCGGAACCTCCGCAGTTCCCACCGGAGCCTCCGGGCCGTTCTTCAGCGCGTACAATCTAGGGCACTGCGCAACTGCGCAGTGAACAGAAGACCACCGGAGCCTCCGGTGAAACCACCGGAGCCTCCGGTGGAACTGGACTGCAACGGCCACTTAAATGCAAGGGGTATAAATACTCCTTACCCTACCTCTTAAATTCTAAGCTTTTCCCATTCTCTCTCCTAGCCATTAATGAAAGCTTCAACCACCTAGATCTCCCACTCCGTCCACCCAAACACTCCCAAACTTGGTGGAGAGCTAGAGGAGACCTAGATCCACACTTCCACCAAAGGAATCTCAAATACATCCACCACAACCTAGTAGATCTAGAATCCTACTTGAGGCCTAGAAACCTTAGTAGATCTCGTGCTTGTAGTTTCCACCTTGTTGCAAGAAGCTACGGATTGCTTGAGAGCCACCATCCATCTTGTGGAGTGACCTCAAGTCCTTGTAAGGGTTTGGTCAACGCCTTCAAGTCGACCTCATAGTGGAAACGAGCATCTCCCTCACCGGAGAAGCTCAAGGAGAACAAGGTGTGCACAACCGTGCTATTGAGGAGCGCCTAGGTGGCTCCCCACCTCTCCAACGTAGACGTACTTCTCTTTGAGAAGGAACTACGGTGAATCATATCCTTGTCTCCTTGTTTACACTTGTTGTTTGCTTTACTACCTTACGCTTTACTTCCGTTGCGCATATCTTTTTGTTCACATAGGTTGCTCACCTAGTTGCACATCTAGAGAACCTTACTTTATCTTGCTAAGCCCCACTAAAAGGAAAAGAAAACAAAAATTGGTAGTCAACCTATTCACCACCCCCCCCTCTAGTTGACCATAGTGCACTTTCAATTGGTATCAGAGCCTCGGCTCTTACTAAGGGCTTAACCGCCCAAGAGTACAATGGTCGATGAAAATGCCCCCGGAAGTTCTAGTGCGGAAATATCCAAAATGGCCGACACTATATCTAACCTACAAGATACGGTTGGAATTCTCCAAACCGAACTATCTAAGGTTAGCTCTAGTGTTAGCTCGGATGTGTCTAGCATGAAGAAAATGATGGAGGCACTGATGGGGAAAACCAAGGAGTCCACGGAACCACCTCTCACTACCAACGATGTTAGCTCGGACGAAGATTCCATTCCGGATATCGACGAGATGGAAGCTAACATCGCTTTAGCTAAGTCGAAAGCCAAAGCAAAAGCCGATAAAAAGGCTAAGGGTGGTGTGAGCTCCGAGGGCTCCAAGTCTCAATCGGCTAACGGTTCGGGGTCTCAATCTAAAGTTCCACCACCTCCCAGTTACGACTCTATTCACCCTATTGCCACTATGCCACACATGGTTAATGTTGGAGTTCCTCCCATGCTTAACACTAACGAATTTTCTTCTTGGAAGTTCGATATGGATTCTCACATTTCAGGATCTTGCACCGCATTGTGGAGAAGCATTCTATATGGATTTCACCCTCACGATCCGAACAACTTGACTACAAGAGAGGATGTGGAATTTCAACTCAACAAGACCGCTCTTGTGACTATCCAAAAGGCCCTCCCAAGAGAACATCTTGAACACATTCGCGGTATCAAGACCGCCAAGGAAGCTTGGGATAAGCTTGACTCCTTGTTCCAAGGCAATGCAAGCATCCAATCATCAAAATACGATGTAGCTCTTGACAAGTCCGAGAACTTTGTCATGCATGAAGATGAGAGTCCCGAGGAGCTATATAGAAGAGTGGTCACCCTTGGCAATCAATTAAGGGACTTTGGAAAGGAGGAAATCTCCGATGAGTGGATCAAGAGGAAATTTGTCAAGGCCATAACTCCTTTTGAGAAGAATCTCTCCACTAGCATTCGAACAAGATCCGACTACAACTCACTCAACTCCATTGGTGTCCTTAGTGAGTTCATAGCCATATCTTTGTCTCACAAGAGCGCAGATGATGCTCGTGCTCGCTCAAGAGGCCACGGGAAGTCTCCTAACCTTGCCTTAAAATCTAAGGCCATGGCCAAGATAGAAGAAGTGGATGATGATGATGATGATGATGAGGACTATCAGGATACATACAAGGGTGCCCACAAATGTATTGCTCTTGCCATGCAAGGGTATTGGAAGAGATGGGAGGATCACAAGGCCGGTGCCCCTAGACCCTCAAGGAACAAGACCTTTAGGAAGAAAGGGGAGCGGCCAAGGACTTGTTACAATTGTGGAAGTGCGAACCACTTCGTCAAGGAGTGTCCTTTTGAGCCACGAGAAGAGAATGAAGGGAAGCTTGTTCGCAAGGACAAGAACAAATCTCCACAAAACAAGAACCTCGCTAGAAGAGTCCCAAGGGCTCTATATGTTCAAGAGGGACCAACATTGGAAACATACTACTCCGGAGATGAAGGAGAAGATGAAGTCGTGGGTGTCGCCCACGTCGCCATAGCTACGACTTCCTCTTCATCGGTCTCTCTATTCGAATCTCCCAATGAGAAGGCATCGATCCGACCTACATGTCTCATGGAAAAAGCCACCGCGGTAATATCTTCCACCTCCAAGTCTACTATCACTAGCTCTCCCTCATTATTGGATTGTGTTGAAAACATAGTTGATGATGAGGAGGCCAAGAACCTAGGATCTTGGTTGTGTAGTCTTGAAGGTGAAACTAAAGAAAAAGTAAAAGCTCTCCTAAGGCAACTTGATGACGCCAACTCTCTCATTGATGAGAAGGAGGAGATCATCACGACCTTGGAGAACCATGGCGGTAGCCATGAGAATCATGATGACGAACTCGTCAAGGCTCTCGAAGGAGAGATCCATGAGAGCTTCTCTTGAAGAGAAACTATCAAGTCTACAAGAGACTTATGCTATTAGTGTTTCTAAGCTTAGAAAAGATAACGAAAAATCTCTTACCAAGCTTAAGAAAGAACATGCCAAATCTCTTGTTTTACTTAAAGAATTTGAAGAGGAAGAGTTGAAGCTAGGAATAGCTCACCAAAACTTGACGAGGAGCATGACAAACTAAAAAAGGAGTTTAAATCTCTTAAAGAAATTCATGACAAACTTGCCAAGTCTCGAATCAAGCTTCTAGCTCAACAATCTAATAAGCATGTTGCATCCTCATCAAATAGCATTGTTATTGTGCCTACCTCTTATTCTACAACTAACATTGTAGGGAAGGAAAGAATTCTCAATGATTCAATAAGCTCTCAAGGTGCCAAGAAAGGAAAAGAGGGACTTGGCTTTGTTTCCAAGTCAAAGAAGAAATCCAAGAGTGTCACCTCTCCCTCCAATAATGTTATCTTTGTGAAAGAGGGTGAGGTGTCCAAAGAAAAGGAGACCAACGCCATTATGGGTGGTGATACCTCTAGGGGGAGCATCACTCATAATGATTTTGCCGGAAAATATAACCCATCTTATGTTCTTATGAAATCTAGAGATGGACATGTTTATGCTAAATACGTTGGTACTTCTTATGGTGATGATTATAATTGGACTATTTGGGTTCCTAAGACCCTTGTGACTAACAAAAGAGGACCCATTGAAGGATGGGTACCTAAATCAAGAAATTGATCTCTTGTAGGGAAACGCTTCCGGAGCACATAGATGGACAGTGGATAGTGGTGCATCCCAACACATGACCGGAAGCCATGACGCAATAAGTAATATTGAACCTCCTCTACCACATCTCAATTGCGTTACAATTGGTGACAAGTCCGAGCTTAAGGTATTGGGACGAGGCAAGGTAGCTATCTCAAATGATTTATCAATTGAGAATGTTCTCCTTGTTGAGTCCCTTGGCTATAACTTGATGTCCGTTCTTCAACTTGCAAATTGTGGTTTTACCTCGTTCTTTAATAAAGATAGTGTGATTGTCACTTGGGAGACTTCTCTTAAAGTAGCCTTTGTTGGGTTTGTCGAGAGAACGGCATGTATGTAGTGGACTTCTCTAAAGAAGACACGTGTGCCGCGACATGCCTAATTGCTAAAGTTGATGTGGGATGGCTTTGGCATCGCCGACTAGCCCACACCAATATGAGAATGTTACATGACCTCCAAAGTGGCAATCACGTTCTAGGACTAACCAAAGCTAAGTTTGCTAAAGATCGTGTGTGTAGCTCTTGTACCTTTGGGAAGCAACATGGAGAACAACACCCAACCAAGACAACCATCTCCACCACAAGAATTCTCGAGCTCATTCACTTAGATCTCTTTGCCCACTATCTTATGATAGCCTCGGAGGAAAGAAGTATTGCTTGGTGATTGTGGATGATTATTCAAGATATTGTTGGGTGTATTTCTTCAAGAGGAAAAGTGAGACTCAAAATAGAGTCATCGAGTTCATCACTCTAGTGGAGCGCCAACACAATGCTACCATCTTGGCCATTCGGAGTGATAATGGCTCGGAGTTCAAGAACTACACCGTTGAGGGTTTTCTTAGTGAAGAAGGCATTGCTCATCAATATTCCACTCCTATACCCCTCAACAAAATGGTGTTGCGGAGAGAAAGAACCGGACTTTGATGGATGCGGCTAGGACTATGATTGCAGAGTTCTCTTCTCCTTATAACTTTTGGGCCGAAGCCGTCTCCACCGCTTGTCATGCTACCAATCGGCTCTATCTTCGCAAGATCTTGAACAAGACTCCGTATGAGATTCTCACGGGCAAGAAACCGGATGTATCTTATTTCAAGGTCTTCGGTTGCAAGTGCTTCATTCGCAAGAAAGGAAAACGGTTGTCAAAATTTGAGACTAGATCTTATGAGGGTATCTTTGTTGGCTATGCCACGAATGCTCACGCCTATAGAGTCTACAACAAGTCCACCGGGCAAGTTGAAGAAGCTATAGACGTAGTGTTTGATGAGGACAACGGCTCCCAAGGGGGTCGTATAGATCATGGTGTTGTAGGAGATGCAATTCCTCCCATCGTCATAAGAAGAATGGGGATTGGTGAAATAATTCCCATTGAGGGTTACCGGATGACGGAGGGAGAAGGACTATGCCCCACTCAAGTGGAGCCATTGACTACACCCATTGATGATCAAGCTATCGAACAAGATGCACCAAGCCCTAAAGCTAACTATCAAGGCCAAGATAATGAACAAGGCCAAGCAACACATCTAAATCATGATCAAGATTATATTATTGTTGAGAATGCTCAACCTAGTGGTGATTCATCACCCATCTTTGATCAAGTACGAAATGAAGATGGACATGTCTCCGATGAAGAAGGTGATTCTCAATCAATATCCAAGGAATCTTTGGAGGAGATACTAGCTCGTAGAGCAAAGAGAAGGCTAGAGAATCTTGAACGAGCGGGTCATACGGAGGACATGATTCTTGGACAAGTTCGTGGAAGAGTGGTCACTAGAAGGCAATTGGCGGATTTTAGCAAGGCTCATGCTTTTGTCTCCTTCACTGAACCCAAGAAGGTATATGAAGCTCTCGAAGATCAAGATTGGCTTGAAGCCATGCATGATGAACTCAATAACTTCGAGCGCAACAAAGTGTGGAAATTAGTGCCAAGACCCAAGGATTGCAAAAATGTCATTGGCACCAAATGGGTGTTCAAGAACAAGAAAGACAAAGATGGCATTGTCATTCGCAACAAGGCAAGATTGGTGGCCCAAGGTTTTTCTCAAGTCGAAGGTATCGATTTCGGTGAAACTTTTGACCCCGTAGCTCGCCTTGAATCCATTCGTATCTTACTTGCTTATGCATCTCATCATAACTTCAAGTTACAACAAATGGATGTCAAAAGTGCTTTCCTTAATGGTCCCATTAATGAGTTAGTATATGTCAAGCAACCTCCGGGTTTCGAGGATCCCAACCACCCCGATCATGTCTATAAACTTGATAAGGCGCTCTATGGACTTAAACAAGCTCCACGTGCGTGGTATGAGCACCTTAAAGAGTTTCTAGTAGATCGCGGGTTTAATGTTGGTTTAATCGATCCCACCCTCTTTACCAAGACGGTTGGAGGTGACTTGTTCATATGCCAACTCTATGTGGATGACATCATTTTTGGGTCTACTAACACCTTGTTCAATGAGGAGTTTTGCAAGCTTATGACCGATAGGTTTGAGATGTCTATGATGGGAGAGTTGGAGTTCTTTCTTGGCTTTGAGGTCAATCAATATTATGAAGGGACTTTTTATCAAACAAGCCAAATACACTCAAGACATGCTCAAGAGGTTTAATATGAATGATGCCAAACCTATGAAGACTCCTATGTCCACAACCACCGACTTGAAACCCGACCCGACGGTAAAGAGGTAGATCAAAAGGTATACCGCTCTATGATTGGCTCTTTGCTCTACCTTTGTGCATCTAGACCCGATATCATGTATAGCGTAGGTAAATGTGCAAGGTTTCAAGCCTCCCCAAGGCAAAGTCATTTGGAAGCTGTGAAAAGAATCTTTCGATATCTAGTTCATACCCCAAACTTCGGTCTTTGGTACCCCAAGGGTTCAAGCTTTCAGCTCATTGGATACTCGGATGCGGATTATGCGGGAGAGAAGACGGATAGGAAGTCCACATCCGGGGGTTGTCAATTCCTTGCCGCTCCTTGGTATGTTGGTATTCTAAGAAGCAAAATTGCATTGCTCTCTCTACCACCGAGGTCGAGTATATCTCCGCGGCAAGTTGTTGTGCCAATTGCTATGGATGAGGGCAAACCTTGAAGGATTATGGTATTCATTTGACAAGGTGCCTCTTCTTTTGTGATAATGAGAGTGCTATCAAGATCGCCTACAACCCGGTTCTTCATTCCAAGACGAAGCACATTGAGTCCGTCATCATTTCATTCGGGTCATGTTGAGAAAGGTGATATTGATCTCTCATATGTCTCCACAACGGATCAACTTGCCGATATCTTCACGAAGGCCCTTGATGAACCAAGATTTCGAGCTTTGAGGAATGAACTAAATGTCATAGATTCTCAAACTTCACTGAAACCTTGCATATCTACCCTCATTATGCATGCTATTAGGCTTAGATGTAGGCATGGACATAGGGGAGCACTACTCAACTCATGAATATGCACTCCTCCTATTATGCGAAAAATAAATCATCATTGCATATCTAGTCATTTGTGACTTATTGTGCTTAATTGTGAGTAGTAATTTTGGACTCAAGATATATCTTCGCGGTGCCAGTTACACACTCAAACATGGTGGCCTCGGCCACCGACCATTGTGTGTGCTTTGGATCTTCACGCCTATCATATCTCCGTCTTGACAACTCGTGCGGGTCCGGTCTTCTATCTTTTTGTTGCTTCTTGCGGACCCTGTCGAGTAATGTCTCTCGTATATCAGTAGCATTTTTCCAACCCAAGCCCCACTTGCCCGAACCCTTGTTTCTATAGTATTGCTCGTGATTTTTCAATCTTGGCGTGCCAAAATTCCAGTTGGGCGGAACCTCCGGTGAAACCACCGGAGGCTCCGCTGGGCCTGTCCACCGGAACCCCACCGGAGGCTCCGCTGGGTCCCTGTGGCTCAGCGGGCCAAAACCTAATGTTTTGGGGACAGGGAGCGGAGGCTCCGGTGAATCACCGGAGGCTCCGCTGGCGGGAGCGGAGGCTCCGGTGAATCCACGGGCCGCGGCGGAAAATTTCTATGGATAAGTTGAGGGCGCGCGGGGGGTAAGTGAGATCCAATCTCATTTTCACGCCCCCATTCCGCCGCCGCCAAGCTCTCCGCCGCCGGATTCGGGTGCTCCATCGCGGGGAGGCCTTCTCCTTGCCTCGGGACGCCCCGGGAACCTTCCCTCCTACCTTTTTCACCATGGATGCAGCCGGTACGTGCTCTCTCTCTCTCTCATCTAGTTGATGGATGAGATGCATAGGAGTTCATGTTCTAGCCTTCTAGATTTGTGGATTTGGAGTGTTAGGAGTGGAATTTCCCGAGTACAAACCCTAGCAACCTAGATGATGCATGTTAGGCTTGAATCGTTGTGGTTGTAGGGGAGATTCGTTTGCCCTAACCCTAGATTATTCAACCCTAACACCATGAGTATCTTGGTTTCTTGGTTTTGTGCGTGTTTTATCGTCTCGAGCTTTTGTCGTGGGATAATCACGGCAGATGTTACCAGGGGTAACTGATCTTGGGGCAAGTCGACACAGGCGTTTGGGAGAGGGTTTAGCTCAAGGGAAAACATGGTGCAATTTGATCTGATAGCCGGCAATCGAAGTCGCCGGATCTCTACTCTCGATATGATAACTCGATTAGGGTTTACACTGGATGCTCGATATCACGCGATATTGCTAGGGTTCTTAGATCTCTCTTAAAACTAAACCTGGGGGTCGGTTTATAAAGCACCTGTACCCCCTAGCTTATTCGGCAAGACACATCTCGGATCCTACCCGGATACGGCGCACTAACCATAACTTTCCTTTACAGTAACCCATAATCCGGGTCATTGGGCCCACAGGCTTGGGCCTCCACAAGCTTCTTTATTCTTAGCCGAATCCTGCACATCGTCCTTCGGGCCGGGTTATTCCTCGGAGCTTGGCATACCGGGTTAGCATCCCCCTGTCAGTAGTCCCCAGAATAGCCTGGGCTTCACAGATCTCCTTGAAGCGCTTGCTATTCCCTGCAAAGATATCGATCATACGGGCATATGAAGACCGGGTTAAGATGTTTTGATATTCGGCTAGGCCTTGCTCCTTGGTGGCCATATAATAACCCAAGTTTTCCCTCCAAACACCTTGGTTCAAACTTCTGGGTCCAAACCATAATAACAATACCAAGATCCTATGCTCGTTAACCAATCCTGTCATCACGGGACGAATCCCCTTCTTTCTTTTATCCGGATGCTTTGCTCAATACTTGGCGCACATCTCGCAGAAACTTTAGATAAATAGCCGTTTATCCCCATAATTCTCGGCTTCCACTCACCAAACCGAGCTTATCCATTTGCACTAAAAAAAGCCCCTTAGGAGTGACCCGAACCCTAACGGCTCATTTCCTCCACTCCATTCCTTTCTCCCTCTGAGCTCTCTTTCTCCCTGAGCGCCACCACGGAAATTCCGCGCTCGTCACCGGAACCCATCGCCCGGAGGCTACGCTCCACCACCATTCGCCCCGCGCCGCCGCCAAGATCCGCCGGCGAATCCTTATCCGGCCCACCAAGAATCGCGAAGGGACACCAGGCTTGCGCCATCTGCCTCCGCAAGGCTTCCTTCAGATCTCCTCCGGTAAACCTTTTGCACCCATTAATTTTCCCTCGCAACCTTTGATTTCTTCCTCAGATTAGATCCAGATCGGCCCGCCTCGGATTTCTTGACTAGGCCGAATTAGAATACCCATAGTCTCTTCTAGCTCGCACAAAGGACGAAGCGCATGCTCCAATCCGCTCCCCTATTACCCACAATCATTATTCTTGCCACAAATCCAAAGATAAAACTTCCAATCTAGGCTCGAACTACCCAAATTTTCCGCCTTCGCATCAATCACCCGGCTAGACCATTCCTTTTCAGTTCCTTTTATTCACGTCTGGAACTTAAGCCGCCGTCCATTGTATTCAAAAGGCTTCTTCATCATTTAGATCCCATAAATTTCACCACAATGCCTGATACCCGGAAACTTTCAAACTTTGCTCTGCAGGCTAACACCCGGATCTCCCGTAACTTTTCATACCTCAATATTATCCGGCCTATACTTAGCCGGCTCGCAACTTTCATGTCTTAATTTCCTTCTTACTTTGTACTCTGCAGGTCAGCCACATGGCTCCCAAGAAACAGGGGAAGACCCCAACCAAGGCCAAGGCCACCAACACCATTTCCGCCAACTGGGCGCGGTCTATGGTCACAAAGGCCAAGTTGGAGGAGCTGGTGGAACTAGGAATTCTTCCTCCTCAGGAAAATATCCAATGGAGGGTACCGGGTAAGGAGACCCGGCCCACCCCTGCAAAAGATGAGGTAATTTGTTTCGTGGAACATGTGACCCGGGGTTTTCGACCACCGGGTCACCCTTTTTTCCGTGACGTCCTCAGCCACTATGGCCTTCGTGTCTTCGATATCGGACCCAATTCTGTGCTAAATATTTCCCATTTTATTGTCCTTTCCGAATCTTACTTGTGCACCCCGCCAAGTCTAGCCCTTTTTACCGAGCTTTTTCAATGCAAGCCATGCCGCGAAAGCGGTGATGGGGCGCTTCTCACTTGCGGCGGGGTTTCAATCCAGCGCCGCAAAAACTCTCTAATGCCACCCCTCACCCTTAATTCCCATGTCAAGCATTGGCAGCTTTCTTACTTCTACTGTCAAGACACTTCCCCACCCGGCCAAAAGAAACTGCCGGGTTATTCGGAGGGTCTTCTCGACATCTCTGATAAGTTTAGTGCCTTTGCCCCTAACTCGGATAGGGAGGCAATTCAACCCTTGCTATCCAAAATTGCTACTCTTACAGCCCAGGGTCTCATCGGGCTCAACCTAGTAAAGACCTGGGTCGACTTTAGGATTCAGCCCAATTCCATCCGCACAAAGTTGATGTGCGAGTATTCAGGAGAACCTTCCGATCTTCTCCGATACTCCGATAACATCTTCGCACCTGGCGACACTCATAAAACCATCAAAGGTTTTTTGACGGAAAAGCTCGAGGTAATCCGGAACATATCCGGGTTAGAGCCCTTCACGCTTGAAAACCCCGCCCCTGAGGTAAAAGTCCGACTCTGACGCCCTTACTTTCATTCTTTCCACTTGATACAGTTGATAACCTGTGCATTAACACCTTTCAGGCTGATGACGACTTTTGGAAAATCAACGCCTCCCCTAGCTCCGAAAGTCCAGAGGAGCAAGAGGTTGTTCACTCGGATGATGGTACTCTTTGAATTTTATTTGATTCCTTTCAACTCGTCATAACCCCTTCATTTTCAACCATAACTTTGATGATATTTAGAACAAGAGGATGATGAGGAAGAAGACTCGGATGGCAAAGTAGAATCTGCCAGCGACGAGGATGAACCGGAACCGGCAACCAAAGTCGGATCCAAAAGAAAAGCTCAAGAGGCCACTTCCAAGGTTTCATATCCCCTCCTCGCATTCAATTCACATCACCTTAATGATATACCTGAGTTATCTTGACATTATTCCACTGGCCATTCTTGAAGGAGTCGCCCATGATCAAGCGTAGGTCAACTCGAAATAACCCGGGTGACGACGTCATCAACCCGGGTATTTCTTCGACTCCCACTCGGCGGGCTGGTAATTATTCTATCTTTTCTCGACCGGCACATTCCCCTTGAACTATTCTTATATGACATCTAACCTGACAATTTTCAGCCTCTCCCGAGTCTGATGACGGGTTTCCTTGTGACTTCGCGGTGAACACCGGGTAAGATCCCCTTCCAGATGCTCTTCCACACTTCATCACCCTTTCCTGACCGCGTATTTAACTGCTTCTTGATAACATTTACAGGGCCACGGTCGTCGTTAGCGACCAAGAGGGCATGGAAGACGAGGGCCCGGGTCAGGGGAGCCCGGCCGATAAGACTACTGCCGTGTCTGGCGGTGAAAAACAAACATCGCCGATTAAACCGGACGCCCAAGAAACCGAGTATCCAATTGCTTCCCATGCGAGCAAGAAGAAGAAAGCCACAACCTTGGGTGCCGAAGGAGTGTCGGATTCCAATGCACAAATGACCCGGGTTCCGCCTCCCTCTAAGAAGAAAACCTCTTCTCGGAATTCCAAGGCCCCGAGTCTTCTGATACGGGTAAAGATACTTTTGATCAATTGATGAACACGCTCCTCACCATGAAGGCTTCAGAGGGCGATATTTTAGAGCGCATGGCTGCAGAGCACCAGGTAAAAGCGCTTGTCATCTCATATTGCATATCTAGTCCCCAAGTTCCGAGTATTACTTGCAAAAGTTATGCTTGGTACTTCACGCCATATTTATCTTATCATAACATCCAACTGATGCTTGCCTTCCTTTCTACTTACAGGCACAGATAACTCGGTCTGATGAAACTTTACTGAAGACCGAACAACGTCTTCTTGCCGAGATAAAACGACGGGAAATCCTTGAGGATGACATGGAAACTTTGAAGAAGGATGTTTCCAAATATAAGAAGAAGTGCCTCACCGCTCGGACCGACTTGAAGAATTTATCGGATCAAGTCACCGATACTTACCAGATCTTACTTAGTAAGTTTTTGTCTGCCGACTAATTTCATGCTTCTTGTTATGCACCACTCTGGGTTACTGATACCTTCTTGCTTCTGTTTCAACTGCAGGTGCCAACCTTGCACCTCCAGAGGAAGATACTATTGCCAAGGCTAGGACCCTGAAGACTGTGCTCCGGACTTTCTTTGCCGGCACAAAATTTATATTGGACGCCATACATTGGCCCACAGAAGCCTATCCGGGTGAAGAGAATCTCGTCCAAGCCTGCTCCACTGTGCCTGGCTGGATTGAACTCTGGAAGCGTTCGTCCTGCCGCATTGGAATAACCCGGGCATTGACCTTGGCCAAAGCCTACTTTCCGAAGCTTGACCCGGCGAAGATAATATCCGGGTTTCCCGAGTTCAAGGCGGATGGTGCCAAATTTACGCCTAAGGACTTCAAGGCCATTCAGTCAGCAGTGCGCCCCTCTGCTACCACTTTAGCCGATAGCTTGGACCTGAATACGCTAATGACTGCGTATGACGCCGATGGCAAAGTTATCACAGAGGAAGCACCCCCGCCCTTTGACCTCTTGGAGAAGTGGGCTGATCACTCGGCCAAAAAGAAGGAGGCAACTGCGAAGAGGGAGGCCGAGTTAAAATCAGGGCCATCCGCCTCTACACCGTCCGTCCTTCCACCTATCCGCCCTGGCGCGGTGAGTGGGTGGCTCTGCCAGGAAAGCTAAGCAGCAGGCCCAGGAGCAAGACCCGGAAGATCGCACTCAGGAGGCCGAGTAGGGTAATGATGTCATAATACCTTAGTCACGTGGGGCCTTTTCATTTGAACTATTTATCATGCCAATGGTGCGCCTGTGCACTTCTGATACCAATGCCATAACTTGTAATGTACTTCTATTCGGTGACATATTTTTGCGGCTTTCCCTGCCTTTTGATAATCGTGCTATTTTGTCTGTTCTTTTGAACTTGTTCTTGATACCCAGCTTTCTCTTTAGCTCCCTTTGTAAGACTCGGTTTTTCCAAGACCAGGGCTTTGATAAGTGAAATTTTCTTGAAGTCCCTAAGACTCGGATGGTAGGGCCGTTCGAACCTTGGTATCCAAGTAGTTTGTTTCTGTTTCGAAGTCCCCAGTCCCCATGACCCAAAGTACGAGCCATGGGGGCGTGGCCTTTCTCAGAGGACAAATTATTTTTTACCAAGTCAAAACCCTAAGGCCACCCCGTGTAAGTACTGAAGTTATGCTTGATAGTCATTGAGTTTCCGGCTATCAGCCTTGTACTCTGCATAAACTTGTGGTTTAGATGACCCTTTTGACTATCTTATACTATAAGCCGGCTTTCGCGTGGATACCATGTTGTTACATCTATACGAAAACAGGGTCAGGCAAGTCCCATTGGGCTTCATGGCTGATTGTAATCATAAGCGAACAAATCATGCCACTTTTAGTGCGAGTCACATCGAGCTTAAGTAAGAAAAGTCAAGAAAAGTTGGCTTCTTTGCCCAGTCATAAGATTGCAGCCGTACTCGTTTGCGAGTAATCGGCCCTTACAACTTATAGCTATCTATGCCGGGTCATTCGGGTTAGTGGCTGGTTACCTGAGCAACCAACCCCCAAGACCTACATGCAATCGATGCTTTTGATGATATTGAATTATCGATGTCGCAGGGATACTACTTACTTGTAATCAGGGCGAAATGACATAGGACTTGATAACCATCTCTTTATTGATACTAGAAATTTTGGGTTAGCAGGCCGCCTCATTAAAAACCTTCCAGTCCCCTTAGGTACCCTGGGTAGGAAAAGAGCGCGTCTGAAACCTGCCGCCCGTTACATTGTTTAGTTCTTCATAAGCACCGGTCCTGACCTGGCTTGACCAATGCACATCCTCCATATGTTGGACCTTTTCCTGATGAGTACCGGGTTTGCTAGCCGACCCGGGTGGGGTGTTCCCATGACTCGGCTGGTTGTAAGCGGCCATGTAGCTTCTTCCTTTACAGCGGGTCGCTTGGGGGAATCATCCTCGATTAAGGCCACCATTTTAGCATCTTGCGTTACCTTGGATTTTGCTCTTTCACCTTCAGTACTCGGCCTTTTTGATGTGGCTCTATCCTCCGGGTCTGCTTGAGACCGGTAATGCTTGAGTTCTTCTTTTCTACAGGCCTGCTCGGCCATTGCTGCATCTCCTTCGTCGCATTCAGCTGCTATGTCTCGATTTCCATGTATGGTAATGGTCTTCTTGGGACCCGGGATTTTTAGCTGTAGATATACGTAACACGGCCTAGCCATGAATTTGGCATAAGCCGGCCTTCCAAATAGCGCGTGATAGGGGCTGCGCAATTTCACTACCTCAAAGGTGAGCCACTCAATTCAATAGTTATCCTTTGACTCTCCAAAAGCTACCTCCAATGCGATTTTTCCCTCGGGGCATGCTGAATGACTCGGCACTATCCCATGAAAAACTGTTGAGCTTTTTTGCAGTTGAGATTCCTTGAGACCCATGCGTAGGAAGGTTTCCCAATACAGTATATTGATGCTGCTTCCACCATCCATTAAAACCTTTTTCAGTTCGTACCCGTTGACTTGCGGTGCAACTACTAGTGCCAAGACTCCTGGGTGTTCCACTCTTTCCGGGTGATCCCTTCTGCTCCATGTTACCTCCTGTTCTGACCATCTCAAGTATCTCGGGACGGCTAACGAAACTGAGTTGACCGCTTGCTTCAGTATCTTTTTGTCCTTGTTAGAGCCTCCGGTGGTATGCACATGATATTGACCCAATTGTTTGGGGTTAGCCTGGAAACCTCCTGCCCCCCTTGGTTATTACTTTGATTTCCAGCCACCGGGTTACCGGCCGGGGGTGGGCCGTTGCCCGGGTTTGCCCCTGGACCCGGTCCTCCTCCCCGTCCTGCACCTCGCATAGCTCTGTGCACTTCCTCATTTTTCCATCTTTGTAAATCGGCGCACTGTTCTAGGGAGTGGTTAGCCGGCCTGCCATTCCTGCTGTGCTTCGGACATGCCATCCTGAATATGTCCCAATTGTTACCCGGCCTTGGTGGACCTTGATAATTTCCTCCATTGTGGTTACCTCCGTTGAAATTTCCTTCTGCTCTTGGCCTCGAAGACCCGGCTTCTGTGTTGGCGACAAACTCGGAGCCTCCTTCGAAAGGGCGCTTGTTCTGGCTATTTCCATTGTTACCTGATGCTGATCCGTTGCCGGTTCTTCCATTACCGCTTGTGTTTGCTTTTGCCTTCTTGTCATCAGCTTCTTCTTCTGTAGTATCTGTAGCAGCGTGTTTGTTGCACGCATCCATCAATTCTCCCATTGTGACTTCCGAGGCATTTCGGCTGGACTTCATGCGAGTTAACTTTTGCACTAAAGGTATATACTTGCATGTTTTTGCCATGGCCTGTAGTGCATCCTTGGGCTGGATATCCGTGGATGAGTGAAGTATCTCCATAACCCGGCGCACCCAACTGCGCGCCGATTCTCCCTTCTTCTGAACGCATCGCTCTAGATCATCAATAGTGAATAATTTCCTGTAGGTCCCGTGAAAGTGTTTGACAAACGCGGTCTTCAATTCCTCCCAAGACTTGATCGATCCCTCTGGTAGATTGGTGAACACAAATTTTGCTGCTCCTTCCGACATCATCAGATACATGAACTTGGCTTGGAGGTTCTCGGACGCGTTGCGAATTGACATTGCCATCTCGTAACTGCTTAGCCATGTTTCGGGATCCATGGTTGGCTCATAATTCACTACTTTCCCTGGCTCTTTGAATTTTTCCGGGTAAGGTTCAGCTCTAATATTGTCCGAGCGACACTTGGGTCCCGCAAGAACGGTTGAAGCTGGCCTTGCTCTAGAAACGTGCGATGCCGCGGGGGGCGCGGCTGGGCGCGGTGCCGCGGGAGGTCCGTGCGCTGCAGACCCGGCCGCGGCCCTCCGAGCCCTAGAACTGTCCACGACGGCCTGTGCTGCTGATGCTGCCTGAGCGCGGGGAGGAGGCGGCATTTGCTGCTGCTCTTCCCTCCGCCGCGCTGAACTTGTTTGGTTATTCCCTTGCTGCTGACTGACGTATGGCGTCCCGTGCATACCGCTTCTGTGATCCGGGTAATTGGCTTGCTGTGCCACCGCAGTGTGCAACAGCTCGATGGCTTGCCGAGTCTTCTCTGCATGGGGTGACTCTCCCACGGGGATTTGATTCAATGCGAGTGTCGCTGCATATACGTTGTCCATAGGATTGTTGTAGTGGCCGGCTGGTGTGCGGAATCGTGATGGTGGCGGCGGCAGTAGATCGTTGCCGGTTGTGACTCTAGTTTGTGGTGGGGGTTGGGGTAACCCGGTCCGTTCATTCGCCGGATGTGTCGCTGCTATCATCTGTTGGGGTGCGGTTCCTTGGTTCACCACTGGTATCGGCTGATCCTGAGGTGTAACGAATAAATTAGCCGGATTAATGACCCCGCCCGTCGCTGGTAACCTGGTGTGATGCCTTTGATGTATCCTGGACGTTTCCTCTCGAAGCCGGGTTTCCAACGCATCTAGCTCGCGCCGTCGTGTGGCCATCCCCTGTCTATCTGCTTCCACTTGCCTTCTTTGCTGTTCCAATGCACGACGAGCCACATCCAGATCTCTGACACGCTCTGCCGCGTTTTCTGGGGTGATAACTGTGGCGAGGACTGTAGGATCCAAAATCAAATTATTATCGAACAGGGCCGGGTGACGTGGATTCGAAGGACCCGCCCCTGGTGTCCGGTTTGCTTGAAACCCGAACATGTTGGCGTGTTGCTCCTCATCTGCTGCGCGACTGGTGACCGATGCCGACTCTCCATCAACCCGGGTCAAGACCGGGTCTCCGTTAACCGCGCCCTGTTACTGGGCCACTGCCTGAGCCGCCCCGACTGATGCCGCGGTTGTGTTTCCTTGGTTGGCCGCGGGGGCCGCGTAGACTGAAACTCGGCGTACGATATCCGGTGTAAATTCAGGCTGCTCCTCCTCACCGTTCTCCTCATACCGGTTTTCCAGTAGATCCAGGATAGACCCGGTATCATCTTCTCCTTGGGCCCGGTCGCGTGGGGTCCATGCCGGCTCCTCCGGCTGTTCCCACTCCGCGATGGGTTCTTCTTCCGGATATGTCGTTCCAGTCGATTCTTCATCATCTGATCGGATAGACGTGGCTTTTCCTGGCATAGAATCAGATCCAACGTTGTCAGGGACCGAATTGGAAGCACATACCATACCGATGAAGACGCTGATCCGGCCGATTGTCACGACGGATCCGGTTTCGAGGTGATCCGACTCCGGCCCCCAGCCGGAATCGTCCACCACCTTTTCTCCTTCGTGGTCGATGTAGATTTCGCCGATGACAAGATTCTCCATGCCCTTCCGAGCTTCTCCCGTGATGTAAACACCTTTGGACGCAGGCCCCACGGTGGGCGCCAACTGTCGTGGGATAATCACGGCAGATGTTACCAGGGGTAACTGATCTTGGGGCAAGTCGACACAGGCGTTTGGGAGAGGGTTTAGCTCAAGGGAAAACATGGTGCAATTTGATCTGATAGCCGGCAATCGAAGTCGCCGGATCTCTACTCTCGATATGATAACTCGATTAGGGTTTACACTGGATGCTCGATATCACGCGATATTGCTAGGGTTCTTAGATCTCTCTTAAAACTAAACCTGGGGGTCGGTTTATAAAGCACCCGTACCCCCTAGCTTATTCGGCAAGACACATCTCGGATCCTACCCGGATACGGCGCACTAACCATAACTTTCCTTTACAGTAACCCATAATCCGGGTCATTGGGCCCACAGGCTTGGGCCTCCACAAGCTTCTTTATTCTTAGCCGAATCCTGCACATCGTCCTTCGGGCCGGGTTATTCCTCGGAGCTTGGCATACCGGGTTAGCATCCCCCTGTCAGCTTTACTCGTTCTTCATGTTCTTCTTGCTTTCTCTCTTAGATGCTTCCGGTTCGAAGGGAAAAGGGCAACGGTACAAGACCACCGGCCGCCGCAAGCCTCAACCCGTGGATGAGATTCAAGCCGAACTTGACAGCTCTCAAGGCAAGCGCAAGCGCTTCCCGGCTCCCGAGAAGACTTTGCCAAAGAGGAACACCACACCAACCGCCTCCAAGATGTCTGAGGCTATGTTCTTGAAGGAAAGGGGTGCGAACCCATATGTGATTGCCCGTGATCGTTTGATGCCCCAATTCCGGGGTAAGGATCCTCGTTTTCACACCATCTTCCAAGGGCAGATTTACAATGAGATTTTGATGAGGAAGCCGAAGGAAAATGTCGTCCCTCAACATGCCATTAATATTGGACACATGGAAAGGAATCACAAGTACTTTGGAGAGGCTCTTGAGCTCATTCAAAAGTTTGGTCTTGGTCCTATTATTACTCTTCAACAAGATTTCGACGAAGAGCTTGTTTGTCAGTTTCTTGCCACGGTTCATCTCTCCAATGAGACCGAGCGTAATATGATTTGGATGACTAAGGATAGGCAGCTTTACATCACATGGAAAGATGTTGGCATCATTCTTGGTGGCTACCCAGATTTTGGTCCATTTGCTGAGGGAGAAGCGTTTGCAAACGGATGGTTCCGAGTTCATATCATTAACACCTCCTCACTTCCCAAGGATGGACTTACTCCTCTCTATCATTGGAGAAATACGCCGTTGGGTTTGTGAAGGGCCTCTATCCACATATGACATCATGTTGCGCATCTATCGCGAGACCATCAACCCAAAGGCGGGCAATGTGGATGAGATTCAAGGCTTCTTGAAGAACCTTATGCTCCTTACTCACCAACACCGGATGGATGACACTCCACGCAAGCTTGATGTGTTGGATTACATTTGGAATGAGTTGTGGTATGCCATTGCCAACCGGAAGAATGCTTGTTTTGGGCCATTTATCATGAAGATTATCCTTGACGTATGGAATAAGAAGTTTCCAAATGAACCTCTTGATGATGCACATTGGATCTCTCACACGGAAAAGAGGCTTCTCATGAAAGATCACACCGAACCCGTTGTGCATCCCACTCCCGCCGTCCGCAAGCACAAGGATAGGCCTCGCATCATTGTTGATGAGGAAGACGCCGAGGGTCCATCTCAACCTCCTCCCTCTAGCAATGCCTTCAAATGGATGGCACGGGCTCTCAAGAAAGTGTTTCGGTTGAACAAGAAAATAGAGCAACATCAATGGGAAGCACATTATGATCGGGAACTCAAGGACCGCAAAAAGGCTCAAGCATCTCGTGAACGTCTCCGTGAAGAGGGTCTCTCCATTGAATCCCCGGCTCTTGATAGCATCACAGATTGGGATGCATGGCAAGCAAAGGACTCCAAGGGCAAGCTCATTGAATGGTCCGAGGAAGAAGGAGACGAAGCCACTAGCTCTCACCACCGTGATCCCTCCCCGGCTCCGGAAGCCTCTTCCTCCTCCTCCGAGTGATTTGGGACGTTTGCATATTGGTCTCTCTCTTTTTGGTATCTTGATGCCAAAGGGGGAGAGATTTATATTAGGAACGGGCATTTGCATGGGTCTCCCTCAAGCTCTCTCGATTTGCATCTTTCTCTTGAGGGAGTTTATTTGAACTATTTGGAACTTCGTTTGTTTACATTATTCGTATCTATCGTGAACCTCGTTATATTATGTTCGTGTGTGAACCTCGTTATATTATTTATGTGTTATGTGCTATCATTGTCATATTACTATTTTATATCATGCCATAGATGATCTCAATATGAAAGGAGCACATCTTTAGGGGGAGCTCCGTTCATATTGTGTCCATAATCATGCAAATTGTTATGTTGTCATCAATTACCAAAAAGGGGGAGAATGAAAGATCATCATCCGTTTTGGCAATCATATGACAACATAAACATTTGATCTAATGTTTGTTCAATGAATGAAAATGCCCAGGTTATTAGGTTCACTAAGTTTATGGGGCACATGCTTGTTCTATATGAAAAGTGCTAGGTGAAAGGGAGCCAGGGAACCAAATTTGCAGGAGCGGAGGCTCCGGTGAATCCACCGGAGGCTCCGCTCAGGCTCCGGTGGAGGTCCGGTGGTGGCTCCGCCAAACCATCCCTCTGTTGGAGCAGAGCAGAACCTACAGCGGAACCTCCGGTGGATCTCCGGTGGGCGGAACCTCCGCCAATTCCACCGGAGGCTCCGCCATCCGCCAAACACTTGGCCCACGCGCAAGCAGGGTCCGGTGCGCCTCCAGTGGCACCTCCGTTAAAATGCCCTTCTGTTAGAGCAGGGCGGAGGTTCCACCGGAGCCTCCGGTGGACCCCATGGTCCAGTGCAAATGGGCTCCGGTGGAGGGTCCGGTGGTAGCTCCGCTAATCCACCCTTCTGTTAGAGCTGAACGGAGGTTCCACCAGAACCTCCGGTGCGCCTCCGGTGGGCGGAACCTCCGCAGTTCCCACCGGAGCCTCCGGGCCGTTCTTCAGCGCGTACAAGCTAGGGCACTGCGCAACGGCGCAGTGAACAGAAGACCACCGGAGCCTCCGGTGAAACCACCGGAGCCTCCGGTGGAACTAGACTGCAACGGCCACTTAAATGCAAGGGGTATAAATACCCCTTCCCCTACCTCTTAAATGCTAAGCTTTTCCCATTCTCTCTCCTAGCCATTAATGAAAGCTTCAACCACCTAGATCTCCCACTCCGTCCACCCAAACACTCCCAAACTTGGTGGAGAGCTAGAGGAGACCTAGATCCACACTTCCACCAAAGGAATCTCAAATCCATCCACCACAACCTAGTAGATCTAGAATCCTACTTGAGGCCTAGAAACCTTAGTAGATCTCGTGCTTGTAGTTTCCACCTTGTTGCAAGAAGCTACAGATTGCTTGAGAGCCTCCATCCATCTTGTGGAGTGACCTCAAGTCCTTGTAAGGGTTTGGTCAACGCCTTCAAGTCGACCTCATAGTGGAAACGAGCATCTCCCTCACTGGAGAAGCTCCAGGAGAACAAGGTGTGCACAACCGTGCTACTGAGGAGCGCCTCGGTGGCTCCCCACCTCTCCAACGTAGACGTACTTCTCTTTGAGAAGGAACTACGGTGAATCATATCCTTGTCTCCTTGTTTATACTTGTTGTTTGCTTTACTACCTTACTCTTTACTTCCGTTGCGCATATCGTTTTGTTCACATAGGTTGCTCACCTAGTTGCACATCTAGAGAACCTTACTTTATCTTGCTAAGCCCCACTAAAAGGAAAAGAAAAGAAAAATTGGTAGTCAACCTATTCACCCCCCCTCTAGTTGACCATAGTGCACTTTCAACACCCCGGACAGCAATCTTTGACATCCAAAGCACACAACACACCTATACTAATATGGTATGGCACCCCCTAGCATGTGTTGGGATCCAGACGCTCCGTAGCCCCCCTCCCGGTGAAACCCTAGACCCGTTGGAGAAATACCGGACTTATACAGAAACACGCGGTAACAGCGTCGAAAGGGGGTAGCAATGTGGAACTATTTGCTTGGTTGTGTTAGGATAGCCCATAGGAACACAAAACAAAAAGGTAGAACCCACCTCTTCGGAAGATTCTCGATGTTTCGTCCGATACTGGAGTTTCACCCTATAAGCGCATGTAAACTCACGAGAGAGAAGTGGATGCCGGTGAAGCGGGTCACACCCCGGAGAGCAATATTTGACATCCAAAGCACACAAAACACCTACAATAACATGGTATGGCACCCCCTAGCTTGTGTTGGGACCAGACGCTCCGTAGCCCCCCTCTCGGTGAAACCCTAGACCCGCTGGAGAAATACCGGACTTATACGGAAACACGTGGTAACAGCGTCGAAAGGGGGTAGCAATGTGGAACTATTTGCTTGGTTGTGTTAGGATAGCCCATAGTAACACAAAACAAAAAGGTAGAACCCACCTCTTTGGAAGATTCTCGATGTTTCGTCCGATACTGGAGTTTCACCCTATAAGCGCATGTAAACTCACGAGAGAGAAGTGGATGCCGGTGAAGCGGGTCATACCCCGGAGAGCAATCTTTGACATCCAAAGCACACGACACACCTATACTAACATGGTATGGCACCCTGTCGAATCCCTAACTCAACAAATCCCTTCGGTGAACCTATCGGGTTTCGATTAGGAGAATCCATGAGCGCTGATGGAATCGTCGGCTAGACAGGGGGCGAGATTTACCCAGGTTCGGGGCCCTCGTAGAGGTAAAACCCTTACTCCTGCCTCTTGTCGATCTGTATTGAAGATTAGATTGGTTACAATGGTAGTGCTCGAATCGAGAGTAGGTCTCGAGTTCAAGGCTTTTGGGTCGTGCGGTTATTGCTTGGTCCTCTCCTGGGGGCTCTCCTGGCCTTATATAGATGGCCAGGTCTCGAGTTCTACCCGGAGAGGACTCGAACTCTAACTAGGTCGGTTACAAGTTTCCTAGCTTAATCCGCAAGTCATTGCGGGTGGGCTTTACATGGGCCTTCCGGAGTATTCCAAGGGCGTCTCTTCTTGGGCCTTAACCTTGGGCCTGAGATGGGGTGTCCTCATCCGCAAGGTCCAGAATCCATATCTTCGTCAGTAGCCCCCGAGCGTTTGCTCGAGTGGGATTTTTTCCAGTCGAGTAGACGGTCAAACCTTTCTTGATCAGCTTTTTGTTTTTAAAGGGTGTGTTCCATGTGTCATGAGTCTTCATGCTCGAGTATCGAGCAACATAAGTGCCTGTTTTTTGTGGCTTTTATCGCAGAAGGATGTGGCACAGTAGCTTGGCTCTCCCGAGAGATCAGGGCCAATTAATTGCGACTAGGGCAAAAACATTCCTGGCCTACACAGATTCGAGACCTCCGACTCGAACCCGATAAGGTGATTGTTGCGACTGGGCCGTTGTGGACTTATCGAGTCGAACTTAACCTATGGGGGTACCCGGCGCGTCCGCTAGGATTTTTCTTCGTGTTGTTGACACGGAATTATACCGGAGGACCCAGCTTTCGAGTGCGATTCCAGGCCCTAAAGAGAGATCTTTTTGGGTCTTACCTTCATATTCGAAGAATATGGCATCTGGATGTGCCTAGTCGGCTGAACAATCCAGGTTTTTATGATGTAAGAATATCATGTATAAAAGAGGTAGGTTCCTCCTACTCGATTGATTCGTTTTGAGTCCCGCACAGAAAAAATTTCGTGCTGAGGAAAAGTTATGTCCATATGAAAGAGTCTTTCATGTTTGGAATATTATGCCCATACGAAAGAGTTTTCGTGTATAGGGTATTTTTCTCTCGTTTGAAGAGGTTTTGTTCCACGAATTGTTCATGGAAAAGTTGCTTTTATCCGAAGGAATTTGTTGTTCGTACGAAGATATTTTCGCGTTTGAACTTCCAATCGAAAGATCTTAATTTTGATGATGTATGCCATGACGTCATGGCGCACTCCTCTCCTCCCGATGGGACGTGACGGAGTGGTAGCAGATGGGTGGCCCACCTGGTCAGCTTTTTGACCGGGAAACGAGACGCCGCTTCCGGTTTTTACGCGAACTGCGCAGTAAATGCGCACGATCTTCTGTTAAGATCGTGGCACGGAACAGCGTTCACCGTCCCTTCGTTTCATCTTCACACGTGGTGGCTGCGATACGTGCCACGTAGCACATCGAGTGGCTGGGATTGATCCGCCCCGTGTATAAGTACGGGACTTAGTGCTGCGGTAAAATTTTCCTAGCCTTTGCCCTCAACAATCTTCTTCTTCGTGCTCATCTTCTTCCTTGCGCTCGAGCTCATACTGCTAGCCATGGCCGGAGGCAAAAGACGGGGTGCCGTCGCTTCTGCATCCGGAGACGTTTCCGCGCAACCGGCGCCTCGGGCCGGCGACTGGCGCTCCCCCAACACCACCGCGAAGAGCATCAAGGAGATGCAGCGGGAGGGGCTGCTGCCGGCTGAATCTGAGAAGCGGGTGGGCCTCGGGAAGAAAGAGGAGGTACCAAACCCGCAATCGAACGAGCGCGTGGTCTTTGCGGACCATGTGTCTCGGGGTCTTTCTTTCCCTCTCCATCCTTTTTTCCTCGGGTTGCTGTATGTCTATGGCATACAGCTTCACGACCTTCCTCCGAATGCGGTGCAGCACATTTCGTGCTTCATCGTGTTCTACGAATGCTTTCTTGGCATTCGCCCTCATTGGGCGCTGTGGAAGGCCCTCTTCAAAGTTTCTACGAATGCTTTCTTGGCATTCGCCCTCATTGGGCGCTGTGGAAGGCCCTCTTCAAAGTTCGCATCTTCCGCGAGAAATCGCGGGTGGACTCCGAGCCTGGCGAGCCGCTGCGCACAGGTGGCTTCGGGATCCAGGCGCGACTGGAGAGCAGCTACTTCAACATGCACTTTGTCGACTCCGCCCAAAGCTGGCGGAAGAGATGGTTCTACGTCATCGACAACAGCTCGGGTGGGCTCGTAGAGTTCCACCCGTTCGCTTTTTTGAAGAGGCGGAAGTCTTGGGCGCACAAGCTGTCAGCCGAAGAAACCCAGGTCGTCACGCCCCTACTCGCAAGAGTGTCTGCTCTCCGGGATCAAACCGCCGGTGTGGTACTCAACGGGCTGCACCTGGCGAGTATTTTTCTGAAGCGCAGGATCCAGCCGCTGCAACAAAGGCCTTCCACCATGTGAGAATACCAAGGCGCTGAAGATCCTAGCCGAGTGAGCCGCGAGAAACTTTCGAATGCTGAGTTCGAGAAGAAAATCGCGGCTGTCACCAGCTTGAAGGTTGGGGAAAAGTTCCCTGACTGCTCAGTCGAAGCCTTCGATGCTTCGAAACCCCCACCAGCCGAGGTTAGCTTTATCCTTTCTACTCGTCATTGTTTCCTTTTTTGCTTTGAGCTTTTGGTCGACTAAATTTTTTCTTGCCTCCCTCTTCCGTCTTTGTAGAGCTTAGCGGTGGCGAATTGCTATCCGCCAGTTGTGGGAGAAGAGGCCTCGGAGTTATTGGCGAGTCATCTGGACGGCTTAGCCGATACCAGTGTAGCCAATGCTTCCTCGAGCTCCGATGACGATTCTTCGGATGACGCGGAGGGCTCGAATGGCGGCCTACGTCATTGCAAGCGTCGTCGGGTAGAGGACGATAACGAGGCTACCTCCAAGGATAATTCCTTGGAGGAATCGCCCGGGAAGGCCCCTATCTCCGCGACTCCACTTCGCTCCCTCGCCCCTTCGCCTTCATTCCCAGTAATCGCAACCGCTTGGAATGCGGATTTGCTGGATGAGGAAGAAGATGACGAGTAAGCTATTTTCCTTGTTCTTAGTCGAACGTTCTTTCTTCTGCGCTTGATGTTTGATTCTTTGCTCTTTTTGTCGCAGTGTGCTGGCCATCATCCCTCGCAGGTACGCTTCTAGTGTTCCTCCCGAAAACAGGAACAAAACAGGAAGTGCGGGTGGAGCTCCTGATGCCGGTACCGTCCAGAATTCTGCCAGCGCAGCCCCCAATGCGGCGACTGCGGAACGTGAAGCTCCTAGCTTTCCCGCCAGGACTTCAGCTTCAAAAGAAGCGTCGGACAGTTCCGCAGATCCTCTCTCCGGCGCCACGGGCCAGGTAAACTTTGTAGTTTGTCTTCAAATTTGTATCGGGTGCACGACAGTGCTCCCGATGGGAGTAGCCCCCGAGGCTGTAGTCGATCGCTTGCGATCGGCTACAGGCTCAAAATCTTGCTCTACATTGTTCGTCTTGATTTTTATCGGGTGCACGACAGTGCTCCCGGTGGGAGTAGCCCCCGAGGCTGTAGTCGATTGAATTCAATCGGGTACAGGCTCTAATTTACATCTTCTAATTCTTCTACTTTTGTACTTTTGCAGTCGCTTGTTGAATCGCTTGCGGCGATCGGTCGCCGCGTTGTTCTTGCCGAATCGGAGTGCGAGAGGCTTCAGTCACACTGTAGTCGGTTCCACACCGAGAACGAGCTCCTTAAGAGTAAATCCCATTGTCTTCTTTTGTTTCTGTTGTCGTCTCCATTCTTGAAGTTTAACAAATGTTTATTGCGCAGCTCAACTCGAACACTCGGAGTCCGAGAGAGTCAAGCTCTCTGAGCGGGCAACCACTCAGGAAGCTAATTTGGTAGCTGTTCGACAAGAGTTGGAGGCCTCCCGCATGCGGTCGGAAGATCTTGATAGGCAACTCGCGGATGCGAGAAAAGCTTTGAAGGATCAAGAGGAAGCTGGCAATAAGGCCGATTCTGACCTTGTCACATTCCTCCGTCCTCTTGCTGAGCGTTTCGCGGGTAAGTGGCCTAAACTCTTGCAATTGTATCTTTTGTCTTGGTGATTTTGCGAGATGTTGACATTCTTTTCCTTTGCAGGTCTTCTGGATGTTCCTTTGGAAATTCCCGGGATCCAGCGAGTAGATGTGCTAACCGACACACTCGCTCAACTCAAGAGGCACTCCGAAGGAGTATGCTCCTTGATCAGCGATGCCACCCAAGTGTTGTTGCAAATGCACGGTCGCTTCCTCGCCAACGATGTATCTCCATCCGCACTAGACGGCTTGCTGAAGATCTTCTCGGAGGGCAACCTCCTGGACGCTTACGCAGTCGCCCAGTCGGAGTCTGGTGCGAAGACTGCGATCCAGTTCGCGCTGGCACATGGATTAGATGGTTTGGAGGAAGCCTACTCGCAACTTCCAGTCGACCCCTCCACTGGCAAAAAGGTACGGCTCTCTCGTTTTGGCGAGCAGGCCACCATTCTTGCTCGGAAGCTGTCTGAGCTATTCGCTCGGCTGAAAGGAGGGGCGACTGCCGCTAGCGGGAGCACCACTGTAGCTTCGTAGTTTAGTTCTTCTTTTTCTTTTCTTCCGCGACTGTAATGAACCTTGGGATGTATTCCCGTATTTTCATTGTCTTTAATCGAAGTGTTCATTCTGGAAATTGCTTCTTTGAGGCTTGTGTGTTTCCTCCCGATGGGAGTAGCCCCCGAGCACTCGTCAGATGTGCGACTAGAGATAACTCGAGTAGGGCGTCTTATTTCTTTCCTTGTATTCTTCCAGGCTACTGGGTTTGCCGCGGAAACTTCGGGTGGACGTGGTACTCCAGTAAATCCACTTGTCGCCGCTGTTGGCACTTTTGCGGGCCTTCGTGATAAGGTCCAGGAGGGTGAGCGCAAGCTAAAAGCTCTGCGCGGGGTAGCCGATGTGGCGAAGTCCAAGCAGAAATTGGCGGCTGAACGCGAACAATTTTTGATGGATGAGTTGGCTACAATCGCAAGGGATTTGCTCTGTAAGTAGTGCAGCCCCCGTGCCTTTTTCTTCCTTGTTTCCTTAGCTGACTGAGTATGTTTTTGCTCTTCAGTCGTTAATCCTGATGACAGGGAAGAAAAGCAGTGGGTAGAAAACCACATTCATCAAGAGGCTAGCAGCTCAAAACCTCATGCGAACAATTTTGGTCTGATCGCAGTCGAGGATTTGTGATGGCCACCTTGAAATTCCGAGTCATCCAGGCGAGAATTCTCGTGAGTTCTTTTCACGAGGTCTTGGTTGCGATGAATGCTGCTTTTTACCCGTTCAAAAGGGGTCCCGAGGACTGGAGCTATCTTCTCAGGCTGTTTGGACGTGAAGGAGAAGTTCGCGCGTGTGTTCGCAATCAGATGATTTGCGGCGCGGTTGTAGCTCTCACTTTTGTCCGGATTTGGCATCCTGAGACAGATGCTAACTCCGTAGCTAGGCGTCCAGATTATGCGATTGACGATATCTCGCCTTACTATGATGTTGTACGCCCTGCAGCGGAGAAAATTATCCATTTGACATCTGAAGAGTTAGATAGAGTTTTAGCGACTGAGAACGCTCAGCGTTTTATTTGATTGTCGGATGTGTATATCCTGTAATCTTTGTATAGTTTGTGAAAACTGTTGTAAGGTGTAAAAAACCTTGTATGTATGATGTTTTCCTGTGATGCTTAGTTGTAGGTGTAGCCCCCGTGTGTTTTATGGGGTGTTTACCTGTAACTTTTAGCATGTTAAGGAATAAGAAGCTTCGAGCGAATATGATAAAGAAATCATGTCTTTATTGTAATGACTGAGAAGCCATGTATTCGAGCTACAGGACTGGCTAGTATAGCCTTATTTTGTTGCGATAACAAGTAAACCTATGGATAAAATTTGCGGAGGTGTGCGATGTTCCATGGATTGGAATAGATCCCTCCGGTCGCCGGATTCTTTAGCCTGTAGGCTCCACCTGGGATGACTTCGTGTATGATGAAAGGTCCCTCCCAAGGTGGTTCGAGCTTATGTCCTTCCTTCTGTTTGAGCCGCAGTACTAAGTCTCCAACCGCGAATGCTTTGTGTCGTATGCGGCGACTATGATAGTTGCGCAGGGATTGC
Organism: Alopecurus myosuroides; assembly: GCA_028641055.1. Lineage (NCBI taxonomy): Eukaryota > Viridiplantae > Streptophyta > Magnoliopsida > Poales > Poaceae > Alopecurus > Alopecurus myosuroides. The sequence continues at coordinate 721,370,499 of CM054057.1, forward strand.
TGATATACTGCGGATCTTGCGAGCGCGATGTCACGCATTTCATCGAGTGCATCCATATCTTCTGCGAGTGCCTTGTTGGAAGTTTCTTCGCTGTACGCCACAACTCGTGGGGCGCTGAATCGAACGTCCTCGGGAAGGACTGCTTCTGCCCCGTATACCATGAAGAATGGCGTGTATTGTGTTGATCGGTTTGGAGTTGTGAGGAGGCTCTATGTGGGTGGGGAGTTGGGGGAGGTGGTGTATGTGTTGTTGTGAGTTTAGCGGGTTTAATGTGAGAGACGAGTGAGGCCTGCCGAAACTAAGCCGTTGGATCTTTCGACTTGTTTCGTTTGTGGGTGGGCAACTGAAGCAAACTTGAAATTGATGCCCTTTTCCTCGCAGAACTGTTTTGTTTCCTTCGCTGTGAAGTTTGTACCATTGTCTGTAATGATGTCGTGTGGCACACCAAATCTGCATACAATGGAGTCGAGGAATTTGACGGCGCATTGGGCGCTAGCCGAAGTTACTGGCATAGCCTCGATCCATTTGGTGAACTTGTCGACTGCGACCATCAAGTGTGTATATCCACCAGGTGTGGACTTGCGTAATGGTCCAACCATATCCAGCCCCCATTGTGCGAAGGGCCAGGCAATGGGTATCATGTGCAATTCTGTAGCAGGTGCATGTGGTCTTGGTGCGAATCGCTGGCAGGCATCGCATCGTTCGACCAGGCTTTTTGCATCGGTGGCAGCTGTTAGCCAGTAGAATCCTGCTCGAAAAGCCTTTCCCATTATTGTTTTCCAGCTAGCATGATGGCCGCAGTCTCCTCGGTGTATGTCCTGGAGCAGTTCCTTGCCATCTTAGGGTGCGATGCAGCGCTGAAGTATTCCCGAGATGCTTTGCTTGTATAATTCTCCATTGACTACCCGAAAGGATTTGCTACGCCTGATTATTTGTCGAGCCTCGCGTGGATCGGCCGGGAGCTGTCTATGGAGCAGGTAGTCGAGATATTTCTGCGTCCAGACTGGCTCGACCAGAAAAAACTGTCTTGATATATTATGAGTGAGCTCGATAAGGGCGATTTGCGGGCTGACCTCTGTCTCTGGTGGTTGCGGGTGTTCCTGCAGCTTTCTTAACTTTGACCGATCGCTTGATCATCCGTTCGAAATATATTCCTGGCGGTATGGGTGTATTCATGGAACCCATGTTTGCCAATCTATCTGCTTCTTCGTTGCTAGATCTTGCGATGTGCTTCAGTTCGCACCCTTTAAAACTTCGTTCGAGTAGATTGTACATGTCACGATACGCGACCATGTTTTCGGCAATGGCGTCGCATTCTTTCATTGTTTGCTGCACAATGAGATTGGAATCGCCATATATCATTAATCGGGTAGCTCCACAGGCGGTTGCCATCTTCATCCCGTGCAACAGGGCTTCATATTCTGCGTCGTTGTTCGATGCTGGATCGTCTGGTGGAAAGTCCAGTCGCAGGACGTATTGCAGCTTGTCTCCTCGAGGTGAAATAAGAACGATTCCAGCTCCTGCTCCTTCGTTTCTCTTGGATCCATCGAAGTACATTATCCAATTGCTCGTGTATTCAGGTGGCCCGGGGGTTTGTAGTTCTGTCCACTCACTGAGGAATTCCACGAGTACTTGAGATTTGACTGCGTTGCGTCCTGCATAGGTGATGTCCCAGGCACCCAATTCGATGCTCCATTTTGCTATTTCTTCGGATGCCATAGGGTTGTTCATGATTGTCCCGAGTGACGCATCATTAACCACTGTGATGGCGTGTTCCTGGAAATAATATTTGAGCTTTCGGGCCATAAGAACAACTCCATATGCTAGCTTCTGGTAATGAGGGTATCGTTGCTTGCATGGCGAGAGCACTTCACTGATGTAATATATTGGTCGTTGGACTCCGTATGCTTTGCCATCTTCAGGTCGTTCGACTACGATTGATGTGCTGATGACCTGGTTTGTAGCGGCTAAGTATAGGAAAAGTGGCTCCCGTTCTTGCGGTGTTGCAAGGACGCGCCTGCTTTGCAACGATCGCTTCAAATCTGCGAACGCTTGTTTAGCTTCGGGTGTCCACTCGAATTTGTCCGTCTTCTTCAGTAATTTGTAGAAGGGCAGCGCTTGCTCTCCCAATCGTGCAATGAACCTGCTTAGGGCGGCTAGTCGTCCTGCGAGCTGTTGTACTCCACGTAGATTGGTTGGCTCCTTCATAGTTAGGATGGCTTGTATTTTCTCCGGGTTGGCTTCAATGCCTCTGGCGGATACCAGGTACCCGAGAAGTTTTCCTGCAGGAACGCCGAAGACGCATTTGGTCGGATTGAGCTTGATCCGATATGCATTGAGGGCGTCGAATGTTTCTCTAATGTCCTCGAGGAGTGTGTCCTCTACTCGAGTCTTGATGACAATGTCGTCAACGTACACCTGTACGTTCTTGCCAATGAGATTGGCGAGGCATCTTTGCATGCAACGCTGATATGTTGCGCCTGCGTTCTTCAGCCCGAAGGGCATTGTCGTGTAGCAGTAGACACCGTGAGGTGTGATGAATGATGTCTTCTCTTCGTCTTCCCTTTTCATACGGATCTGATTATATCCCGAATAGGCATCCAGGAAGGAGAGGCGTTGGCAGCCGGCCGTAGAATCCACGATCTGGTCGATTCGTGGGAGAGGAAAGTTGTCCATGGGGCAGTGTTTATTCAATGACGTGTAGTCGATGCACACCCGAAGGATATCCGTGTTCTTTTTGGGAACCAACACCGGGTTTACTAACCAGGTGGATATCTTGATTTCCCTAATGAAGTTTGCAGCTAGCAATCTGTTTACTTCTTCTCCAAGCGCCTTCTGCTTGGGTTATGAAAATCGTCGAGTCGTCTGTTTGATGGGTTTAGCGTCGGGAAAGACTTCGAGTGAGTGCTCGGCAAACTCCCTGGGTATTCCTGGCATGTCTGAGGGCTGCCAGGCGAAAATTTCCCAGTACTCACGGAGGAGTTTGACGAGCGCGTCTTCCTATGTTGGCGAGAGGGTTGTTGAAACCATCGCTGTCTTTGCAGAATCCGTCGGGTGCACTTGATGCTTGCGAGTGTCGCTGTTGGCGCTGAATTCCAGTTCAGGCGCGTTTTTCTTCGTGAGGGGCATAACGGAGTGATCCGTTGTTTTTGCCAGCTCTTGAAGTTCTTCTTGCATCCCGAAAGATTTTGCGATCTCATTAAATTCTATGTCGCACTTGTCCGATTTCTGGAATTCTCCGTCGATAGTGATCACACCGTATTCGCCGGGTAGCTTGAGCTTCAAGTATGCGTAATGTGGTACGGCCATGAATCTGGCGAACGCTGTTCGACCAAGAATGGCGTGGTACTGTGAGGGCCAGTCGACGACTTCGAAGTCCAGGAATTCCCTTCTGTAGTTACTTGGAGAGCCCAACACGACTTCTAGGTTGATTGTTCCGAGTGGACGGATTGCTTTGCCCGGAACTATCCCGTGGAAGGATGTTTCTGATTCCGTTAGGCCGTCCAGATTCTTGTTCATTCGACGGAGTGTATCCGCGTAGATGATGTTGATGCCACTGCCACCGTCCATGAATACGCGGGCCAGGTCATAATTACCAATTTGAGTTTGGATGACAAGGGCGGCGTGTCCTGGTCGATAGACTCGTGGCGGATGGTCTTTCATCGAGAACGTGATTGGCTGATCCGCCATTTTCAGGTACTCGGTCTTTGTTGGTGGTGTCTGCACTGCCATGCACAATTGCCTCGTGTTAGTCTTTTGAGCTCTGCGAGAAGGGCATACCTTATGTATCATCGCGAGTTGTCCTGCCGGGTTCGGGTATGCATTGGCTCCAGTGTTTTGTGGCGGTGGCGCAGGTAGTGCAGCTAGCGTCATGTTTGGATTTGCTGGTGGAGGTGGAGGTGGTGGCGGCTGGAATTGTTGTCCTCCTCCTGGCAGTGGCGGGTAGTTTTGGGCGCATGCAAATCTTTTCCTTGCGAGTGCATCTGAGATGTCATGAAACTTTCGGCAATCCTTAAGAAGGTGTGTTGCCTTAGTTTTGCCCGTGCGCTTATCTGTAAACAGATGTAGCGAGCAGTATGCATCAAGATCCTCCTCGGGATTTTTCTTCTGCTTTTGGTTTCCACTCGCGACTTCCACGGCGACCAGAGTCGCGATTTCGCGTGAATTCTGCCGCCACTAATTCCTCCCTATCCTCGTGGTCGTAGTATTTCCTTCTCTTTCTTCGTCCATGGCGGTCGTCCTCGTGTGCGGGCGATGATCCTCTTTCATTGCGCACTGCGTCTTCTCCGTTGGCCCATTTTTCGGCTATGATCATTAGCTCCCCAATGGTTTTGGGCGCGACTCTGCATAGCTCTTCCCGGAAGGCGGTTCTTCTGGCACCTTTAGCGAAAGCTTCAATCGCCACTTCCTCCGAGATGGTTCCTGCGGTGTTCCTGAGCGTGGTCCACCGCTGGATGTATTCTCGGGTAGATTCGCCGCTCTTTTGCTTGCAGGCTCGCAGTTCTTCAATCGTGGCCGGCCTCTTGTAGGTCGACTGGAAATTTTTGCAGAAATCGCGGTGCAAGTCATCCCACGACGCGTAGCAAGATCTAGGTCTCCTCTCCAGCCAACTGCGGGCCGCTCCGACTAAATGCAAATTGAGGTATTGCATAGCCGTGTTCTTGTTCCCACGTTGGCATTTTACTGCCGTGAGGTAGTCGCTTAACCATTGAGAAGGCTCGAGTGAACCATCGTATTTTGTCACCTCCGTGCTGAGCTTGAATCTTTTGGGTAGGGGTGCTTCGCGAATGCTGCGGGCGAAGCAAAGTGCACCGCAGGTTTCGTCATCCGAAGAGCCAGATGACGATCGGTCGCGATATCTTGATGCTCTTGCCCTGTCCACCTTGTTCTGTGCGATGTCAGATCGCGCGTCGCGTCCAGGCTGATCGCGATCAGCGTCCTTCCGTGGTTCCTTGCTTCGTTTTCGCGAGCGGCTGCCGTGGTGCCGCGAGCTTTTGTCTCTCGGGCTGTCGTCGCTACTGCTTCGACTGTCGCCTCGGCGGCGGGCTTATTTTCCTCGACCACGACGTGGCGATTTGTCTTTTCTCGGGGAGGAGCTTCTGTGCCTGCGGGGCGTTTCCTTATCTTTGTCCTTCTCCTGTTGCTCCTTCTCCAATTGTTCTTCAGCTTTCTTGCGATCGTGGGAGGCGAGCCTTGCGGCTGCCAATCCTAGTCCTTTGCGAATTTGCTTGTACTGTTCCGCCCGAGGATCGCTTTCCGTCGGTTGGTTCATTTGCATGTAAGTTGCCGCGGCTAGGACTGCAGCAGCGGGGGTTTGCGGGTAGACGTTGCCGTCGTCGTCGACCCTCATGAAGGAGGATGTGGTCGACCTGTTGGTCCCATCCATGGACTCGTAATCCCTGGATGATGCTGCATGTCCCTTCCTCGCGGGTCGGGTACCGACTGAGGGTGCAAGGGACAGCTCGGCTTGTCGTAGGCTTGATTCGTCTGCCTCTCTTCTGCGACGGGCTAGATCTGCTCGGGCATCTTTGATGGTCGAGGCCGCTCTCACTAGGTGGTAGTGGTAGGCGGTTATATCCTCCTGTGGCGCTCCTGCCACGGGTGGCTGACTTCTTCGCATGGCTTCCTTGGCCCTGTTCCAGGCCTCCCGCGAGACGCCGATTATATTGCGCTCGGTCGCGCTGAATTCGGTTTCCGGGGGCTGTTCCGATCCTGCCATGCAGACTTGGGCCAGTCGTGGCCCGTGCGTCCTAGGCGCAGATTGGAAAGCTTCCCGTACCCGAGATGGTTCCTCCATCGAGAGGGCGTGATAGTCGACTGCGTTGAAGCGGACGGACTCGCCACTTTTTTCCATAGGAAAGCGAGAGTTGACGGCTCCAGATTAAGATTCAGATTCATCTGAGAAGTGGAGGATTCCGTCCCTGTTTGTTACGAACTTGAGGCTCCCGAACGTCAGGGTGACGCTCTTCTCCAGATCCTCGAATACCGGACGTGATTCCGGCGAGTGAGGCGTGAACACGACAGATCCGATCCGTATAGGATTGTTTGGAGCCGTAGTCGATGGTTTCCAACGAGAGTTGGACGTCGATGAAGCCGAAGATGCCGGTGATCCAGCGCCCGCGCTCCCCACGGTCGGTGCCAATTGTCGAATCCCTAACTCAACAAATCCCTTCGGTGAACCTATCGGGTTTCGATTAGGAGAACCCATGAGCGCTGGTGGAATCGTCGGCTAGACAGGGGGCGAGATTTACCCAGGTTCGGGGCCCTCGTAGAGGTAAAACCCTTACTCCTGCCTCTTGTCGATCTGTATTGAAGATTAGATCGGTTACAATGGTAGTGCTCGAATCGAGAGTAGGTCTCGAGTTCAAGGCTTTTGGGTCGTGCGGTTATTGCTTGGTCCTCTCCTGGGGGCTCTCCTGGCCTTATATAGATGGCCAGGTCTCGAGTTCTACCCGGAGAGGACTCGAACTCTAACTAGGTCGGTTACAAGTTTCCTAGCTTAATCCGCAAGTCATTGCGGGTGGGCTTTACATGGGCCTTCCGGAGTATTCCAAGGGCGTCTCTTCTTGGGCCTTAACCTTGGGCCTGAGATGGGGTGTCCTCATCCGCAAGGTCCAGAATCCATATCTTCGTCACACCCCCTAGCTTGTGTTGGGATCCAGACGCTCCGTAGCCCCCCTCCCGGTGAAACCCTACCCGCTGGAGAAATACCGGACTTATAAGGAAACACGCGGTAACGGCGTCGAAAGGGGTAGCAATGTGGAACTATTTGCTTGCTTGTGTTCGGATAGCCCATAGGAACACAAAACAAAAAGGTAGAACCCACCTCTTCGGAAGATTCATAATGTTTCCACCTCATATTCTTTGAAATCTCTACTACTGTATTCGAGGAATCACATTTTAGTGAAGGCTTTCGTTCTAATGTTTGTAAATCCTATTTATATTTTTCCTAGACTTGTATTCGACCTATATAATGTAATTCTGAAGCCTGAAAATTTATTGGATGAATATTCGTATTGTTTATTTTCTTTTGAATAATAATGGTTTTAATCGAAAATCGTAAATAAAACAAGTTTAAAACATCAAAATGAAAAAAGAACTTTGGATCTTTCTTAGTCGCACCAAAATGAAGCTTTGGTGAGATTTTGACCTTATTTCATCTCCAAAGGTTTGAAACTCATCTCATTTTCTTGAACTCTCTACTAGTCTGTTCAAGATATCACATATTAGACAAGCCTTTTTCGTTCCATTCTTTATAAGGCAGGTTTATATTTTTTTTCTCGTTACTATATGACATAACACTACTATGTGCGTTGGCTTTATATTTTTCGATTTGTTTTGAATTATTTATGATCATTTCAAGCTTGGTCAACCCTCTGTTTGACCCAACCGAAAAGCTTCTAGAAGGACACCCAGAGATTCGACCTGGGCTGTTGGATCGACGCCTTCTAGAAGGAGTCTTGGATCGGACAGATGCACTCACAGCCACAGCGATCCGCGAGACGCTCGTTCTGTGCTAGGATTGGTTGGTCCGTTGGCTACAGGGATCGATGGTTTCTATCTGTTCTACATATGATTTCTTTTCGATACGGATGGAGTATTAAGTATTAAACCATGTTATTTAAATAAAAATATAAAAAATAGAAGAATGATTCAAAACACAATGAAACTTCAGATTTACTACAGCGATGATTTTTATCTGTTTTACATATGATTTTTCTATTAAACCATGTTATTTAAATAAAAAATTGCAAAACTAAAAGAATTATTCAAAACATAATGAAACTTCAGATTTACACTATATATGTAGAATAGATGTCTAGGAAATTAATTTGGGTGATGTAGACAAGATGCCAAAAAAAGTTGAAGCACAAATGGGGGTATTTACACTAGCTTTGGACCTCATTTGAAGCACATTTCTCATGACAATAGAGCGATGGTTTCAAATGAGCATAAATAATTCAAAAAAAATCAAAATGACATGAATCCAACGAACAATGTTGTTATATGTGATATAGTTGCTGCTCAAATTTATTTGGATCGGATAATTTTGACAAGTTCGATTTTTTCATGAAATTTCAAACGGGGGTGTCTACCCTAACTTCAGACCTCATTTGAAGCACATTTCTCATGAGAATAGAGCGATGGTTTCAAATGAGCATAAATAATTCAAAAAAATTCAAAATGACATGAATCCAACGAACAATGTTGTTATATGTGATATAGTTGCTCCTCAAATTTATTTGGATCGGATAATTTTGACAAGTTCGAATTTTTCATGATAATTTTGACAATAGCTTCAAACCTCATTTGAAGCACATTTGCCTAAAATTTTGGAATGACTTGGTTCAACATCATCCAACATTATTCAAACATCATCCAAACTACTCCCTCCGTTCGCTTTTAATCTACATTCTGGCTCGTGATTTTGTTCATAAATACTCAAAATTAATTAAAAAACGGCGAACTCATTGAAATAGGCGCAAATTCATAGATTCGACGATATTTTTACAGAAAGATGGCATAATTTAACTAAAAACATTGAAAAAGCTTAAAAAACCTACGGCAGGCCGAGGCTCGCCGCGATCACCCGGCCTGGTCGTCGCCCTCCTCCTAGACGTCGTCCTCTTCCTCGTCGTCCTCCTCGCAGTCATCGTAGGCCGGCATGTTGGAGGGGCCAGCCTCGTGGTCGTTCTCGGCGAAGGGCGATGGGTCGCTTGGCGATGGGTTCTCCACCGTAGCGAGCCAGTGCCGCTCCGCTCTGCCTTGCATCCGCAGCCGGTGCAACTGCACCTGCTCGGAGGGATGGCGGCTCCGCCTCTCGCTCTGCAGGACAACCTTGCGCCGGTCGCTCTCGTACCGCGCGACGAGGGCCTGCTGCTCATCCGCCGCCGCGTTTGTGGTGAGCTGCCGGTAGACCTGGCGCTCCGCCACCTCCCTCTGGTGGGTCTCCAAGAATGCCCGAACAGCGGCAACCTCAGCCACTGCCGCCGCCTCCTCGAGGCTAGCGCGGACCCGGTGGAAAGCCTCCTCGTTGCGCCATGTTTCGAACGAGTGGATCGCCGCGTGCTGCTCGGGCCAGAATGGTTGCACTGTTCGGGCGCCGCCTCCTCCTACGGCGGCTGTTGCTCGGGCGCCGCCTCCTCCTGCGGCGGCTGCTGCTTGGGTGCCGCCTCCTCCTGCGCCGGCTGCTCGTTCTCCTCGTATTGGAACTCATTGTCGCTATCGCCGTCACTGTGGCCCCGCGTCGCGGCCGCGGGTCAGCAGTACAACGGCGAGTTACGGCAGGCACGGAGTGTTGGAACGCGTAGAGATAAACAAAAACTTTTTCCTACGTGGTACTTCCAAGATCTAGCGGAGGTAGAAGGCCAAGATGATTACCACTAGACGCGCGGTTGCGGATTATCGATGAAGCGCGTCGGGGCAGTGCAGTCTCACGATCTGATCCAACCAATCCAATCCCGCGATCGTCGAAATGCTTAACATACAGCACCTCTGCCGGTATCCACACGTACGAGGAGGAGCTCCGACGGCGGACTGCTAGGTCCGGTGCGACGGCTGGACTGAGTGGGGCTAGGGTTCCCAACGCATGGGAGTGGACTAACGTGCCCGCTGGGCAACCTGCGCCCCTCTTTATATAGCGAATGGTAGTGGGCTTCACAACACTTGTGGCCCATTCCCTCTATGAGTCCGACTCACAAAATCAGTCCATTTCCGGTTCGGGTCCAACCCAACCAATACATTTGCTCCCGCTCTTAAGTGTGCGACCCTGCAGGCTCATGGCGACTTGGACACGATTGGAGTCCAACTCCTAATCGATCAATCGGTAGCGGCTCCTAGCAGAACGTGCCGACTCCCAAGTCCCATTGAGTCATGACGACATACCTTTCAATGTGATATTCATCTTAGTCCCTTTTGCCTCACGATATACCTTGTCGAACTATAGGCGATGTATCGTCATCCCTTTAATAGTTCAACTCTCTTCTCGATCCGTGATATATGATTCATCTGACTAACTCTTAGTCAACAGACAGAGTTAACACTTAACTGAGTCGCGCATGGCCATGCTTCCTGAATCATATCACTCGAGAGGGCCCAGAGAATATCTCTCCATTCGGAGGGGCAAAATCCCATCTTGATTATCCACATCACGCAGCTTGTTTCTCATTAGACCCGAACTCTGCCTTTATAACTGCCTTGTCACGGAGCAGCGTTTAACAGAACCTAAGTCGGTGATTCACAACTCGGATTGTGCGACAACCTCAGGTCTAAGGATTACATTGATTGAGACATGCAAATGACGATTTACTCGTTGCATCTCAATATGGGTCAGTCCGACTTGCTAAACTCTTTAGTCAAATCCGTGATCGTTGGAATGGCATCACCATGCCCATGACAAGTGGAACCATGTCATCAGCCAACACTCACATTAGTCTAGGGTGTGTGTCCAGCACAACCTTAATGACCAAGTACAATCTAGTATGAACAACATGAATATATAGTTCCACAATCGAATCACATATTCAATGACATATATCAGATATTCAAAACAAGGACAACTTAATAACTTTATGAATACACTGGGAATTACATTATCCATGATTGCCTCTAGGGCATATTCCCAACAGTCTCCCACTTGCACTAGAGTCAATCATCTTGGCATCATATGCCTAGGCATCTAATGCCCATACCTCTCGTGTGCGCCTCATGCTTAGGCTGTGGTAGCGCCTTTGTCAATGGATCTGCAATGTTTGCATCCGTGTGTACTTTGCATAACTTGATATCACCTTGTTCGACAAACTGGCGAATGAGGTGGTACCGCATGAGTATATGTTTGTTCTTCTGGTGTTGTCTAGGTTCCTTGACTTATGCGATAGCACCATTGTTGTCACAATATACGTCCAAAGGATTGGACGCGCCCTGAACCACACCAAGATCTATCAGAAAGTTCCTGATCCAAACAGCTTCCTTTGCAGTCTCCGAGGCAGCAATATACTCAGCCTCTGTTATAGATGCAGACACCGTATCTTGCTTGGAACTCTTCCAGCTCACAGCCCCTCCGTTCATTACGAACACGTATCCAGATTGCGAACGAGAATCATCTGAGTCGGTGAGATAACTCGCATCCGTGTAACCCTTTACACTGAATTCCTCACCCCATAAACTAGGAACATTTCCTTAGTCCTTCTCAAGTACTTAAGGATATTTTTAACCGCTGCCCAGTGGGCATCGCCAGGGTCAGCCTGGTATCTGCTTGTAACACTTAGAGCATAGGAAACATCTGGCCTAGTACAAATCATGGCATACATGATGGATCCGATTGCCGAAGAATACGGGATCACACTCATCCGACTTCGCTCACCAGTCATCGAAGGACACTGAGTCTTGCTAAGTTTTATACCATGGGACATCGGCAAGAATCCTTTCTTGGACTCTTTCATTTTGAATTTCTTCAAAACTTTGTCCAGATATGTACTCTGACTCAATCCAATGAGCCGCCTTGATCTATCTCTATAGATCCTGATTCCTAATATGTAAGTCGCCTCACCCAAATCCTTCATTAAGAAACTCCTTTCCAATGACTCTTTGGTTTCTTGCAACATCATGACATCATTTTCAATCAGCAATATGTCATCCACATATAAGATTAGAAAATTTAGTTTGATCCCACTAAAATTCTTGTATAAACAAGAATCATGATCGCTCTTGATGAAGCCAAACGATTTGACTACCTCATCAAAGAGATTCCAACTCCGAGATGCTTGCTTCAACCCATAAATGGATTTCTGAAGCTTGCATACCTTGTCAGCATTAGCCGGATCGACAAAACCTTCGGGCTGTATCATATACACGTCCTCAGTTAAATTTCCATTAAGGAAAGCCGTCTTGACATCCATCTGCCATATCTCATAGTCGAAATAGGCTGCTATGGCTAACATGATCCGAACTGATTTAAGCATCGCTACTGGCGAGAAGGTCTCGTCATAGTCAACTCCTTGAACCTATCGGAACCACTTCGCAAAAAGTCGTGCTTTATAGACGGAAATAATTCCATCCATATCAATTTTCTTCTGAAAGACCCATTTGCACTTGACGGGTCTTGCACCGTCAGGCAGATCAACCAAATTCCAAACTTGGTTTTCATCCATGGACTTTAACTCGGATCTCATGGCTCCAAACCATGACTCGGAATCAGATCCCACCATCGCTTCCGAATAAGTTGCCGGCTCATTACTGTCTAACAGTAAAACATCACGAGCATTTTGTAATCTGGCAGATCTCCGTGGTTCACGTGCTGTTACCGGTGTATGTACCACGACCGGTTCAGCCTCCAAGGCCTTCGCCGACTTGCCGCTAGCCGGTTCCTCTCGAATTTCTTCGAGTTGCACTGTGCTCCCACTGACTTCCCGACTGAGAAACTCTTTCTCAAGGAAGACACCATTCTGAGCGACAAACACTTTGCCCTCTTCCCGGTTGTAGAAGTAGTACCCCAAGGTTTCCCTCGGATACCCCACGAAAATACACTTATCCGACTTGGGCGTGAGCTTGTCCGATTGAAGTCGCTTGGCAAATGCTTCACAACCCTAAATCTTAAGAAAAGACAAACTTGGCCTTTTGCCAGTCCACATCTCATGCGGTGTCTTCTCTACTGATTTTGATGGTACTCTCTTTGGTGTGAATGCTGCAGTTTCTAGACAATAACCCCAAAATAATAAAGGTAGATCTGTCCGACTCATCATTGATCGTACCATGTCCAACAAGATCCGATTCCTCCGTTCTGATACACCGTTTCTCTGCGGTGTACCCGGCGGAGTGAGTTGAGGAACTATTCCACAACTCTTTAGATGGTCATCAAACTCATGGCTCATGTACTCGCCTCCACGGTCCGACCGTAGAAACTTTATTTTCTTGCCGAGCTGATTTTGTACCTCACTCTGGAATTCCTTGAACTTTTCAAAGGCTTCCGACTCGTGTTTCATTAAATAGATATATCCATACCTACTCAAATCATCAGTAAAGGTAATGAAGTACTCATAACCACCTCTGGCTGTCGTGCTCATTGGACACATACATACTCATGTATTAGTTCCAACAAGTCGGACGCCCTTTCACAACTCCTTGCAAAAGGTGTCTTGGTCATTTTGCCTAGTAGGCATGATTCGCATGTCTCGAATGACTCTAAGTCGAACGAAGTTAGAAGTCCATCATCATAAAGTTTCTTCATGCGCTTCCAACTTATATGACCAAGCCGACAGTGCCAAAAGTAAGTCATATTCAGATCATTTGGTTTCAACCTTTTAACATTTATGTTATAGACTGATTCACTATCAAGATTTAAAATAAATAATCCGTTCTGAACGGCTGCAAAGCCATGAAACATATCTTTCAAATATAAAGAACAACCATTATTCTTAATATTCGACTCATAACCTTGTCTCATCAAACATGAGGCGGAAATAATGTTTCGACTAAGCGCTGGAACATAATAACAATTATTCAGTTCCAATAAAAATCCTGAAGGTAAATGAAGTTGCATCGTGCCGACTTCCAACGCAGCGACTCTCGCCTTGTTGCCGACCCGAATATCAACCTCTCCTCTTGCCACGCTCCTAGTTCTTACCAGTCCCTGCAACGAGTTGCATATGTGAATAACTGATCCGATATCATATACCCAAGAATTGTTTGGTGCATCAGCAAGATAAATGTCTATAACATTACACACAAGCGTACCTGAGTTGGAAGTCACACCTCGACTCTTGGCTCTGTCAGCCAAATACTTGGTGCAGTTCCTCTTCCAGTGGCCATCCTGCTTGCAATAGAAGCAATTGGCTCCGGCTGTAGGAGAAGGCTTAGTCTTTGAGGAAGTGCTCTGGACAGGGCCATGGGCGCTACCTCCTGACTTATCCTTCTTCTTCTTAGTCCCAGAACTCTTCTTGAACTTAGCCTTATTCTGCACCATCAACACTTGACTGGCGCCTTTCTTGAGATCAGCCTCTGCCGTTTTGAGCATCCCATGTAATTCAGTGATCTTCTTATCCATACCATGCATATGGTAGTTCGAGATGAACGGACCATACGCACTAGGAAGAGAGTTCAGAATTATATCAGTAGTGAACTCTTCGTTAATTGGGAAGCCCATCCGATCCAGAGACTGTATATAACCAACCATATTGATTACATGCGGACTCAGTGGATCGCCGTATTTAAGCTTACAGCCCAGCAAAGATTGAGAGACTTGATACCTCTCGGTCTTTGCCTGAGCCTGGAACATACTTTTGAGGCTTTCGATCATATCGTAGGCCTCAACATTCTCGAACAGCTGCTGCAAGTCCGGTTCCATGTGTCCAAGCATAAGACAGCTAATTTCCATAGACTCATCTCTAGTCTTACGGTAGGCATTCATGACTGCGACAGTCGCATCGTCATATGGCTCTTCTGGAAGTGGAGTTTCTAGAACATGTTCTTTTTTGTCATGCTTGAGGACTATCCTCTGATTACGGTACCAGTTGGTGAAATTAGTTCCATTAAGCTTATCTTTCTCTAGGATTGACCTCAACGCAAAAGTGGAGAACTGAGGAAGGTTGCTAGGTGCCATTGATCTACAACGAAAATATGCAAAACACTTAAGACATGTATTCATAAAAGAGCAGGCATATTAAACGCTTCAATATGTATGCTCCCACTAGAACCAACACCCCTCCGATGGTTGCTAAGTGATTCAAGATCCTAAATAAGCAAGCCGACTAGTGATCTTTAGCATCACCACTAGCCGTCAAGTGATCTAGGTAGGCAACACCTTGCCAATCGTATCCAATACGACTCCTGTTAGTTGGGTGACATCACATGCCCCGGCTCCCAACCTACCGAGCCACGAGCCTCACAACCGTTGTGATGGACTTGTCTAGATTACCAAGTGCTTCCGCTGTAAGAGTCCGACTCAAACCCACCTAATCGGAAAGAATTGGTAGCACCTCAATTTTATGAGCCCACTACCAAGAATGTCCGACTTGTGATGGTGCAGCACTGGCGGGGCGGCCGACTAGACCTTCTTTGAGGGATTAAAATCTACCAATTATCTAAATAGAGGTAAATAGAGACATAACAATAACACAAATAAAGCAATTATAATGTGAAATGGTATGGCTCTCTTCATGGTGTCGAGTCGTGCCAACTCTTGTCACGTGACATCTTACTCCATGTAGCCGACTTGTACATCGACTTGCATGTCATCCGGGTTCTCCAAGAGGCTACACTAGCTAGTAAATGAAAATTTACATAGAGAATCCGACACGCAGATCGTTATACAATAAAATGACAACACCTAGGCTCTAGCCGGCTGACAAGAACATGATACGCAGATCATGTATGGATTACACACATCACATGCACATAAGCCATACCATTCACAACTTCCTGCAAAAACAAGTTATGCATAGACACGATATTTACCGGCGTTGTGAAACTCGTAACGACATCTAAGGAGCTACGACAGGGCGAAACTGGCGGTCCCATCTACATTCCGAACATGGATTTCTTCATCGGATAAAACGATTTTGCCCGAATTTGATCCGTATTCCGATTCGATCAAACTCTTTGATCTTCGATCACCACAACTGGATTTATGTGTCACGGTATACCCCGATGGCGGAAACCGACCGGTAGGGGTAAGTTGTTCCACGACCTTAGCAGTATGATCACGGAAACCTGATCATCCATTAACCCCGAGTACGATTGATCCAATCAACCTTGTACAAAACCGATCTATCTCATAGACCGACCACCAAAACAGCAATTAGATCACATCTAACGCTAACTACATATCACATATGTACGGATCTCGGGCCTAATACCAGAAACTACCGCTCTGATACCACTGTTGGAACGCGTAGAGATAAACAAAAACTTTTTCCTACGTGGTACTTCCAAGATCTAGCCGAGGTAGAAGGCCACGATGATTACCACTAGACGTGCGGTTGCGGATTATCGATGAAGCGCGTCGGGGCAGTGCAGTCTCACGATCCGATCCAACCAATCCAATCCCGCGATCGTCGAAGTGCTGAACATACAGCACCTCTGTCGGTATCCACACGTACGAGGAGGAGCTCCGACGGCGGACTGCTATGTCCGGTGCGACGGCTGGACTGAGTGGGGCTAGGGTTCCCAACGCATGGGAGTGGACTAACGTGCCCGCTGGGCAACCTGCGCCCCTCTTTATATATCGAATGGTAGTGGGCTTCACAACACCTGTGGCCCATTCCCTCTGTGAGTCCGACTCATAAAATCAGTCCATTTCCGGTTCGGGTCCAACCCAACCAATACATTTGCTCCCGCTCTTAAGTGTGCGACCCTGCAGGCTCATGGCGACTTGGACACGATTGGAGTCCAACTCCTAATCGATCAATCGGTAGTGGCTCCTAGCAGAACATGCCGACTCCCAAGTCCCATTGAGTCATGACGGCATACCTTTCAATGTGATATTCATCTTAGTCCCTTTTGCCTCACGATATACCTTGTCGAACTATAGGAGATGTATCGTCATCCCTTTAATAGTTCAACTCTCTTCTCGATCCGTGATATGTGATTCATCTGACTAACTCTTAGTCAACAGACACAGTTAACACTTAACTGAGTCGCGCATGGCCATGCTTCCTGAATCATATCACTCGAGAGGGCCCAGAGAATATCTCTCCATTCGGAGGGGCAAAATCTCATCTTGATTATCCACATCACGCAGCTTGTTTCTCATTAGACCCGAACTCTGCCTTTATAACTGCCTTGTCACAGAGCAGCGTTTAACAGAACCTAAGTCGGTGATTCACAACTCGGATTGTGCGACAACCTCAGGTCTAAGGATTACATTGATTGAGACATGCAAATGACGACTTACTCGTTGCATCTCAATATGGGTCAGTCCGACTTGCTAAACTCTTTAGTCAAGTCTGTGATCGTTGGAATGGCATCACCATGCCCATGACAAGTGGAACCATGTCATCAGCCAACACTCACATTAGTCTAGGGTGTGTAGGGTGTGTGTCCAGCACAACCTTAATGACCAAGGACAATCTAGTATGAACAACATGAATATATAGTTCCGCAATCGAATCACATATTCAATGACATATATCAGATGTTCAAAACAAGGACAACTTAATAACTTTATGAATACATTAGGAATTACATCATCCATGATTGCCTCTAGGGCATATTCCCAACACGGAGCCGGCGAGGCATCGTCTCAGGGTGTCTAGGTGAAGTGCGGCGAGGGCGATGAGAGTCAGTGCGGTGAGGGCGAGGAGATGAACAACGAGAATGGGGAGAGCGGCGAGCGGCGAGGGGCCTTTTGTAGCCCTAGCGGGGCATTTGCTGCGCCGCGCGTGACGTTACTCCGGCAGCCTTTGACCGACGCGGGGCCCCGCGGTTTTCCCACGCGTCGCTGAACCCAGCGGGAAGCTTGGGTGTGGATTATTCAAACTGCGCGGTCCCACCAGTAAGCTCCGGACGGTTTTAACGAACTTGGCAGTCCCACCCGAACCCACTTCGCGAAACGGAGTCTGACTCCTCGGACCCACTTCGCGAAACGGATTCGACTCCAAACTTACCGTTCCGGCCTCTCCATAGTAGTTGCGCACCGACTAGGGGCAAAACTGAGCACCATTCGGCGCTAGGGGTAAAACTGAGTAGAAGTGGTCCGCTGTGGGCAATTCGATAAAGTAATTAATGTGTAACACCATCATCTCTTTTTTTATTTAGTACTATCACATCACAATATTCTTAGTTGTATTTATAATTCATGGTACTAGCTATGTTACTCCAACAAACGCGCCCCAAACAAAGAGATTCAACACCTAAATAAATAAAAGTCTTGCCTATTATCGTACATCTGTTACTGTCCACTATGGAGGTGGTAACATTCACTGGTATCATATGCATGATAATAGTCACTATGTTTACTTCCCACTATGAGCAGTCAGAGTTACATCTGTAGTAATAATTAAGAGTGTACTTTCAGCTTTCTTAACATGTCAAACTTTCTTAAGTTTGACATCGATCATTTCTACAAAATAAATACCTATATTTATGCCATGAAATTAGTATCACTAGATTCATGGTGAAATATATTTAATTTCATCACACACCTATTTAGAAATAATGTTACATTTTTGTATAAATTCGGTCAAACTTTGAACTAGTTTGACACAACATGGATTATTGGAGATTCTTGTAAGTATTCCATGATGTTAAGTACAGAACAAAATCCCAAGAATTAGGGATATTAAAACTGGCACAAAAGGGAGCTATCTCACGACCTCTGCATTTTCAGCCGTCCGATCGCAATTCCTAGATGTTTTCAGCCATCGGATCTCCATTAGTTCCTGCAATGGGCTAATTATCCCTAGGGGACGCTACTCTCGGGCTCAAATTGGCATGCCGTGGTTAATTGGGCCTAGAAGTCTCGCTAAAGCCCAGCTACGATCGACGTGAACAACAGCGCAAAGTGCAAACGATTCGTTCCCGCAACCTGCAGTCCCCACCTCCAGATTCGTCTCGTCTCGCGACCTAGGTGCGCCGCCGCTCAACCCAACGACGCCCGTTGCCCACTTGCCCTCCACCGCCAGGCCCTCCAACTGATCCATCCCTTGATTACCACTTCTGGATCTGCGTTCCTCCTTGCAAGGCGCGCCTCCCGCGGCTATCTCCCAAGCGCCGCCTCCGCGACCCTCTACCAAAGTACCAAGCACGGCGGCCGTCAGCTTTTCTCTGTATCCTCCATGTCTACACAGGTGTGCTCCTATCGTGATTGTTATCGAATCGGAAGTTGATTGATATTGCCAATAATTAAATTATATCTGAATTTGAGAAAAATTTATTCCATACAGTTTGAGAAAAAAAATTGACAATCACCTAGCAAAAGGTTGCTCTGTTAATAAGAAGTCTTTTGTATGAATCCAATCTAGCTATTCACTGCTAGCATCTAATAGTATGCTTGATTTATTACCAGATGAATCTATTCTTGATGGGAGCCAACCATGAAGAGGATATATACAACATGCATATTCTCTGTAGACAAAGTTTTGGAGATGGTACAAGAAGAGGCGGATTCCCTTGAAAGATCTGACGTGGTCAAATTCGGCAATCAATTGTTTCAACACCCTTTTTTTTATTTTACAAAATCGAGTTATGATGAATGTATGATTTTGCTTATATGTGGTTTTATTTCCATGGAATTCCTTTATAGTGTGGTCATCTTACGTTTCCATCTTTGGCCATCTACAGTATAATTTGCTTATTTCCTTATTCAGAGATTTTGCAGTTACGATGCAAGGCAGGACGAGTATGCAGTTCATCCCTGCTTCAATATTCATGTGGATACTGGAAACTATATTAGATGTTGCTTGTTGAGGCATGCGGTATCACTATTTGCAGCCCTAAATATTGGAGTTCATGACATCTGATTCCCCTCAATTCTTTCCATAAAATCTTGGAGTCTGCTTGGATTTATTTGATTGTGGTGTTCTTCATCTGACTATTTGCAATGGCTGGTGGCTAGGTTAGTTTCTAAATACCTCTTGTATTTCTTTTGTAAGTATCCATCTATCTGAATACTTAAAGTACGAGTGCTAAACCTAGAATCATACCATGTCAATTTTGTTATGAATTGCTCTAAGTTACATGATTTTTTGATGAATTTCGTTCATATGTATTTTCTCCCTTGCATCTAACAATATGTGTTATTCTCTAATAAATAGTACTTTCTTCCAACAGAGTATAACTCTTTCTTATAGCTCACCAATTTTGTCTTTCTTCATGTTTAATTACTTCCTCAAGCAATTGGATGGTTATTTCTTCTACTGCAGGCTTTATTATGTTTTTTATCATGTATATAGAATATTGGCCTTCCAATGATAGGAAATTCTCAAATTCCTTGTTGCTTTATGGATGCATTTTTTGCATGTTGAGTTGCCTCACAGTGTCATTTGTCACTAATTTCCAGGATAGACATAAGCTACCCAGTGTAGCACTTTTGTTGGGTCGCCATGCTAAATCTCAACTAAATAACTATGACTTACTAGAGCGTTGGTTACTACTATATAATGTTACTACTACGCAAAGGTCATAAAGCACAAGAATCAAAGGCAAGGTACAACAGATGATGAGTTAAAATGGATTCCTCTTGATCCAGTCATGGTCGAGTCGAATGTTGATGGTAGTTTTTCCGAAGATAGCAGAACCTGGCGCAGGCATGATCCTCATGGATCATGTGGGATTCAGTCATCTTTGCGGCCTGTCGAGGCTCCAGGATTGCTCGTCGGCCCTATAGGCAGAGATGCAGTGTGCTTTGAAGGGCTACAGCTAGCTCTCCATTGGTCAACTCGATTGTGTTGGAGAGTGACTGCAGTGAAGCACTCGCCATGTTCAGGCAACCTGACAGACCAGTCTATGTGCACCAAAGGAAGCGGTAAAGGAACTTCTTGGAGAGAGAGATATATTGGTTTTAGGAAGATATATTGGTCTGATAAAAGATGATTGTACTTTCCTCCAAAATTAATGATATCTCTATTTTCCCCGCAAAAGTCCATCTGTACATAGGCCAGAGTTTCCTTTATGTTCATATTTGTTTTTTGTAATTAACTTTTCCACTACACTGCAAATCCGGAAATGAAAATTCCACAACAACTGAAAATATTATATGCAGCTTGCACATATTCAAGCTAAATTTATCATTCCTTTGAAACATGTTGTTTTTTCATCTTCTATTAACTTTAAACGTTTGTTTCGAGTTCCATGAACGAGGCTATTCTTTCTGAACTGTTGATAGAAAGAAAAGACAGAAGTAAATATGACCAAATGCTCCTCTCATGCCAAAAACCTGTATTAATATGATTGGATTTTAATTTTGTATTTCGTGTTTTAACCTTCACCAGCCAGTGGTAAAGCTAATCAGGTCAGAAATTTTTACTGCCCTGAATACTGAAGAGCCAACACTTTGTCACAAGTTTGTTGTTCTAATAAGATATGTAATCTGCACATAGTTGTCCAAAACTATTTAATGTGTTAGTCTTTTTTTTCTCCTTTTGGATTCAACTGTTTTCATGCAGCTACATATGTGGTTCAATAGCCATTTCTCCTCCTACATTGAATAAGAATTGCGGAGAGAAACAGGGAACATGTAAGATGATGAGTAATCTGCTTCTTATGTTACACTTTCTAGCTCAAAGGTACTGATTATCCTCATGTCAATCTTCTATTTGGAATCGACATCTCCTTTTTGGCGGTGTGAGTATTACCAAATACTAATAGAAGGTACATTCTCTATATTTTTTTCCACTTCTATCCATGAACCTTCCCTTGTGTGCATTCCTTGTATCTTTTTCCATTATTCCTGCAGATTAAGCAATCTATAGAGTGACCGACAAACTCCTTTTTAGTAGTGGAGTCAGCGGCCAATTGAATTGCTAGCATCTCTCTCTCTTCTCTGTTTACTATGAGCAACGTAACGGTTCTACTAACTAGCCAGCAACTCTTGATTTAGTTGTACTCCCTCCGTTCCTAAATGTAAGGTTAAAGCCCTTTTCTACATTCACATATGTCTACATGTATTTAGACAACTTTTAGTGTACATGTCCACTCATATTAGTAGGTATCTAGACAATATGAGCAATAGCTACAACATTTTATATTTAGTAACGGAGGGAGTAGTTCACAAGGCTGGTTCAACAATTCGGAACATGTCAGAATCCAAGTATGCTTTCATCAATTTCTAATAATATACTATTCTAATCAACGGGCGCGGCAACGCGCGCCTACATGATCTAGTAAAACCAATGATTTGACCAGATTATAGGTCATTCCCTTGTGTCCTAGGCTTCTAGGTAAATTAATGTCTTTGTTTGCGGTTGGGTTAAAGTGGAATCTCTCTTTCTATCATTTGACGCATGAAATGTACCTATGCTAGGATCTAAAAGTGACTTAGAAACCATAGTCCTTGGTTTGCAACAGCAAAGAAAAATACACTGCATGCAAAGTAACGCATTTTCTTATTTATGAAAGGTACCAGTCTACCACCTGATTAAGGATTCTAGGTAAGGGTGCAAGTGGGACTAATAGAGGGCGGCCCGTTTAATGCCGCAACATCCCGCATGTGTCAAGTGGGCATACGCGGGCAGCCCACAATGCAGCTACGGCCATGGTGCCCGCTTATCCCGCGTTAATCCCACATCTTTCAGCAATTATGTTTAGAGCTAGTTAACACAACTTACTAGTGGCAGGCAGCAAACAGCTTAGCGTCAGGTGTTGTTTTGGCTTGCCGACTTGTATGGCTTAGAAATCTGATGGTCTAAGTTGCGTTAACCAACTTTGGAGAAAATACGGTGAAGCATTATGCGGTTATGTGGGTATATAGCAGCTAGCCCGCAAGTCCCGATTAATTTTCCATGTTGTCCACGGGTGCCCGCTTATGAATTTTTGTGGAACGGGCCATGCAGCGCCGCGGGACTCCCGCATCCACTTGCAGCCTGAATTCTAGGCTCTATCTAAGTTTCAAGGTTTGACAACCACTGATTGAGTCTCTTCCACAAACGAAGATGGTAAGAAAAGCCCAATCATAAAATGATGTTCTAATGGCTCTTTTTTGGGTAAATTAATCCTCAAACTACAGTGCTTTGGCATATTTTCATTTTCCAGCAATACCAAAATAGGTGGGCGATATGTTGATTTGATTTGTCGCCTCGCGATGGTTGAGAGACAAATATACAAGCAAAGGGCGTAGTTCACTGTTGAAAATTGAAATATGTGCTAGCTAGCTTGACGTGTGGCCAATTGGCCATGCCCGGTATCCAAGCTACTTAGGGCGTCTCCAATGCTTATTTTCAATATAGAGCATAAGCTGGTTCCCACAACGTGTGCTATAGCAGTCTAAAAATCTCACAATGTTTAAGGTCTAGCTGAACCTTAAGGTGGAGCCCACATAGCAGAATTCCTTACCAAATGCCACATACAAACATCCTAAAGTAAGTGAGAGAAAAAAATTGTTATACTAAATTTCTTATGGCAAGGTCATAGTGGTATGGGTGGGTATTAAGATTTTAACGTTAAGGTCTCATGCCACAATATATAAGGATGGGTCTTAAAGTCACTTTATTGGTTAAGGCCTCCTCTTATTAACATCCATTGCCTGTCATACCCAATTTATTTGATGATTTGCAGTACTACCAAAGGATCGACCAGTTAAAAATGTAAATAATTCTCACCTATGTGTGAAGACTAGCAGAATTTAACCGTCCAACTAGCAGAATCTCACCTATGCCAATTTATTTTATGATTTGCAGTACGACTACTGAGATAAATAACCTTCACTTAAGATTACAATCAGTATATATATATACATATATATGCGTGAATTTTATTTCAAAGTAGGATTTTATTCTGTATACAACTACTTATGCCCTTGTCCCTATTGACATGGCGCACACGTATTTCGAGATTTAATTTTGACCATCGGTTCATTATTAACAAAAATGTTTGTCATGTTGCTACAAAATTATACCATCAAATTCATATTCGAGAAAAATTTCAATATTATATCTATGATACATTGCTCGTGCATTATTGGTCAAATAATAGACGGTGTAAGCTAAATCACACATTAAATATTATCGTGCGCTTTTACTAGCTAGACTTATAATGATTTTAAGACCCTCCTAAATCCATATGGGTAGTTAATGTTTTATATATGCTCCGAAATAATTGAAAACAAATCTATTGCTACGTTTCAAAGAAAACAGTCTCTTGGCGAAACTACTCTCATAGCAAAGTAGGTGGGTGCCAAATGACAGCAAGCGTAGGTACGGTACGCTAGTACTGGAAAAACAAAAACCCATGGAGTTCCAAATTAAGACGTGTACCTGCACCATAACTAGCCTGCAGACGCCAGATAACTAGGATTGATGCTTTGATTGAGAACGGGTTTTAGTGTGATGTGGTTTGGACAGAACCTTCAGAGAAGCTGGCTCCGGTCCTAGTAGACGGGGACGATCGATCAGCCAGCACCTCGATCGTGTCCTCACACGAGCCATACAAACGTATCCAAACGACCAGGTAGGTAGCTAGCTCTATTCGAATTGGAGAGGAAGGAGAGCTATAGCTAGCTGTAGTGATGTACGTACCGTCGGGGCCAGCAGCAGATCATGCATGGGGCGATATTTTCGGCAGCCACGGACGGTCGGCCGCTGTTCCCGCTCTTTCCCGTTGCGTGTAACGGCAGGCCGTTTTGTTTTCTCGTTGGTGGTCCTGGCCCGTGAGCTGATTCTAGTCATGACAGGCCTCCAAAGATTTTTGTTTGCTACACATGACAGATTGGCAGGAAAGACAGTGACATGAGATAGGATACCGAGTCAGTTTGCTACACATGACAGATTGGCAGGAAATATTCTTCCTCATTGGCGATATGGTAAAACTGTCAATTTTTTTATTCAAGTGCTATTATTTCTTACAATGTTTTCCATTGTTGAGCTAATCGCGTTATCCGAGTAGTCCACTCGAATTAAGGGATGAGGCCTAATCGCGTATTGTACGTGCACTTTTTTTTGAATTTTCCATTTATATATATAAAAAGCAACCAAGCCCGCCTCATTAAAAACCCTACAGTCCCCTTAGGTACCCTGTAGGGAAAAGAGTGCGTAAGAAAACTTGGCGCCTACGATATTACATAGTTTCCTCAAAGAGGTTTACATCAGAAGTCAGGAGCTCATTCAGAAAGTCTGTAGGTTCCTCAATCCAACAAACAGAATTGGGAGACTCCGCTTTGCTAGCTAACACATGCGCCACTCGGTTGCTATCCCTAGGACAATGGGAGAAACTAACAAAGGTGAAATTACGCGCTAAAAAGGAGCACTCCTCGAAGATGGCCGCATCAGCACCGATGGAATTACCCCCATCCAACATGATATTGATCACCTCCAAGCAATCTCCGTTAACCTCAATTCTGTTACATCCAATCTGTCCCGCGAGGATTAATCCATCCCTCAAGCACAAGCTTCCGCACTTATCACATCATGAATACTTGGTAAGCACCTGGAAGAAGCCGCCAAGAAAATCCCCTTGTCATCCCTTAGAACAACACCAATAGAACCCCGATTATCATTATTAATGAATGATGCATCAAAGTTAAGCTTGACATGATCAATAGCCGGTTTGCACCACCCTCCAGATTTGGCTCGGGTGTTCTTCTTACACGATCTGGCAAAATTAAGGGCCATAGCCAAGATGGATTGAGTGGTAATCTCCGGTTTGGGTACTATTTCCCCCCGGCTAATTTTCCTCCGTTCCCACCAAAAAAACCAGCAAGCCGAAATAATAAGCTCCTTGGCCTTCAACTCCTCAGAACCCGCAACAGTAGTGATATTACTTCTTAGTATCAATTCCAATAAACCAGAGCCTTCGCTGTCTTGTGATAAGAAATCCGAAAGAGATGATAAGAGGCCCAAATTCTCCCATATTTCCTTCACCCGAACACAACCGAAAAAATCATGCTTCAAATCTTCACAATCCGTTTTGCAAATAGGGCATGAGCTATCCGAGCTTATATGTCTATTGGCTAGAATACTATTGCATGGAATTGTACCATGTAAAAATCTCCAAGCAAATATTTTAACTTTCGAGGGTACACGCAAACTCCAAAGAATACTCCATACTGGATTAATATCAGACGTACCTGGTCCGCTTGTTCTAATCAGGTTTCTCCCATGTTGATGGTCCCACTCAGTATAATAAGCTGAACGAACAGTAAAAATTCCATTTTTGTATGATTCCAAGAAACAAAATCATCCATGAGGCCGAAACAGAGAGGGATTTGCATAATACGTGTAATATCAACCGAAAGAAAATTATCCTGCAGTTTCTGTAAGTCCCAGCACCTGCCCTCCAAGTCAATAAGATCCGAAACCACAGTGAGATTGGAGCTCCCCCTAGCCGAAACCACTCTCCTAGACGGACTTTTCGGGATCCAAGGATCGTCCCAAATTTTTATATTATCACCATTACCCACTCTCCAAATACAACCCCTTTTGAATGTTTGAAGACCAGCCCATATACTTTGCCATGTGAAAGATGATCCCTTTTTTAACACAACATTCAAGAGATCTCCTGAGGGAAAATATTTAGCTTTTAGAACTCTAGCACACAGCGATTCAGGCTCACACAGAAGTCTCCAAGCCTGCCGAGCCAACATAGCAAGGTTGAAACAATGGAGATCTCGAAACCCCATACCCCCTCTCTTTTTTGGAACACACATCTTCCACCACGCGAACCAATGCCTATGTTTCTTTCCCTCCTCATCTCCCCACCAGTATTTGGTCATAGCATCTGTGATCCCTTTAATAACTAGTTTGGAGAGTTTGAATACTGACATAGCATATGTTGGAATAGCTTGGGCCACTGACTTTAACAAAATCTCCTTACCACCATAAGACAGAACTTTCTCTTTGTAACCTCTCAGTCTTTGTATTATTCTGTCAATAATATGAATGAAACAATCTGACCTGTCCACCCCCACCTGGGTTGGCAAGCCCAAATATGTGTCCGTGATAGCCTCCGTCAAAATATTGAGCTCAATACAAATAGCTTCACGCATATCCACTGAAGTGCAGGGGCTGAAAAAAATACTCGATTTGGATTCACTAACCAATTGTACGTGCACTTTTAGATAACGAAGGGCTATCACTAGAGGAGAACAGGGCATTAGCCCCGGTTGGATGAGCCTTATGCGCCGGCTGCCCAACCGGGTTTGCCAAACCCTGGCTAAAGGCCCCTCTTATGCCCTGGAGGGCTTACCAACCGGGGTAAAAGGGGTGCCCACGTGTGCTCTACTCAGCGAGCGGGTCGACGCCCTTTTACCCCGGTTGGTAACACCAACCGGGGCAAAAGGTTCTCTGCTTTTTTTCCTGTTTTCCTGTTCTCTGCAAAAGATTAGAAATTATATTTTTCTTCAAGTGTATTACTTCAAGTGCACTAATACTTCAAGTGCATTACTTCAAGTGCACTAAAAATTCAATGATCTTTCAAATAATAAACATTTATAGTAAGAAAGATGAAAAATTATCGAACAAAAACACAGATGAAAACCAACAATAACATAAACATAGTCTGCCACGAATACAAATATTGTTCGACACGATGACATAATTAAACATAGTACGACATAAACCTAAAGACATAGTGTGACGATATCGCTAACAAAAGAACATGTGACTCGGCATACTACGCCTCTGCGTCGGAGGCAGACTCGCCGGAGCTAGACTCGCCAGCCTCGGAATCGGAGCTGCTGTCATCTGAGCTAGACTGGCAGCAACGGGGGCGGACTAGGTGCCGTCGAAGATCTTCACCTCCAGCACGTCCACCTCCTCGTCGTTGATGTACCTGAATGTGAGCATGTTGCCCACATCCAGGTTGTGCATGCGCAGGAATTGCCCCCACCCATGGCGCAGGTAGAGGTCCTCGTCACGTCGCTGCAAGAACACCTTAACGGGCCCGTTGTGGCAGCCCTCCAACTGGAGGCTGAACCTAAAGGGCCCGCCGCGCTCAAGGAGGATCTTCGATATCCGCTATGGCAGACAAAGCCTGTTCCGCAGTGGATGGAACAGGTGGACGTAGAACTCCGGTAGCCGGAAACCGTCATTCTCCTCCTCCGCCGTAGCCTCCTCCACTTCAGCAACAGTGTCGCGCCGTGCTCCGCGTCCTCCCCGTCGTGCTCCGCGTCCACCCCTACGTCCACGAGCTGGAGGCGTCGCTTCCTCCTCCTTGATGGCAACGCCACCACCACGTCCACGTGCTGCACGCGATCCACGTGGACGTCCACGTGTACGTCCACCACGTGGTACGATTGCGTTTTCTTCGACCGGGACAGCGCGCCCACCGTCAGCACGCACACTGCGTCGCAGGGGAGCTCTCGCCGTGGCTACAAAAATTTATAACATCATAAGTTGCAACCTAATAGTAACTAGTTCAACTAGTTAATGATCGATGATGCCTAGTTAACATCCAAGATTGCAAAAATAATAAAATAAAAACCTAATTATAATAACTAGCTAGTTCAACTAGGGTTTCAAATATATAGTATATATTGCTAGATAAACTAACTAACACTAATACTAACACTAATAATTCATATTTATATTACCTAATACTGACACTAATACAAATTTACTAACACTACTACCTAGTACTAACAGTACCATATTACTAACAGTGCTAATATTAATCTAACACTAATATTAACACTTATACTAATACTAAACTAACAATGTAATTAAATTAATTAACTAAAAAAATTACAAGTGCAGAGGAGGAGGGCACGGCAGCAAGGAGGCGATCTCACCTCGAGGAGGAGGGCTTGGGCGCGGAATGAGGCGAGGAGGCCGGTGGCGATCTCGGGCGGAGGCGCGGTGGAGCACGGGCGGCGCAGACGCGGAGGAGCACGGGCGTGGGCGCGGGCGTAGAAACGGGGAGTAGCGGCGGCGAGGATCCCGGCGGCGAAATCGGGCAGCCTCACTGCGTCGCTCTGGATTTCGGCGCCGGGGGACTTAGCAAAAACTGCTGGTTTGCCCCGGGCGGAGCAACCGCCCGGGGTTATATAGGTGGGAGTCTATTGCCCCGGTTGGAAACACGAACCGGGCAAAAGGGGGGAGGCGAGACATCGTTTTCCCGCGCACCTCCCCTCCCCCTTTTTCCCCGGTTCGTGTTACCAACCTGGGCAAAAGACCTAAAAAAAAATCTTCCTGCCGCCATTTTTTTTCACTGCCACGTTTCAAATACTATTTCAAATATATTTCAAATGGTTTTGAATTTGGAGAAACTTTCAATATGAAAAGTGTTTAAAATTGCGTAAACATTTCAAATAAAATTTCTGTTTTAGAAAATAATTATTCTAACTATTTAAACTAGTAACAAATTTTGAATTTTCAAACATTTTAAAAACCTAGTTTACGAATGGTTTTGAATTTGGAGAAACT
This sequence comes from Alopecurus myosuroides, assembly GCA_028641055.1. NCBI lineage: Eukaryota > Viridiplantae > Streptophyta > Magnoliopsida > Poales > Poaceae > Alopecurus > Alopecurus myosuroides. The sequence continues at coordinate 721,399,505 of CM054057.1, forward strand.
TTCAATATGAAAAGTGTTTAAAATTGCATAAACATGTCAAATACATTTTCTGTTTTAGAAAAAAATTATTCTAACTATTTAAACTAGTAACAATTTTTGAATTTTCAAATATTTTAAAAAACCTAGTTTATGAATGGTTTTGAATTTGGAGAAACTTTCAATATGAAAAGTGTTTAAAATTGCATAAACGTTTCAAATGCATTTTCTGTTTTAAAAATAATTATTCTAACTATTTAAACTAGTAACAATTTTTAAAACGCCATCCAAGTACGACCCACAACGGGAAGAAGAAGAGAAAGAGATATGTAATGTTTTCACACATGATATGGATAATCTGCAATGTTGTATACATTATTACAAAATAGTCTAGCAATATTACATGAACCATAAAGGTTTAATACGTTATCACCAACTAGTGCCGCCATTGTTTACTTTTCTGTCGTAGCCATGGAGCATCTTCATTATTTAACGCGATGCTTGGATGAGTTTTCACTCTGAAGGGAGGAATTTCTTCAAAGTTATTATAATCTTTTGACATGTCTGTCCTGTCCTCCACTCCCACAATGTTTCTTTTCCCTGAAAGAACTATGTGCCGCTTCGGCTCACCGCATGATGTACTAGAATTCTTTTTTTTGTTTTCCTCAGTTGGGTAGATATGTCCTTCACATAGAAAACTTGAGCCACATCTTTGGCTAGGACGAATAGTTCGTTTCTGTACCCAAGATTGTTGAGATCCACTGTTGTCATTCCGTACTGCTGGTCTACCTTTACTCCTGTCATCTTGACCCATTGGCACCGAAACAGAGGGAACTTAAAATTAGGTCCATAGTCAAGTTCCCATATCTCCTCTATGTAACCATAATATGTGTCCTTTTTCCCATTGTATCCGGTTGCATCGAAACGGACACCACTATTCTGGTTGGTTCTCTTTTATCTTGTGTGATCGTGTAAAATGTATTCTCATTTATCTCGTAACCTTGGAAAGTCATTACAAACGAAGATGGTGACCTGGCCAACAAGTAGATCTGATCGCCAACAATGTTGTTATTCATGAGTTCTGTCTGCAACCAGGCGCTGAAACTATCCATGTGTTCATCATTAATCAAGGATTTAGACAGCCCTGGCTTTTGACCGTATAATATTCTTGTGTTCCTCGATATAAGGAGCCACCAAGGTGGACATTTATAGAATTGTAAAGTGTGCTTTAGTGAAAGAATGTCCGTCCATAAATATCTTTGCTTTCCTTCCTAGCGTGCCTTTTCCACTCATTCTTCCCTCATGCCGCGATTCGGGAACACCAATCGACTTAAGGTCTGGAAGAAAGTCAACACAAAACTCAATTACCTGCTCTGTTCCATAACCCTTGGAGATGCTTCCTTCTGTCCTAGCACGGTTGTGAACATATTTCTTTAAGACTCCGATGAACCTCTCAAAGGGGAACATATTGTGTAGAAACACATAACCGAGAATGGTAATCTCTTGGACTAGGTGAACTAGGAGGTGTGTCATAATATTGAAGAAAGATGGTGGGTACACCAACTCAAAGCTGACAAGACATTGGACCACATCTGTCTGTAATGCTGATAGACTTTCTGGATTGATTACCTTCTGAGAAATTGCATTGAGGAATGCGCATAACTTCACAATAGGTAGTCGAACATTTTCTGGTAGAATCCCCCTCAACGCAATCGGAAGCAATTGTTTCATCAGCACGTGGCAGTCATGAGACTTCAGGTTTTGGAATTTTTTCTCCGCCACTTTTATTATTCCCTTTATATTCGACGAAAAGCCAGACGGGACCTTGATACTACTTAGTGCTTCAAAAAAGATTTCCTTCTCTTCCTTGGTAAGAGCGTAGCTGGCAGGACCACCTTGAAACCGCTCAGGATTCTTGCCGTCTCGTCCTTTCGTGTGTTGCTGGTCCTGCCGTGCTTCAGATGTATCTTTTGACTTCCCATACAAACCAAAGAAGCCTAGCAGATTCACACAGATATTCTTCGTCAGGTGCATCACGTCGATCGCAGAGCGGACATCTAGGATTTTCCAATATGGTAGATCCCAAAATATAGATTTCTTCTTCCACATGGGTGCGTGTCCATCAGCGTCATTCGGAACAGCTTGTCTGCCCGCACCCTTTCCAAAGATTACTTTCAAATCCTTCACCATATCAAATACATCATCACCAGGTCGGAGGATAGGCGTCTCCCGGGTATCTGCCTCACCATTGAAATGCTTGCCAGCTTTTCTTAAGGGGTGCTTGCGCGGAAGAAAACGACGATACCCGAGGTACACAACCTTCTTACATTTATCCAGATATACACTTTTGGTGTCATCTAAACAGTGTGTGCATGCATTATTTCCCTTGTTTGTATGTCCAGAAATGTTACTAAGAGCTGGCCAATCGTTGATGGTTACGAACAACAGCGCTCGTAGGTTAAATTCTTTTTGTTCGTGCTCGTCCCGCACAGGTACACCTTCTTCACGCCACAACTGTAAAAGTTCATCGACTAATGGCCTTAGGTACACATCAATGTCATTGCCCAGTTGTCTCGGGCCTTGGATCCGCACTGGCATCATAATGAACTTCCTCTTCATGCACAACCAAGGAGGAAGGTTATAGATACATAGAGTTAAAGGTCAAGTGCTATGGTTGCAGCTCTACTCACTAAATGGATTCATGTCATCTGTACTTAGACCAAACCATAAGTTCCTTGCGTCACCTGCAAAGCGCGGGAATTTTCTCTCAATTTTTCTCCACTGCGACCCATCAGCGGGGTGTCTCAACATCTCGTCTTTCTTACGATCTTCCATGTGCCATCGCAAAAGTTTGGTATGCTCTTTGGTTCTGAACAAATGTTTCAACCATGGTATTATAGGAGCATACCACATCACCTTTGCAGGAACCCTCTTCCTGGGCGCTCACCCTCAACATCGCCAGGGTCGTTTGGTCTGATCTTACACCGCAATGCAGTGCATACCGTGCATTGTTCCAAATTCTCGTACTTCTCACTGCGGTAGAGGATACAGTCATTAATGCAGACATGTATATTCTCCACGTCTAATCCTAGGGGGCATACAACCTTCTTTGCTTGGTATGTACTGTCGGACAATTCATTATTTCTAGGAAGCTGATTCTTCACTATTTGCAGCAACTTTGTAAATCCGCTGTCAGTCACACCATTCTCGGCCTTCCATTGGAGCAATTCCAGTGTGTTGCCCAGCTTTTTCTGCCCATCTTCGCAATTTGGATACAACAATGTTTTGTGATCCTTTAACATCTGGTCGAAATTCACCCTCACCTTTTCAATCTTGCTTTCTGTCTTTGCATCCGTAATAGCCTGGCCAAGATCATCGGTGGGCTCATCCGGTGCCCGGTCTTCTACTTCTACTTCATCGTTATCTTCCATTCTAGTACCGGCACCGTATTCAGTGAACATGTCATGATAGTTGTCATAATTCTGTTCTTCTTCGTTGTCTTCCATCATAAGCCCTCTTTCTCCGTGCTTGGTCCAACAATTATAGCCTGGCATGAAACCGGATTGAAACAAGTGGAAGTGGATGACTCTGTGAGAAGAGTGTTCCTTCTGATTCCGACATACAGCACATGGACAACACATAAAATTATTCCGCTTGTTTGCCTGGGCCACCTCGAGAAAATAACCCACGCCTTTCATGAACGTGGCAGAGCGTTGGTCATCGTACATCCATTGCCGGTTCATCTGCATTATATGATTATTAATTAAAAACTATTACAGAACACCGTGAATAGACAAATGACCAATGTTACATCGGCAGATGAAAGGTTAAAGTTGGTACCTCGACCGAGGAGGAAAGAAGGACGAGAAAGCTTATTTAATTAAGTGTGGCTCGGACAAATTAAAACTTATTTGTTTTCTGCGAGCTGAGATGGCGTTATTATTCCGGGCATTTTATCGAACACCTCTTGTGCATAGGAGGGAAAAACAGGTGAGCACACACCACACAACTAGAATATGTCCTCCAAAGTGAGTGGCATGAGGAGAGAAGAGGGCTGGCAGGGTTTCTATAGTGGGTGTCTTTTGCCCCGGTTGGTGGCTCCAACCGGGGCAAAATACCCCCCACGACGCGCCCTACTCCTTGAGGGACTTTAGCCCCAGTTTGTGGCTCAAACCAACGAAAAAGACCCCCCCCCCCCACCACCACCACCACCACAGGCACTGCTCGCCCCGACCCCACTTCTGCAGTCTTTTGCACCGGGTGGTGGCCGAGCTGGGGCGAAAGGGGTGCTCGCCAGTGAGCAAAAGCCCCGTTTTCCACTAGTGTATGCCCGAAACCCGGTGAGAGAATGAGGAGTACAATAGCCGGAAACAATTCTCTAGGGAACACCAGTGATGTAAATAACTTAATATACAGAACCGAGGTTGGACCATTGAATCCATAGAGCCGCGGAAGCAGGCTATGGTATCCGAGGACACATTTCCCTCATATATACCTATTATCGTGAGTATACTTCACAGTAACAGTGTTTAATATTACTTTTTTATCCCATACATGTGTGCACAGCTGCATGTTAAAACTTTGTCGTGAAATGTTTTTCTCTATTGATTAAACCCATTAAAAGAACATAATGGTCCGGTAAACAAAAACATCATATACTTTAATAGATTTGTTATAAATCACCTTGCCAAGAGAAAATCTAGGTCTCTAGAGAAAAGAAAAACTATATCCTACATCCGTAATCCGGATCTAAGATATCAACTCCTTTTGTTGGAGTTGTTGTCATGCAAATAAGTGTTGCTACCAAATAAGGTCATTAGAGTCCACTATATTTATGTTTTAGTTTATTATTTATTCTTAATTTATAATTGCTTGTTAATTTAAAAACCAAAACAAATATTTTATATTTTTTATTGGTTTATGATGGTGCAGATTTTGCACTCGTTGGGATACCCCCCAAGAGGAGGGTGTGATGAGCACAGCGGTAGGAGTTTTACCCTTAGTTAAGAACCACGGTTATCAATCCAGTAGGAGAAAGAGGACCTTCGGAAGGTTGATGCCACTGACGGTGGTGATGCCTCACCGGTGTCAGCAACAACGTGGAACCTGCACACAACACAACCAAAATACTTTGTCCCAACGGTACAGTGAGGTTGTCAATCTCACCGGTCTTGCTGAGAACAAATATTAGACGTATAGTGTGGAAAATAATGTATGCTTGGAATAAGTAAAGAAAGCAGGAAATTGTGGTGGTTTGTTTAACATTATAGGAAAATGGACCGGGGTTCATAGGTTCACTAGTGGTGTCTCTCCATAAAGGATAGCATGCTGGGTGAACAAATTACAGCTGGGCAATTGACAAATAAAGGTTGCACCGTAGTGCACATTCGTGACATGATGACTACTATGATATTTAGTGCGGGCATTACAACAATATACATTGACCGCAATCCAACTTCTTCTATGACTAATAATCCATCCTCAGGTTATCATCCGAACCCCCTTAGGTATTAAGTTGCAAGCAACAGATAACTGCATTAAACAAAGTGTGTAATGTAAGCAATGATTATGCACGCGGGCACTCTCACCGCTGTTTTATCCCTAATGGCAACAACACATCCTCCCCCTTCACGTTTCTGTCACTCGAGCAGGGCGAAGAGGAGGCATGAACCCACTATCAAGCATAAATACACCCTCTTGGAGTCACTAGCAACTACTTGGCCAGAGCAACCACTAGCAACGGAAAGCATGCAAGATCACAAATAACAGATGCAATAAAGACTATAATCAACTTGGCATGAGTTCAATATTCATCGGATCCCAGCAAACACAGCACATAGAGTTACATAAGATCAATCTCGATTATGTTAGACAGCTCACGAGATCGAAACATGGAGGCATATGAGGAGGAGACAACCATCTAGCTACTGCTATGGACCCGTAGTCCAAGGATGAACTACTCACGCATCACTCCGGAGGCGGGCATGGTGATGTAGAGGCCTCCGGTGCTGATTTCCTCTCCGGCAGGGTGCCGGAGACAGCTTCAGAACCCCCCTAGTCTAGGGTTGACGGTGACGGTGGCTGCGGAACTTTTCATGGATTTTTTATCAGGTGTTTAGGGTTTTCCATCCGGGGGGAATAAATAGGCGAAAGGGCAGAGGCGGTGCCTTGGGCATCCCCAAGCTTAGGCTTTTCACTCTTCTTGGTCACATCATATCATCCTCTTCTCTTGACCCTTGAAAACTTCCTTCACACCAAACTTCTCATAATCTTCATTAGCAACGTTAGTGCAATTGAAATAATAAATTCACATGGTTCAGTTTCAACACAAGTATAACACTTAAAAACACATTAGCTACTTTCACAACTTCTTTTAAAACTCTTTTTCTCAAAAGAACACCAAAAGAAAGAGATTAAGATGCAAATGCAATAAATGGCAGAAATCTGTCAAAACAGAACAGCAGGTAAAGATTGATTTTTTTTCAAAAATCTTATGTTGCTCAAATAAAAATTTGGTCAACTAAGAAAAGTTGCGTATATAACTCAGGATTAAGCAAAAAAACTCAGGTCATTTTGAATTTTTTGTGATTTTTTACGGAATTAATTAACAGTGGACAACAGAAATCTGTTTCCTGCGCAGAAATCTGAAATATAGCCTCAACTTTCCACTAGAGGCTTTACTTGGCTCAACAAAAACACAAAAGAAAATATACAGGGGGTTTCTAAGGAAATATACAATACCCAAATGCAAAGCACACCAAAAAACGAAAGAAAACAGCGAAATAAAACGGGTTGTCTCCTGGTAGCGCTTTTTTTAACGCCTTTCAGCTAGGCATAAAAGGGCAACTCAAGTATTTTCAAGTGAAGAAGCATTCAAATCGAGATTTGACAATTCTTTAATAATGCATTGTATTTTATCTAAGTGAGTTTCAGAGGCTCCTCTCTTAGTACTTTTAGGCTTACTATCTTCATCAAATAAATTCTCAGGAACAATCCAATCAAAATTCTTTTCTTGGGATTCGTGCAGTGCCACTAATTTAAAGGGGATTGGTATTTTATCCTTGTTTTCATTATTAGATTCAGTTTTTTCTAGATCACCAACAATGTATACACATGAGACAAGCATATTAAAATGATCAAAGACTTTTCTAGCTTCTATAACAACATCTCCAAATTCTTTAAGCATAGTTTCTAAGTGAAGTTTATTTTCTCAACATCTTCAATGTTATTCAAGTTGAGGAACATATGTTGCATTATGGGATGGAGGTTAACAAACCTAGCTTCTAGCATGTGAACTAAAGAAGTTGCAGCAGTCTCGTAATTGGGAGCAAGTTCTACTATGGATTTTTCTCAAAGTTATCATGCTTACTAACACGATCAAAGAATTCTTTGATAGTGTCCTTTCCAAGTATAGAACCACTTCCTACCGGCAAATCTTTCAAGGTAAACTTAGGGAACAACATGATGAAAAATAACAACGTAGTGATAAAAATAACAACTAGAATGAGAACTAATTTTTTTTTGTTTTCAATATAGAGAAGTAAAGCAAGACAAAAATAAAAACAAGACAATAAACAAAATAAAGAGGTTGAGAGTGAGAGACTCCCCTTGCCAGAAGACTTCTTCCTCCCCGGCAACGGCGCCAAAAATTCCTTGATGCTTGCGGAGTTGATGATGTTGTTGGATACCCCAAGAGGAGGGTGTGATGAGAAAGCGGCAAGAATTTCCCTCAGTTAAGAACCAAGGTTATCAATCCAGTAGGAGGAAGAGGATCTCAGGAAGGTTGATACCACTAACGGTGGTGTTGGCGCTTCACCGGTGTCAGCAACAACGTGGAACCTGCACACAACACAGCCAAAATACTTTGTCCCAATGGTACAGTGAGGTTGTCAATCTCACCGGTCTTGCTGAAAACAAAGATTAGACGTATAGTGTGGAAAATGATGTATGCTTACAGTAAGTAAATAAAGCGGGAAATAGTAGTTGTTCGTTTAACAGTGTGGAAAAATGGACCGGGGTTCATAGATTCACTAGTGGTGTGACTCCATAAAAGATAGCATGCTGGGTGAACAAATTACAGTTGGGCAATTGACAAATAGAGGTTGCACCGTAGTGCACATATATGACATGAAGACTACTATGATATTTAGTGCGAGCATTACAACAATATACATAGAACAAAATCCATCTGCATTTATGACTAATAATCCACCCTCAGGTTATCATCTGAACCCCCTTAGGTATTAAGATGCAAGCAACAGATAACTGCATTAAACAAAAGTGTGTAGTGTAAGCAATGATTATGCACGCGGGCACTCTCACCGCTATTTTCTCCCTAATGGCAACAGCACATCCTCCCCCTTCACGTTTCTGTCACTCGATAAAGGTGGTGAGGAGGCATGAACCCACTATCGAGCATAAATACTCCCTCTTGGAGTCACTAGCAACTACTTGGCCAGAGAAACCACTAGCAACGGAAAGAATGCAAGATCACAAATAGCATATGCAAATAAAGACTATAATCAACTTGGCATAAGTTCAATATTCATCGGATCACAGCAAACACAACATATAGAATTACATAAGATCAATCTCGATCATGATAGGCAGCTCACGAGATCTAAACATGGAAGCATATGAGGAGAATACAACCATCTAGCTACAGCTACGAACCCGTAGTCCAAGGGTGAACTACTAACGCATCACTCCGGAGGAAGGCATGGTGATGGAGAGGCCTCCGGTGATGATCTCCTCTCCGGCAGGATGTCGTAAACAGCTTGAGAACCCCCTTGATCTAGGGTTGACGGTGATGGCGGCTGCGGAACTTTTCGGGGATTTTTGCTCAGGTGCTTAGGGTTTTCCATCCGGGGGGATTAAATAGGCGAAAGGGCAAAGGCGGTGGAGCTCCAGGGGCCCCACACCCATAGGTGGCGCGGCTAGGGGGACCCGCGCCACCCTATGGTGTGGCCCCCCTATTGCCCGTCTTTGACTTCTCTTCGGTGTTCTGGATGCTTCCGGAGAAAATAGGAACTTCGGGCTTTGTGGGGGGCAATTCCGAGAATGTTTCCAGAACAAATTTTCTGAAACCAAAAACAGCAGAAAACAGGGAACTGGCACTTGGCATCTTGTTAATACGTTAGTCCCAGAAAACGTATAAAAAATGCTATAAATAAGGAAGAAAATAAGTAGCAATTGACATAATATGATCATGGAGCATCAGAAATTATAGATACGTTGGAGACGTATCACTCCGCGGCAACGGCGCCAGAAAACTTTGTTGATGACTCACGTTGGTAGACCCCAAGTTCAAGGTGTGAAGAGTGCGGCAGCAAGTTTTCCCTCAGAAAAGAAACCAAGGTTGAATCGACCAGTAGGAGTACAAGCAATCTCTGAAGGTTGATGTAGCTGAGGAGGCAGGGCGCACTACCGGTTCAGCAGCAACATGGAAACTATACAACACAATCAAATTACTTTTACCCCAACGTAGCGGCGAGGTTATAAATCTCAACGGTTTTGTTGAACACAAAGAGATTAAACGTATGTGTGAAAAACAGTAGGAAAACAGTAGGAGCAGTATGAAAGCAGTAGGTGATTTATCACTATGAGGAAAAAGGACTGGGGTCCACAGTTCACTAGTGGTGTCTCTTCGTGAAAGATAAATAACAATTGTGGTGAACAAATTACAGCTAGGCAATTGACATAAATGAAGGTTGCACCATAGTGCATATGAAAGACAAAAAGATTACTATGTGATTCATGCGGGCATTACAACAAGATACAAAGACCGTTATCCAACTGCATCTATGACTAATAATCCACCCTCCGAATATCATCCGAACAAACGTTGGGTATTAAGTTGCAAGCAACAGATAATTGCAGTAAGCAAAGTGTGTAATGTAAACAATAACATCATCCTTAGACAAAGCATTGTTGTTTTCTCCCTAATGGCAACAGCACATCCTCCATCCGTCACGTTTCTGTCACTCGAGCACAGATGTAAAGGAGGCATGAACCCACTATCGAGCATAAATACTCCCTCTTGAAGTTACTAGCATATACTTGGCCAGAGCATCTACTAACAACGAAGAGCATGCAAGATCATAAATAACATAAGCATGAAGATAACATGATAGATTGATAATCAAAAGACATAGCATTCAACATTCATCAGATCCCAGCAAACACAACATGTAGCATTACATAAAGATGATCTTGATCATGTTAGGCAGCTCACAAGATCTAAACATGAGGTACAAAGTGGAGAGAACAACCATCTAGCTACTTCTATGGACCCATAGTCCAAGGATGAACTACTCACACATCACTTCGGAGGAGGGCATGATGGTGTAGACCCCTCCGGTGATGAATTTCCCTCTCGGCACGGTGCCGGGGAGAGCTCCAGAACCCTCCCGATCTCGGGATGACAATGACGGCGGCCTCTGGTGTTTTTCGGGGAAAAGTGGGATATATTTAGGGTTTACACCTCGGGGGGATAAATAGGCGAAAGGGCAGAGGCGGTGGAGGTCTGGTAGCCCCACATCACCCCTAAGACTTCCGGGCTTCGAATTTTCCAATTCCGAAAATATTTCCAGAACAACTTTTCTGAAACTAAAAACAACAGAAAACAGGGAACTGACTCTATGGCATCTTGTCAATAGGTTAGTCCATAAAATAGATAAAAATGACATAAAGTGTATAGAAAACATGTGGGAAATAACACGAAAACAACATGGAACATCATAAATTAGGGATACATTTACGACGTATCAGGCCCCGATCTACGTCTTCACCAACCGGATTTCATTTCCCCCTCATTTTCTTTAGGGGAACTAGTCTAGGGTTTCCTCTTGTGGAGAACCTAGACATCTTGTCTCTCTCTTAGTGATTCTTGTGATTGTTGGGAGCCCCCAATTTGGTTGTGGGTGTTTGCCCCAAACTTTTTTGTAAAGGACTCAATTCCCTCCTCAAAGGGGATCAATAGTGGAAGGTGGACTAGGCCTTTGTGGCGAGGTTCATCGGAGAATAGGGTGAGGCCTTTGTGGCGAGATCACCACTTAAAAAGGAGGAACTCGGGAATACATCGTGCCTCCGCGGGCTTCCTATCGGTTATCTCGTTCCCTTATCCTTTACTTGTGTTTGTATTGCATTTATTGTTGTACTTGTCATATAGGTAAATTCACCTTAGTTGCATTATCTAGAGAATTCACCTTTGTGTCAAGCCTAATCTTGAAGAAAAATTAAAATTGGTCGTAGCCCATACATTACTTTCAATATCTCCACCTGTAGCTTAGGAGGTCGCAGAATCGTTGAAAAACAAGTATATGTTTATGTAGGTCTCTACTAGCATCATGTTACATGGCCCTAGATAACAGGCATTACGCACACCGTAAACACATAATCCTATATACAATATTGAAAATACTCTCACACATAAGATCAAATAAGATAGGAAAAACACATATCACCAATTCCCTTCATCTCCCACGCCTCGGGGAATCTACTCACACATGAGAGAGTTAGAAAGCATGAACTCGATAATTCAAAGTGGAAGGTTCATATCTATATTACCGTAGCAAGCCAAAATAATTCTTGGATCAACAAACACAAAACTAGGAGTTAAATCTAAATGAGAGTTCTCAAAACCCTAATATTATTACAATGGTGATCTCAATCTATCTATGGAATGGTGGAATGGATGGTGTGGTGGATGATGTTAAGGAGAACGATCTCCGACAGGATCAGGCTGAGCTTCTCCTCTCTGGATCTCCTTCGTCTCCCTTCTAAGTCTTCTAGCGGCGACTGTCTATGTTTTTCGTCTCTGACCTCTTCACGACAGTTGTTCCTTTTGATGTGATGGAGGCGGTGGTGAGTGGTACGGTCGCTAGTGACCGTACCAAGGTCGTTAAAAGCTTCTGTGAATTAATTCTGAATTCCCTTTTTCCAGAATTGCTTGTTTGCCTCCCATTATCATTAATATGCATCATTTCCTTCCTTCTTAGTAATATTCCTGAAATATTCATGAAAAAATGAAACATCTCCAGACATAGCAATGTTTGGGTTAGTGTATGAGTGAAAAACGTATGAAAATCCAACAAAACACGGGGGAATGGTAGAGAAAATAACACCAAAAATAGAGCCATAAACTCCCCCAAACTTAGGACCTTTACTTGTCCCGAGTAATCTAACAAAGAAAACAAAAAGGAACATGTCTCTTAATAAGAAACTCAAAATAACTCAAGGTAATATGCCATTTCCCTTCTTCATAGTTCCTGTTGTTTTAGATAAAATGATAATAGAATTTCATTGGTTGCATCCTAAACACTCGATGCCTAACCGCACAATAATTCATTAACTGCAAGAATATGTTTTGCAATAATAGTTTCAAGATTTTAACAGGCTGCGAGGTACAATAAAAAACTCCTCTCTTTAGTGAGAGTAAAAAAAATTGATGCATGAATAATTATTCTTGTTAAAACATTGATGCAAAGCATGTACTTTCAATTTTCTCCTCGACTTTTAAAATTTCAAAATTAGATTTCATTGCCTTGCTATATTGTTATCAGAGTAAAACAAGTGAACAATGATTCGTGTTAAGATAACAAAGATTATAAGATCAATTATATTGCATGACGTAGTGATAGAGAACTACAATCATCTTTCCATTCATAACCGAGATGTGAGAGTGATACGTCCAAAATGTATCTACTTTTTCGAAAACTTTTGTTGTTGTTTTCCTCTAAACTTGTGAGTTTTGAATGCAACTAACACGGATTAACGTTGTTTTCAGCAGAATTGCATTGGTGTCTAATGTTTGTGCAGAAAATCAACTTTCGGGAAAATGCCCGGAAAAGGTCCCAATACTCCTATTTCACCCAAAGACCCCCGCGTCTAGAAGAAGAGATGGAGAGGGGCCAGGAGAGGCCCACACCACCTGGAGGGGCCCCCGTAGGCCGCGTCACCACATGTTGTGGCCGCTTCGGGCGCCCCCTCATGCCCTCTTTTCGACTACTCAACCCTCTTGACCTAAAAACATCGGGGAGTTCGTCATATTCCAGGGAAAAACACCAGATCGCCATCGCCATTTCGAAACACAATTCGGGGACAAGAAGTTCTTGTTGTGGCACCCTGCCGGGACGGGGATTCAGAGGATATCATCGCCATCATCATCGCCGCCACTTCTCCATCAACCATCCATGATTCCCCCATCCATGTGTGAGCAATCCCCACTGTAGGCTGAGAGGGATGGTAGGGATTGGATGAGATCGATCATGTAATAATTGCTAGATTGTTAGGGCATGTGCCTAGTATCCGTTGTTAGAGCTATCTATCGTTGTTGCAATTTTTATGCTTAATGCTTGTCACTAGGGCCCGAGTGCCATGATCTCAGATTTGAACATGTTATTGTTTCATGAAGATAATTGTGTTTTTTTAACTTACCTGCAAGTTGTTTACACATGTAATTGTCCGGAACCCGAGGCCCCAAAGTGACATAAATTGGGATAACCGGAGGGGATGGCTCTTATGTGAGGATCACGTGTGTTCACGGAGTGTTAATGCTTTGCTCTGGTGCTTTATTAAAATGAACACATTAATTACCAGTAGTTTCCCTTGAGGCCCCGCTACAAACGGGCTAGTAGGACAGAAGATGTTGTGCAAGTTTCTCATTGCGAGCACGTACGACTAAATACGGAACACATGCCTATGGTTACCTAGTACTTGGATGCTTTATTATTATCTATCTGCAATTTCCCATGTTATGATTATTATATGAACTATTTTCTCTATGGAACGACCGTTCATCCATCCCTATGCCTACAGTATTTTAATCCTGTTGTTTCCCACAATTGCTACCGCTGTTTCTATTTTATTCCCGGTGTTATTTTACTACTGCTATAAAACTGTTGCTACTGATAAAATGTTGCGAGCAAGTCTACTTCGAGGTGCAGCTGAATTGACAACTCATCTGTTAAGGCTTATAAATATTCTTTGGCTCCCCTTGTGTCGAATCAATAAATTTGGGTTCTACTTCCCTCAAATACTGTTGCGATCCCCTATACTTGTGGGTCGTCAAGACTATTTTCTAGCGCCATTGCCAGGGAGCATAGCTTTATTTATAATCTCACTTGAACTTCATATTGTTCGCTGCAAATTTTTCATCATGGGTAAAACTCGTGATGGGAGAGTCTCTATATTGCCATCCACTACAAGGAGAGGTACAACTCTGAACACCTCCGTTGCTCTTGATTCACCATCTGTAATGAGTAAACTCCTTACACCACCGCATTTACATGCTACACATGCTGATACTTTTGCCGAGTCTGAGAATACTTTTGATAATTTTGATGACGCTTCTATGATTCATTAGGTCCTTTCCTAGATGCCACAATTGCTAGATCTAAACAAATTGAAAACACTAAAATTCCTAATGAAAATCCTGGTACACCTGTTAGTTCACCTGAGTCTAGAGATAGGCCTAGGGATGATCTTGAGGAAAATTATATTGAACTTGATGATGACTTTATTGAAGAATGTCATTCTGCTAATAGTGCAAGTGCTATTAAGAATCTTCTTGCAAGACGTGTTGTTAGATATTAACTGTCTCTTGATGCTAAGTTTGCTACATCGCCCATAAACATTAAAGATAAGGATTATGATTTATCTCTAGATTTATCTTATATATCTATTGTTGAGGGAAAACCTTTTTGTGGTACTGAAAATTAGAGTGCTATAGGACATATGAATGAGCTCTCATCTTTGAGTAGCTTATTTTCTGATGATAATAAGAAACGCAGTTACTTTGTTGTTAAATTTTTTCTTTCTCATTGAAAGATGAAGCTAAAACTTGGTTTAATAATTGGTCACCTAGATCTATTGATAGTGCTATTGGTTTGTCTAATGCTTTCTTTCAGAAATATTTTCCTGCTAGTGATCAACATGCTGATTTGCAAAGAATCTTTAACTTTACGCAAATTTAAAGAGAGAAAATGCCTGAATCTTGGGAAAGATTTTGTTCTTTACTTAGAGCTAGTCCTGGACATCAGTTATCTAAGAATGAATCCTTGATATATTCTATAATGGACTAACTGTTGAATCTAGGACATACCTGGATAGTTGTGCTTGTTGTGTTTCAGGAAAAGAACTCCTAAAGAAGCTGAGGAATTACTGGCTAAAATAAGGAAAAATCATGATGATTGGACTGTACCTAAACCTACACCAACACCAAAGAAGAGGGGAATAACTGAATTAAATGATGAAGTGATGAAGGAAGACAAGAAATCTCTTAAAGAGAAGGGTATTAAATATGAAGATGTGAAGAAGTTAGCACCTATAGAATAATTATGTAAGCTAATTCCTCACCCATCTACAGTTGATGTACACTCTCTCCAATATTTTGATAATAGAGATATTCCCTATTCTAAACCACCTGATCAATGCCTTGATGAACTTGATAATTTCATTGTTAAGCAAGATAACTTCAATATGAGGGTGCAGAATCATCTAACGGTAAATTCTAGAGATATTGATAATTTGCATGGTATTATAGAGAGAACCTCTAATGATGTTAAAATGCTTGTCAAACATTTCCATATGGTTCAAACTCAAATTGATCAACTCATTAAGGTGCAGAAAGATTTGCTAGTTAATTCTTCTAGAGAAAAATATGTTTATGAAATTAAAACTAGAAGTGGTGTTTCTACTCAGGATCCTTTGTATCCCGAGGGGCCTCCTAAAAGAATTGAACAAGATTCTCAACAAGATAAACACAATAGTACTCCTTCTAAGAAAAAGATGAATAAACACAAAACTTATGTATAATCTCCTAAACCCAGTAAAGATCCTAATAGTATATCTATTTCTGATGCTGAAACTAAAAGTGGTAATGATAAGAGTGATGCTTCTGATAAAGAAGAAATTGAACTTGAACCTGAAAAGCAAACTAAAAATTCAAAGTAAACTAAGGATGATTTCATTGCTAATAAACATGGTAATGAGAGAGAACACTGGGTACAAAAATCAATGCCTTTTTCTAATAAGAAACATAAATCAAAGGAAGAAGAACATTATAACAAGTTCTGTGAGTGGATGAAACCTTTATTTTTGCAAATTTCTTTAACTGATGCTATTAAATTGCCTCCTTATTCAAAATATATGAAAGATATTGTCTCTAACAAAAGGAAGATTCCTAATGAGGAAATTTCCACTATGCTTGCTAATTACTCTTTTAATGGTAAGGTTCCAAAGAAGCTTGGAGATCCTGGTATACCCACTATTCCATGCCCCATTAAAAATAATTATGTTAGAACTGCTTTATGTGATCTCGGAGCAAGAGTCAGTGTTATGCCTTTTTCTCTCTATAAGAGACTCTCTCTGGAAAAATTGATACCAACTGATATATCCTTGCAAATAGTTGATAAATCTACTGCTATTCGTGTTGGTATTTGTGAGAATGTTCCTGTTCAAGTGGCTAATAATTGTTTGATATTAACTGACTTTGTTGTGTTGTAAATGCCTGAAGATGATAATATGTCTATTATTCTTGGGAGACCTTTTCTTAACATTGCATGGGTTGTTATTTCTTGCAACCAAGCAAAAGTAACTTTTAATGTTAATGATAAAGCGCACATAGTTTATTTTCCAAAGAAGATTGACAGGAAATATGGTCTAAATTCAATTGAAAATATTGAGACCATCAATATTGGAGAATTTTATTGTCCTATTCAAATGACACAAAATGAATATGAAATTGTTATGATTGGGACTATGTCTATCAAAGTTGAGGTAACATAATCATTTAGTGAAATGCAAAGTTTTACTTCATGTAAATTGTTTTGGTAAATAGACTTGATCAACCTTCTTAACAAAGTAATTTTGAATGAAGAAAACAATGTTTTCAATTTTGTTTTCACCATGTTCACCTTTGTTTTCACCATGTTTACTTTGTTTTCACCATGTTTACTTTTGTTTTCACCTTGTTACACATGTTTTCACCATTCACAATTTGTTTTCACTACTTTCTCCTATGTTTTCACTGGTTATTTCCATATTAGAGTGTCTTAGAACTTATGTAGAATTGGTTTTGGTTTTGTTTTCCATCATTCCATAATCATTTTCCTAGTTTATAATCAGTTATCAAATTCTGAAAATACCTCGAAAATAAAGTTTATCAAAAAATTCCAGAAAAATTATATTAATTTTTTACGTTAAAAATGGGGCAAAGAGGCACCTGGGGAAACCTAGGGGGACCCACCATGCCTCCACACCACCTGGTGGTGCGGGTGACCTCCAGGGCGCGCCAACACATGGTGTGGGGCCCTTGGCCCTCCACTTGCTCTCCTTCCTGCCAAACACTCCTATCTCCACCAACTCAACACCATTCCTCAAACCCGTGTTCTTGTTGTTCTTCCTCGTGAATTTTTTATCTTCTTGCTCAGCCCATCTTTGTTGATGAAATTTCGAGCATTTGTTCACTGGTATGTGACTCCGCTGATTATCCAAGTAGAATTTTTTTTAGTGGAGTATTTCTTTAGTATTTTGGTACTGTAGGTGACATGTTATGTGAGTTTTCAATGCTTGTTTAATGTGAAAATAAATTAGTTTTGATGCATGTATAGCCCTCTCACAAGTCTCTATAGTAGTTTCTTTCATATAGTTGCTCCAAAATCATTTTTATGATATGTGTTAAAAAAAATTCAAAAATGGAGGGGAATGTACACCAAATTGACCAGCAAGAATTGGACTTGCATGAAGTCACGAGAGTCCATCGTGAAGAGAGTGTATTCCCTTCAATTTATCCATGCTATGAATTTATGAATGCTGCTGGGATTTTGCAGGATTTCCAAACTCTAATCTCTAATGCAGGTTTGGAATATTTTGTAGAAGGTGAACTAGCCAATTTGTTAAACTAACCATGTATGTGGTACATGATTTTAGTTTCAGTTGGGCCTCACCTAACCCCATGGTGCACTATAAAAATTTATAATAAAACGGTCAACTTGCCCTTTGATGATTTTTGTGCAGCCATTAAGGTGCCTTAGTGGGGGTCGTGTGAGAAGATAAGAGGGAAGCCTAAGCCACTAATGGGCTTATATAAAGACATCTGCCAGGGGAGAAGCTTCTCGGATGAGAGCGGTAAAATTCGAAATATTCAACTCCCATCTATTTGATATTTTGCCTATTTCATTGCCAAGTGTGTTCTAGCTAGGGAAACTGCAAACAAGTTATCTGCTTATGATTTAGCTTTCATCACAGCTGCCTTGAAATGTGATAGGACTTATAATTTTGGTGCTTTGATAGCTTTCCATCTTGCTGCTAACTGAGAGAAAGGGGGAATTTGTGGTGGTCTTATTGCCTCTCGTTTATTAGCCTTGCATGGTGTGGTTTCACACCATTTAGATCTCCAGTTTCCCGTAGAGAGGCTTGACATTAGTTCTATGATAAAACATAAATTTGTTTCTACTTGGGCTAACTTGAGTAACTTATCATATGAAAAATCCTTCTTCAAGAAATTAGGGTGGAGAGTATCTAAATATGATTGATTAGTCCAATTGCCTGCACCTCTTTTGTTTAACCTTAATGTCAGGGAAGGATGGTCACTCTCAGAGAGTGACATTGATGCATATATAGAGGAGCATCGCCAACATGTAGAGGATGTTGTAGAGGGGGATGAAAATGATTTCGTCCAGCCCTCTGACATTGCGAGGTTTCTGTACCAGCACCCTGGTTATGATTATGAGCATGCTTCTTCTTCTTCTTCATGGGGGCCTGGTTACGATCATTTTAGGGATGACCCACCAGCTTGGAGTTTCTACCCGCGTCGAGATTGATCTCCACTTAGGTCAAAAGCCTAAGCTTGGCGGGAGGTATGCCGACATCACACTCATTTACATATCATGTTTCTGTTGGTTCTTTGTATATCCATGTTTTCTGTTTCTTTCTTTTCTTTGGTTTTGCTTGTTTAGTTTTTATTTTCCAAAATGCAAAAAGACCAAAAACATTTCTGTTGTTTCTCTTTATTTGTTTATTTAGTTTCTTTAATTATTTTGTTTTGCTTTCAAGTTTTAGTTTGTTATTGAAAAATCCAAAAAGATTTTGCTTTGTTTGCTTGTTTCCTTCTGTTCTTGTTTTCAATTCGAAAACCCAAAACTACTTGTTGTTCTTCTTTGGTTTTGTAAAGTTTGCTGCAAAGTTCAACAGTCTTCCGTGACTCCATTGGAGCTTGGTTATTATTTCATATCATTCAAGCCACACAAGTGAAGAGCAATAATGATGATCTACGACAATTCAAGTTGTGGTAAGAGCCTGGTATGAACTCTATTTGTTTTCATTTTTGTACATATACTCATCCATGTGGACATGCTTAGTTTTTTCGTGTAAGATGTATGTTATTTAATGGATGCTTAGTAGTTCGTGCTCTCTTATGATCAGTGCCAACTTCTAATAGTAGATAGCATGTCATATAAATGTTTGCTTGCATTGTTTTATTCATAGAAGGGTATGACATTGTGGTATCTTGCTCTGAATGTTTCACTTGAATTTACTTGGCACATGCTCACGCATGCATAAGACTGAAAACAAAAAGTCAATTAAGCCTTGATGATTTATTTTGCCTCAGAGTATTTGTATCACTTTTATGCCCCCGTTAATTTTATTCTACCGCAAGCATAATTATGACGGTTACTGCTCTCTTGATTGTCACTCCCAGTCTATTTCTAGCCTTCACTTGTACTAATTATGAGCTCTACTCGTGCATCCAACTCCCAAAAAAACCAAAGTTTGCCAAATGTGTCCACCATACCTACCTATGTGTGGTATTTAACCGCCACTCCAAAGCAAATTGCTCGTGTGCTACCTTTAAAACCTTCAAAATTATACTTGTTTTGTGCCCCTGTTTTAGCTCATGAGGACGCAGGTAGACGATCTTTATCTCACTTTTTTATTAGACTTTACACACATGGACTAGTGGCACATCCGCTTATCCAATTGCTATAAGAGCTGGCAACGGGGTGCCCAGCCCCAAAATGTAGTTATTACAATTCTATTCACTCTTTTTCCCTGATTTATCAGTTAAAGCATAATTGTGTAAACAAAAGAGAAGAGGGATGATCTACTCACCCCGGTAGAAAGAACTTCCTTCAATGGGAGACGCTCTTGTAAAGTCTAGTTAACTTGTGATGTACTGTATTGTCTGTTTGCTATTCGTTGACACAGACATACACCTCTCTCAAAATTGTTTTCAATACCTCCGTTTAATCAAATAAAAAGCTCAAGCACATGAGTTAATCCCTGCGCCCATGTTATGATTATTATAAGAACTATATTCCCATGCAACGCTCGTTCATCCATCCCTATGCCTACAGTATTTTAATCCTGTTGTTTCCCACAATTGCTATCGCTATTTCTATTTTATTCTTGATGTTATGTTACTACTGCTACTTCTATAAAACTGTTGCTACTGATAAACCGTTGCGAGCAATTCTACTTCGAGGTGCATCTGAATTGACAACTCATATGTTCAGCCTTATAAATATTCTTTGGTTTCCCTTGTGTCGAATCAATAAATTTGGGTTTTACTCTCCTCGAAGACGGTTGCGATCCCCTATAATTGTGGGTCATCAAAGAGTCAAGTTTTGAGCTGAAAAATTATAACGTTTCCGTTACAAGATCTCCTCTACTCATAACCGATATCCAGGATTTCCCCTGGGTAGATCATTCATACCATCACTCATGGTAAATTGCTCATTGGTCAGCGGAGTAGTGGTGTTAGTCAAAAATAAGATGAGTACCCATGGGCTCTCAATGAATTTAATGATTGAAGTTGATTTTTCATATAATAACACCAAGCTGTTCACAAGTAATTATCACCATTTTAACAATAAAAATTTAATATTTCAATATCACAACATGGAGGATAAATAAAAGTCATACTTCAACAACAATGAGCAATATTCCTTTCTTTTTCTTCAGCTCATTCACAAAAGATGATCAATAAAATTTTCTAAACTAAAGATAGTGCATCATTTATCAAGTTAAAAAATAGTGAGACTAGCATTGAAGGAAATATTCTTAGAACTAACGAACTAGACGGGGAACAAGTTCTAGGTGCGACCAAACAAATAATAATATCATCATATTTAATCTTGCAAGAGCTAGGAAAATGAGAGTGCCATACCTCCTCTTGCTAGTTTGGTGCCTTGTTTGATCCATCTTCCATTTTCTTTTCTTGGCTACCTCACACGAGCTAAGATTCTTTGTTAAACAAAAGCTAAAACAAAAACAAAGAGAAAGAAAAGGAGTATATATAAAAGATCTAACTTATTTTTTGTGGTTTTCAATAAGAGAAAGAACAAATAAAAGGGTACTCTAATTTTTTGTGTGTTTTTTACAAATGCAATAATAAACAAACTTCTCTATTTTTTTGTGTTTTTGAATAAGAATGGAAGTGCTGAAATTAAACAAGACAAACAAAGCAAAAACAAAAATAAAAACAGGAAATAAGCATGAACGCAAAAGTGTGGAGTATTTTCACCTCCCCCAAGCTTAGGATTTTGGACTAACTGGGCTACTGGTGTCTCCATGTGGTGGTGAGTTCTGTCCCCACAAGTTCATGAAGTTGGTGAAGCTCGTGCTGAGGTAGTCACCCACTCGTCCCACAAGCTCGGTGTACTATGTGCGGTCAACAAAGTTACCTTGTCCTTGTTGTGGCGGTGGCGGTGCTTGGTACCCCCATTCACCCCACCCGCATCCTTGTTGCCGGTGGTGCTCCTCTTAGGCAGCATAGTGCTCCCATTTTTGTTTTTCAGCAGGCTCATGCGGCTCCAATCCAGCTTCTTGGCAAGCTACTTGGTACAACTTGCGGTCTATCAGTGCTCCTCTGCCCTGCAAGGAAAAACCATGTGGAAAAGTCAAGGCAACTGAGTTCCTCGTCGCCATTATCACTAGAAAAGCATATACGAAAATGGTAGGTGTTACGGTTGGCAGGGTTAATCTTCAAATAACCATCATAAACTAAATAATGGGGGTCAATCAAAGTGGTACCTACAAAAGGTGCACTGTTACCAAACTATAACCCCTCTTGTATAAAAATGTGAGTAAAAAGTCCGCTGCAACAAATTTTTCCCTTGGTCTTTGACTGCTGGCGGTGAAAGTGTTGGATAAGAAGTGCACCATAATTAACATGAACAGGTTTGTCGTGGGGTTTTCACGGTAAGTGTCCTCATGTGAGAAATATATTGTGAGGCTATTGCTATTGAGCGAAGCTTCGAAATGGTTGCGGCGGAAACGAGAGACGTGAGTTTACCCAGGTTCGGCCCCTCTATTGAGGGTAAAACCTACTCCTGCTTTCTTACTATGGGAAATAAGGTCTCGATTACAAAGGGTGATTCCGGCTCTCGATATCTCGAGCTACCTTTTTATCAACTTAGAATCTGTCTCTATACGTCCTTGGACCTCGCCTTATATAGTGGACGAGTGCCCTAGGTTACAAGGGGATCCGGGTTGTTCCCGTGATCGGAGTCCTAGACTACTCCGGTTCCCAGACGTTCCATCTGGTTTATTCCAAGACCCGAACGTTCCGTCCGGCCTTGGGCCGCTCCTTAGGTCTTGGGCCTCCGGGTATTCAAACCCGAACGACGGGCCGGTTCCTCCACCTTTCTGAGTTATACTTAAGTTAACCCGGATCTTCTTCTGCTGACTGGTACTTATCCAGCTCCTCCCGATATAAACCGGATCGAGCATTATGAACCGGCATGAGGAGAATCCGGTTCATGTGGGTGGAAAGTAAGGCTCCTCCTTACTTATTCCCCCAACATTAGCCCCCAGGTTAACATGAGCTCTTAAGTTAAAACTTACGATGTTCATGTTAAGCTATTTTTGGAAATAACTTAAACACTATTTGTTAGTTCAAGAAATAATCTTCTGGAATATCCGATCCGGATTATACGGGTTTAATCATCATCACCAGGATCATATCTTTCCGTTTTTCTGAAAAGATAACTCCGCATTTTTATCACCAAGATCTCAGGAACCGAAAAGATTTTGGTTTATCCTGCATTTTTCTCCACGTATTTTCATCAGAAAAAATCTTCATCTGTAGATCCAATCTCTTCACATCTTTCCCGTAAAAAGGTTAATCCCGAGGGTACTTTGTGTAAAAATACCCAATTAACCTAGGGTTTAGGCCCCCGCCTATAAATAGCCTCCTAGTACGGCCCAGGGTCATTTGCACCCCGCGCTCTCCACTTCTTCTTCTTCCTCCGAACAGAGTTCGAGAGCTCCATTTTCATCGTCACGCCGCCACGGCCGGAGCTTCGTCGGTGTTCGTTGCAAGATGGTGAAGGAGAAGAGCCTAGCGACCAAGGCCGAGGGATGATGCAAGTAAACTGGTGCAAATCAGAGATGACCCAGGGCCGGCTGACTGAGATGGAGGATTCTGGTTTACTCCCGAAGAACATATCCTCACGGGCCCCATGAATTGAGATCCGGTCTGAGCCTGGGCCGGATGAGGTAATAGTCTTCGAGGCCCGCATTCTCCGTGGGTTTCGTCCTCCCGAGTCTCATTTTTTCCACCGGCTCTTGAGCTATTACGGTCTCCACCATCAAGATCTTCCCCCAAATTCTATTCCTAATATTAGCAACTTCGTTGTTCTCTGTGATGATTATTGATGCACTTTTTTGGGAACCCCAAGAGGAGGGTATGATGAGCACACCAGTAGGAGTTTTCCCCTTAGTTAAGAACCAGGGTTATCAATCCAGTAGGAGAAAGAGAATCTTCGGAACGTTGATTCCAGTGACGGTGGTGTTGGCGCTTCACCGGTGTTAGCAACAACGTGGAACCTGCACACAACACAACCAAAATACTTTGCCCCAGCGGTACAGTGAGGTTGTCAATCTCACCGGTCTTACTGAAAACAAAGATTAGACGTATAGTGTGGAAAAACAGTTTATGCTTGCAGAAAGTAAAGAGAGTAGGAAATTGTTGTGGTTTGTTTAACAGTGTGGAAAATGGACCGGGGTTCATAGTTTCACTAGTGGTGTCTCTCCATAAAAGATAGCATGCTGGGTGAACAAATTACAGCTGGGAAATTGACAAATAGAGGTTGCACCGTAGTGCACAATATGACATGAAGATTACTATGCTATTTAGTGCGGGCATTAGAACAAGATACATAGACCGACATCCATCTGCATCTATGACTAATAATCCACCCTCAGGTTATCATCCGAACCCCCTTAGGTATTAAGTTGCAATCAACAGATAATTGCATTAAACAAAGTGTGTAATGGAGGCAATGATTATGCACGCGGGCACTCTCACCATTGTTTTCTCCCTAATGGCAATAGCACATCCTCCCCCTTCACGTTTCTGTCACTCGAGCAAGGCAACAAGGAGGCATGAACCCAGTATCGAGCATAAATACTCCCTCTTGGAGTCACTAGCAACTACTTGGCCAGAATAACCACTAGCAACGGAGAGCATGAAAGATCACAAATAACATATGCAATAAAGACTATAATCAACTTGGCATAAGGTCAATATTCATCGGATCCCAGCAAACACAGCACAAAGAATTACATAAGATCAATCTCTATCATGATAGGCAGCTCACGAGATCTAAACATGGAGGCATATGATGAGAAGACAACCATTTAGCTACAGCTACGAACCCGTAGTCCAAGGATGAACTACTCACGCATCACTCCGGAGGCAGGCATGGTGATGTAGAAGCCTCCAATGATGATCTCCTCTCTGACACGGTGCCGGAAACAGCTTCAGAACCCCATGATCTGGGGTTGACGGTGACGGCGGCTGTGGAACTTTTTCGGGGATTTTGATAAGGTACCTAGGGTTTTCCATCCGGGGGGCTTAAATAAGCGAAAAGGCAAAGGCGGTGGAGGCCGGGGGGCCACACCCGTAGCTGGCGCGGCCCCCCTGCTGCCCCTCTTTGGCTCCTCTTCGGTCTTATGGATGCTTCCGGGGAAAATAGGACTTCCGGGCTTCGAATTTTCCGATTCCAAGAATATTTCCAGAACAACTTTTCTGAAACTAAAAAACAGCAGAAAACACGGAACTCGCTCTGTGGCATCTTGTTAATAGGTTAGTCTGGAAAATCGATAAAAATGACATAAAGAAGGGAGAAAACATGTAGCAATTGGCATAATATCATCATGGAGCATCAGAAATTAGGGATACGTTTATGACGTATCAAGCATCTCCAAGCTTAGTTCCTACTCGTCCTCGAGTAGGTAAACGATAAAACAATAATTTCTGAGGTGACATGCTACTAACATAAACTTGATCAATCTAATGTAAAAGCATATGCATGCTGAGATCATAGAACTTTAAACATAGGCATGATAAATAAAACTTTAATAATAAATCATAGCAGTTACTTTGCATCACGAAGAGTAACTCAAATAAAGGATCATGAATAATAATGCAAAGAAAGGTAAACGTTTGTTTCAGGTATAGAGAAAGCATGGCAAAGTGGTATTTCGATAGTCCTTAAGAGTGGGGTAAAACATAAATGCCAGGATACCTTCAAAGTTCAAGAGGAAGACTAGAACAAATAATTTAAGAACAAATAATATCACATCATGAAGTAATTATTGATGCTTATGGGACAAATGCACATAGAACTCAGAATGGCAAAAATGCTCTCTCAACTGTGCATAAAGTTAGAAAATGGAGACTCAACATAAAAGTAAAAGAAAGGCCCTTCGCAGAGGGAAGCAGGGATCACTCATGTGCTAGAGCTTTTATTTTATTAAACAGAGGTATTAAAAGTTTGACATTTGTGGAGGAATGTCTATATTTTGGGAGATGTATGCTAATGTCAACGAATGGTAAACAGAAAATACAGTACGTCACAAGTAAACTGAATTCACAAGAGCGGCTCCCATGATGAAGGATGCAACTGGTGTAGAAGGTCATCCCTATTTCTCTTTTGTTTACATAATTATGCTTTGATTGATAAATCAGGGGCAAAAATAGTGAAGAGAATTTGTTTATATTAATTTGGGGTTGGGCACCCCGCTGCCAGCTCTTCTATCATTTGGATAAGCGAATGAAGCCACTAGTCCAGGGTGTGAAATCCAATCAATAATTGAGATAAATATTCTCTATTTACGTTCTCATGAGCAAAAACAGAAACATAAAGCAGGAGTAATTTTGAAAGTTTTAAAGGTAACACATGAGCAATTTACTTCGGAATGGCAGTTAAATACCACATGTAGGTAGGTATGGTGGACACAATGGGAATTTTTTTGGTTTAAGGGAGTTTGGATGCACGAGTAGAGCTCATACTCAGTACAGGTGGAGGCTAGCAAAAGACTGGAAGCGACAAATCAAGAGAGCATAAGAGCCATAATCATGCATAGCAACATAAGCATCATTAATTAAAACATAAGCAGTATCACAAGTTCAAAAACTAAGTGGTCATGGAGGCTATTCGTGACTGGTTTGTAGTCATAAACATGGTGTGAGCATGCGTCAAGTCAACCAAATAAAACATTCGAAAGAGAATACCATATATTGATGCTTTACTATGACAAGAACAACTTATGAATCTTTCAATACATATTAAACACTCTAAGCTATTTGAGGCTAATCATGCTAATAAATAACCACAAGGCTTTAAAACTAAAATAACATTTAGCATGGCATGAAAAAGTCCTAGCCATAGTCTATACAAGCTTCTACTAGTACTGTAATAAATTCTACTTCAAGCAACAATTTTCTTTTGTTTCTCCCAAAAAGCACCATACAAAACATGTTTGAACAAAAATAATCTTTATGATACAGAAATAAAACATGAGAGTACTCACATAACACTACTAAAACTAACAACTCTAATAAGAGATGCATGCAAAACAGGAGCTGAATAGGCAAACAAAGACTAAAAATACAACGTATTCTCATGAAAAAGCGGAGCGTGTCACTCTCCAATAAAAGAATGCTGGGGCCCAACCAAGATTATTATGAAAATAAAATCAAACTGAAAGCAAAAGCAAAAGCAAACTGAAAGCAAAAATAAAAGACGCTCCAAGTAAAACACATAAGATGCAACCGAATGAAAATATAGTTTCACTAGAAGTGACCTGATAATTTATTGATGAAGAAGGGGATGCCTTGGGCATCCCCAAGCTTAGACGCTTGAGTCTTCTTAGAATTTGCTGGGATGTATCACCGGGGCATCCCCAAGCTTAGGCTTTTCACTCTTCTTGGTCACATCATATCATCCTCTTCTCTTGACCCTTGAAAACTTCCTTCACACCAAACTTCTCACAATCTTCATTAGCAACGTTAGTGCAATTGAAATAATAAATTCACTTGGTTCAGTTTCAACACAAGTCTAACACTTAAAAACACATTAGCTACTGTCACAATTTCTTTTAAAACTCTTTTTCTCAAAATAACACCAAAAGAAAGAGATTAAGATGCAAATGCGATAAATGGCAGAAATCTGTCAAAAACAGAACAACGGGTAAAGATCGATTTTTTCAAAAATCTTCTGTTTATCAAATCAAAAAGTAGTCTTCTAAGAGAAGTTGCGTATATAACTCAGGATTAAGCACAAAAAATCTCAGGTCATTTTGACTTTTCTGCGATTTGTAACGGAATTAACAGTGGACAGAAGAAATCTGTTTTCTGCGCAGAAATCCAAAATATAGTGTCAACTTTCCACTAGTGAATTTACTTGGCTCAACAAAAACACAAAAGAAAAGATACAGAGCGTTTTACAAGAAAATATACAACACCCATGTGCAAGCACACCAAAGAAAACAAAGGAAAACTGAATGAAAACAGAGAAATAAAACGTGTTGTCTCCCGGTAGCGCTTTTCTTTAACGCCTTTCAGCTAGGCATAGAAAATCAAGTCAAGTATTTTCAAGTAAATAAGCATCATCTATACCTTCATATAAACCATTATTTGCATAAATAGGAACTTTAGAAGTTTTTGAAGATTCAACATGAATGTCACTCTTAGTCTCATTATTGTTTTAGCAATTTTCAACACATATTGAGATTTGGGTTTAGCCATCTTAGGAGCATACATAAATCTTTGCTCCTTTCCCACAAAGGCTTTCTCCTTTTTGAATTTGATAGATGAAAAGGTTGAGATTAAAGTTCCCATGTCCTCCTCTAGTTTACCAATCCTAAAACTATGATTATCATGAGTGTTGCTACCTTCTAGAGCAGTGATTCTTTTATCAATAGTAACTAGTAATTCATTAACTTTGCTAGCATTATTAAGGAAGATTGATAAGTTCATTTCCAAAGATTTTAGTTTAGCAATAACATCCTCCAAAGTGATCTCAGTTTTAACAGTTGTAATGGGGGGGGTGCTCCTACTAAACTTTCAATCAAATTGCAGGCTTCCAAAGCAGGAGTTCCTAGAAAATTTCCACCCGTAAGAGTATCTAACACATGCCTATATCAGCCAGAAATACCAACATAAAAATTTCTCAGGAGTACCAAGGTAGAATATTTTTTGTGCACCTATTATGAGCATCATTTATTCTATACCAAGCATCTTTTAAACTTTCTCCCCCTGGTTGCCTAAAAGAACGAACATCTACTTCAGGAATACTCATTTTAGCAGAATAAAAGCAAGCAAATAAATAACAGCTATGAAGTAAACTATTTTTTTTTGTGTTTTTGATATAGAGAATAATAACAAGACAAAAATAAAAACAATACAAAAAACAAAATAAAGAGGTTGAGAGTGAGAGACTCCCCTTGCCAGAAGACTTCCTTCTCCCCGGCAACGGCGCGAGAAAAATCCTTGATGCACTTTGTTGGGAACCCCAAGAGGAGGGTATGATGAGAACAACGGTAGGAGTTTTCCCCTTAGTTAAGAACCAGGGTTATCAATCCAGTAGGAGAAAGAGAATCTTCGGAAGGTTTATGCCACTGACGATGGTGCTGGCGCTTCACAGGTGTCAGCAACAACGTGGAACCTGCACACAACACAACCAAAATACTTTGCCCCAACTGTACAGTGAGGTTGTCAATCTCACCGGTCTTGCTGAAAACAAAGATTAGACGTATAGTGTGGAAAAATAGTGTATGCTTGCAGAAA
This sequence comes from Alopecurus myosuroides, assembly GCA_028641055.1. NCBI lineage: Eukaryota > Viridiplantae > Streptophyta > Magnoliopsida > Poales > Poaceae > Alopecurus > Alopecurus myosuroides. Next base: position 721,428,561 of record CM054057.1, read on the forward strand.
GTAACGAGAGCAGGAAATTCTTGTGGTTTGTTTAACAGCGTGGAAAATGGAATGGGGTTCATAGTTTCACTAGTGGTGTCTCTCCATAAAAGATAGCATGCTGGGTGAACAAATTACAGCTGGGCAATTGACAAATAGAGGTCGCACCGTAGTGCACAATATGACATGAAGATTACTATGCTATTTAGTGCGGGCATTACAACAAGATACATAGACCAACATCCATCTGCATCTATGACTAATAATCCACCCTCAGGTTATCATCCGAACCCCCTTAGGTATTAAGTTGCAAGCAACAGATAATTGGATTAAACAAAGTGTGTAATGTAAGCAATGATTATGCACGAGAGCACTCTCACCGATGTTTTCTCCCTAATGGCAACAACACATCCTCCCCCTTCACGTTTCTGTCACTCGAGAAAGGCAACAAGGAGGCATGAACCCACTATCGAGCATAAATACTCTCTCTTGGAGTCGCTAGCAACTACTTGGCCAGAATAACCACTAGAAATGGAGAGGATGCAAGATCACAAATAACATATGCAATAAAGACTATAATCAACTTGGCATAAGGTCAATATTCATCGGATCCCAGCAAACACAGCACAAAAAATTACATAAGATCAATCTCGATCATGATAGGCAGCTCACGAGATCTAAACATGGAGGCATATGAGGAGAAGACAACCATTTAGCTATAGGTACGAACCCGTAGTATAAGGCTGAACTACTCACGCATCACTCCGGAGGCAGGCATGGTGATGTAGAAGCCTCCGGTGATGATCTCCTCTCCGGCAGAGTGCCGGAAACAGCTTAAGAACCCCCCCTGATCTGGGGTTGACGCTGATGGCGGCTGCGGAACTTTTCGGGGATTTTGATCAGGTACCCAGGGTTTTCCATCCGGGGGGCTTAAATAGGCGAAAGGGCAAAGGCGGTGGAGGCCGGGGGCCCCACGCCCATAGCTGGTGCGGCCAGGGAGGCCACGCCACCCTATGGTGTGGCCCCCCTGCTTCCCCTCTTTGGCTCCTCTTCGGTCTTCTTGATGCTTCCGGGGAAAATAGGACTTCCGGGCTTCGAATTTTCCAATTCCGAGAATATTTCCAGAACAACTTTTCTTAAACTAAAAAACAGCAGAAAACAGGGAACTGGCTCTGTGGCATCTTGTTAATAGGTTAGTCCGGAAAATCGATAAAAATGACATAAAGTAGGGAGAAAACATGTAGCAATTGGCATAATATCATCATGGAGCATCAGAAATTAGGGATACGTTTATGACTTATCAATTATCTCCAAGTAGAGCCCAATTTATACATCTTTCTTGAGTACTTTTACTGTAACAAACAGCCGGAAGTAGTTGGGGGTGAGCTTATCCACTGCGGTGGCGTCTCGTTTCAGAGGCGAAAAGACATCGCTTATCCGGGTATCCCTGTCGCTAGTCATCCAAAACTATGGCAAAAAACCTTCTTCTACATCAAAAACACCTCTTCTGAAGATGAGCCGGCTCTTCCGAGTTATCGCCCTGAACGTCTGGTCTATACAAGAACCATAAACTCTTATGCCAAATCCGCTGATCGAGTCAAAATCAAAACCCTTCTCAAGCACGTAACTTCCTTGATAGTTCATGGGTTAACTGGTTTAGACCTGACCAAGACTTGGGTGAACTGGTGTATCCAACCCCTCAGCATTAGGAACCGGCTATTCCGTGAATATACCGGTTTATCAGACCCTATGCGGTATTCTGACTCGCCGGTTTCCAAGTCTGATATGGTGGTGGCACTAAAATACTTGGTTGGAATAAAGCAGGACACGTTCTTTTATGTTGGCCTTGCTGCCTTTTGCTCTTCTAACCCGGATCTTCCTGTAAGTTCATGTTTTTATAAATAACTTTCATTCTTAAGACTGCGCACATATTGACCCTAATATTTTCCGGTTTACAACTTTCGGATGCCTTCTGGGTTACCACTCAAGAGCCAGCTTCTCCTCCTGAAGATGATGAATCAGAAGAGCAAAGTGACGAAGAGGATGAGGTTTCTGAATTTGATTCCCTTGGTCACTTGCATAACCAGTTTTCTGATGCTAGTTACTCGTAGGGGTGGAATCGAGCCGAGCCCAGCCGGCTCGTGGCTCGGTTCGGTCAGGCTTGTGAAAATGCGAGCCAAGCCAGGCTCGGCTTGGCACTGAAACATTACTAGGAATTGGGCTCGAGGCTCGGCTCGCCAGGCTTGAGTCTCGGCTCGGACGGCTTGCGAGCCGAACGTCACATGCCCCTGATTCCTTTTTCCTGAATCGATTCACCTGCTTGTTCCGTCCCCAACCCATCTTGTTCCTGCTCTTGCGCGACTACTAGGGCTAGCCGACCGCCGGCCGCCACCACCGACACGACCGATGGCCGTTGTGCTGCCACACCCACGCGGCGGTAGTGCATCTGGGATCCGCCCATGGCTCTCTGCCTCCCCCTTGGCCCTGGCCACCTGCTCCTCCCGTAGCTGCTCGCCTGCTCCTCCCGTAGATGCGCACGCCGCTGAGCTTCTATCGGTAGCGGCGGCCGCCGGCCTTGCGGCAGAAGCAGGAGCTCTGTCTACGGCCTACCTCCCGTTATCCATGCTCCAGCTCCATTTGCTCTGGTCCTCTCTATCCTGTACCTCTTAGGCTGCCTGCAATGAATCCGATGGACAGTTCCGTTGCATGTTCTTCGTTGGGCAGTTAGGCACCAAAACTCCTGGTTAGTATCGTGTGTTGATTTTGTAACGAGTGACGCACATGTGATCGTATTAATGACTTAATGTCTCTTGTACAATTTGGATGAACAGATTGGTCTGATTTATTTTTATTTCTGTATTGGATTTATCCCTTTTATCTAATGATGAATGAAAAGTTTATAAAAAAAATATAGGTTTGTCCGAATTAAGTAGGAATGCAAATTTGGGCCATGCGTAAACAATCATAACCATATATCACGAGGTTACAATTTGATACCTGATCAAAACTCCAATATTCATGTAATTTCATGTAATTTTTAGTTTCTTGTGTAGACACCCAAAAGAAACTAATGTACGAAGTGTCTATAAATGAGATAGAGAAATGCTAGACTTTGTTATGGATCAATGCAATGCATATATCATACTCCCTCTGATCTGGCATAAGTGTTGGTAGCAATGAACTGATCAGGTACAAATTATAGGCATACCTTGTGACACTTTTTGGGATCGGAGGGTATCACTTTTCATTGTAAATTGTTAGCTAATAGCAAGGATAATGACAATAATTTGAGTGCAACGAGCCTTTGAGACGGCTTGCGAGCTTCACCGAGCAGCCTCGTCGAGCCTCGAGCCTTGTCCAGAAGGATTAGGCTTGGCTTGTTCAACCTTCGAGCCGAGCCTGAGCCGAGCCGAGCCTTGTCGAGCCCGAGCCAAGCCTCAAGCCTCGAGCTTCCTGTCCACCCCTAGTTACTCGCAGGATGAACCGGCTGATCAGGAGGGCGCCGGTTTAGGACAAGGTGATGCAGGTCAAGAAGTGTCGTATCAACACATTCCGGATCTCAACCCCACCACTCCCTTTACTGGCTCAAACGTGGTGATAGAAAAGGATTCTCCCGTGACCAACAAGAGGGGCCGGCAGGCTGTTGCTAAGGTGCTTATTTCTAGACTGTCCAAAAATCTTTTGAACCCGTCCTTGCATATGGAGAAAACGCAGGATGGTGAAGATACCAGTAAGAGAAGGAGGACCCGGAGCTCCGGGTCAAGTGACTTACAAGCAGGTTTTCCTGGGAAAAATCCCTCTCGCCGGGTTTCCAAGGCTCAGGTTTTGCCTACCTCTTCACATCCCTTGGCGGGGAAAATCCGGCCTGAGTTGAGTCATACTTTTCATACAGATTCTCCCAACTCTGGTTCATCCCATTTCTGCGGGGCCAGTGAGTTTTCCATTAACTCTGGGTAAGTTAGCTCTTCAATCTTTGGTTCATAACTACAAACATTTTGTTATGCAATCCGGCTTATAATTTTCATCTTGCTGCACAGCCCAAGCTGTGTTAAAGGTTAACCCAATCTCAACTGCTTCTCCCACTACAAATCTGGAGGAAGGGCCTTTGAAAAAGAACAAGATGAACTGGACGTTCAATCGTTGGGTCATATCAATGATCTTGCACAAGCCACTGAACAAGAGGTGAATCCGGTTGATAACACGCCGGATAATGATCCTCCGGTTGAAGATATTATTTCTCTGGCCCGGACATAGAAATTACCGGCTCTCATGCTGCCAAGACTGTTGGAACCTCCACTGTACTTTCCAAAGTTACAGAAGATTTGAAGCCATCTATAGAGAAAAAAACAGTTCCTTCCAACCTGAACATTGAAGGTTAGGATTTTGACACGTTGGCTCGAGAGCTTTCTGAGAACCGGCGCCGTGCAGATGGGAAAATATATTTTTTGAAGAAGAGATATGAGGTAACCTTGATGGATATAACCTGTAGCCCTCAATCTTATGGTTTATCTTTGAAAAAATGAACCTGAAGATTTATATGTTATACTTTTGACTTTGAACCATAGCCCCCAAGTGTCGGTTTATGAATTAATTGTAGACTGGTGCTTGTCTTGGTCTTCCACCAGTAGGTTTAATTAACACTGTAGCCCCCAAGTGCGAAGTTTGCTAGCCTGCAGCTACTTGGGACTTAATAGCTTTTGTCTTCATCTTCCTTAAAAAACTGGATTAGTGTAGCCCCCAAGTGTCAGGACTTAATGAATTTTCTAGATCTTGAGTAATTTAACATCATCGTAACTTTCAATAGCCGGGTTATGGTACTCTGTAACCCGGATTTTGCTCATCTGCTAACTTATATTGTTCATAACCCGTGGTTTTGCAGAGTCTTGAATCATCCTCTCAGAAGGAGATTTCGAATTTGAAGAACCTGCTTGCACAAGAGGCCAAGAAGACCGAGGAGGCGAGAACCTTGCAGTAGGAACTGGAGAAACAAGTTACAGAAGCAACCAAGACGTTATCTGTTCTTCAACAAGATTTTGAGAACCGGGAGAAATCTCTGCTTGAGAGAGTGGAAATGCTGAAAAAGAGTTGGAGGAAATCCAGAGCAACTTTACTAAGGTGAAAGACCTGCTTGGTGACATTACTTGCAGTGTTTTTGGTAAGTTTGCTCCCTCTGTAGTGTGTTTTCCGGTTTATGATCTCTTTTATCCTCTGAAGATAATACGGTTTCTGATCAATATGTTCTTGCCATTGACAGGTAGAATGCACGGTAATAACCTCCAACTTCCTGAGCTGAAATTGAAGGCTCTGTTCACCTTGATCCAGCAATTATATGTTGGTGGAGGAGAATGTATCAAGGCTGTCAGGAACCGGGATAATGCTCCCAAAAAGCTTCATGAGATGCTTGTGGAACTAACTCAAGTTCCTCAATGGATAGAAGAACACAGGGTCTCAGCCTGCCGGCGTGGAGCAATCAAGGTTATGTCTCTTGTCAAAGCTTTTCACACGAAACTGAATCTAGATCTCTTGGTTGGAGGTTTCCCTGAGTACCGGGCCGATAGGACCAAGTACGAAAGGAAGGACTTTGCCAAGATTGAGAAAGAATGCCGGTTCTAAGCTTGCTCCATTGCTGAAAAGGTGAAACTGAAGGATCTGTGTCCGGGTTATCTCCCCTCAGGTGACCGCAAACCGGCTTTCTGCCCTCAGGTCATAGCTTCTATTCGCCAAGCTCCACAGAAGAGCCGGCTTTCGGTGGCTTCATCTTCTGGTGCGCCACAATCTATTACTCCTTTGGTTTCTACCCCTGCACGTCCTTTGTATGAACCAGAGGATATCAATGATCCTTTGGCTCAGCTGGAATGGAAATATGTTTCCATGGCTGAAGTTGAAGAGGCAGAGAAAATCCAAGGTGGTGATGAAGATTTACACCCAGACCCGACATCAGGAGCCGGTTTAGACTCTGCACAGCAGAAAGGAAAAAATGTTGTGTGATGAACATTTGGTTAATTCTGATAATAATTCAACCCTCATGGGTCTGTAATAGGCTAGGTAAACTTCTTTATTTCTAGCTCTATTTATTTGAAAGTGCGCATGTGCACTTGTGATACTTTTTTGGCATGTAATAACTCGGTTTTCTTGCCAGCTTATGCAAAAAAAATCGGGTTATCTTCCTTCAATTTTTTTCTATACTCTTGGTTCATCTTTGCTATCTGGCTCAACCAGTTTATTGCATGACTTTTTCTAGTGTTTCTAACTCTGGTCAGTTCAGGGTCATAATAACCTGTTTTTACCATGTTATAACATGATTGACTCACCCAGGTTTGAACATCTAGGTCATAAAAATTTGCGTGTAACCACTGACTGGAAGGCAAGTATAACGAATATAATTTGGCAAATGCCAGATTTTTTAGATATAGACTATGCTCTAGCACCAGCCTCCAAGTAATCATACAAGAAAACTTAATCTCCCATGAAAATGAAAATATCTTTTTAGAACAAGTTTCAATAACTCATGCTTTCAAGACCTGCAATTTCTTTTTTATTTCAATGATAACATAGCGATTACAATGATCCGATGTGTAATATGGTCTCAACTGGGCTATGTTCCAAGGCCTTCCAGTTTCCTCCTCAGATGTCTGTGATTTATCAACATCACGCATATCAATAAGGTAATATGACCCGTAGTGCAGTTTCTTACTAACCACAAACGGTCCTTCCCATGGCGGGCTTAGTTTGTGCATGTCGTCTCTTTTTGGGATCAGGCGTAACACTAAGTCCTCTTCCTGAAAATTTCGAGTTGTGACCCTGCGGCTATGATAGCGATGCAAGTCCTGTTTGTATATGGACGACCTTGATTCTGCGAGCTCGCGTGCTTCTTCTAAAGCATCAAACAAGTCTTGACGAGCTATCTCATTCCGAGTTTCGACATAAGCAGTTACTCTTGGTGAGTCATGACTGATATCACTTGGTAAAACTGCCTCAGCTCCGTAAACCAGAAAAAATTGTGTGTAACCAGTTGACCTATTTGGTGTAGTCCTGATACTCCACAAGAAAACATGTAATTCTTCAAACCAGCAACCTGCAGTTCTTTCTAATGGGACTTGAAGTCTAGGTTTGATACCTTTTAACAAGTCTTGGTTAGCTTGTTCTGCCTGTCCATTAGATTTTGGATGTGCTACTGAAGCGAGGTCAAGTCTGATATGGTTCTGGTCACAGAACTTTTGCATTGCTCCTTCAGACAAATTGGTCCCATTGTCTGTTATAATGTTGTGTGGGTAACCACATCTAAAAATAAGGTCTTTCAGAATCTTGACTGTTGTAATTGCGTCACATTTACTGATTGGTTATGCTTCTACCCACTTTGTGAATTTGTCAACTGCAACCAATAAGTGAGTCTTTTTATCAGATGACTTTTTGAAGGGTCCCACCATGTCTAGTCGCCAGACTGCAAAAGGCCACGTTATGGGAATCATACGTAAATCCTGAGGTGGCATATGATCCTATCTTGCGTACCTCTGACAACCTTCACATGTTCAGACTATTTGTTCTGCGTCAGCATTTGCAGTAAGACAGAAAAATCCATGTCTTAACGCTTTATTAACTAGAGACCTGGAACTTGCATGATGACCACAATCTCCTGAGTGGATTTCGTTCAAAATCTAACACCCTTCTTCCAGAGAAATGCATCGCTGAAAAATTCCTGCTGCACTTCGCTTATGCAACTCACCATTAATGATTGTGTATGACTTTGATTGTCTTATTGTGACGCCCCGGGATCGGGCACTATGCAGATTTCAGCATTTCCGCCAAAATCCCCATAATAACCGATTCCAGGTTGCCACTTGTGATAACATTACAACAGTTCACGAATAATCCACAACAACAACAGATGAGGTATATACAAGACGACTCAAACAAGTCAAGGACACAACTGATACAATACAAAGATCCAAATAATAGCGGAAGAAACAACATAGCGTCCGACTACGGACAAGATACAACTTGGACTAAGAGTCCTGAAGATAACCGATGGCGTCCAATCCCTGCCCAGGCCAAGCCGGAGGGATTCCCAAGCTAACATCGTCAGACTTCAAACCTGTTGACTGCAATGTGGAATATGCAGCCACGAAATGGATTCGTGGGTCAGTACGGTTAAGTACTGGCAAGTGGATAAACCATACTCACAAGATACCAGCGTAACCAATCGTCACAAGAAACAAATACTTTGGGTTCAACGGAAAGGAAGGGATTATTGCAAAGAAGCGGCAGCGGGGCTGCACTAACTAACTACAGAGACGCGCTACAACATCCGGCTAAAAGAAAGGGATAAGATAGCGTATCAGAACCAACTACAACTACTCACCAAACAATACCCATCCAATGTCACCCCCTACTAAGGAAGCAATCCAAGGAAACTCACACGGTTGATTAAGGTGACATTCATTTTTATGGTGGAGGTAATCCATATTATTAGTCAAGTTATCATCGTTAAGTGTAAGTTGTCTGAGTACTTGTTAGCCAGCACTTTCACCAAGTCATCCATAACCGCGGACAACACGGCTTCTCGAGAAGATTTAACCCTGCAGGGATGCACCAATTTGGCCGTACACGTAAGAATAACCCGCCATGAGGGGAGCAAACCCAACAAGCAGGCCACTCAACACAACCCAACTCTTCTTCACATCAAGACCAAAGAACCCCGTGCAATTGAGCGCACGGCTAATCAAGCCCCACGAAGAAAAAGGGACCCTCATAGCACTCTAAGAACGTGTCTCCCTAAATGCCGACTACAAAAGTTCCACCCTGGCGCCAAGGGTTCGCACCTGCATATGCATGCGGCAAATGGAAAACCCGAACTAAATGAGGCGATTTGAACGAGATGCGAATCGAATCAAAGTTGCGGGGGGCGCCCATACTCGCTTCCCACATGCGGTTAGCGCGCTCATCATGGATCAATGGACAAGACCCTTTTCCTAATTAGGGTCGACACTAGCAGGCCTCAAAACCACGTCGGGCCTCCTGCCGGTGCCTTATCATCAAATTATTATTACCCAAAACATTACCAGGTTGTTGATTGAATTGAAACCCAACTATCAAACTAAACAGGTGATAAGACGGACCACAAGACTTGAGCGCAAACAACACTAAGCATGCAACTACGACACAAGGGCCAACAGGGTAAACAAACAACAGTTAATAGGAAGTGGAAGGAAGGCTATATCATGGCTGCAAGGTAAACATATGATAGGATCGGTACACAAGCATCGAATCATAAGGCTAGCATAAGAACAACGGAAAGAATCGGTAACAAGTGATGAAAGGCAGCCATTTGGCAGCAAGTGAGTATACTTGCCTGGAATCCAGCAAGTAGAGGTACATCCGCATAACTTGTCGTTGCTCACATCATCTCAACTTCCTATCTGCGAAGAAGCAACGAACTAGAATAAACACCGGATGCAACAATTACTTCTACGGCAAAAGATCCAGCATGATCCTATTTTATAGGCATGGCATGGCAAGATGCAACAGGGGAAACAACTTAAGCAATTTAATCGGAACCGGAGTCCGGAGAAATAGGAATTGGTTCAAGTTGTTTATCCACACAGTAATTTAAATGTTGTTTAGCATGGCCAATAAGAAAAGAGGTGAGCTAGGCAATTTAAATGGAATGGGGCAACAGTTGATTTAAAATGCCCCATACATTTCATATGTTGCCATTTAGGTGATCATGCATAACAAATGCTAAAATGCACAAGGAAAGATGCAAATAGGAATATGAATGACATGAACATGTTAATGACATGAATCTGATTGGAAAACATACTTTATTGGTTGAGAAACAATTTTAAATGATTCAGTTAAGCATATTACAAAACTAAATGCATTAATTAAGAGGTGAAGCAAACATCCAATTTAAATGTTGCAAACCAGGAAACAAAGTTGATATTCAAGTGTAGCATTTCATTTTGCATGGATTTCATGTTTTGGGGTTTCAATTTGGAGCAAGCATGTGAAAGTTATTAATTAGGACTTTTAATTAATTAATTAAGGCATTATTAAATGACATTAATTTTAATTGTCCAAATTGCAAAACAAAGTTGATATTCAGAAAGGTGGTTTCATTTTGAGTGGAAAACATATTTTATTTGTTGAAATTGGAATTAAAATGAATTAGTTATGATTTTCACAAAATTGAATGAATTAATTAAAGCATTAAGTAATTGCATTAATTTTATTTATCCAAAACAGAAAACAAATGTTATATTTGGAAAGAGCATGGAATTTTGGATGGAAAACATATTTTATATGGCCCATTTGAATTAAATTTGAGTTTGTTATGAATTTAATCAAATTCAAAAGAGTTATTTGAATTTGAATTTTTGAATTGATTGGGATGTTCAAAACAGTGCACAAACTGCATATTTGGAAAGTTCATTTTATTTAGAATGGTTTACATATCTTGCAAATTAAATTTGGATGTGTTTTGCAATTTTTATAGGGTTTGGAAATCCAGGGACTGATCTGTGATTTTCCAGGGACTTATAATGAAAAAGAAACCACAGGGAGGCCCCTGGGAGGTTTCTCACACAGAGCCCTTGGCCCTGTGTCACTGCCGTGCGGGGCCAGCGCCACAGAGGCGTCCACATGTGCGTGGGTGTGGATGAGGTGGCTCCCAGGGTCACCGACTGGTGGGCCCTGGCCCCTGCGCGCGTAAAACATCAAAAGGGGTGGCCTTTTATGCGGCAGAGGGGGATCGAACCTGGGTCTCCCCAGCGCGCGCAAAGGAACAGAGCCACTAGGCTACTGAATGTTTGGTGACAGATCTGGAGAGCGAAGGGAGTTGAGGTGGACGTGCGGGAAATAACTGAAACTGACGAAATTCAGTTTCTGAACATCATCGGACGTAGACGGTGACGACGGACAGCCGTGGCTGCTCGATGGCGGGTGGTCTCCGCGCGACGGCGGGTTTCACAGAGCAGAGGGGATCAGAGGGGAGGCTCGGGTGCTCACCGAGGGCTTCTCGCGTGGTCGTTGACGCGACGAGGGAAGGAGGCGATCGTCAGCTGCCGCAAGGAACGCCCGCGCGGCACGGAACGGCCGTCGATGCCGCGAGGACCACGGTGCCTCCCAAGACTCCTCGGGGAAACGAGGGCAAACGCGCCACCGCCCCGTTTCCATTCCTCCAGCAACCATGGCTCGATCACCACCACAGCGAGGGTGCAGGGGCTGCCAGGTTCCGCCATGGTTCAGTGATGCACAGGTTCAGAAGTTTCAGAAAAGAAAACAGAAGAGAAAGGAGGAGATCGAGGGGAAGAGAGGGAGGTAGCGGCAGAGAGAAAGAAGGAGGAGAGAGCTTAGGGTGAGCATGGGGTGAGGCGAGGTTTTTTCAAGGAGGGGAAGGAGCAGATGTGGCCGTCCCATCGAGCTCTCTGTGACGTGGATACGTTAGATGAGTTGCCGTACGAGGAAGAAGGAGGAGGTGGGCTTAGCTGGTGTGGTGGGCTGGGGCAACAGGAGGTGTGGCTGGGCCTTTCGGCTGGGCTGCCAGGAGGTGGGAAAAAAATAAAGGGGGTTGTAGGTGGGCTAGAGGGCCTGCCTCTCCCCCTTTGGTTTTTGTTTTATTTATTTCCTGTTTACACTTTTTTTTTGTAGAAAGAAAGAGAGAGAAAAAGAGAGAGGTTTTGGGGTTTTCATTTTATGAATTAATTTTTATTGATTTACAATACAGCAAGTGCAAAGTATGTTAACATTAATTTCAGAAATTTAAGAGGTTAATTTGTTTTGAATTTGCTATTTGAATTTCAAATAGGGTTTCACATAGATTTGATTTTTGAAATAACCAATTTTATTCAATAAACTCAACCAATTATAAAAACTTATTGAATTTAATGTTTGCAAGATTTTAGTTTTGAACCACATTTGGAACATGCCAAGTATGAATGATTTTGATTTGAATTTGAATTTTCCATTTGGGTGTTAATAAAAGGGAATTTTATTAACAAGCAATTTAAAGAAAACAACTTCAAAACTATTGGAAACAATTTGAGTTGTTTAGTTTGCAACTTTTAATTGGAAATTCTGGACATGTTTGAAAGTTTAAATTGGTTTGAACTTTTGAGTTGTTTTGAAAACAAGGTGCAATGCACATGATGCATGTGATGCAAAGCAAGAGGAAAACAACCAACTTTCTAACTTAGGGAAACACCCCAGGTGTTACAGACGACACCACTAACAAGGGATTGCGCCCTCGCAATCCACCCCCTAACCGGGAGGGGAAAGAAGTTCGACTATCGATTCTTCATGCTTCCAGTTGATCTCCTCGACACCACTAACAAGGGAATCTTGCTCGGGATGACGATGTTCTTCCACCAGGAATCTTCCGATGATCGAACCTATTAGGTTAACGACTCAGAAAACGTCCACCCTAGGATCCTAACACTTTGAAAGATAGACAAGGGGGGAGACTCCAAAACAAATAAGATGGGAGGGGAAATATAATAGAGAGGAGGAAACAAGAATCCTATTGAGATGTTTCCAAAATAGTTTAGCAGAAATAGTTTTTGACACTCTAGAAACAACGACCGTTAGCGAGGTTATCCTACAGGCTTTGCGGACCCGTTGCTTCGATAACCATTCATATCGAAACAACTTCGGGAATCGGAAACCTGGCTCTGATACCATTTGTGACGCCCCGGGATCGGGCACTATGCATTTCATTTCCGCCAAAATCCCCATAATAACCGATTCCAGGTTGCCACTTGTGATAACATTACAGCAGTTCACGAATAATCCACAACAACAACAGATGAGGTATATACAAGACGACTCAAACGAGTCAAGGACACAACTGATACAATACAAAGATCCAAATAACAGCGGAAGAAACAACATAGCGTCCGACTACGGACAAGATACAACTTGGACTAAGAGTCCTGAAGATAACCGATGGCGTCCAATCCCTGCCCAGGCCAAGCCGGAGGGATTCCCAAGCTAACGTCGTCAGACTTCAAACCTGTTGACTGCAATGTGGAATATGCAGCCACGAAATGGATTCGTGGGTCAGTACGGTTAAGTACTGGCAAGTGGATAAACCATACTCACAAGATACCAGCGTAACCAATCGTCACAAGAAACAAATACTTTGGGTTCAACGGAAAGGAAGGGATTATTGCAAAGAAGCGGCAGCGGGCTGCACTAACTAACTACAGAGACGCGCTACAACATCCGGCTAAAAGAAAGGGATAAGATAGCGTATCAGAACCAACTACAACTACTCACCAAACAATACCCATCCAATGTCACCCCCTACTAAGGAAGCAATCCAAGGAAACTCACACGGTTGATTAAGGTGACATTCATTTTTATGGTGGAGGTAATCCATATTATTAGTCAAGTTATCATCGTTAAGTGTAAGTTGTCTGAGTACTTGTTAGCCAGCACTTTCACCAAGTCATCCATAACCGCGGACAACACGGCTTCTCGAGAAGATTTAACCCTACAGGGATGCACCAATTTGGCCGTACACGTAAGAATAACCCGCCATGAGGGGAGCAAACCCAACAAGCAGGCCACTCAACACAACCCAACTCTTCTTCACATCAAGACCAAAGAACCCCGTGCAATTGAGCGCACGGCTAATCAAGCCCCACGAAGAAAAAGGGACCCTCATAGCACTCTAAGAACGTGTCTCCCTAAATGCCGACTACAAAAGTTCCACCCTGGCGCCAAGGGTTCGCACCTGCATATGCATGCGGCAAATGGAAAACCCGAACTAAATGAGGCGATTTGAACGAGATGCGAATCGAATCAAAGTTGCGGGGGCGCCCATACTCGCTTCCCACATGCGGTTAGCGCTCATCATGGATCAATGGACAAGACCCTTTTCCTAATTAGGGTCGACACTAGCAGGCCTCAAAACCACGTCGGGCCTCCTGCCGGTGCCTTATCAAATTATTATTACCCAAAACATTACCAGGTTGTTGATTGAATTGAAACCCAACTATCAAACTAAACAGGTGATAAGACGGACCACAAGACTTGAGCGCAAACAACACTAAGCATGCAACTACGACACAAGGGCCAACAGGGTAAACAAACAACAGTTAATAGGAAGTGGAAGGAAGGCTATATCATGGCTGCAAGGTAAACATATGATAGGATCGGTACACAAGCATCGAATCATAAGGCTAGCATAAGAACAACGGAAAGAATCGGTAACAAGTGATGAAAGGCAGCCATTTGGCAGCAAGTGAGTATACTTGCCTGGAATCCAGCAAGTAGAGGTACATCCGCATAACTTGTCGTTGCTCACATCATCTCAACTTCCTATCTGCGAAGAAGCAACGAACTAGAACAAACACCGGATGCAACAATTACTTCTACGGCAAAAGATCCAGCATGATCCTATTTTATAGGCATGGCATGGCAAGATGCAACAGGGGAAACAACTTAAGCAATTTAATCGGAACCGGAGTCCGGAGAAATAGGAATTGGTTCAAGTTGTTTATCCACACAGTAATTTAAATGTTGTTTAGCATGGCCAATAAGAAAAGAGGTGAGCTAGGCAATTTAAATGGAATGGGGCAACAGTTGATTTAAAATGCCCCATACATTTCATATGTTGCCATTTAGGTGATCATGCATAACAAATGCTAAAATGCACAAGGAAAGATGCAAATAGGAATATGAATGACATGAACATGTTAATGACATGAATCTGATTGGAAAACATACTTTATTGGTTGAGAAACAATTTTAAATGATTTAGTTAAGCATATTACAAAACTAAATGCATTAATTAAGAGGTGAAGCAAACATCCAATTTAAATGTTGCAAACCAGGAAACAAAGTTGATATTCAAGTGTAGCATTTCATTTTGCATGGATTTCATGTTTGGGGTTTCAATTGGAGCAAGCATGTGAAAGTTATTAATTAGGACTTTTAATTAATTAATTAAGGCATTTTAAATGACATTAATTTTAATTGTCCAAATTGCAAAACAAAGTTGATATTCAGAAAGGTGGTTTCATTTTGAGTGGAAAACATATTTTATTTGTTGAAATTGGAATTAAAATGAATTTATGATTTTCACAAAATTGAATGAATTAATTAAAGCATTAAGTAATTGCATTAATTTTATTTATCCAAAACAGAAAACAAATGTTATATTTGGAAAGAGCATGGAATTTTGGATGGAAAACATATTTTATATGGCCCATTTGAATTAAATTTGAGTTTGTTATGAATTTAATCAAATTCAAAGAGTTATTTGAATTTGAATTTTTGAATTGATTGGGATGTCAAAACAGTGCACAAACTGCATATTTGGAAAGTTCATTTTATTTAGAATGGTTTACATGTCTTGCAAATTAAATTTGGATGTGTTTTGCAATTTTTATAGGGTTTGGAAATCTAGGGACTGATCTGTGATTTTCCAGGGACTTATAATGAAAAAGAAACCACAGGGAGGCCCCTGGGAGGTTTCTCACACAGAGCCCTTGGCCCTGTGTCACTGCCGTGCGGGGCCAGCGCCACAGAGGCGTCCACATGTGCGTGGGTGTGGATGAGGTGGCTCCTAGGGTCACCGACTGGTGGGCCCTGGCCCCTGCGCGCGTAAAACATCAAAAGGGGTGGCCTTTTATGCGGCAGGGGGATCGAACCTGGGTCTCCCCAGCGCGCGCAAAGGAACAGAGCCACTAGGCTACTGAATGTTTGGTGACAGATCTGGAGAGCGAAGGGAGTTGAGGTGGACGTGCGGGAAATAACTGAAACTGACGAAATTCAGTTTCTGAACCTCATCGGACGTAGACGGTGACGACGGACAGCCGTGGCTGCTCGATGGCGGGTGGTCTCCGCGCGACGGCGGGTTTCACAGCAGAGGGGATTAGAGGGGAGGCTCGGGTGCTCACGAGGGCTTCTCGCGTGGTCGTTGACGCGACGAGGGAAGGAGGCGATCGTCAGCTGCCGCAAGGAACGCCCGCGCGCACGGAACGGCCGTCGATGCCGCGAGGACCACGGTGCCTCCCAAGACTCCTCGGGGAAACGAGGGCAAACGCGCCACCGCCCCGTTTCCATTCCTCCAGCAACCATGGCTCGATCACCACCACAGCGAGGGTGCAGGGGCTGCCAGGTTCCGCCATGGTTCAGTGATGCACAGGTTCAGAAGTTTCAGAAAAGAAAACAGAAGAGAAAGGAGGAGATCGAGGGGAAGAGAGAGGAGGGGCGGCGGAGAGAAAGAAGGAGGAGAGAGCTTAGGGTGAGCATGGGGTGAGGCGAGGTTTTTTCAAGGAGGGGAAGGAGCAGATGTGGCCGTCCCATCGAGCTCTCTGTGACGTGGATACGTTAGATGAGTTGCCGTACGAGGAAGAAGGAGGAGGTGGGCTTAGCTGGTGTGGTGGGCTGGGGCAACAGGAGGTGTGGCTGGGCCTTTCGGCTGGGCTGCCAGGTGGGAAAAAAATAAAGGGGGTTGTAGGTGGGCTAGAGGGCCTGCCTCTCCCCCTTTGGTTTTTGTTTTATTTATTTCCTGTTTACACATTTTTTTTGTAGAAAGAAAGAGAGAGAAAAAGAGAGAGGTTTTGGGGTTTTCATTTTATGAATTAATTTTTATTGATTTACAATACAGCAAGTGCAAAGTATGTTAACATTAATTTCAGAAATTTGAGATGTTAATTTGTTTTGAATTTGCTATTTGAATTTCAAATAGGGTTTCACATAGATTTGATTTTTGAAATAACCAATTTTATTCAATAAACTCAACCAATTATAAAAACTTATTGAATTTAATGTTTGCAAGATTTTAGTTTTGAACCACATTTGGAACATGCCAAGTATGAATGATTTTGATTTGAATTTGAATTTTCCATTTGGGTGTTAATAAAAGGGAATTTTATTAACAAGCAATTTAAAGAAAACAACTTCAAAACTATTGGAAACAATTTGAGTTGTTTAGTTTGCAACTTTTAATTGGAAATTCTGGACATGTTTGAAAGTTTAAATTGGTTTGAACTTTTGAGTTGTTTTGAAAACAAGGTGCAATGCACATGATGCATGTGATGCAAAGCAAGAGGAAAACAACCAACTTTCTAACTTAGGGAAACACCCCAGGTGTTACAGACGACACCACTAACAAGGGATTGCGCCCTCGCAATCCACCCCCTAACCGGGAGGGGAAAGAAGTTCGACTATCGATTCTTCATGCTTCCAGTTGATCTCCTCGACACCACTAACAAGGGAATCTTGCTCGGGATGATGACGATGTTCTTCCACCAGGAATCTTCCGATGATCGAACCTATTAGGTTAACGACTCAGAAAACGTCCACCCACGTAGGATCCTAACACTTTGAAAGATAGACAAGGGGGGAGACTCCAAAACAAATAAGATGGGAGGGGAAATATAATAGAGATAAGGAGGAAACAAGAATCCTATTGAGATGTTTCCAAAATAGTTTAGCAGAAATAGTTTTTGACACTCTAGAAACAACGACCGTTAGCGAGGTTATCCTACAGGCTTTGCGGACCCGTTGCTTCGATAACCATTCATATCGAAACAACTTCGGGAATCGGAAACCTGGCTCTGATACCATTTGTGACGCCCCGGGATCGGGCACTATGCAGATTTCAGCATTTCCGCCAAAATCCCCATAATAACCGATTCCAGGTTGCCACTTGTGATAACATTACAGCAGTTCACGAATAATCCACAACAACAACAGATGAGGTATATACAAGACGACTCAAACGAGTCAAGGACACAACTGATACAATACAAAGATCCAAATAACAGCGGAAGAAACAACATAGCGTCCGACTACGGACAAGATACAACTTGGACTAAGAGTCCTGAAGATAACCGATGGCGTCCAATCCCTGCCCAGGCCAAGCCGGAGGGATTCCCAAGCTAACGTCGTCAGACTTCAAACCTGTTGACTGCAATGTGGAATATGCAGCCACGAAATGGATTCGTGGGTCAGTACGGTTAAGTACTGGCAAGTGGATAAACCATACTCACAAGATACCAGCGTAACCAATCATCACAAGATACAAATACTTTGGGTTCAACGGAAAGGAAGGGATTATTGCAAAGAAGCGGGAGCGGGGCTGCACTAACTAACTACAGAGACGCGCTACAACATCCGGCTAAAAGAAAGGGATAAGATAGCGTATCAGAACCAACTACAACTACTCACCAAACAATACCCATCCAATGTCACCCCCTACTAAGGAAGCAACCCAAGGAAACTCACACGGCTGATTAAGGTGACATTCATTTTTATGGTTTTGCAATTTTTATAGGGTTTGGAAATCCAGGGACTGATATGTGATTTTCCAGGGACTTATAATGAAAAAGAAACCACAGGGAGGCCCCTGGGAGGTTTCTCACACAGCGCCCTTGGCCCTGTGTCACTGCCGTGCGGGGCCAGCGCCACAGAGGCGTCCATGTGTGCGTGGGTGTGGATGAGGTGGCTCCCAGGGTCACCGACTGGTGGGCCCTGGCCCCTGCGCGTAAAACATCAAAAGGGGTGGCCTTTTATGCGGCAGAGGGGGATCGAACCTGGGTCTCCCTAGAGCGCGCAAAGGAACAGAGCCACTAGGCTACTGAATGTTTGGTGACAGATCTGGAGAGCGAAGGGAGTTGAGGTGGACGTGCGGGAAATAACTGAAACTGACGAAATTCAGTTTCTGAACCTCATCGGACGTAGACGGTGACGACGGACAGCCGTGGCTGCTCGATGGCGGGTGGTCTCCGCGCGACGGCGGGTTTCACAGAGCAGAGGGGATCAGAGGGGAGGCTCGGGTGCTCACCGAGGGCTTCTCGCGTGGTCGTTGACGCGAGGAGGGAAGGAGGCGATCGTCAGCTGCCGCAAGGAACGCCCGCGCGGCACGGAACGGCCGTCGATGCCGCGAAGACCACGGTGCCTCCCAAGACTCCTCGAGGAAACGAGGGCAAACGCGCCACCGCCCCGTTTCCATTCCTCCAGCAACCATGGCTCGATCACCACCACAGTGAGGGTGCAGGGTGTCGTGGGATGATCACGGCAGATGTTACCAGGGGTAACTGATCTTGGGGTAAGTCGACACAGGTATTTGGGAGAGGGTTTAGCTCGAAAGAGAACATGATGATGAGCGATCTAGGAATCGGCTCTCAACTCGCCGAGTCTCGAATAGGGCTCTTGGGTAATACTGGATACTCGATAATAGGTGATATGATTATTTCGTGAATCTCTGTCAAGCTAAGCCATGGGGCCGGTTTATAAAGTACCCGTACCCCCCTGGCTTGCCCTCCAAGGCGCAGCTTGAGTCCTATCCGAACTCTGCTTACAAACCCTAGCTTTCCTTACCGCAACTTACGAGGCCTACAAACTTTGGGCCTTCCAGAAGTTTCTTTATCCTTAGCCGGATCCCGCGCGACGTCCTTTGGGCCGGGTTACACCTTGGAGTTGGCATACCGGGTTACTATCCCCCCATCAGTAGTCCCCAGGATAGCTTGGGCTTCCTGGATTCTTCCTTGAAGCGCTGGCTATCCCCTGCAAAA
The DNA here is from genome assembly GCA_028641055.1 of Alopecurus myosuroides. Lineage (NCBI taxonomy): Eukaryota > Viridiplantae > Streptophyta > Magnoliopsida > Poales > Poaceae > Alopecurus > Alopecurus myosuroides. The sequence goes on from CM054057.1 coordinate 721,448,069, forward strand.
ATATCAAACGCTCAAGCGTATGGGGGCCGGGTTACAATGCTTTGATAAATGGCTGGGTCCAACTCCATGGTGACCATGCAATAACCCGGCTCTCCTCCAAATGCTTCTCCTAATTTTCCAGGTCTAAGCCTTGATAAAAACTCCACAACTCTACACTTTTCTCGATAATTAATCCTGATATCACGGAAAGTATCCCTTTCTCTTTTTTGCCAGGATCTCTTGCTCAACACTCGATACACCTCCCGTAAACTTTGAATAGATAGCCGTTACCCCGCAATTACCGGGTCCCGCCCGTTGGACTTAGTTTTTCCACCCGAATCATTATAAATAGGTCCTTAGGGGTAACCCTGATCCCAACGTCTCATCTTTCCTCATTCCTCTTCCTCCGTACCCAAACCCGCAGAGCACCATTACGGGAATCCCGCGCACATCACCGGAGCCCATTTGTCACCGGCTGCGCTCCGCCACAGCGCGCTCAGCCCCGCCGCCGAGATCCGCCGCCAGACACCCGACCTGCCCGCCAAGAGTCGCGAAAGGGCACCAGGCCTGCGCTATTTGCCTCCGCAAGGCTTCATTTCAACCTCCTCCAGTAAGTCTCCGGTACTCATTAATCTACCCTTGCAATTCCTTGGTTTTGCCTCACATTGGATCTGAATCGACCCGCCGGCGATTTCTCGGGGCGCACCGAATTAGGTTGCTAGCATTCGTCCCAACCCATCCAATAGATAGGATGTAGACTTCAGTTCACTCCTCTTCCACCAGTAATCATTAATTTCGCCGTAAATCTAGAAATGGAATTCCCAATCTACGCTCGAGCCGCCTAAAATTTCCGCCCTTGCTTCTGTCACCCGGAAAATCCTCCCTTTCCAGTTCATTTACTCGCGATAGATGCGCGGACAACCATCTATTTCTCCTAAACACTTATCCATACATTAGCCTCCATAATTTTTTATAAGGACGCATGATACCCGGATAACATTTATCTTCCAAGTTGCCTCAATACCTCTTATCATTACTCGGCCAACTGACAGTTTCCGAGTCTCGTTTCTCATGTTTTTCTACCTGATGTTTTACAGGTTAACCCCATGGCACCCAAGAAGCAGGGAAAGCATCCAGTCAAAGCCAAGACCACAAACTCCATATCCGCCAACTGGGCGCGATCTTCGGTCACCAAGGCCAAATTAGAAGAATTGGTCGAGCTAGGGGTTCTCCCCCCTCAAGAAATTATCCACTGGAGGGTGCCGGGTAACGAAACTCGGCCCACTCCGGCAGAAAACGAGGTAATATGCTTTGTTGAACATGTGACCCGGGGCTTCCGGCCTCCGGGTCATCCTTTCTTTCGCGACGTTTTAAGCCATTATGGCCTTTGCATCTTCGACATAGGACCCAACTCCATTTTAAACATCACTCATTTTATCGTTCTTTCCGAGTCTTACTTGTGCACTCCGCCAAGTCTGGCCCTCTTCGTCGAACTCTTCCAGTGCAAACCGTGCCGCGAAAGCGGCGACGGTGCACTTCTTACTTGCGGCGGGGTTTCCATCCAACGCCGTAAGAACTCCTTAATGCCTCCTCTCACCCTCAACTCCCACGTAAAGCACTGGCAGCTCTCATACTTTTACTGCCAGGACACCTCCCCACCCGGCGAAAAGAAGTTGCCGGGTTACTCAGAGGGTCAACTTGATATTTCCGAAGCCTTCAATGGGTTTGCCCCTGACCCGGAAAGAGAAGAAATTCTACCTCTTTTATCCAGAATCTCCATCCTTTCTGCCCAAGGCCTCATCGGGCTTAACCTGGTGAAGACTTGGGTCGATTTCCGCATCCAACCCAACTCCATTCGCACAAAACTGATGTGCGAATACTCGGGGCAAACCACGGACCCGATCCGATACTCCACCAGCAATTTCGCTCCTAGCGATGTCAACAAAACAATCAAGGGCTTTCTGACAGAAAAGCTCGAGGTGATCTGGAACATAGCCGGATTAGAACCTTTCACCCTCGAGAACCCGGCCCCCGCGGTAAGGACCTAATTCTAACAAGTTTTAATTTTATTCGTTCCTCTTGATACAACTGTTAATCCTTGCTCTGGCGTCTCCACCTCAGGCCGACAGTGACTTCTGGAAGGCAAAGCCTACTCCTAACCGGAGACCCGGAAGAAGAAGGGGATGCCGTTAACTCGGACGAAGGCACATACTTAGTCCCCTTGAATACGTCATGCCCTGCTTCTCGTTTCCACACTATAATCTTGATTACTTTCAGGACAAGAAGACCAAGATGAGGAGGAAGAAACGGACGGCAAGGTGGAGTCTGCTAGTGATGAAGATGAACCGGAGCCAGCAATTAAAGCCGGATCCAAAAGAAAACCCCAAGGAATCGTTTTCCAGGTTTCATTTCATTTCCTTGTGCTTAACTTGCGTTTCCATGATATCATTCACGAGCTAACCCTGTCATCATCCCTTGGGTCATAACTGAAGGAGCCACCTGCGCCCAAACGTAGAGTGACCCGGAACAATCCGGGTAACGAGACCCTTAACCCGGGTACTTCATCGCCTCCAGTTCGACATACTGGTATTCACCATACACAAGAATCTTTCCCAAACATTCCCTCACAAAGTAATCTCACACCTTGCTTTGGTATTTCTCAGTATCTTCCGGGTCCAGCAGCGGCTTCCCCTCGGACTTCGCGGTGAACCCCGGGTAAAGTTCTTTTCCTGATGTTATACCAAACTTTTATCGCCCTTTTCATGACTTATGCGCTAACCGCACCTTTGCACTTTCTATAGAGCCACGGTCGTTGTTAGCGACCAGGAAGACATGGAAGCTGAGGACCGGGGTAAAAATAAACCGACTGACGATGTATTCACCACAGCTGGTGATGAGCAAGCATCACCAACGAACCCGGCTAGGCAAGAAGCCGGGTATCCAATAGCCTCGCACGAAAGCGAGAAGGAAAAAGGCGCAGCTGCGGGCGCGGGAGGAGGGCCAAACTCCGACATTCGGATGACCCGGGTGCCGTCTCCTGTTACGAAGAAAACTTCTTCTCCAAATTTCCGCGCCCCCGAGCCTTCTAACCCGGATAACAATGATTTTAACCAGTTGATGAGTGCTCTCCTGTCAATGAAGGCTTCAGAGGGAAATATCTTGGAGCGTATGGCCGCAGCACATCAGGTAACATTATTTGATATTCCTTACTACACACCCAGTCCCCAAGTTCGGAGCATAACTTGCTGAAGTTGTGCTCGGTACTTCATATGGTACTTGGCTTGTCATGATATCCGACTTACAGTTTTACTCGTTCCTTGCAGGCGGAAATTACTCGGTCCGACGAGGTATTACTCAAGACCGAGCAGCTCCTGCTTGCTGAAGTAAAGCGCAGAGAAACCCTTGAGGCGGAGGTGAAGACTTTGAAAAAAGATGCCTCCAGATACAAGAAGAAATACAATGTTGCCCAATCTACACTGAAAAACTTGTCGAACCAGGTTGCGGACACTTATCGCATCTTGCTAAGTAAGTTTTTGTTCGCGATTAACTTACATGCCTCTATCTTATCGTTATAATAATCAAGATTACTGATATGCTTTCTTTTATTTCAATTATAGGTGCTAACCTTGCTGCTCCAGAGGACGATGCCGTTGCCATGACTAAAACGCTAAAGACTGTGCTCCGAACATTTTTCGCCGGCACAAAGCTTTTGTTGGATGCCGTGAAATGGCCTTCCGAGGTATACCCAGGCGAAGAAAACCTTATGCAAGCGTTTTCAACGGTGCCTGGATGGATTGATATATGGAAGCGCTCATCTTGCCGAGTCGGTATGACCCGGGCCTTTACGCTGGCGAAAGCTTATTTTCCTAAGCTTGACCCGGCAAAGGTAATATCCGGGTTCCCGGAATTCAAGGCGGACGGCTCCAAGTTTACGCCCAAGGATTTCAAAGTTATACAATCCGCCGTACGCCACTCGGCTACTGCCTTGGCCGATAAGATGGAGCTGGACACAATCATGAGCTCGTACGACACTGAAGGCAAACCCATTTTGGTGGAGGCACCCCCTCCCCTTGATATGCTAGAAAAATGGACGACTGACCTGGCCAGGAGGAAAGAAGAAGCTGCCAAGAGAGAGGCCGAGTTAGGCCTAAGGCCGTCTACCTCTACGCCAGCTGTTCCTCCGCCTGTCCGTCCTGATGTGGAAAGTCCGGGTAATGCTGCTGGAAAGGCTAAGGAGCAGGTCCAAGACCAAGACCCGGAAGATCATTCCCAGGATGCCGAGTAGGATGATGTCTTGTATTCTGTATTTTAAAAACTGGTATGATTTTGATGATGCGCTTGTTGCGCCATTGATACTGGTGCAGTCACTTTGTACTTTTGCTCATGATAACTTTGTGCCTTTCCCGGCTTTTGATAATCTCGACCCTTGTTTTACTCTTAGGCTTATTCTCGATACCCGGTTGCTTTTGATTCCCTTTTCGAGGCTCGGTTAACCGAGTATCGCGGGCTTTGATAAGCGGACTTTTCTTTAAGTCCCCAAGACTCGAAAGCCAAGATTTTTTCGAGCTTTAGTAGATAAACAGCTTGTTTCTGTTTCGAAGTCCCCAGTCCCCATGACCCAAAGTACGAGCCAGGGGGGTGTGGCCTTTTTCAGATGACAAGCTGCTCTCTACTAATCCGAAAACCAATAGCCATTCACGTAAATGCTGAAGTCATGCTTGATACTTGTTGAGTTTCCGGCTATTTAGCCTTGTACTCTGCATAGACTTGTGGTTTAGATGACCCTTTTGATTATCTTATACTGTAAGCCGGCTTTCGCGTGGATACCATGTTGTTACATCTATACGAAAAACAGGGTCAGCAAGTCCCATTGGGCTGCATGGTTTGATTGTAATCGTAAGCGAACAGATCATGCCACTTTGGTGCGATTCACATCGAGCTTAAGTAAGAATAACCAAGAAATTTGGCTCCTTCGTCCGGTTATAAGATTGCAGCCGTACTCGTCTTGCAAGTAATCGGCCCTCATAACTCATAGGCATCAAGGCCAGGTCTCTGGGTTTGTGACTACTACTTAAGCAGTTCAATTCCCAAAAACTCATGTACGTGCAACGTATTTTGATGATACTGATGCATTGATAATAACAAATATCACTTACTTGTACTTGAAGCAAAGACCATGATAAGACTTGAAAACCATCTCTTTTATTGATACGAAAAAGTTTGTGCCAGCAGGCCGCCTCATTAAAAACCTCCCAGTCCCCTTAGGTACCCTGGGTAGGAAAAGAGCGCGTATGAAACCTGCTGGCCGTTACACTGCTTTAGTTCTTCTCGAGAATCGTCCCCAGGCTGGCACGGCCGATGCACATTCTCCATTCGTTAGTCCCTTTCATAATGAGTACCGGGTTTGTTAGCCAATCCGGGTATGTCGTTCTTGTAGCGCGGCTGGTTGTAGATAGCGATGTGCTTTCCTCTTCTACGCCAGGGAGCTTGGAAGGACCGCTCCTGACGAAGGCCACCATCTTGTGATCTTGTTCTGTCCTAGTTTTTGCTTTATCCCCTTCGGAGGTCGGCCTTTTTGACATTGCCCTTTCCGGGTTTGCCTGCGATCGGTAATGCTTGAGCTCCTCTTTCCTACATGCTTGCTCAGCCATTGCTGCATCTCCTTCGTCGCATTCAGCTGCTATATCTCGATTTCCGTGTATGGTAATGGTCTTCTTAGGACCCGGGATTTTCAGCTGTAGATACACATAACACGGCCTTGCCATGAACTTGGCATAAGCCGGCCTTCCAAACAATGCGTGATAGGGACTGCGCAACTTAACCACCTCAAAGGTAAGCCACTCGACCCGATAGTTGTCCTTTGATTCCCCAAAAGCTACCTCCAACGCCATTTTTCCTTCAGGGCACGCTGAATGACCCGGCACTATCCCATGAAAAACTGTTGTACTCTTTTGCAGTTGAGATTCTTTGAGGCCCATGCGCAGAAAAGTTTCCCAGTACAGGATATTGATGCTACTTCCTCCATCCATCAAGACTTTTTTCAGTTCATACCCATTGAGCTGTGGTGCCACTACCAAGGCTAAAACTCCCGGGTGATCAACTCTGTCCGGATGATCCCTTCTGCTCCAAGTTACCTCCTGTTCTAACCACCTCAAATACCTCGGAACAGCTGAAGAGACTGAATTGACCGCTTGTTTCAGTATCTTTTTATCCTTGCTAGAGCCTCCGGTAGTGTGCACATGATATTGACCCAACTGCTTGGGGTTAGCCTGAAAACCTCCCGCTCCCCCTTGATTGTTGCCCGGATTTCCTGCTGCCGGGTTACCGGCTGGGGGTGGACCGTTGCCCAAATTGCCACCTGGACCCGGGCCTCCTCCCTGACCCGCTCCTCGCATGGCTCTGTTTACTTCCTCATTCTTCCATCTCTGTAAGTCGGCGCATTGCTCCAAGGAGTGATTAGCCGGCTTGCCGTTCCTGCTGTGCTTCGGGCACGCCATCCTGAATATATCCCAACTGTTGCCCGGCCTCGGAGGTCCCTGATAATGTCCCCCATTATGATTTCCGGTGTTAAAATTCCCTTCAGATCTGGGTCTCGAAGACCCGGCTTCAGTACTAGCTACAAACTCGGATCCTCCTTAAAATGGGCGCTTGTTCTGACTATTTCCGTTATTGCTCGGTGCTGATCCATTGCCGTTTCTTCCGCTATTACTGGTGTTCACCTTCGCTTTCTTGTCGTCAACTTCTTCCTCTGTAGTGTCTGTTGCAGCGTGTTTGTTGCACGCATCCATTAATTCTCCCATTGTAACCTCCGATGCATTCCTACTGGACTTCATGCGAGTTAACTTTTGTACTAAAGGAACATACTTGCATGTTTTTGCCATAGCTTGTAGCGCATCTTTGGGCTGAATTTCTGTGGATGAGTGAAGTATCTCCATAACCCGGCGTACCCAACTGCGTGCTGATTCTCCCTTTTTCTGAACGCATCGCTCTAAATCATCGATAGTGAATAGCTTTCTGCACGTTCCGTGAAAGTGCTTGACGAACGCGGTCTTTAGTTCTTCCCAGGACTTGATCGATCTTTCTGGCAGGTTGGTAAACCATAACTTTGCTGCTCCTTCTGACATCATCAAGTACATGAACTTGGCTTGAAGATTCTCGGATGCATTGCGGATTGACATTGCCATCTCATAACTACTCAACCAGGTTTCCGGATCCATGGTCGGCTCATAGTTCACTACTTTTCCCGGCTCTTTGAACTTTTTTCAGTTTCAGCTCTGATGTCATCCGAGAGACACTTGGGCCCTGCGAGGATGGTTGAGGCTGGCCTTACTCGGGGAGTATGCGATCCAGCCGGGGGTGTAGCGGGGCGCGGTGCTGCAGGCAACCCATGTGCAGCAGACCCGGCCCCTGCTCTCCGAGCCCTGGAGTTATCCACAATGGCCTGCGCTACCGATGCTGCTGGAACCCAGGGAGGAGGCGGCATTTGCTGCTGCTCTTCCCTCCGCCGCGCCGAGTTTGCTTGAATATTCCCTTGGAGTTGACTGGCGTATGACGTCCCATGCATCCCGCTTCTGTGGTCCGGGTAATTGGCCTGCTGTGCCACAGCAGTGTGCAGTAGATCGATCGCTTGCCGGGTCCTTTCTGCATGGGGCGATTCTCCTACCGGGATTTGGTTCAATGCAAGTGTTGCTGCATACACGTTGTCCATAGGATTGTTGTAGTGGCCTGCTGGTGTGCGAAACCGTGACGGCGGATGCGTTGGCAACTCGATGCCGGTTGTGACTCCGGTTCGTGGTGGGGGTAACCCGGCCTGCACGTTTGCCGCGCGGGCTTCCGCTGTCGCCGGCTGAGGCGCAGTTCCCTGGTTTACAGCTGGGATCGGTTGGTCCTGAGGCGTAATAAACAAAGCCGCCGGGTTAAGGACCCCACCCGTGGCCGGTAGTCTAGTTTGAGTTCTCTGGTGTACTCTAGATGTTTCCTCTCGGAGCCGGGTTTCCAATGCATCCAGCTCGCGCTGACGCGTAGCCATCCCTTGTTTCTCTGCTTCCACTTGCCTTCTTTGCTGTTCCAACGCGCGGCGAGCCACATCCATGTCCCTGACACGTTCAGCTGCGTTTTCTGGAGTGATAACCGTAGCGAGGACCGTGGGGTCTAGGATCAGATTATTGTCGAACAAGGCCGGGTGGCGCGGGTTTGACGGACCCGCCCCCGGTGTCCGGTTTCCCAGGAATCCGAATGTATTCGCGTGCAACTCCTCATCTGCCGCGCGGCTAGTCACTGATGCCGACTCTCCGTCGACCCCAGGATCGGGTTTCCGCTAGCCGCGTCCTGTCACTGTGCCAATGTCTGAGCCGCCCCGACCGGAGCCGCGGTCATGTTTCCTTGATTGAGGTTGGCTGCTGGAGCCGTGTAGACCGCCGCTCGGCGTATTACGCCTACTGTGAGTTCATACTGTTCTTCTCCGCTGTTGTCTTCTCCGGAACGGTCTTCCAGCAGGTCCCTGATAGATTCAGTATCATCTTTTCCATTGTCCGGTTCATGCGGGGCCCATGCCGGCTCCTCCGGCTGTTCCCACTGCGCGATGGATTCTTCTATCTGGTCTGTCGCTCCAACTGATTCTTCTCTACCTGACTGGGCGCAAGCATCCTCCCCTGACACAGAATCAGATCCAACATAGTCAGGAGCCGAGCCAGAGGAACATACCATACCGATGAAGACGCTGATCCGGCCGATTGTAACGACAGATCCGGATTCGAGGCGATCCGATTCTGGCCCCCATCCGGAGTCGTCCACCATCTTCTCTCCTTTGTGGTCGTCGTAGATCTCTCCAACGACGAGGTTCCTCATGCTTTTCCGAGCTTCTCCCGTGATGTAAACACCTTTGGACGCAGGCCCCACGGTGGGCGCCAACTGTCGTGGGATGATCACGACAGATGTTACCAGGGGTAACTGATCTTGGGGTAAGTCGACACAGGTATTTGGGAGAGGGTTTAGCTCGAAATAGAACATGATGATGAGCGATCTAGGAATCGGCTCTCAACTCGCCGAGTCTCGAATAGGGCTCTTGGGTAATACTGGATACTCGATAATAGGTGATATGATTATTTCGTGAATCTCTGTCAAGCTAAGCCATGGGGCCGGTTTATAAAGTACCCGTACCCCCCCTGGCTTGCCCTCCAAGGCGCAGCTTGAGTCCTATCCGAACTCTGCTTACAAACCCTAGCTTTCCTTACCGCAACCCACAATCCGGGTTACGAGGCCTACAAACTTTGGGCCTTCCAGAAGTTTCTTTATCCTTAGCCGGATCCCGCGCGACGTCCTTTGGGCCGGGTTACACCTTGGAGTTGGCATACCGGGTTACTATCCCCCCATCACAGGGGCTGCCAGGTTCCGCCATGGTTCAGTGACGCACAGGTTCAGAAGTTTCAGAAAAGAAAACGGAAGAGAAAGGAGGAGATCGAGGGGAAGAGAGGGAGGTGGCGGCGGAGAGAAAGAAGGAGGAGAGAGCTTAGGGTGAGCAGGGGGTGAGGCGAGGGTTTTTTAAGGAGGGGAAGGAGCAGTTGTGGCCGTCCCATCGAGCTCTCTGTGACGTGGATACGTTAGATGAGCTGCCGTACGAGGAAGAAGGAGGAGGTGGGCTTAGGTGGTGTGGTGGGCTGGGGCAACAGGAGGTGTGGCTGGGCCTTTCGGCTGGGCTGCCAGGAGGTGGGAAAAAAATAAAGGGGGTTGTAGGTGGGCTAGAGGGCCTGCCTCTCCCCCTTTGGTTTTTGTTTTATTTATTTCCTGTTTACACATTTTTTTCGTAGAAAGAAAGAGAGAGGTTTTGGGGTTTTCATTTTATGAATTAATTTTATTGATTTACAATACAGCAAGTGCAAAGTATGTTAACATTAATTTCAGAAATTTGAGATGTTAATTTGTTTTGAATTTGCTATTTGAATTTCAAATAGGGTTTCACATAGATTTGATTTTTGAAATAACCAATTTTATTCAATAAACTCAACCAATTATAAAAACTTATTGAATTTAATGTTTGCAAGATTTTAATTTTGAACCACATTTGGAACATGCCAAGTATGAATGATTTTGATTTGAATTTGAATTTACCATTTGGGTGTTAATAAAAGGGAATTTTATTAACAAGCAATTTAAAGAAATCAACTTCAAAACTATTGGAAACAATTTGAGTTGTTTAGTTTGCAGCTTTTAATTGGAAATTCTGGACATGTTTGAAAGTTTAAATTGGTTTGAACTTTTGAGTTGTTTTGAAAACAAGGTGCAATGCACATGATGCATGTGATGCAAAGCAAGAGGAAAACAACCAACTTTCTAACTTAGGGAAACACCCCAGGTGTTACACTTATCACCTAGCGAGCCATAACTTCGTTCTGTGGAAGTTCACCCATCGTGAGGTAAGCCAGATATGGCTCAGTCCACTCTGGAATTGCATGTAAAGCCGCTACCAGTTCCGATTCTGGGCCTGGGTTTCCCAAGTCTTCTTTTGTGGGAATTTTGACCGACGGATTGTGAATTTCATCCAGGAAAACGTTGGGTGGAACCTGTTTTTTCTGAGAACCTAGAAGAGACAGTGCGTCAGCTGCTTCGTTGAGACGTCGATCAATATGATCAACTTGATATCCTTGAAAATGTCCAGCTAGCTGGGTAACTGCTCGTCTGTAAGCTGCCATACGTGGGTCTTTTGAATCCCAGGTTCCAGTAACTTGTTGAGAAACGAGGTCTGAATCTCCCAAATAAAAAATCCTGATTATGCTCATTTCTTTTGCAATTCGAAGGCCATGGAGTAAAGCCTCATACTCTGCTGCATAATTAGTGCATTTGAACAAAATTTGTAAGACATATCGGAATTTATCACCTCTTGGAGACGTCAAGACCACGCCAGCTCCTTCCAGTTGTCGAGACCCGTCAAAATGCATAGTCCAATATTTAGTTTCTGGTTTATCTGGCGGGACTTGTAACTGTGTCCGGTCATTTATGAACTCGATCATGGCTTGAGACTTGATTGCGGTTCTTGGTTCATATTTGATGTGATATGGCCCCATCTCAATTGCCCACTTTGCAACCCGTCCAGTTGCTTCTCTATTTTGGATGATGTCGGATAAAGGTGCTGAACTGACTACTGTGATGGGGTGCTCCTGAAAATAGTGTTTCAGTTTACGGCTGGCCATGAACACTGCAAAAACCAGTTTCTACCAATGTTGGTATCGATTCTTTGATTCTTTCAAGACCTTGCTGACATAGTAAACCGGTCTCTGAACGAGACCCTCCTTTCCTTCTAATTTACGTTCCATGACCACGACTGTACTCACAGCCCTGTTGTTAGCAGCGATATATAGCAGCATAGGTTCTTTTTTCTCAGGTGCTGCTAATATAGGAGCCTGGGAAAGTTGTTTTTTCAGGGCTTCTAAAGCATCATCAGCTTCTTGGTTCCAAACAAACTTGTTAGTTTTATTCAAGAGCCTGTATAAAGGTATAGCTTTTTCAACGAGTCTGCTTATAAACCGGCTTAGGGCGGCAACGCAACCTGTCAGCTTTTGAACATCCTTTAGGCAAACCGGTTTTTTCAGGTTATGTATAGCCTGGATTTTTTTCCGGGTTTGCTTCAATCCCTCTCCCTGAAATAATGAAACCCAATAATTTCCCAGCTGGTACTCCAAAGACACATTTTGTCGGGTTTAGCTTCATCTGGTATCTACGTAAGCTGGCAAATGTTTCTTCCAAGTCTGAGATCAAGGTGTCACCTTTTGAGACTTCACAACGATATCATCCACATAAGCGTGCACGTTTCGCCCGATCTATCTCTCCAAACAATTCTGGATGCACCTTTGATAAGTTGCTCCTGCATTTTTCCATCCAAAGGGCATTGATGTATAACAAGAAGCTCCAAAGGGTGTGATGAACGAGGTATTTTCTTGATCCTCTTCTTTCATTTTGATTTGATGATAACCCGAATAAGCGTCCAGGAAACATAGCAGTTTGCAACCAGCCGTAGAGTCTATAGTCTGATCAATGCGGGGTAAGGAAAACGGGTCCTTAGGACATGCTTTGTTCAGGTCTGTGTAGTCTATTCACATTCTCCAGGTTCCATTTTTCTTTAAGACTAGAACCGAATTGGCTAACCACTTTGGATGTAATACTTCCACTATAAAGCATGCTACCAGAAGTCTAGCTATTTCTTCTCCAATTGCCTTTCTTCTCTCGTCGTTGAAACGATGGAAGAACTGACGAATAGGTTTCCATGCAAAGGTGCCCCCATTCTCATAGAGGAACTTGATGAGCGCGCTTTTCTATTTATCAGTCATGTGAGCCCCCACGCTGAACTATTTAGATGAGTCATCGGGGGTAAAATCCACCAACTTGGTGTCTTGAGCAGACTTAAACTTCAATTTGGACTCAACTGATGGTTTCTTCAGCGAGGTCATGTCCTCTGGGTCGACTTGCAGTTTATACAACTTCAACTCGCGAGGTCATGTCCTCTGGGTCGACTGCAGTTTATACAATACTAACAACTCCAAAGCTATGTCTCTGTCCCCATTGACAGTAATATTTCCATGAGGATCTGGCATCTTCAACTTAAGATAGACGTAATAGGGTCTTTCCATGAACTTGGCGTAAGCCGGCCTCCCAAATAGGGCATGATATGGACTTTTGAATTTGACAACTTCGAAAGCCAACATCTCTGTCCTGTAATTCTCAAAGACTCCGAAAGCAACTTCAAGATATTTTTTCCAATAGGCCATGCGGACTTACCAGGCACGATTCCATGAAATATGGTTGATGATGGCTGAATATGTTTTTCTTGCAGGTTCATCCTCTTGAAGGTTTCATAATAAAGTATATTTATGTTGCTTCCTCCATCGATCAACACCTTGTCTAGCTTATATCCTCCTACTTGCAGAGTTACGACCAGATCTACGCTTCCAGGGTTATCAATACGTGGAGGATGGTCCGCGCGACTCCAGGTTATGGGCTGCTCTGACCAGTTTAGCCACCTAGGGACAGCGGGAGCCACTTCATTGAGTGCGCATTTTTGTACCTTTCTTTCCCTCCTGCACGAACTAGTAGTAAACACATGATACTGACCTGAGCTTAATTGCGATGAGTTGGTTTGAAAACTAGAATTCACTCCTTGGTGACTGCTAGTCGGGTTATTTCCATGGTTACCCTGACTGTGGTGACCAGTATTATTTCTAGGTCCTGTATTACCGGTTCCTGGATGACCTCCTCCCATGCTACCTGGGTTACCACCTCCGTTGTTTCATAGTCTGTAGTTAATGTTGCCACTAGGTCTAAAGCCCTGCATTATGAAACAATTTTCCCAAGAGTGATTTGCCGTCTTGCCATTTTTGCTATGATGAGGGCAAGGTCCCTTTAAGGCCTACTGTGCCTGTGCGAAGCTGTTTGGTCGGAAATTTTGATTTCCCCTGACGTTGGTTCCTATAACCTGTATTTGTGTTTGCCACCAAATCTGAGGTGCCTTCCCCATTTTTTCGCTTGTTATTATTCTGGTTCTGGGAACTGCCATTACTCTGATTCGGATTCTAGGTACCCTTGGTCCCAATTTTAAGCCCTTTCGAAGAATTCTCATCATCTGAGTCTGCATCCTTTATTTTGTCAGACTCGGTATACTTGGGCATAGCATCCATCATCTCACTCATATCACTTACGTACCGCTTTATGCGACCAGTTTATGCTTCAAAAGGTCAAATCTGCAATTCCTCTCTAGGGCTATGACCGCCTGATGGGCTGTAAGTCCAACAGATGAATGAATGATTTCTGCTACACGTCATGACCAATGTTGAGTGGACTCTCCTTCCTTCTGAACATAATTTTCCAGGTCTGTAATAGTCGTCGGACGTTTACATGTTACTTGGAAATTTTTGATGAACTGATATTTCAACTCTTGCTAGCTATTGATTGAATTTGCAGGCAAGTTTTTTAACCATGATTTTGCGGGTCCCTCTAACATCACGCTTAGGTATCGTGCGCACACCGCATCACTTACTTCTAGTATCTCCATTGCCACCTCATAGCCTTCTATTCAGTCCGCAGGTTCCATGTCTGGGGTGTAGTTCACAACCCTTCGGGGTCCCTTGAAATCAGCTGGTATTCTTTCGTTCCTAATCGCAGGTCCTAGACACTGAATTCCGATCCTCGTGACGCTGTTGGTGCTAGGTTTGAGACTGGATTCTGGACCTTGTCCTTGTTGTGGCGGTGGCGGTGCTTGGTAGCCCCATTCACCCCACCCGCATCCTTGTTGCCGGTGGTGCTCCTCTTAGGCAGCATAGTGCTCCCATTTTTCTTTTTCAGCAGGCTCCCGCGGCTCCAGTCCAGCTTCTTGGCAAGCTACTTGGTACAGCTCGCGGTCTATCAGTGCTCCTCTACCTTGCAAGGAAAAACCATGTGGAAAAGGCAAGGCAACTGAGTTCCTCGTCACCATTATCACTAGAAAAGCATATACGAAAATGGTAGGTGTTACGGTTGGCAGGGTTAATCTTCAAATAACCATCATAAACTAAAGGGTTAAATGGATCTATGCCATTGCTATATTCATGGATTGGAGATATGCCATTACAAATTCCGGAGTTGGGGATATGCCACTATGAATTCTCTACACCTCTAACTATGTCATTTTGTCTACTAAAAAGAATAAATGTTCAAAAGATACATGTATTTGAGTGTATAGTGCTATATTTACCATACTACCCCTATGTTCATACTTTGACAACACTTAAGGGTCGTCTCGGTGTCCAAAAAATTTGAAAAATTCAAATTTTTGGCTAAAAATGAACTTTGTAAGAAAAATTTAAAAACAATACAGAAAATCAAAAACATTAATATGAGCCTACTGTTGAAATATGAGCGATTTCTGGGCATATATAGAGTAATCAACTGACATTTTTCGTTCTGTCAAGAAATTTGTCAAATTTTGGCTGAAAATTTGAACTTCTCAAAAAATCTAAAAAAAATAGAGAAAATCAAAAACATTAATATGAGTATACTATTGTAATATTAGCCAATTCTGAGCACATATGGACTCTTAAACTGACATTTCATATTTTGTCCAGAAATTTGCCATACCTTGTCATCAAACATGCGTGACTTGTTTTTTGTTTCCCTGTATGGTACGTGAGTTTTCTTGTATGATACGTGAGTATAAGAGGTACGTACATAATATAACTATCGTATATGGTTTGGTATTGAACATAATGTCATAAGTACATGTATATGCAAAAGTTAGAGTGGCATATTTGCAAGTTCAGTTTTTGTAATAGCATTTCTCCAGTGTGTGAATAGGCCAATGGCATAGATCATATTAACCCTAAACTAAATACTGGGGGTCATTCAAAGTGGGACCTACAACAGGTGCACTGTTACCAAACTATAACCCCTCTTGTATAGAAATGTGAGTAAAAAGTCCGCCGCAACAAATTTTCCCTTGGTTTTGACTGCTGGCAGTGAAAGTGTTGGATAAGAAGTGCACCATAATTAACATGAACAGGTTCAAAGGCTGCAGTTAAGTGTGTCAAATCATGGTGTGCCAGTGCACCTGCGTTTTCCCTATTAAAAGGTGAGTTGGCAATAAAAATAGCTAAGTAACGAACGGTAGAGTTTTGGACGAGAGACATCTTCTTTGAGATACTCATAGTTATGAAGAACAAATATCTCACTCCAAACCCCCGCCATATCAATAAGATCATTATCAGCATCTTCTAAAAATTTCGTACTATGGTTCAGAAAACCGAATATTTCGCATAAACCCTCAAGGCTTAGGCGTACTTGTTGCCCTCCGATGGTGAACCAACAGTAAAGATCCTCGTTTTCATGGTGGATGTTGCTATAGAAGGTGGAGAAGCACTCCCGCATGAGCTTCTCGAAAGTGGGGATGCGGATTTGCGCAAGGGTGGCGAGTCCGGCGCGCTCCACCATCCACGTGAAGTCGGTGGCAAGACCAGTCTCCTGGAGGAACTGGTGATGCACCCACCTCGTGGGAACAACCTGGCAGTTCTTCATCCCCGCCCGCAACTCCTTGACCGCCTCACGATCGATCTCGAAGTCGGGTTCCTTCCTTGGCCTCTTGTGGCTGGGTGCGGTGCTTCCACTACCCATCACACCCTTCAACTTCTTGGATGCCATTGCCCTAAAGAAAAGAAAATTTCTTTAAATAAGTTTGGGAAAAAATAATTCAATACTCTGCTGATTTTGACTAAACAAGACTAGGCATATGATTCACGGGTGTACAACAAATTTATTCTACGTGATCAAACGAAATCCTAACGTGTACAAATCTCTAAAATCAATCTAGGTCAAGAACTCATCTAGTTATAGCAAAGATATGAAAATAACCACAGATCGGAGAAAATAAACCATGGATTAGAGGAGAAACTTGCGATTTGGAGTTCTACCAAATCAAACGAAAGAAATCCGCAAAGAATCAAAGCTTTGGGGTGATTTAGGGCAAAGTTTGTGAGGGTTTGGAGAGAGGAGTTTTCGGTTTTGGAGGTGCTAGGAGATGAATCCCGCATCCCCTGTCTTTTAACTTCGAAACACGGCGGTACGATGAGCGGTACGGTCACATCTCACCGTACCGTGGTCGTTTCGTTCTCTCTTCGTAGGTTTTAGGGTTTACATACATGCCTGGTGTTCTGATACGGTGGCTGGTACGGTCGCATGTCACCGTACCACCACTCGTTAAGCGATTAATCTCTTGCGTAGATAAAAAGGACTGGCCGATACAGTCACTAGTACAGTGAGTTCTCACCGTACCGCGACTCGTTAAGTTAGTACTGGACTCTATTGTTCCAAAAAAAGTCACGATACGGTCACCAGTACGATGATAATTCAACATACCGCGAGTCGGTGCTTCTCCCTTGTACACCTCGCAGATGGTCTGGCCGGTACGGTGATAATTCACCGTACCGCGACTCGTTATCACGTCCGTAAAATATTGCCTATTAGGATCTGCGAAATAATAATAATAACAATCCGTCAGTACGTCAGTCAGTACGGTGAGAAGTCACCGTACTAGGTCTAGGTTAAATGATTTTCTTCTGCTCTTTCTGCTTATTTCTTCTTTTCTCCGTCCTGTTCACTTCAAAAATAATAAGCTCCAATTCCTCAGAACCAAGATTAATATTCATATATAATTCTAACATAAAAATTTGTGAGGGGTTGCCTCCCATTCAGGTTTTACCTTTTCTCTTTCTAAATGGGCAAAGCTCTCTTTTGAAATTAATTTTTCATTCTTACCTTTGGTTACACTTCTTCAAGAGCATTTACGAAATTTGTTCTTCGTGCTGGGGTGATGTATTTATCTCTTTGTTCACCTCTCTTCGGAAGTATCGAATGATCTTTTGTCATAAACATTGAATGATATCATCCCATTTACACAATCCACTGAAACTCCTGCAGTACTTAAAAATGGTCTTCCTAGTATGATAGATAGTTTATCATCCTTAGGAATATCTAGTATAATAAAATCAGTGGGTATAGACATAATATGTTCATCAATTCTAATTAAAATCAGTGGGTATAGGCATAATGGTCTTTAGGAGCCGCGCGTGGTGGCGGAGAAGCCAAATGCCGGTTGCAGAGCACCGGAGTTATGCTCGGTCAAGGAGGCCACTCCACGCTCGGATTCTACAAGACCTCCGAGCTTCTTCTTCCTTCGCTAGAAGATCTTCGATGGCCTCGGTGTGGGATCCAACAGTGGTGGCGTCCCCGGCGGCGTTGCTCCTACTTGCGGTTGGATGTCCGATTCGGCGATGGCTAGGGGTCGAGGGCCGAATTGCCTTTTCTACAAATCTTGTAGGCCCTTGTTTGTAAAGTCTGAGGACCTAGTTCTAATTTCACCTTCCTGTAAGGTCCTCTTTGTAATTCTGCCATCGATTTAATGCAGTTCCGGGCCCTTCGGGGCTTTTCCCGTTCAAAAATAAATAAATAAATAAAATATAATACACCTCTAAGTAAACTAAAATAAAATCGTGCTCATTCACAAAGAAAACACGCTTAAGATAATCCAAAAGCACTCCCCAGACTGTTTTCTAAAACGCGCCACTTAAGAGCGAGACAGCCGCAACTACCAGAACCGAGACACACACAAACACAGTGACGGCAGGGGAGCTCGCCGAGCAGAGCTGAGCTAGGGTTTCCACGATCCGGCGCGCGGCAGAGACGGGCCCCGAGCTCGCCGCGCGCGTGGGAGGGAGCTTGCCGGGCCGGCTCGGGTCTCCCGGCGTGTTCGCGGCGGACTTGTATGCTGGGACGGGGCGCGGGGGCTCAGATCTGAGATGGCCGACGGCGGCGAGGAGGGGAATGTGGCGCCGCCCAGGAGGCGGAGGGGCCCGATGCGGGCCAGCCTCGACGCGGACGAGCTCATGGCGCTCATGCACGGCTCGGATCCCGTCAGGGTCGAGCTCACTCGCCTCGAGAACGAGCTCAGGGGTGAGCCGATCTGCTGCTCCCCGCGATTCGCTCTATTGTTTCCCTAGATGTCTAGTGTTTGATTTTTTTTTTGTTGCTGCTTCGTGGTTGTGCTAGACAAGGAGAGGGAGCTCGGGGACGCGCACACGGAGATACGCGCGCTGCGGCTGTCGGAGAGGGCGCGTGAGAAGGCCGTCGAGGAGGTAACTGCCACTAGCTCTTGAGATTCATTTCTTCTGAAGTTGGGCAAGTGATGTTGCTAGTGTAGGGAAGTGCCAAATTTAGTTAGCATAGGAGAATGCTGGGTTGAGGGTTGGTGCCGAGGCTAGGCTGGTATCATTGCATTTTGTCTACTGAGTGCCATATCACCAAACTGAAATTTTAGTTTTGCAAAGATTGGATGTGTTTAGATAGGATGGGAGGTGTTCTGCTTTTCTACATCCATTTCTAATTTTCTGCTTGGTAATAGAAAATACCTATTACACATTCCAAAATTTTGAGCTGTTTTGTGCCATATCTTTTTTCTGTGTGGTTCTAGTGGTGTTCAATTCTACCATATTTTTGTGGTAGCAAGATAATGTTGTTCTTGATCTTATCTTTGAACCTGATTTTTTTTGTCACATCATCAATTAAATTTAAGACATTTCTAGATTTCAAGCTTACATCAGTATGTGTTTGTTGAGGTTATGGAGCTACACATTTCTGTTATTCTCAATAACATTTATCCTGCTTCCATGTGATGAGAACACCTGTATGTGTTTGTTTTGTTCGTCATATTACTTTCTAGTTTTCTGAATGTTATTAGATCCTATATGTCTGTTGGGATTTCCGGATTTGACATTTCCATGCTTTATGTTACCTTTTTTGCTTGGTATCCTTAGTCCTGGTTACTCCTCACTGGTATGCTGCAGAATTCGTTAGCTGGATTCAGCCTGTATCTACATCAAATCAGGCTTTTATTTCTGTTTAACATCAAGACTTTCTTGCTGTCAACACTTGCCTTTGCCATTACCATGCTTTGGTTACTAGATCTTTGTAGCTTGCATCTGGTACTATCATCTTCTGTCATTCTTAATCCATATTTTTATGGTCTTGAGAGTTGGTTGATGAAAAATGGTGGCATGGCTCTTCATGAATTAAGTCCTTGAGCTGCACTTGAATAATGCTATTTTCTGTAACTTCAGGGGCTCGATACTTTCCCTCATTCGTAGCGGTTGTGGACTTTATGTAATTGTACATTGGAATGCTATATCCTGCATTCATGTCAAAGAACTATGAAACACAGTATCTCTGCTGTTGATTATCTATTTATTTATTTTTGATCCTTGATGATCTTAGTGCGCTATTCTCCCTCCGTTCCAATGAATAAGGCGCGCACGCTTTTCGAGATTTGTCTTTGACCAAAGATTAATCCATATATATAATATTATTTGGTATAAAATCAATATCATTAGAAAGTGTTTTTCAATACGAATCTAACAATGTCAAATTTGCACTATATAGTCAAGTTATTGTTACTCAAATCTTTCGGTCAAAGTTTGTCTTGAAATGCGTGTGCACCTTATTCATAGGAACAGAGGTAGTATTACTTTTTGTGCGAATCTTTATCTATGATTGAATAATCTTTAATGGAACTTTGATTTTCCATTATAATTTGGCGCCTGAGAACTTACAAAGTTAGAATACTCAAGTTTGTTTGTTTGTTTTAGCTTAATGTATTGGAATTTGGGGCTTGAAATCTGCTGATTAAAAAAAAATGTACTCCCTCCGTCTCAAATTAATTGTCGCAAAATTTGACAAAAATAGATGTATATCTAGACATAATTTAGTGTTAGATACATAATTTAGTGTTAGATACATAACAAGATACATCCATTTTTGTCCAACTTTGCGACAATTAATTTGAGACGGAGGGAGTACATATTTTGTATAAGTTGCTGCAGTTCATATTGTATTGAGTTATCTTTCTGTTTCGTGAAAGTTGGTTAGTTATGTTGATTTACTGATTGATGTATCTTGTTTTATTTTTAACCATAATGCGAGTGAAAGTTGGTTAGTTATGTTGATTTACTGATTGATGTATCTTGTTTTATTTTTAACCATAATGCGACAGTGATACTTATTTTTATTATTAACATGATTGCAATATTGTGATGACAGCTTACAGATGAGTTGGAGAGGATGGATGAGAAGCTCAAGTTAACAGAATATCACCTAGATAACAAGGTACTGTCTTATGATTTATGTCCACCTGTTGCTGGTGTCTGTGTTTTGATTGTGGTATAATATAGAGAAGAAACTTTGCAGAATCTAGAAGTCAAGAAGATAAATGATGAGAAAAAATCGGCAATGGCTGCTCAGTTTGCGGCAGAAGCTACTTTGCGAAGAGTCCATGCAGCCCAAAAGGATGATGACATGCCACCAATTGAAGCCATTCTTGCTCCACTTGAAGCAGAGTTAAAGCTATCTCGGCAAGAGGTTATACTTCATATTTCATATCCACTCTTCTATTTTGGTGCTTGTCCAGATGAATCTCTCTAGCAGCCCACAGCTATCTTCATCCTCTAATGTGCCTAAATACTCATATAATTTGAACTTTCCACTGGTCATGTATTTGATATGAACAAAGCAGATGACAAACTATGAAATTGACTTGGTTAATTCCAGATTGCAAAGCTACAGGATGATAACAGAGCCTTGGATCGTCTAACCAAACAAAAAGAGGCAGCACTACTGGAAGCAGAAAGGACCATTGAAATCGCAATGGCAAAAGCTGCTATGGTTGATGACTTGCTAAACAAGAACCAAGATTTGATGAAGCAAATTGAGATTTGTCATGTATGTGGGTGCATGCAGTGTATTCTTGGCCATCAGGAGTAAATAAATTCTAACATAGTAATTGGGCTATGGAAGTGCTGAATTGTTTGTTTATGCATTGCAGGAAGAAAATAAGATCTTGGACAAGTTGCATCGCCAAAAGGTCGCAGAAGTTGAAAAGCTTAGTCAAACTGTGAGAGAGCTGGAAGAGGCTGTTCTTAAAGGTGGTGCAGCTGCAAATGCTGTTAGAGATTACCAGCGCAAAGTGCAGGAGATGAATGTAACAAACTACCCTTGGATTGTTGCCTTTCTTATCAAGTATTAGTTGTCTCTATGCTTATTTATGTTCATGATTTTGTCAGGATGAAAGAAAAACACTTGACCGTGAACTTGCTCGTGCAAAAGTTACGGCAAATAGGGTTGCTGTTGTGGTTGCAAATGAGTGGAAAGATTCTAATGACAAAGTGATGCCAGTTAAACAGTGGCTTGAAGAGCGCAGGTTCATGCAGGTGAGACCGTGTTAGGATTAAATTATGTCTTTCCTTTATAGTACACTGTCTAAATGCAGGTATACAGTATACACTCGTTCTTCATGTTGGCATCATGCAATAACCTTTTTTTTCCTGCAGGGTGAAATGAACCAACTCCGTGATAAGCTTGCTATCGCAGAACGTGCAGCACGGTCTGAAGCTCAGCTGAAGGTTCACTAACTTTTCTGTTGTAATTCTGTGTGACCTAAAACTTCTTAAGAGAAGTTGTTTTAGGCGTGCTAAACTTGTTGATTCTTCATAAATGCAGGAAAAATATCAGTTGCGTCTGAAAGTTTTAGAAGATGGACTGCGAGGGCCACCAAGTGGCTCTAGTCGACCACCTACAGAAGGAAAGAGTTTCAGCAATGGTCCTTCCCGCCGGTTATCACTTGGTGGAGCCGATAACATGTCTAAATTATCACCAAATGGCTTATTAACAAGGAGATCACCATCTTTCCATTCAAGATCCTCTCTTTCTTCTAGCAGCAGCTTGATCCTAAAACATGCTAAAGGAACTTCAAAGTCATTTGATGGTGGAACTAGGTCACTAGACAGGGGAAAGGTCCATGGGAACGGATCACATTTACTTAATAGATCTACAGATGCTGTTAAAGACCATGAAGCTAATGATTGTTGGAAAGGAACTGTGGATGAGACAACTAATGAAAGTGCCAACAGCAATGCAGATGAGAGAAGTAATGAAATCACAAATAGCAACTCAATTGAAATGGTCTCTGGTTTCCTGTATAATATGTTGCAGAAGGAAGTTGTTTCTTTGAGGAAAGCATGCCATGAGAAAGATCAAAGTCTTAAGGACAAAGATGATGCCATTGAGGTTTGCAACCATTTCTTATTTATGCAGCCTGTGTGGGGCATGAGGCTAGGCATTATAAAATATTGAAGTTATTCTAACCCTTTGTCGTGCAGATGTTATCAAGGAAAGTTGATACCTTGACCAAAGCAATGGATGTGGAGGCTAAAAAGATGAGGCGAGAGGTTGCTGCCATGGAGAAAGAAGTTGCAGCTATGCGAGTTGATAAGGACCAAGAGATCAAAGCCAGGCGGCTTGGTAATTCAAAAGGGTCGGGGAGTTCTCAGCTGCTTCCTGGAAGGTAAATCTTCATAAATTCTAACAAGTTTTCTGGAACATACAATGATTGAATGAGTCCAAATGGCATGCCTGAGATAATGATTAGTGATATCTTGAAGTATTGGACCATTAATTACGTGGCATTAGTAGCAGTTCCAGTTTAATTGTTTCCTTTACTCATGAACTTCAACTTTATTATGGCACACCTGCACTTTTGTGTCCAGATTTTCCTACATTGCCATGCCAATAAAGTACTCCCTCCGATCCATAAAAATGTCGCTCATTTTGTACAAAGTTAGTACAAACTTTGTACCATGTGAGCGACACTTTTTATGGATCGGAAGGAGTATATTTTATGAAAAAGACCCTGAACTCATTCTATGAGTTTGTGAGGTTTAGAGAACCACATTTACAACTAAATCTTAGAATTGTTCTGCCACTTCGTTATTTCGGTAGATCTCAAGTTCTAGATGGTGAAATTGAAAAGAATAATGTTCATTTGGAAACACGTATTGTCTTTCTTGTTTACTGCTGTGAGCATTTGCTGGCACGAAATTTACAATACTTCTCCAAGGAGACATTCTCCGACTACTCTTGCTGAATTACATGTTCATGTAGATTCTTCCTCTAAATCACTGTGAATTTTCTTCTTTATGTGCAGAAGCGCACCACGAAGTGGGTTGACACGCAACTTCCAATGACATGCAGCACTAACATGAGGCGGCATTGTTCCATAGAGTCCATTCCATTCTGTATTTGTTCTGTTCGGTTCCTATTAGTTTTTGTGGTTGAGATCATAGCACAGATGACCCTGCGAGATACCGTTGGTCTGGAAAAGAGTAGGCTTGGATCTGACGTGATTGCTGCTCTGCCGTAGTGGAGGTGGCCCTGAGGCGAGGTCTAACCCCCTACGGCTCGCCCTCTCGTTTTGTCAACGCACCTTGACGCTTTTGTATAGGCTGGGCGGTCTCTACGTCCTCTCCCATCCGTAATGTAGCTAGCGTGTGTGTTTGGTTCTGCTCCTGCATACCCTGTTGCCCAGGTTGTGAATATTGTTCTCACATGAACTCGGCTCCATCTATTTGCCGTATGTTTGGGTTGGAATTTCATTACAATACTTGTCTTCCCTTTGCATATGTGCCTGGCAAAAAATATTAAGTTTAGGACTGATTTACATTACATCCTTACAGAGAATGGTAACGTCGCTGATCACGTTTCTCTTGGTCCGAGTCCCTAAAATGAATCAAAGAATCAATGATAAAGAGTTAAGTAGCCTAACATTATGGCTGGTTTATATGTACTCCGTATATCCTAGAAGCTGAATCCTGTACAATTCTGGGAGCACCTTGTCAAGAAACTGGAGCCAGCAGTGAGAACTTGACATGCAGTGAGATCTTCCCCTTCTCAACATCAAGCTTTGCACCTGTGGCCAGCCAGTATCCAGGGCTGTCCTGTGGCCCCATGGTAACCTGAGATGCGTCGACATACTTGAGCAGCTTCTGGTCCCCAACCGGCACTGGTGGTCCTCCAGCGAACACGCCGGAGTCGATACCTACTCTTGCTGCATCCTGCCGCTCTTTCTCGGCGGCGGCTGAAGACGGCGCGAACGACATTGACAGGAAGCTTGCCCCTTTACCTGAAAGCCTCGCCTTGCTGTGCGCCCATTTGGACTGTACCACAGTGTAACCTAGCAGCTCGGTGTATAGGAGCCTGAGGTGAAGGACGCTCGTCGAGTCATGGGCTGCGACGTGCAGCTGCGCGCCGGACACGATGTACGCCGCTGTCTGTCCACTGCACCAGAGGGGGTCATACTTCACGGGCACGGTGCAGACGTGGGCGAACATCCTCCGCTGCACTGGTTCGTGGTAGCGTTCGTCGGAGGTCGTCTCTGAACCTCGCCACCTCGGTGCCTGGTCTGGCCGCGGGACGAAGAATGTTGGGGTGCTTGCCAGATGTTGCAGGTGGAGGCCTAGCCTGACCATGGCATGAAGATGTTAACATTCTACAGAACTTTTCCGACAGAAAACATTTGAAAATGTTGCAGCAAACATCAAATAGCGCGTCTAACCTGTTGTTTTTCTTGCCCTCTAGATGCAGCCTCATACCGGTGATTGGCAAGTTTGGGACAATAACCTGCATTTAGTTGATTGTTGAGTGAGCATTTTCTACTGGATTGCACATGGATTCAAATCAAGGATCAACGAATTTTCTTGCCTGGTTTGAATTGACATGGAGCTTTGATCCCACAAGGCTGAAGTGCAAGGCTTGCTTAGCGCCTCGGCGGTTCGAGCACAGGCCGAGAGGCAGGTCACTGAGCACAGGGGCCCACGATTTATGGTGCTGGAAGTCAAGGAAGTACTTCAAGTCTGCCACTGGAGGTTTGTCTGTAAAAGAGCAGTGTTTGGCGTAGTGATCAGGAACTTGTAGTTACAACTGTCTGTTTGATAATGCACAAAAGTAAAGTTTGTCAAAATTTGGTGGTTATTAAGTAGATCTCTCTTCCGATCGATTCCCACTTCATAACTAAGAAATGTCATCCTTTGGTGGAGTTAGCTTCCACAGTTAAAATGCTCACTTCATATTTGGTCTGGCAAAATATGTGTTGGAGTATAGCTCTTACATCTCAGGTAGAGGTTTATGGCATGAGAGAGGAAGCCCAAGCCTGTCACTCCCCTGAGAAGGGACGTCAGGGGCACAAGCCGGAAGCGGATCGCATCCGGGTTTGCCGGCAACGTGAGCAGCCACTCGGCGTGGCTCCTCGCCGCCGTGTCCCCTCCCCTCTTGGAGTGTATCACCGTCACGCCCTGCATCCACCAGTTAGAAGTTGGCAAAGATCCCTGAATGATCATGTACAGGCTTGAACCTGGAAGAACGGCAGCAGCAGTAGTAGTAGTAGTACCTCTTTGCATGCTACTTGAGTAGTGATTCCTCCAAGCCTCTGCTGTGGCAATTGGGCATCAAACACGTTGAAGGCCCCAGGGACCTGCTGCATTCAGAATCATGGAGTTCTTTAGTTACATTTCAGCTTCAAGTCATCATGGAGTTCTTCTAAGCACATTTTCAGGTCATCACCCTCAGTGATCTCAGTGTGGGATGGCGATAAAGTGAACAAGAACTCCTGACCTTGGTCTTGTGGTCTCTCGACTTGCAGTGTGAAGGAGGACGCATGGCGCACGTCCCGGTGAAGAGCTGGTCGCCAAGCTTCTCTAGGTGCTCCTTGATCTGGGACTCCGGTAGCGGCGACGACTTGTCCTGCCTCACGTACACCACGTCCTGGCCGCCCATGCTCACCCCGACGACGACATGGGTCCCGTACTTCTCGATGAAACTGTGCAGCAGTTCACAGAGAGTGAGATGATTAATCTTCCAACAGTATGGCGCGCGGTGCGTATTATTACAGGATCTGAAACCCTGCATTTCGAGTCGTCCTGAGTGACAACAAATCATCTGACGACTAAGTGATGACATTGGCGTGTTCAGGGTTCAGACCATAACAAAGATGGTAAAAGAATATGTGCAGTTACTAGCGAGCCTGTTCTAGACCTTGAACAAGTCAAGTCCTGCACTAGGATTTTCCACCATGGAAAACGGTTAATTTCCACACCACGTGGGCACATGGCAAAACTGTGGTTGGACGGACGAGGTCACCGTGTCCACACCACAGTTAATCACCCCAACAGCTCCTATCTATCTATCTAACGATGATTTGTTTAATTAACCTGATGATGTTTAATTTGTACGCTTGTAGTAATACCTTGCTATTGCCGAGGGGTCCCAGGTGGCCGGCACGTCGGCGACGACGTGGTCGGCGATGGCCAGCGGGCTGCAGTCGAGGGTGAGGTCGAGGAGGGAGATGAAGTAGCCGTCGAGCGCCAGGCACTTGGTGCTGGAGGCGTCCTGCGCCCAGGAGCCGCCGTCCAGGCCGAAGGCCGCGTTGAAGAGCCCCGACGGGATCTTCCCCGGCACCGAGCTCCGGCGGTTGAACAGCTCCGTCATCTGCATATTCGCATATGCACGCGCGCGGTCAAGATTCCATTCTACTATGTTTTAATTAATCGTGTTCGTTCTTGGTAGAGTATTTTAATTATTGAATAGCTTATGGTAGATCGATACCATTCTATCGGTTGGCTTTGTCAAGAGACTCAAGACAGGACTTGAAAGATTCAACATGCTAGCTGTGTTATGGTTGTTGTGATGATGAGAAAAATTTACAAGGATGCAGAGTTGAGTGAGATTGTAAGCAACTAAAATCAGAAAAGATGAATCGTTTTGGCCAGTTGATTTTTTAGTTTTTTTTTCTTGGTATATATCTAGCAGCTCAAACTGTGTCTGCAGATTGGATCGTTTGAGCATCAATAGAAAATTAGAGAGAGGAAGGTGCAAGCAGCAAACGAACAAACAAACAAACAAACCTGGTTGAACTCGAGGACGTCGGACCTGATCCTTGTCCGGCCGCCCTTGCCGCACTTGACGTCGGCGGGCAGGTCGACCAGCACCCCGACCCCCGGCACGGCGAGCGTCGCCGCCTTCTCATCGCTCCTGGCGACGAGGCACCCCGCAGCAGCCTTGCAGTGCCTCAGCCTGAGGTCGCCGGCCATGTCGACCCCCGTGCCGAGGCACCTCACCGCGCTCTCCACCGCCGTCTCCCTGGCTCTGGCCATTGCTCGTTCCACCATGAAACTAGCTAGCGTGGTGTGTAGAATGGACCTGATCGATCGAGCAAGAGGATTTTCTGAAACACGTGGTATGTGATGGCTTTGCAGGAAGCAGCTGCCGATGTGGGTTCATATATAGCACAAATAAATATAGAGAGAGGGAGAGGAGGCGGCAACGGCGTGGGCTGCTGATATTTTCTTTCTTTTTCAACGTATATTATACTCCTAGTCTTGAATTGAACACTTTTCTCTGACGGGGTTTTTTGGGGACCAACTCGTGCCCCTCCTTGTTGGGCACCGCCAAAGCGTGGAACTCCCCATCCACCCCGCATTTGAATTGATTTTCGGTCACCTCCTTGCGAGACCAGACTGGATCGTTACCGCCACACGAAATTCCCTAGGATGCACGACTATTTCGCCTTGTATAAAAAAAGACTCGTGAATAGTACTCACTGGGGTCATTCTCGGCATGTAACAACCCGTACGTTGCCCAGTCTAAGAGGACCTAGAGATAGAATCCTTTACAAAGGAAGAGTACACTACACGGATCGGGATGTTTGCCGACGGCCACGAAACGTCGGTATAGGCCCAACTGCTGTCGGCATAGACATTTTCTTCCTTGGCATAGCTAGGCAGAGGCGGACCCAGAATATTTTCTTAGTGGGGCACAAATTTAGAGTGGGGGTACTTCCTACATAAAATTTGAATTTTTAAGTGTTTTTCTTTGAAAGAATAAACAAATTCTATTGAAGTTTTCAAATTTGAGTGGGGGCCAAGGCCCCCACAACGCTCTACTTGGGTCCGCCCCTGTAGGTAGGGAAAGTCGTCAGCATAGAGGTCTATGCCGACGTTTTTCTATGCTCGTCGGTAACATTAAAGTGTCATCCCTTAGTCTGACACCATCCGTGAGTTATGTCGATGGCCAAACAGGAGCTATGCTGACGTGGCGGCGCCTGATCTCTCCGCTAAAGCCGCTATGCCGATGACCTGGAGGTGCCACGTGGTAGCACCCGGTGTCCCCACCAAGGGAGCTATGCTGACGGCCTTATAGGAGCTATGCCGACAGCCTGGAGGTGCCACGTGGCGTAGTCTGGTGAGCCCTGGGAAGGTGGTATGCCGACGGATTCTTTTGTATGTGCAGACGGCATTTTCCCTCGACATAGACCCCTCCTATGCCGACGGCTATTACACTGTATGCCAACGACAATTGCCGTCAACATAGCTCATTTCCTACATACGTGGCGCACGATGCACTCTAAGTGAGCTATGCTGGCGGCAATTGTCATCGGCATACAAACTCCCCAGATTTTGTTTGGCTGTTATTTTTTTTTGGCTATTTCCTATAACTCAAGGGGGAAGCATCCCAGGCTTTGAAAGAGAGGGTTATTAAGGAGGGCCCTTGGGAGGAAGTAGTGATGCAAACATGATGTGGACGAGGATGGTGACCTGCTTTCGAAAGGTTGCTCTAGAGGAGTTTGGGGGTGACCAGGAGAAGTAGAAGGAAAGCTAAGGATACCTGATGGTGGACGACGAGGTCCAGAAGGTTATTAGGGAGAAAAGGGACTGTTTTAGATGCCTATATCTGGACATGAGTGCAACAAACATGGAGAAGTACAAGGTGGAAAAGAAGGCCGCAAAGCGGGCTGTGAGTGAAGTAAGGGGTCGGGCATATGAGGACCTCGAACAACATTCAAACATGAAGGAAGGCGAAAGGGACATCTATATGATGACCAAGATCTGGGAGAGGAAGTCGAAGGATGTCAACCAAGTCAAATGCATCAAGGACGGAGATGATTAGCTTCTTGTGAAGGATGAATAGATCAAGCGTAGATGTCGGGAGTAATTTGACAACCTTTACAATGGAGAGGATGATAGACGACTCCTTTGAGGTGTGGAGAGGACTAGTAGACTTAGCGATATTATGGCTAACTAAGCTTTACAACCTCATTTTGGGGTAAAACAAGATGCCCGAAGAATGAAGGCTGAGTATTTTAGTGTTAATCTTCAAGAACAAGCGGGATGTTCAAAGTTATACTAATTAACATGGAATCAAGCTAATGAGGCATACTATGAAGCTACGGGAGAGAGTCATTGAGCACCGCTTAAAAGATTGGCAAAAGTGACCAAAAACAAATTTGGTTTCATGCCTAGGAGGTCTACCATGGAAGCCATCTTCTTGGTATGGCAGCTAATGGAGATATACATGGAGCAAAAGAAGGACCTTCGTATGATGTTCATTGATTTGGAGAAGAACTATGATAAGATACCATAGAATTTCATGTGGTGGGCCTTAGAGAAACACAAATTACCAATAAATTGCACTACCCTCATTAAGGACATGTACGATAATGTTGTGACAAGTGTTCGAACAAGTGATGGCGACACCGATGACTTTCCAATTAAAATATGACTGCACCAAGGGTCAGCTTTGAGCCCTTACCTGTTTGATTTGGTGATGGATGAGGTCATAAGGGACATACAAGGAGATATCCCATGGTATAACCTCTTTGCGGATGATGTGGTGCTAGTCGATGATAGCCGAACACAGTGAAGAACTGAACAAGACTTAATCTAAAGCAGCGGAAAACTGAAGCAACATGAAGTAAACACATAAACTCTAGCCAGATTCTAATGCTTCAGAAATAGAAAAGATCTAGGTAGATTCTAATGCTTTAGAAACAGAGTAAAACTAGGCTGATTCTGATGCTTCGAAGCATATAAGATCTAGGTAGATTATGATGCTTCGAAACGAGGTAAAATTAGGGTAGATTGTTAAGCTTCAGGTTCAAATAAAATCTAGACAGATTTTGATACTTCAGAAGAAGAAAAAGATATGATTTGTACAGATGCTAATGCTTTAGAAACGGAAAATAAAAAACATCAACTTGTATGAACTGTAATGAGAAAGGAACAAAAACCCAATTTGATTCCTAAAGTTAAGCTGTTGGCCAACTCTACGTGTTCGTTTGGAGAGGCTATGCACACGTGCACTTAATTCCTTATGCTTAGTCTTCTACTCTGTTAACTCAAGCTTCGCAAAGCTTAGCCTAATCTCTAATGACACATTTTGAGGTGACCTCTAAAACCTTTGTAGACTTGCTACCAGTAGACTTGGCCAATATATTTTTAACAAAAGCCGAGTCTTGAGCCCAAAACCTCATGGCTCAGATACCATGTTAATTTTCATGCACTAGCCCACGCAAACAAAACCCCAAGCTAATGAACAGGGCTAGATAATCCACACATACTGTAACACAATTGTCCTCTCAACCAATACCCGCGGAGAAAAATGTAGCTAACTTGCTCAGATCAAGCAACATGTCGATCATTAAAATGTACATTTCTCTAATCTGTTGCAGCAAGAAAGAGAATAATTTAGGGTTTAGGGTTTAGGGTTTAGGGTTTAGGGTTTAGGGTTTAGACTTTAGACGTGCTCTGGTGGGAGAAAAATGGGAAAGATGGTTGCATCTAATAGAAAGACTGATGGATATTTCGTTATCACTTGACCAGGATACTTGTAGTTGGACTCTCACACAGTCTGGAAATTACACCGTTAAATCATTATATGCTGAGGTTATGAACGAAGAAGTTAGATTTCTTCATGGTTACCTGTGGAAGTTAAAGGTTCCCTCCAAGATAAATTTTTTTATGTGGTTTATGTCTAGGAAAGAATTGCTGACAAAAGATAATCTTGCTAGGAGAAACTGGGTTGGGTGTAAGAAGTGTGTGTTCTGCGATGAATCTGAAACAGTGAATCACCTTTTTATTTCTTGCAGTTTTGTTAAGAATATTTGGAGGTTGATACACTTTACTTATAGTATTTCACCACCATCTAATGTTACTAATTTGTTTGGTAATTGGCTGTGTGGTGTGGATAAAGAATCGAAAGCACTTATACGCGTCGGAGTATGTGCTTTACTGTGGGCTCTCTGGAAACATCGCAATGATATTATTTTTAACAATGCGAAAGTTGGGAACTTTTTGCAGGTGGTTCACCAGGCCAACTATTGGATGCACCAATGGTCTATTCTGCTGCCAGAGGACCAGCGTGTTCGTTTGGATGGTGGATGCATTCGTCTGATGGCGGTCGTTCAGGCTATCTTCAGCAGGGGTGGCTGGTTGCTTAATAGACGCCTTGGCACTGGATAGTACTTCTTTGGTTGGAGTTAGCTGAGAGCTTATGGCTTGAGATTGTGACTTGTTTTTTCTATACACGGCTAGTTTCTTACATAGGATGTGTTGAGCTCTTATGTGAGTGCTTGTTTCGTGCAACAGATGTATCGAATGTTTAAATTTTAATAAAAGCCGTATGCATCAACCAGATGCAGAGGCCGGGTTTCCCTTTTCAAAAAAAAAAAAAGATAGTCTCCTCTAGTTCCCAACAACAAAAATCTTGACGTTATCCTATTGTTATCAATTATGTAATCTAATTATGTGTTGATGACCATCTGTCCGCGAGTTCCTTGTCCGCATTGGTTATTCTGGATTTGAAGGTGTCCATCTCCTCCAATTGGCGTGCTCTTACCTATTAGTGGCCAGAATCACACAAACAATTATTTCGAAGGTATAATTGAAAAACTGACACTCCAAGAAACATTGAGTATATGTTTAGTGATTAATATAAAACAGTAAAAGACCTTCAAACTCAATCTGCTCACACGGCATTATTAAGAAGACACATAAATATATATATTTAGACATAAAAGATACCTCGGAACGGCCACCTGGCATTTCTTTCTCGCCCTGAAGAAAAAAGAAGGGCTTAAATTTTCTACTAAGCTGCTCACACTTAGTTTTTGTCTACTAAGTGGCAAGCATATGGAATTTAAGCAGAAACAAATGAGCCATACATTTTTTGAAAGCTTAAACTGTTGAGAAAAACTTGATAGTTACCTCACTTTTCAGCATGGAGGTTGAATTATGGAACAAGTACTGCGCGTCTACGACGCCAATCTGCTCCGCGGGATCCTGCCAAATCAAGGGAGAAACAATACAAAAAAACTGTCGATATACATACGCACAAAAAAAAAAAAAAATCTTCAAACGGTGCTTACATCGACACATCTCCAGAAATTAGAGTCTAGAAGCCATCCATGGACCAGATCATTCTGCAACCAAAACCACTCTTCGTTTCAGTTCAAACAAGTCAAAGAGGTCAATCCTGTGATAACAAATATTCCGACCAGTGTACCTACCTGTACCATATGCCACACGCATCTCCAAGCATCCCTTGAGAAGACCGGCACCATCACCTCAACGAACCTTCACACATATAACCGCAAAATGACCGGGAGAGCAATATGATCATTGCTTTCAAAATAACACGTCTTACAAAAAGTGATCCTGAAGTGAGTGAGTGAAGAGTTCCATTAATTACCCGCTGCACGGTGGCTTGTGCTCATCCCAGCAATACTCTCCCCCCGCATCGTTCCTGTTCATGGCAGACAACAATATTTCAGAGACCATGCCAGCCAGTATCTGTAACGTCGGCTTTTTGAGAACCAGAGGGAGTAATTGTAACGGGTTACTTGTGCATCATCACCGTGCTAAAGGCTAGAAATGTATCATCATGGATCCTGCGCGGCATGCTTACTTGTGCATCTCGGTATCGTTTCTCCGGTTGGTGATAGCATACATCGTCGGCCCTTTGGCCCTGTCCAGTCCTGGCTGCGAGATCTCAAGCCCATGCTTCCTCACGATGTTGAGGTACCTGTAATCACAACCTGTTCATCATCACATACATGGAGAAATATTCAGATTTTGTAGAAAAGCATAGGCATGTAAAGATCATAGGACATACGCTTCTGCGGTGAAATTCTCGACTCCGACATCCTCATCCCATAAAAAGACGTAGTCCTAAGGAGACACGGTGCTCGGGTGCAGGAATCTCTTGGCAAACCACCTTTGTTATTATTTCAAGAGAAAAATCTGAAGATTGTCAGTGCATTTCTTTGCCGGTTTTGAATTGATTTCATATATTTTGGGGTACTACTGAAATTTTCGTTATTTTATTTTTTTAGCTCTGACAAAAGGCTGAGTTTTGTATTTGGGGCACTACTGAAGTTCTCGTCATTAAGGTTTTTTTTCTCTGCTGAAGTGCTAAATTTTCTAACTGAACCTGGCTAAAATTGAATCTAAGCTTGAGCACATTTGGTAGAATTATGAATTGTATTTGAATTTGGCTCGATCTCATGTTTCACCCAAACATATTGGTACATAGTAAATGAAAATGAGAACCACTTAGGACTGTACAAGTGGATAGTTACATTACCATTTTGTCTGCTTCCTGGCGCTGACATGAGCAACCTCACGAGACCAACTGAACTCATCCCACTCCGTCGTGCGGCCATCATAGTGGAACAACACGATGTCAAAGTTGTCGGAGAACTGCATATACCGGTTGTGTGCATGTACACACACACACACGCAAGTGTCATTTGAACACTCATTCAAATCTATTGGCCTAGCTAGTGCAAGGTCAAAATCTAGTGCTTGCATGTCACACAATATATGAGAAAACCTCTTGTTGCTAGTTCTTTACCTTGTGAACAATTGCATTTGTTAACGTAGGCGGAAACGATGCCCCTCTCGGGACTCGTGCTTCATGTTATATAGGTGATGAAAAGCCCATCACAGAGCATTTACATGGGCCGTACATATACGTTGGTGTACTACACCATACGTATATGTACGTGGTATTACAACTCTAACACTCCCCCTTAATCTAAACGTTGCAAAAGGTTTAGATTACGCCTAAACTCATAGAGATTTCTTACAGGGAGAGCCTTTGTAAAACCATCAGCAATTTGATCCTTGCTAGACACAAAGTGAATAGCCAACTTCTTCTCTGCAACCCTTTCACGAACAAAGTGAAAATCAATTTCAATATGTTTGGTGCGAGCGTGAAATACCGGATTGGCAGAGAGATATGTAGCACCCAGATTGTCACACCATAGACATGGAACTTCTTTCATCATAACACCAAGTTCCTTAAGAAGTGCTTCTACCCATATGAGTTCAGCTGTGGCATTGGCCAGGGCCTTGTACTCAGCTTCAGTACTGGAACGAGATACAGTTGCTTGTTTTCGTGCACTCCATGAGACCAGATTCGGCCCAAAGAATATAGCAAATCCACCAGTGGATCTACGATCATCAAGACTACCTGCCCAATCAGCATCTGAAAAGGCACTAAGAAGAGTGGAAGAAGACTGTGTGAAAGTAATCCCAATCTTGACAGAGCCTGCAATATATCTCAAAATGCGTTTAGCAGCAGTCCAATGAACAG
Source organism: Alopecurus myosuroides (assembly GCA_028641055.1). Taxonomy (NCBI): domain Eukaryota; kingdom Viridiplantae; phylum Streptophyta; class Magnoliopsida; order Poales; family Poaceae; genus Alopecurus; species Alopecurus myosuroides. The sequence continues at coordinate 721,482,866 of CM054057.1, forward strand.
TAGTAGGAGCATGAAGGAATTGACATATTTTGTTAACAGAGAAAGCCAAGTCTGGACGTGTCAAAGTAAGGTATTGTAAGGCCCCAACAATGCTTCTGTATTGAGTGCTATCCTCAGGACCAAGTGGACTCCCCTCTGTCAAGGATAGCTGCTCAGATGATGACAATGGTGTGGGTGCTGGCTTGCATTGTGTCATACCAACCCGTGCAAGCAGGTCAGTAGCATATTTTTCTTGAGTCAAAAGCAGACCATTAGATGTTTTTGTAACCTCAATACCAAGAAAGAAATGTAAGTCTCCCAAATCCTTAATGGCAAATGTGGTACTTAAATCCTTAAGAAGGGCTGTGATGGCTGCATCAGAAGAACTGGTGACAATAATATCAACATAAATCAACACAAAAATAATGATGTTTGATTTGTTGTAGAGAAATAGAGATGTATCAGCTTTGGAAGCAGTGAAACCAAAGTTATAGAGCTGTGAGCTGAGTCTAGAGAACCAGGCTCTGGGAGCCTGTTTCAGTCCATATATAGCTTTATCCAATTTGCATATATAATCAGGTGTATGAGAGTTTTCAAACCCAGGTGGCTGCTTCATGTAAACCTCCTCGTCCAGAACACCATGAAGAAACGCGTTCTTGACATCTAGCTGCCTCAAACTCCAGCCTCGAGACACTGAAATAGCTAGAACAGTTCTGATAGTAGCAGCCTTAACAACAGGACTAAAAGTGTCCTCATAGTCAATACCATATCGTTGTTTAAAACCTTTGGCAACAAGACGTGCCTTATACCTGTCAATCGTACCATCTGCATGTTTCTTGATACGATATACCCACTTACAATCAATAATATTCCTGTGTGTTCCTGGAGGAACAAGGTGCCATGTTTTGTTCTGAATCAATGCATCAAACTCATCTTCCATTGCTTGTTTCCATTTTTCATCTCCAAGTGCCTCAGAGAGTGTATTGGGCTCACCTGTAGAGGTGAGCAAACCATAGCGAACACAACCATCTTTATATATACGGGGCTTTTTGATACCTTTCATTAGTCGTGTACGCACCCCAAGTGTTGGCGTAGCAGGGTGAGAAGACGACCGAGGGCGACGCACATACACCCGCACGGGCTGCACAGAGGATCCTGCACCGGAATCATGCGCAGCCTCGGGATTTTGCGCTGCAGCAGCAGCAGGACCCGCCAACTGCGACGTGGCAGACAGGGAGGGGTCGGAGGCGTGTGGCGTGGTCGCGGTCGATCGTGGCGCAGAAGATCTCGGTCGGCTGGTCGGGGCGGAGCCCAACGATGGCGACGTGGCGTGCTCGGTGTGGTCAGGAGGGCATCCGCGCGCGGGAGAGGGGCGCCCCGAGGCGCTGTCGGGGGCGCTGTCGGGCGCGTGGGCGTCAGGAGCGGGCGAAGGGGGCAGGGACGCCTCGGAGTGCGGCCCCTGACTGCCAGGCGAATCTGGCCCGGAATCTGGCGTCCCAGGATCCGAGGCTGATGCTGAATCAGTCTCGGGATCGCTCCCAGGTGGCTCCTGCTGCTCACTTTCGTCATTTTGTGACGAGACTTCAGAGGAGGATTCCGAGCCCGTTTCTTCATTGTTTTGCGTCAAATTTTCTTCAGTAGGCTCCACATCCTGTAGAGTATTAGTAACAGGCACAATAACATGCATATGGTCATCAATATTTGCATCCCCATTGTGTGATGATGATGATGGCGTGTGGGATGGGAGCAAAAGAATTTCTTGTTTTAAGCGTGCACCGGCATTGGGATGCATGGAGGCAAAAGGAAATACTTGCTCATCAAAAACAACATCACGAGAAATGTAGACACGGCCAGTGGAAACATCTAGGCATTTGACTCCTTTGTGAAGGGGACTATATCCAAGAAACACACATCTTTTGGAACGAAAAGCAAGTTTGCGTTTGTTATAGGGGCGTAGGTTGGGCCAACAGGCACAACCAAACACACGCAAAGCATCATAGTTGGGAACAACATTAAGAAGACGTTGTGTAGGTGTATCAAAATTGAGTACTTTTGTAGGGAGCAAATTTATAAGAAAAGTAGCTGTAAGGAATGCTTCATCCCAGAATTTAAGAGGCATAGATGACTGAGCAAGTAAAGATAATCCAACTTCAACTATGTGTCTATGTTTGCGCTCAGCAGAGCCATTTTGCTGATGAGCATGTGGACAAGAAACATGATGTGTGATTCCCACTTTTCTAAAGAAGCCATTTAATTTCTCATACTCACCACCCCAATCAGTTTGCATGGTGATGATTTTGCGAGAAAATTTGCGTTCAACAAGCTGTTGGAAATTAAGAAACACTTGATAGACTTCAGAACGTTTCTTAAGCAAGTATATCCATGTGAATTTGCTATAATCATCAATGAAACTTACATAATATGAGTGTCTACCAACAGACTCAGGAGCAGGACCCCATACATCAGAAAATATTTGCTCCAAAGGAGCAGTGGAAACACTAGTAGATATGGAATAAGGCAATTGATGACTTTTGGCTAATTGACATGAATCACACACATAAGGGGTTGTTTCTGATGAATGAGACAACTTATTCTTCCTAATGATTTGTTGAACGACAAAAGATGATGGATGTCCTAAACGGCTATGCCATGTAGATGATGATGGCTTTATTGTAGAAAAAGCATGCTTCGAAGACTCTGAAGATACTGGCACTAGAGGGTAGAGACCACCACGACATGGACCTTTAAACAGAGTTCTTCTGGTGGCCTGATCCTTTATCAAAAAGAAATGTGGGTGAAATTCAAAGAATACATGATTATCAAGTGTTAGTTTGTGAACAGATAAAAGACTCTTGGAAGCACTAGGGACATGCAAGATGTTTTTAACTTGAAGGAAATCATCATGTGGGGTATGCAAAGTAGAGTGTCCAATATGAGTTATGTGCATACCGTTACCATCAGCAGTGTGGACGCAGTCACGTCCCTTGTACTTCTCCCTTGTGGTGAGCTTGCTCAACTCACCCGTGATATGATCTGTGGCGCCAGTATCGGGGTACCAGTTGGTATCAACCCCGTATGAGGCAATGTGCGCCCCTTTTTCTTCACGATCACCATCATCATCGGAGTCATTCTTGTAGCGCCACCAGCAATCTCCTGCAGGGTGGCCATATATCTTGCAGATCTGGCAGGTGGTGTCAACGAACGGCGTCGGTGTACGTGTGCGGCGGCGACGGCGCCCACGGTCATCATTGCGGTCACGGTAGCGACCACGGTCATCAGTGCGACGGCGACGATCATCTTGGCGCGCAGGAGTGTCATCGTGGCGATCACCACGCTCACGCTCGCGGTCACCACGGCGCGCATCATCATAGCGGTCACCGCGGTCACCGCGGTCACCACGGCCTCGTTCACCGCGGCGGGCATCATCATAGCGATCGCGATCGCGGTCACCACCGCGGTAGGCGCGGTCACCGCGCCCATCACCGCGGCCATCATCAGTCCGTGCGCGATCACCTCCTCCCTTGGGCTTGTCGCGGCCACGGCGGGCAGCCACGTTGGCCGAGCTGTAGACGCCGGTATCCTGGCCACTCTCGGCCAGCATATCTTGGCGCAGATCATGGGCGGCAATCTGCCCAAAGAGATCGTCGAGGGAGGTGGCGGGGTTGGCGTTGACGGAGGCGACGAGAGCATTATAGGCGCCGTCGAGGCCGTTTAAGATGTAGCCGACGAGCTCGTCTTCTTCAACCGGCTTTCCAATGGCGGCGAGCTCGGACGCCAGCCCCTTCATCTTCACGAAGAATTGGGCGGTGGTGAGATCGCCCTTCTTCGTGTTGTTGAGCGCGCTCCGGAGGTGCTGTATTTTCGATCTTGAGGGCGCGGAAAACATGGCCATGATTACTGACCACACTTCGGCGCTGGTTTCGAGTCCAAGCACATGGGCGAGGATCTCCGGCGAGAGGGTGTTGACGAGGTAGCCTAACACCGTCGCGTCCCGAGCTACCCAAGCCGTGTAGGCGGGGTTAGGGACGAGGGTTTTCTTGTGTGCTGCATCTTCCTCCTCGAGGGTTTTGGCCGGGGCAACTTCCACGCCGGTGAGGAGATCCATCACCGAGGCGGCACGGAGCGGCGGAAACACAAGCATCTTCCAGAACAAGAAGTTACTGCGAGTGAGTTTTTGCGAGGGAGGGGTTCCTAGAGCGGCGATGAGTGCTGTCGTTGAGGGAGCAGCCATGGCGGCGGCTAGGGTTTTGTGTGGTTTTCGGGTTTTGGTTTTTCGGTAAGCTGGAGATGTGATCGATGGCGGCTAGGTCATGGACAGAGGTAGCTCTGATACCATGTTAACGTAGGCGGAAACGATGCCCCTCTCGGGACTCGTGCTTCATGTTATATAGGTGATGAAAAGCCCATCACAGAGCATTTACATGGGCCGTACATATACGTTGGTGTACTACACCATACGTATATGTACGTGGTATTACAACTCTAACAGCATTGACGCTGGCCTTTTCATCGTACCCTACGGCGAGGGCGAGGAGGTACTTGCGAGTCGATGTGTCCTGTGCATCGTATGTAAGAACAAGTCAGTAATCTCGGAGATGAAACCATGAAAAATGAAACAGATGTCCTTCTTGAGTGAGCAAAGAATCAGGTGCAGTAATGCAAGAGTACAGTTAGATTCAGAGAATCAAAACACCATAGAGAATCAGAAACACCAGGAAAGATGGGCATACCTCTCTTGGGGAGCCCCAGATCCGGCGGAGGTGAAGATCAGTCTCGGGAACAACAATCCCCGGTGGCAGCCTCCTCTCGGCTCCGCCACCGGAGATGGGATTTCTCGCAACCTCTACAACCTACGAAAACATCGCCAATTAATACGAATGAAACTGAAGAAGAGTCGTTGAGGAAAAGTTGACAACCGTGATGTTAATGTACCCTCACAAAGGTGGCATTTGAGACGGCGGCAGTGCTAGTAGTGGTGTCTCTGCAGAGTGAGCAGCAGGAGCAGGAGCTGTGGTTTCCAGCAGCAGTCGAAGCTGGCACCTCCATGCCACCACACTGGAGCTGCGTGCATTTGAAGATGCTCATCAGTCTAGCTAGTTAGCTAGTTAGACAGAGAGCTACGGGATTGGGTTGGAGATACCTTTTTACCTTTGCCGTAAACGCCATCGGAAGAGACATGCCGGCGAGGAACCCGATTGCTGCCGTGAGTATCCCCGCCAGAACCGGCCCGATCATCGCTTCCTCCTTGATCCTCGCTCTGTGTTTATGTGGTGCGTATGTGGATCGATGCATTGTGCTGTGACTTAGGAGGAGCAAAGCAAGCTAGCTAACTAATCGACCTATGCCAGGGAGAAGAAGAATTTTCATTGCTTAGAGTTTGCATCGATCCAAATTAAGCATGGAGTTTGACTTCTACATCTGACACAAGTAGTGCTGGTCAATTTTGTTTCGTTCAAGTAAAGGAACGTGGGCGCGCGCCCCGTGGCTCTAAGCAACATTTAAAAAAAAGAAATATTAGCACTGGGGATACAAAAACTTGCACATGATGGACTATTTCATATAATAACTTGTTAAAGTGCACTAAATAGTACATGAACTTGCTAAGTTGAAGCAAATTGGTCCAAATCCAATGAAAACATGACATTTGGACGCCACGGTGGCAGCTGCGTGGCTAGAGAAAGTTGCACAAAACCCCCTGAACCTTTTAAGTCGCACGTACCGGTCCAAATGTCCCCAGGTGTGGAAAATTTATTGCCAGGTCCCTGGATCTTTCGCATTATGATGTCTGCCCAGGAGCACACGAATACATCGCCTCTGTGATCGTCACGCCGCACCTGCACGCGACACGGCCGACGCAGGCGGCGACCATGGCGGACGACCCTCTCATGCGCAACTACAACGTCTCCCCGCCGTATTATGGTGCGTCTTCCCCCTCCTCTCTGCTCCACTTCGTCTCCGCCCGAACTCCCGCCAAGGCTGGGTTTATCTAGGTTCTTCCCCCACTGATCGATGGTGGTGAACTTGAAATTAGTGGTGGGAACAAGCATAGTAGCTGTGTACGAAGGATTTGCCCATCTTTTCTTGTCCAATGTTGGAAGATTTCTGGATGACCTCGGCCATGTCGCTGATTTGGTGATCGCGGCTAATTGACTGCTTTGAGGGTTTTTGATCTTTTGAATACTGTTTCGTTGATGTTTAGGGAGTTGCTCAGGTTACTGAAGTGGTCTAACACGAACCCAAGCATGCGCTGTTTTCACTTTTTGTGTTGTAATTCAGAAAAGGTTGGAGCTTTAATTGAATTTTGTTGTCTCCAATGCAGGTGACGATTCAGATAGGTTCACTGTTGGATTTCACCATAATGGTTTCTTCACAGGAAGTGCAGAGATAGAGTATATTGATGGCACTATGGCTTTCTTCGACAATTGCAACTTTGACACATGGTCTCTACTATGGATCCATGACTTAATTAGGCAGCTAAATCATGACATCGATGAAAGATTGCACGTGTATTGGTCTATGCGAGGAAAGGAAATCAATAATGGCCTAGTGTGCATTGAGAAGGATTCAGACATTGTTGCAATGATTGAAGCAGTGAAGGATGATAAGACACTTATATTGTTTGTTGATCACACCAACTTTCTGAAGAAGTTCAGACCATATCTCATTATGAAGCTTGGTGAAGAGGTGGTTGAGGACAGTTCTATTAGGGTCAGAGTAGTAGAAAATGCAAGCTCTTCAATAGTTTCTGCAGCTCAGGTTGAAATCAATGGAAGTGAGCATGTTGCATATTCAGAAGGTGGGCAGACAGATAGTAATTTTCATGATAGTGATTATGGTATAGAAGATGGAGATGATGACATATTTGATGCAACTATTGACAAGGAAGTCAATGATCACAATGAAAGATTTGACATAACTTAAGAAGAGGATGATGCAGGCCTTGAGCATGATGATTTGCATCTGACCAGAGAGCAAGCACTTTATGCTGCAATACAAATTCAGTGAATTCAATGCTGAAGTTGACATGAACACTCCTGATTTCAAGGCTGACATGGTATTTTTATCCATCAAGGAGTTGAGAGATGCACTTAAAGCATACATCATTAGAGAGAGAGAGAGTGAAGTTCAGCAAAAAAAGAAATGAGGCCACAAGGTTAGAAGCCGTGTGTGATGGAGATTGTGAATTTGGACGCACATGGTATCTCAAGGCATCACAGGACAACAGGACAGATGCAATTGTGGCGAAACAATATTTTGGTAAGCACAAATGTGAGAGAGTTTGGGAGACAAAGACCTTGACAGCCAAGTTTCTATGCAGTTATTTCCTCAATGAGTTTAGAGACAACCAGAAAATGTATTTGGGACCTTTTAAGACTAAAATTCAAAGAGAGTTTAACATGAGTCCAAACACTTGGAAGCTGAGAAGAGCAAGGAAGAAGGCACTGACCATAATCTATGGTGATGAGACAGAACAGTTCAGGCTGTTGTGGGATTATGGGGAAGAGCTTAGGAAAAGCAATCCTAGGTCCATATTTTTCCTATCCACTAATATTTCAAAGGAGAAGGGAGATGTTATTCCAAAACACCCCTTGGCTACCTTGTATTGATCTTATGATGCCAGCAAAAGAGGCTTTCTTGAAGGATGCAAGCCAATCATATGCATAGATGGGTGCCACATTAAAACAAGATATAAAGGAAATTTGCTAACTGCAGTAGGCATTGATCCAAATGACTGTATTTTCCCTATTGCATATGGCCTTGTTGAGGTTGAGTGCACAAGTGCATGGGAATTGTTTCTCACAACATCGAAAGAAGATTTGAACATCACTAACACTGCTCACTTCACCATAATGAGTGACAGGCAGAAGGTATTGTCTCTAGTTGTGTTCAATAATTTCTATGCTTTTTTGCTCCATGCTTTGAATGTTGTGTGCTTAATAATTAGGATGTTTTGGGTTTGCTAATTTGAGTGTGTTAATTTTAATTATAGGGTCTCATTAAGGCTGTGAGTACTGTGTTTCCTGAAGCAGAGCACAGATATTGTGTGAGGCATATTTATCAGAACTTTCACAAGAAACACAAAGGGGAGACACTAAAGAATGATCTATGGGCAGTTGCAAGGTCACCCCATCTGCCTACCTACCAGAGAAACATGGACAAACTTAAAGTTGACAGTCTTCAGGCTTATGCTTGGGTAGAAGAAATGCCAGCAAACACATGGGTCAAGGCATTTTTCAAAGATTTCTCAAAATGTGACATGTTGCTCAACAATCATTCAGAAGTGTTTAACAGGTGAGAGTTTTGCATACTACCAATGTATTTTGTTTGTTGTTACTGATGAATTGCAATTATTGATGCAGTTATATAAATGAGGCAAGGGAACTTCCAATGATATAGAATATTTTTTACATGATGATGCATAGGATAGTAGGCAAGAACCTGGAAGCTGCTGAGTGGGATGGAACTATTTGTCCCAAAATCAAGAAAAAATTGGACAAGTACACATAATTTGCCAAGAATTATGGTGTGGAAGCTTCAGGTGGTGGAATATTTAAAGTAACCTCAGGAGAATTTGAAACAGGATACATAGTGGACCTTGGAAAAAAATATTGTGATTGCAACAGATGGCAACTCACAGGGATACCTTGCCACCATGTCATTGCTTGTTGCAGACATGAAAGAATAGCCCCTGAAAGAATGGTGCATAAGTGCTACAACATTGAGACATACAAAAAGGCTTATGCTTATCATTTGGCTCCACTCAAAGCAAGATGTTTCTGGAAAAAAAATGGTGTGATTGTCCACCCCCCTTTGTACACCAAGGTGATGGGAAGGCCTAAGAAAAACATAAGGAAAACACCAGAAGAGAAGGAAATAAATGGTGGCAAAATGATCACAAAGGCATGTGTTCAAATGCATTGTACAGTGTGCAAAATGTCAGGTCAGAACAAGAAAGGTCATGCCAAATACATGGAAGATGTAGCCAATGACAGATCCAATCTACAGATGCTAATGGAGATGTGGATAACCCTACAATACTGCATCACATCATCCATCAGCCCACAATGCTTGAAATGGATCCTGGCAACCAACCTCACATGATGGTGCATATTATGAGCCAGGAGGTACAAGTCATGCATTTTAGTACTTATGTAACGTGCACTATTGTATTTATTATAGTCACGCTTGTTTGTTAAGTCAATTGTGCTTCTTTAGAAGATAAGAGCACCCATAGGAAGACAAAATGTTCCACTGCCTAAGGAGAGTACTTTTGTGGCCGAGGCTAGAAATGCTCTTCCTGTTGAAGGTGGTAGAGTAACAACTTCAAGCCTAAGGGGCAGGTTAGCTACTAGGGGAAGAGGAAGAGGTGCTCCAACAGGAAGAGGTACTCCATCAGGAACAGTTGATGCAACAACCACTGTCCTTGCACCAAACTCTGATAGAGGTAGAGGAAGAAGTGCTGCAACAGGAAGAGGTGCTCCAACAGGAAGAGATACTCCATCAGGAACAAGTGATGCAACAAGCACTGACAGAGGAAGAGGTCCTCCATCGGGAACAAGTGATGCAACATGAAGAGATACTCCATCAGGAACAGGTGATGCAACATGCACTGACAGAGGAAGAGGAAGAGGAGGACAAAGAGGAGCCAGAAAGAAAAGAAAAGCTGATGCAACAACCAATGCAAATGCCTTTAGGCCACCAAGAAACAATGCAGCAATAGCAACACATGGCAATGTAATAGATGGAAATGAAATTGATGGAACAGGTCACGCCTCTACAAGCCATGGCGAAGAAGGACACAGAGGTTACAACACAAGACCAGGAACACTACATTGGTGGCTATTTGGTGACGAGACATGGACACCAGCACCAGGAGCAGCACTGCCAGATTTGAATTAAAGTATTGTGGTTGAAGAGATGCCTGAAGAGATTCAACTAACACAGAATGCACGTGATGTGTAGAATTTTGCTAGAATGCACCTTGTGAGGCCATTTTTAGACTACATGTAATATGTAGAGCAGTTAATCTCTAGCCATTTTCACAGTGGACTAGTGTCTTTGCCTTCTGAGTCCATTTTCAGTTAAAGAACCATGTGCCTGTCATAGCAATGCAGTTAAAAAACCATGTGCTTGTGATGCAATTTCAGTTAAAAAACAAAGTGAAAGAAAACATGTGCTTGTGATGCCAGGAACCAAACCACACAACAGATATTTAGCATACCATACATATATAGCATATATATGTGCCATTACACGCCTTAACAAGTTGCACAAACCATTACAGTTAACTAATTGGTTCATTACAGACCATAACATAGCTAGGAACTATATAGCATTGCTAGCACATATGACCTTCTTGATTAGCTTCATCTTGCTTCACAGCCATCTAGCTTTCACATACCATTAGCTAGAAGGAGTTTGATGTGATCCTCCTCAGAGAAGCCAAATGCAACTGGCTCTAACCTGTCCACATAGAACGTGAGTCCACCCTCAGAAGCCCTCCTGAACTAGAACATCACAACATCCCCCTCTTCATACTTCTCAGCATCTACCACTTCCATCCAGTGTGAAGTCATGATGCCATACTTCCCGCCCTTGTCCATCTTGATCTTCACTCTTTTCAGACTACTGGCTTTGTTGTAGTACACCTTCATCTCATACCCACTCTTGGTCAGGTACTTCTTCAGGTAGGATTTGGTGTATTCCTTCTTGAAATACTGTAATAATGCAACAATACCAACAATGAATCTGACAAGTGGAGGCATGTACTGAAGCAAAATAATGTAGATACTACATCAATTTCATGAATGAAGGGAACATACCATCTTGCCTTTGCCCCATGCTGCAATCATTCCCTCTCTGATGGTGCATACATAGAGTGGAATCCTTGGTTCTTTCTCCTCACAGATGTTCTGCATAATGGCTGCTTAGGAAGGCAGCAGTGCAACACGGTTGGGGTACTCACAGTAGTAGTCATACATGTCCTCTGCTGGCTATATGGGCCCTACATTTGAAGCATGTCCAAATTAGATCTGTTGGGACCAACAACAATATACCTATTTTTGGACAAAGAATACATGGAACCAGGAAAGATAAATGCCTACCTTTGATTATCATACCCAAAGCCTCATCCCTCTCACATTCAGAACAAAAGGAGTCTTCAGATGAGTTAGATGAAATGTCCACAAGGTCAGCCATCTCTGAAAACAACAATACAAAGATTCAGTTACACCATTGCAAACACACAGCAAAATCAACAGATCAGAAATTAACATGAAACCAGCAGATAAAAAAACCCTAGATGAGGGCTGGCATTGCAGAGCAAGGGGTCTAGTTGCTAGTAACAAAAGAGGAGGTGCATGGCAAGAAGGAGATCATAGACTCGCCTGAGAAAGCCTGGATGCGCCGTACAAGAACTGAATCGCCTGAGAGAGAGGGGAAGAGGTGGAGATGATGGTTGTGTCTGGAAGAGTGAGGGGCGGAGAGTGCTGCGAGAAACTGCTATTAATGCAGAGAGAGAGGTAAGAGTGGGTGGGGGGTATTCTAGAGTTACTCTCACTGGTAACTTACTACTGACTGACATGTGGGTCATATGTAAGTAAAATTAAAATCAATTCAAATTTTCTTTCTGCTATTTGTGTACCGTTTTTGTGACCACGATATACATCAATTACATTTTAAATTCAATTTTGTAGAATTTTCGAGCTCTGGCAAGCATACATGAACCAACAATTACATGAACACAATTAAAAGCTCAATTAAATGAACACACAGACATCCACTGAAACATTATATTTAGTTCATTGCTAGCACACAACATTGACATCAAAATCCAACACACAAATGATTTAGGGGTACAAATAAACACCAATACAAACGGTGACATCAAGGAGTTCTTGCCCTTATACCCATTGATAACTAAGATACAAAGATGACTTATTCATCAATAATTTCCTTGATCTTCTTGAACTTATTCACATGGGCAACTTTCAGCAGATCGGCAATGTAGTACTCAAGCTTCTTTTTCTCAACTTTGAGGACATCCCTGTTCTTCTCTACTTCCTCCTTCATCTCGTGGAGTCCCTTATTTTCTGCCAGAAGCTGATTTATCTGGAACTCTGCTTTCTTCTTATCTTCAAAATATAAATCCAACTGATTCTGCATCTGTTTTGGCACTTGGTGAGCCATTAGTGCTTTTCCCAAATCAATCTGTAGCTCCTTAACCTTATGTTCCAACTCTTTCTTCACTTGATTGAGCTTGTAATATGCTTCAGCTTGCTCAACTGCTCCTTTTATTCTCACACTGCATTCTTCATCATATAATTCCCAAAGCCTAACAAGACATTTCTTCGTAGCAGGTGGCCACTCTGGATCAATCCAGTTCACAGTTGAACAGATACCACCACCCTGCAAATGAGCAACATAATTCATACTAAGCAATATTTCTCTAGAAGATTACTAGACCACACGAAATAAAATATAGCAATCTGCCATGGTTGAACAACAATTTCATTGCATATGTACACAAGGATTTCTCTGACAGATAACATTACATTACAAAACAACAATTTCACTCCATCTACATAAGAATTTCTGTGACAGGTAATGCACAGTACCAATCTTTGAGAGATGAACAACTACCAACCACTTCTCTCACATGACCAAGTACCATTTATGAGAAATAAACATACATGAACAACTAGCATTACTCTCACAGAGATGAACAACACAAATTTCTCTGATAAATTTACAAACATTAAAAACATTCACATGCTTAGATAAGTATTAACCGATCTAGCACATCCTAGAAACCTCCTCCCAATAAATTCTCCTTCAAATGCAACAAATCTAGCCATTTTCTCAAGATGGCCACATTTTGCTTCCCCAACCATCTGAATGCCGCAGAAATCCGGGTCATGGAGAGTGGTAGGAACCTAATTCATCAATTACATCAAGTTAATCAAAGCAGAGAACACACATTGCACATCGATTTCAAAAATCCCTAACCCTATCCCTAGGGGACTCACATCGGAGGCGCCGTCTGACGAATCACCGTCGCCGACGAAGAGATTCTCCTCGCAGCTGCTTTCGCCGTTTATTCCACGACGGCGTGGCAACGCGGCGGAGGAGGCGCGAAAGCGACGGCGGAGAAGGTGGCAGGGAGCGGGGAGCAGCGAGAGAGAAAGAGGAGAGCGATTTGTTCGTTCGGTGTGCTCCTGGGCAGACAACTTAAATGCAAAATATCCCAGGGACTCTGGCAATAAATTTTCCACACCTGAGTTGAGTTGGACCGGTACGTGTGACTTAAAAGGTTCAGGGGGTTTTGTGCAAGTTTCCCTGGCCACACAGCTGCCACCGTGGCGTCCAAATGTCACGTTTTGATTCGATTTGGACCAATTTGCTCCAACTTAGCAAGTTCATGTATTAGTTAGTGCACTTTTATAAGTTGTTGTATGAAATAGTCCCCCCCATGCAAGTTGTTGTACCCCCAGTGCTAATATCTCTTAAAAAAGTGGATCAAACGAATCAATGAAAGTAGATCGGCAAGTTTGCTGGAGGAGATGGATCCACGTGTGCTTGCCTCTGCCGAACTGAGAGTGTGGTTTGGTTCGAGTAGAATGAAGCGTTGAAAAATATAAGCACTACTCTCTACTTTTAAAAACTAAAGCTAGACATGAATTATACTATAAAGGAGGAGTATACATCACTCCCTCCTGTCAAATTATATGCATATTAGTATAGTCGTAAAGTCAAACTTTGTAAAGTTTAACCCGGTTTTCAGGAATAAAATATACAGGACCACAATGCCAAATAAATACAAGATGAAAATATATTTCATGGCAGATCTAATGATATTAATTTGATATTTATAAATTTGGTCAAAATCAATAAAATTTTAATTAGGAAAAAACTAATATAGCCGAATAACGGTAACATCGCCAGATCTAAACACATGCTCGAGGGATCAGGGGCGGAGACAGGACCCGGGCATCAATTTTTTTTTTTTGCATACTCTGAAGTATTATTTGGCACCGTACATCACTGTTTGACACTGTAGCATAGTTGTTTGCCCGGGGCGTTGCTCTGCGTTGGCTCCGCCACCGCGAGGGATGACATAGACTTGAGGCAAATCTAGCGCCTCATATAAACGAAAAGAAGAAAGAGATTCTTGGTCATTTATTGAAACTCTAGATGATTGATGCATATGTGCACAACACTAGTTGAGGACAACCTTTTTTCAGGACAACCTCATTTTTAGATTAGACCGTTACTCCTGTCCATGTACATATATCTAGCTAGCTACATAACACTTCTATAAATAGGACCCGGGGGTTTGAGACTTGAGCTAAACTTACCGTTTTGACTTCCCCTCTCTCACACTTATTCCTAAAAATTCTGGAGAGAAGGAGGTTGAGGTTAATTAAGCACCAAGCGAGAGAAAGTTGTAGTCAAAGAACATCTACTTGTTACTCTTGAAGAATTGGCATCTCCTAAATGGCTAGGTGCTTTCATCGAGCATCCAGTGTGTGAACTTGTCGTGACAAGTTCGTGAAGTTTGGATATCATCTTGAAGATTTGTCATCTGTGATCCGGCGAAGCGGGTGAATTTTCGTAACGGAGAACAAGGCCTAACCACAAGTTGGCGACATTTGTGGATCAGGGTGCATAGCCTCTTCAAAAGAAGATGAAGAGCTGGTGCAACTCTGGCGAATAAACATGCATGCGTACTAGTCTCCGATTTTTTGTCTTTGTTCTTATATTTTGTCATTGTTTGTCACTAGTGCTTCTAGTTGATCAGTATTCCTTGTGATATATTCTTTCTATTTATGCGTATGTTTTTGTGTGTTGGTTAAAAATTAATTTGTTGCTACTGTTCTCGATCATTTAAATTGTGTCTAGTGTTTCTAAGCCAATTAATCTATTACCCCATCCCATCCATAAAAAGTCCGTCCCTCACTTAGTATAAAGTTTGGACTAACTTGGTTTAAAATGAGTGACACTTTTTATGGATCGAAGGGAGTACAAAGTTGCAACCTCGGCGAGTTCCGAGCCCCAGTCGCGCGTATAAAGGGTGTAGATTGAACGTGTCCTCTATTGTATCAGGTATTCACGTATATATAATCGTCGGTGAGTAGAAGTGCATGCCTTGTACGCCTAGGGTTTTCATTCCTTGTATGGTTTTCTTGATCCGTAGTTTTCCTTCAATGTAGTCCGTCTTGAGGAGTCTACAGAGAAGTCCTGGTGCTGTACGTCAGGTCCTTAGTTGGTTACAAGAGCATCGGGAGGCGGTTATTCGGCTGGAGAGGTTACTTCTATGGACGTCTTAGGCTCGAAGTGGTGTGGGTCCAAGTGGGTACATGGCTCAAATCCATTTATGTCCCACAATGGTGGTACTCATTAGTTACTTGTTACATTAGCCTTTTCTTGGCTATATAAAATGCATGTTAGCACATATGTTACTCCCACGATGGTAGGTCTCAATAACACGGGAGAGGAAGAGAGGGAGAGAGACACACATTTGTTGATGAAATATCTAGAGTACCATCATTTTGGTTTAACTGGAGCACTTCATATTAAAATTACACTATGAAAGTTGCCAACAAATCTGAAAGCTTACGTTTCAAATTAGGGCTTAAACTTTTGTTTACCAATTTTTATAAAAAATAATAATGAATATCTACCATGCATAATCAATATAAAATAGATCTATTATAAAATATATTTTCGTATTGCATTTATTTTATAATCTTATATACATATTTTTTTTTACTGATTTGGTCTTATTTTTTAAGCTTTGACTTTTGACTCAATTCACATTTCTTCCTTTTTGAAAAAAAAGGGTTCACATTCAGACTAATAGTTAGCAACTAAAATTGACATTTTTTCATTGCAATATCTTGCATTTTCCTAGGAGTTAATTCAAGGTCTTGTCAATGATAGCTACGAACATGGGCGGAGCGTAGTAGAGGTGAAACTGGGCCACGACCCCCCCTTCTAAAGTGTAAATTTTTTGTTAGTACTAGGTATACTCACCACTTATGACCCAGCCCAGCAGAACAAATCCCAACATATTTTCTCTTCCATCTCACCGGTTCTACCACACACAAGCGATTAAACGGACGTTCTGGCCCAATCTACCGTACGCGTGTGCCTCCATGGCAACCTGATTGTGTTTATTGCTAGCAGCTCGTTCTTCCTTGCTTCCTCCTCCTCGACTGTTCAGAGTGATTTTTTTTTTCACTCTTTCGCTTGCCCCTCTGCCCTCCTCCTCACTGGTAGAAAAAAGGCCTTCGGTATGCCAGCATCAGTCCCCAAGCGTCGCGCACCGTGACTAATGAGACTTTAGTCCCGGGTCGGGAGGAGACCCGCGACAGAAAGTCAGACGTCGCGGGTTGGGAAGCGCGTTGCGACGCGTGGAGGGAATTAATTCCGGTTGACCTGGACGCCCGGGACTATTGGTCCTTTATTCCCCGTTCCCGTGGCCAACCGGGACCAATGGCCCTTTATTCCCCGTGCCCGTGGCCAACCGGGACTAAACATCAAGCTTCTCGCCTCCCCCGCGGCGGTTTTTATTTCGCGAGCGAGGCAGAAGGGCGCCATTCCACTGCTCGCTCTCTGTTCTTCCTCTCGCTCTCTGTTCTTCCTCTCTCGC
This sequence comes from Alopecurus myosuroides, assembly GCA_028641055.1. Classification (NCBI taxonomy): domain Eukaryota; kingdom Viridiplantae; phylum Streptophyta; class Magnoliopsida; order Poales; family Poaceae; genus Alopecurus; species Alopecurus myosuroides. Next base: position 721,499,499 of record CM054057.1, read on the forward strand.
TCTCTGTTCTTTTCGATCCAAGCACACACACGCAAATGGCTGAAGTTTGGACGCAATACAATGGTTCCACACCATGCGGCAAGGATTTGGACGTGCTCTTCACCAACAGTTCCGCGAGGCTGCATGAAGCTCTAGGTCATTTGGTCGATCTCTATTTTGCAGCTCCCGAAGAACACCGGTTCTTTGGGCTCGATCTGGAGTACACGGCGAATCAGAAGGATGTTGCCGTCATCCAGATATCGTTCAAGCAGTCGGTGTTGGTCTTCCAATGGTCAAGGTAGAAGCTATAGCACACGTGTACAATCTTGCATGCATCTTCGAGTTTTTTTGTTGCATGTGAACAACACATGTGTTGCAACATATCTAACACATATCCTATGTTTGTTGTTACAGTAGTTCAAAGCATTGCCCGGACCTTGTTGATTTTCTTGTCAACTCGGGGTTTGACTTTTGCAGCGTTGACATCACGCAAGACCGTGTGAAGTTGATGCGCATCGGTATTATGATACCTGAAGATCACTACGTTGATCTTCAGAATCTTATCCAGTTGACCGGGCCAAAGACCGGGATGGCTGTCATGGCAACCACCTTCATCCACCAGGGCTATCAAAGGATGAAGACTGATTTCCGCCGGGAGAATCACTTCTATTGGGAGGAGACCCCATTGCGCATGACGAACCTCAAGTATGCGGCCATAGATGCATATGTCGCGTACGAGTTGTTCCGCATCTACTCGGCGGGGCCATAGATGATGTATGCATGCGTTCGATATCTATGTGCATGTAATGGGTATCTAATTAGTAGTATATATGTAATGGATATCTTTTGTGATCGGCTCTATATATATATATGTTATGAAATGTGATCGACTCTATGTTTGTGTTATGTGTGATCGACTCTATGTTTGTGTTATGTGTGATCGACTCTATGCATGTAATGAATATTGTTTGTATTATTGTTCTTTATTTTTGATATATCATTTAAGATTTTAAAATGAATTATATTTCTTCATTTTTTGATATATTATTTGTATTTTTAATTTTAAAATGAATTAGTATTATTTCTTAATTTTGATTTTCATTTTAAGATTTTAAATGAATTAGTATTATTATTTCTTTCATTTTGATATAAATTATGTATTATTAAGATTTAAAATTTTGATATATTTTTTGTATTTTAAGATTTAAAATGAATTATTATTATTGTTCTTCATTTTTGATATATTATTTGTATTTTTAAGATTTTAAAATGAATTAGTATTATTGTTCTTAATTTTTGATATATTTTTCATTTTAAGATTTTAAAATGAATTAGTATTATTTTTCTTCATTTTTTGATATATTATTTGTATTTTTAAGATTTTAAAATGAATTAGTATTATTGTTCTTAATTTTTGATATATTATTTGTATTTTAAGATTTTAAAATGAATTAGTATTATTGATCTTCATTTTTGATATATTATTTGTATTTTTAAGTTTTTAAAATGAATTAGTTCTATTTTTCTCAATTTTTGGATATATTATTTGTATTTTTAGAAATAATACAAATAAAAGTTAATGTTTATTTATTTATTCAAAAATTATTAATTACATCATTACTTTTGTTTATTAAAAGATTTATTTGAAATTCAAACAATAAAGAAATGTGGCTTCGCCAACATGTTAATAAGATTGATATGATACTACTATCACATACATGCGTGAGAAACACTTGGATTCGGGACGGGATGGAACTCGGAAGTTAAGCGTGCTAGTGCTAGAGTAGTGGGAGGATGGGTGACCGAGCGGGAAGTTTGACCATGAGTAACTAATTTGACTAGAGATAATCTTAGTTAGACACTAAGCAAATAATACAAATTGTGAAAAAAACTGAGTGAAAAAAAGGGAGTGAAAAAAGGTGAGAAAAATAATTAGAAACCAAATGAATTAAAAAAATTACGAAATAAATCTAGTCCCGGTTCATGTGGCCAACCGGGACTAAATGTCCTCCGACCCCAGGCTCCGCCACCCGCCCACGTGGACGGGCCTTTAGTCCCGGTCCGTAAGTGATGGGACTATAAGGGGGGGCCTTTAGTCGCGCGTAGCTAGTCCCGGTTGCCCGGACAGGTTTAATGGGCCTGGCGAACCGGGACTGTAGGCCTATTTTCTACCAGTGCCTCCTCAACCCCCTTCTTCTCTACGTCACAACTGGCGGCAGTTCCACACCGTGTTTCTGCACCTCCCCTGCCTAGTTGCTTGCATCGCTGCTGCCCAGCACCTCAGTTTTGTACGCTGCAGTATCCTCCCGTGTCAAACCTAGGTCTTTACCTTTCTGATTATTCCATTAAGGATTAGAATGATGTAATTGATGCAGATGCCAATTTCTATGTAATTTAGATGTCAATTACTCCTCTCGGTTGGTTAGTAGCTGCAAATTTTGTCTTGGCCCGTTGAGAACTAGTTATATATGTTTTGTTTGTGTGCGAAAAAATATCATCATGAAATTTTCATCTATTTATCCATATTTATGTTCTATGACTTCCCGCTGTTTTTCTGTATATTTTGTGTTTTCTTACAGATTGCCCCCTCTTTCATTTTGTTCACGCTCCGCCACTGGCTACGAAGTCGCGTCGTGTGGCGCGGTCGACTTGAATTCATGTCTCCTTCTCAAGAACATGCAATAGTTGAACGAATCAATCAAGCATCGAGGACGGAGAGGATCCACCACCCACTTTTGCGTGTTCAAGCACAACATTAGGATGTTTCTCCGGTTTTATTTTGCGGCTGCTTGGTTCGACAGTTCGTCCATAACCTCTCGTGCCAGTGCGGTTGCGGCTTTCGACTTGACGCTAATGCCGGCGCTTATGGCCGGAGCTGGGGAACTAGCTTGGGTTAGGCGAGGCCGTTTCTGTTGGCAGGTGGGATTATAGAGGATTGACGATTGGCAGGTTGGCTGGATGTCTGTGTTTCTGTTGACCGGCCACTTTGAAACTGAAGGCCCATAAACGGAAGGCTTTTACTTCGAAATGAAATGAGCAGGACACTAGTCTTTTTATGAGATAAAAATACAGCTACCTGTATACTTCAGCATGGCACAGTTGGAGCCAACCTAATTGGCTGACTGCTGTTAATGTTTCCCAGTTATGCGGAAGATGGCTACCAGCCTACCACGTCTATAGCTTTCATGTGTCCTCTTTACAAAAGAACTTACACTATAACTGCGTTCTTGGATCACGAGTTGCTGCTCAGCAGAAGGTCATCGACAACGTGTCCGGTTGCAGAATACATGGCAATGGAAGGCTCTCGCCGTGTATGTCAACACAGATGATGGGCTACTCTATATTAGACCCGCATCGATTTGGAGAACCAAGGCCCACCAGATTTGTTGTTTTGGTAAACTTCATCAAGGCCGGTAGAGTAGCTCGACGGGCCCAGCTTTGCCGGAGTTAACTTGGCCCCCGTTTATACTTTCGGAAATAAGATAAACCGGGCACTTGGTTTGCTCCAATTTCTCACCATCACTCAACTCTGAATTACTCGCCTGTGTGCATCCTTCGATGCAGAGATAGTCAGAGCTCTTCTTTTTTTATTGTGTAGAAACTAAAAAAAAAAGAATTTTCATGTAAGACGATAGAAATTCTGAAATTGTTGCGAAGGAAGTCGTGTTTACATTGATGTATGTGTGTGGGAGTGGGGGTGGGGGGCACTCAAAGCATAGGTTGGATCCCATCATTTTATAGAGAGGAAAAGACGTGACAACGGTTTACAAGAGGAAAAGATCAAAAGCGTGACACAGACTGGTACGTAGAATCAGTGCATTCTACATATCATGCAACAAATATGATTCGACGGCCACACCTTTTTTTTTAAGGATACGTCCTGGAGAGACATATCGGTTTCAAGGAAGAAAAGGCTGAGGCCGGTTACAACGCGTCTGGCACAGGCGCACAGGACGCAAACCACTTACAAAACTCAAAAAGGGACTACTCGCCAAACCGCCACCTTTCTACCTGACGAAGGCCCCGGCGGCAATCCACAAGGTTGCTTCCGTCCCAATCAACCTGAGCACTCTCTCCACCGAAGGCTGGAGTCCATCAAACACCACCCCGTTGCGATGTCTCCAAAGGCACCAGCAAACAAGAGTGATCGCCGTCCACAAGTCCTTTTGATCCACTCTGTCTCCTGTCCGAGCTGGGAGCCAAAATACGACCCTGTCCAACTGACTCGGGATCCACTCGGCCAGCCTCCACTTGCCTAACAGCTCGGTCCACACCTGCCTGGCCAGGACACAACCTAGCAGCAGGTGATCAATGTCTTTAGCGTGTTGACTGCAGAAGGGGCAGGCCGCTGGGTGTGGCATCCCCATGCGGCTCAGCCTATCTGCCGTCCAACACCTATTCCTAAGCGCAAGCCACAAGAAGAATTTACATTTGTTTGGTGCCCGGGAGCGCCAGACCTGGTGTGTACCGGCGAGGCTCTCTGATCCCGCAAACAAGGCTCTATAAGCTGATCTGGCTGAGAAAACATGGCTCGCCTCCCAGTTCCACCTGAAGGAATCCTCCACGCCCTCGACGAGGGTAACTTCGGCCACAAGGTCTGCCAGTGTTAGAAGTTCCTGCTCATTCAAGTCTGGGGGTATATCTTCCAGCGAACCTCCCGCCAGACCCTCCCTAACCCCTCCGTGGACGGCCACACCTTTGTCGTGCCACTCTTTTCTTGTTTTACGTGGAAGGTTTTTCGGCTCTGCTTAGTCAAGCCCAGTTGGAGAATCAGATTAAGGGTGTTAGTTTTGGTGCCATAGCTAAAGCTTTTTGACGTGAAAGGGTTTGCTAGCTAGGGGCTAGGGCCATCCATCTCGCTTTCGCTGCAAGTTCATGTGGATCTTCATCCAGGACGCCATGGAGTTCCTGGCCCGAGGCACAATGCAAAAAGGATACCGTCCGGAGTCGGAGAGTCGATCGAATCAGAGAGGCACAATGCAAGTGTCGGCTATCGCGCGAGAGGGAGAAAACACTACCGAACTGGGGGGGGGGGGACCGGCTTCCAAGGAGTTCAACATAATTTCTCACACTTTAAACTTCACAAATTGAGTACCTGGCCACCCGTCTCCAGCAAAGCGAATAGTTCTCATTGGAGCTCATGTTTTGCAGATCTCCATTCACATTTCATTTGCATTTCCATTCGTTTACACAACCTATTATCTATACATCATCCGGAAAGGGTTCCGTAGGGAGATTCAAGTAAAGGCATGACATCTTAGTTTACCACTTGGAGAAGGATGGCGAGTGGCGACCGCGCTGGCGATGCGCCAGTGGCGATGAGCACTCAGGTGGAGATCGCCAGTGCGACGGCGAGCGATGGGAAGCGAGGGGGTGACTCCACGGACACCTCTACGGGCGATCCGCCTAGAGACTCGTCTGGCCCATCTATTGATGTGGGAGCGCGGCAAGACGTGGATGTTGAGGGCGGTGCTGGGTTCGCCGATGCTGCTAGATGCGTGGGCAGCAGCTTAGGCCGTCTTTGGGGTCGTTTTTGGGCCCTGACTGAATCGGACACGGAGGAGGAGGATCACATTGCTCATCTCAGTTCAAGGGCAGATCTGTACCGGGCTGATCTGATTGAGGAGTGTTCCACTCCTGCATCTGATCCACGACGGACTGCAGTCCGTGGATCGCAAAACGGAGAAGAAAATTCAGAAGAGACAAGATCAAAGATTGGCAGCGAGGACTTTGGAGATCTCGCCGTCTCCCTCCTCAGGTACGTCTATTCATGTTCGCCGTTTTAGGGTGCCAAAGGTTCCCGTGATGCCGGCGTCAACTTTTTTTGAAGATGTACTGGATGGGAACTGGAAGGTGGTTCGCCGGCGACGACGTACGTACACCGAGGTCGCGATCCGGAAATCAAGGATCCGGGGTTTGAAAATTAAAAAAAAGGACTTGGTGGGTATAGGCCCGGCCAAGCCCATGTTGCATGAAAGCCCACTTCGTGTGTGGCGCCCAATTACTGCCAAGGATGATGCGACCCCTATACCTAATCCAGCAGGAGGGTTTCGGCGCCTCCTTCGGGTATTCTGGTCTCAAACAAACCTCCCTGCGGCAGATTGCGATTTGCTGGTGAATCGCGGTGGCGGCAGAGGGGGTGGCGACAATGGGCATCGTGGCGACGCGCCGTATGGGCGTGGTGGCTACTATGGTTCTACTGGCCCCAATTTTGAGGTTTTGGTGGCCCTACTGGAACCGCAGGGAACGCTGATGCAGGTGGTTTTGATGGTGCTTTCGGCGGTGGGCAACTGGGTGGTTTTCATGCTGGCACTGGATTCCACGCGGCCCAAGGGAGAAGAGGTGGTTTCCATGGCAGTGGCCGTGGACGTCGCAACTATGATTGTCCTGACCGTGTAGACGGTGGCTTTGGAGGAAGAGGTCGAGGTGCAGATTACGGCGACGTTGGCTATGGAGGATATGGTCGCAATGAAGGTCATGGGGGGTAAAATGGTGGTAGACTTGGGAACGGACATGGTTATGGTGATTACCATGGTGTCCGGGGCAGATATGGAGATGCCAATTACGGTAGAGGGGCTGGGGGGCCGCGGCCTGTTGTGTAGCCAACCCTGCCCGCTGTCGTGGCGCCTGCTGCGGTGGCATCAACCCCTGCCGTGGTGCAAATACTTGTTGCTGCTCAGATGCCTGTTGCAAGTGCTGCTACCACTACTCCCTTGCAAGTTTCTATGGATGCTCATGCGGTTGCTCAACCTGTCCCGGCGATTCGTGTCTCAGCCGATCAGCTTTCTTCTGCGCTTGCAGCGGTTGGCACGAAGAAAGGGAAAAAATGCTATCGATGCGGGGTGGCTGGACACAGATCCAAAGATTGCAATGCTGACAGATGCTTAGTTTGTGAAGGGCCAGCTCATGGAGATAAAACCTGTCATTTGTTGACAGCACCGAAACCACAAATTCGGGTTTATGGATCTGGACATGAGGAACTCATTTTTTCCAATTTCGTTGCACGGATACTTATAAGCCCAAGATGGAAAATGTTAGGTTGGCCTCTTTAGTTCTGTCCGGGGGTGAGATGAGTATACCGAGTATTATTACTCAACTGTAGTGTCTGGTGCCTACGTACTTTACCTAGGAAATAATACAAAGAGGACACAATGTTTTCCAAGTACAATTTCCTACTCGCAATGACCTTGAGAGGATGAAAGTATTTGGGGTATGCATGGTGCCAAATAGCAACTGTAAACTTACTTTTGATAGTTGGGCTAATATTCCCGAGCCAACTCGTACCTTGCCTTAGGTGTGGGTAAGAGTTTCAGGGATCCCAAGACCCCATATTGGTGATTTTTTGGCTCTTTGGGCAGTAGGAGACATGTTTGGGAAAACGTCTGAGATTGACATGGCTTATACGCGGAGACATGGAGTGCTTCGCATCAGAATTGGCTGCATTAACCACAAGAAAATCCCATCTAATTTTCCTCTATTTATTAAAGATGGTTTCTATGCTCTGACTTTTGTGGTAGAAAATGGAGAACCAATGGCTGCTGCAGATATGGAAGTGGATGGCAAGAATGATGATGAGATGATGACAATGACGAGGGAGAAAATGATTCAGGTGATGAATTCCAGAAGGCTGTTAATAATTATGGTACTGATAATGCTATGGTTTCGGAAAAGATGGTGTCTAAATCTACGCCCACAGAGGGGGGTGAAAAAGTTTCGGATACCCCTACACAAGGAGCCTCTTTCAAGAAGGGAGTTTCGTTCTCTCCTCTGGTTAAGCAATCCTTTGAGATGGCTCGTAAGGAGGTGGCTCTTCTTTTTTCTCCGAAATCTACGGTTGATGATAAGACTGCATCTATGGCGGAGAAGGTACGGGAGGTGGCGCCCAGTTCTACCTCTACTGCTGCTAGCGGGACGGATACAGACGCTGCCGTGGCAGCAGATTTTGTTTTGGCTGCTGGCCCGACAACGATTTCGACACATTTTGCTGCCCCGGCAGGAGGCTACAAGGGAGGGCTGGACAATGGTGTTGCTTCGGGTGCTGCCGCGGCAGCGGATTCTCTTTGTTTCGCTGCCGTGCCGGCAGCGATTTCACCAACTTTTTCTGCCACGGCAGGAGGATACAAGGGTGGGCTAGACAGTGGTGCTGCTTCGGGCGCTGCCGCGGCAGCGATTTCGCCAGCTTTTTCTACCCCGGTAGGAGATTACATGGGACAAGAAACTTCTTTGTGCAGTGATGTTGCGGTTGATGTTTCTGCTTCGCGTGGTGGACTTCTCGTAGAGGATGATATGGTTTTAACTCCCTCTGGTAATAAGTGCAAGAATGGACTGCTCAAATCAGTAACTCCTCTGTCTACTAGGGATGGCATTGTCGATGATGTGTCCCTCTTACCGAAATCTGGAGGATCTCCTGGTATTGGACTGCAGCCGAGGGTGCTTAGTTCTACCAAAGCTGCACACAATGCCACGTTGCCCACTTTCCCTGTTGGCCTCTCGGGTTCTTTGGAGAGGAAGGCGATGGTACAAAAGATTGTTGATTTCGGTGGTATTCCTGATGCTTCGTCTGCGAGGATGCGATCGAGCGGACGTATCCGAAGCTCAGCCTAACGCCAATGATACCCACATGGGGAGGGCAATGGGGCTGGCTGCAAAGAAGGACGAATCCTCAGGTAAAAGTTTAAATAAATTTTTGTCCATTTTGTCTTTCTCTGATAATCAAATTGCCGATAGAGCATCCAAGTTGGGGGTTTCGCTAGGAGAGTCTTTTGACCAGTCCATTGCATCTGCTAATTTGATTAAGAAATATGAGTTACAGAGAACTATAGCTATTTTGGAAAATAATATTAACAAAAAAGGATCTGATTATTCAAATAGCCTAATCTTAAAGAAGGCCTCTAGCTTAACAGAGGATTTAGAGGATGATGACTCACATTTATGTGTTGAGGATTCTTTTGAACCGATGATCTGTGTAGAAAAGATTAAGAGGTCAAGGAAAAAAAGAAAGATTATTCTTTGATCAACAAACGCAGAAGTGCTAGACTTAAATTTCTGAATAGAATTTCAAATGCATAATCTACGAGGTAATTTTTGGAATAGCGAGGGTTTTCGTGACCCAGGGAAACATTTGTTTGTGTAGGAATCTATTCGTGAAAAGAAATTAGATTTCATTGCCCTATCGGAGACGGGTAGATCTAATTTTTCCACTCCCTTTCTTAATCATCTAGCTTCGGGTCTAGGTTTTGCATGGTTTTGTTTACCTCCTAGAGGGAGGTCTGGGGGTATGCTTATTGGGGTTAACTCAGCCACCTTGCAAGTTAAGAACGTGGATGTGGGAGATTTTTGTGTTAAACTTTATATCAAATCGAAAGGGGATGGTTTTGAGTGGGTGTTGATGTCTGTGTATGGAGTGGCAAATGACGATCTCAAACACAGTTCTTATCAGAGGTAGTACGTTTATGTGAAAATGATCCACTACCATTGATGGTGGGTGGCGATTTTAATATAATACGGAAACCGGAGGAGAAGAACAACAATAATTACAACCCCAGATGGCCGATTATTTTTAACGCTATTATTCATAGCCTTAATTTGAAAGAAATTGAACTTTCGGGTCGTCAATATACTTGGGCTAATAGGCGTGATATTACTACGTATGAAAAACTTGATCGGGTGCTATCTACTATTGAATGGGAACAGAAATTTCCCATGTTTACAGTTCAGGCCCTAACTAGGTCAGGGTCTAATCATACCCCCCCCCTCTTTGTAGATTCCGGGGTTCAAGCACATGTTGGTAATGTTTCTCGCTTCTCTTTTGAACTTTCGTGGCTCAAAATGGAAGGCTTCTATGAGATGACAGCAGCTGAGTGGGTTGTTTTCGTGAAAGGTGTTACACCCATTGAGGTCTGGCAAAACAAAATTAGACACCTACGCTGCTTTTTAAAACTTTGGGCCAAGAATAAAAGTGGAAAATATCGGGTAGAGAAAAAGAGACTTTTAAAATTCATAGATGAATTAGATATTAAAGCAGAAAGCATTCCGTTATCATATGCTGAGAGGAGCACTTTGAGGGGGGCAAATGACAGGATGTGCTCTCTTCGTAGGGAGGAAGAAACTAAATGGGCGCAAATGGAAAAAGTTAAATATATTCAGGAGGGGGGCAATAATACGAGATATTTTCACCTAATTGCTAATGGTAAACATAGCAAGAAGAAAACATTCCAATTAGAGCAGGATGAAGGAACTATTGTCGGGGAGGAGAATCTAAAAGTTTACATTACAGAGTATTACAAAAAATTATTTGGGGATTCATTACCCAATAATATAACGCTGTATGAGAGTGTCACGCATGATATTCCTCAGATTTCCCAAGAAGAGAATGATATTCTTACAGCTGATTTCTTAGTGAAAGAAGTGTATGAGGCCATTTGTCAAATGGAATTAAATAAAGCTCCAAGACCTGATGGTTTCCTTGCTGAGTTTTATAAGACTTTCTGGGAGGTCATTAGGGAGGACATGATGGCCATGTTTGTTCAGCTAAAACAGAATAATTTACCTCTTTTTAAACTGAACTTTGGTGTCATCACCCTCATACCGAAGAAGGAAAATGTTGTACAAATCCAGCAATATAGACCGAGTTGTTTACTCAATGTAAGCTTCAAAATTTTCACCAAAGTGGGTACTAATCGTATTGCTCAATTGGTGCAAAAAGTAATCAGACCGACTCAGGCTGCCTTCATGCCTGGACGCCACATTTTAGAAGGTGTGGTGGTCTTACACGAGACAATCCACGAGCTTAAGAAAAAAACATGGATGGTGTCATCTTCAAAATAGACTTTGAGAAGGCTTACGATAAATTTAAATGGCCTTTTCTTCAACAAGCATTATGTATGAAAGGGTTTACACAAGAATGGTGTAAATGGATTATGCAATTTGTCGAGGGAGGAAGCGTTGCCATCCGGGTTAATGATGATATTGGTCATTATTTCCAAACAAAAAAAAGGCCTTCGTCAAGGAGATCCTTTGTCTCCTCTGCTGTTTAATATAGTGGCTGATGTGCTGGCTATTCTTATCGCTAGGGCGAAGGAGGATGGTCAGATAGGGGGTCTAATACCTCATTTAGTTGAGGGGGGGCTGTCTATTCTGCAGTATGCAGACGATACTATATTATTCATGGAACACGATTTGGATAAGACAGTTAATATTAAGCTAATCCTTGTTTTGTTTGAGCAATTATCAGGTCTAAAAATTAATTACCACAAAAGTGAAATTTTTTGTTTTGGGAAGGCAGGAGACATGGAGGATCAGTATAAGCATATCTTTGGTGTGAGTCTGGTTCTCTTCCTTTCAAATACCTAGGAATTCCAATCCATTCTCGTAAGCTTCGGAATCCATTCCTCATGGCGGCTGGCTGCTCGCGTCTCCTTTTGGTGGCACAGGATTTTTTTCTCCCAACATACAGGGCAACATTTTAAGCGACTTTTGTAGTTTTCTTTTCTTGTTGTTCCTATTGGTTTGGCTGGTTGAGGCTTGTCTCAATTTCTTTTGTGGGTTTTGAGATGTAAACTATAACTATACTATCACTTTTTGGTAATAAAGGCTATGTGCATCACTCGATGCAGAGGCCAGGGCTTCACCCCTTTTTGAAAAAAAAGAAAGGGTTTCGTAGGTACATCAACCAGCTTGTGAAAATAGCATGTCTATCTAGGGAGGCTATCCTAAATACTTGGCAGTAAAAGGAAGCAGATTTTTTTTTGCTGGAACAACATGATTCTTCTTCTTATTTCGCTCCATAGAGCACCTTCTACTCGCCCTGTTCTGGGCCCTCGTATCTGGCCAGATAGAGCTTCTGGCCATCATGGACCATGTCGACGTCCTGCACCCTAGCACCATCCTCGCCAAGCAGGCGCATTCATGAACCAGACAAGCTCAGCTTCTCCTGCGCTGACCTGATTTTTTTTTAAACGGATAACCCAGCCTCTGCATCTAGTAGATGCACACGGCCTTTTATATTAAAATCGTGCAAGAAGGCGAGTCTAGAATATAGCAAATACAAATCAACGACGGCGTAGTGAATCTAATAAAATCATCATCTAACTGACAAGAAACAGCTATTGAAGACTACACGTGTTGTAATCCACCCTGGTTGAAGATAGCCCGTACTACCGCCATCAACCTGGTGCATCCAGAATCCAAACGCCCTCGTTGGCCTTCTGGTAGAAGAAAAGACCACATGTGAATCCAATGAGTAGCTCGATGAACGACCTGCAAAAAATGTCCAGCTTTGAAGTTGTTAAAATCACATTATTTCTGCAATTCCAAATTGCCCATAAAAAAACACATACACCAATACGTATACTAGATTTAGTCTCAATATCCACTCCATCTAACCAATTCCCAAATAAATTAGTAACAGATAGAGGTGGTGATATACTAAACGTGAAATGAATCAACCTCCATATTTTTCTAGCAAAAGAACAAGAAATGAACAAGTGTTCCACAGTTTCTACATTCCCACAAAAGACACAATTCAGGCAGCCTGGCCAATGTCGCTTCTTCAGATTATCTTTAGTAAATAATGCTTTGTGATTCAAAAACCACATAAAAATTTTAATCTTTAGGGGCACTTTTAATCTCCATAAGTACTTACATAAAAATCTGGTGGTACCGTTCATTAGATCTTCATATAAGGACTTAACCGAGAACACACCTGACTGTGTGAGCTTGCACCTAAACGAATCTGGGCTATTAGTCAACTCAACAGCCATCAATCTTTCAATAAGATTTAATCAGGCTTCCCATTTATCTCCTAAGAGCGGTCTCCTAAAAGAAATATTTGGGTGTTCATGAGAAATAACATCAGCCACTAAGACATTCTTATGTCTGACAATATTATAAAGCGACGGGTACTGAGCTGCTAACGATGTTTGACCTAACCATGTGCCTTCCCAAAAACGAACATTCAGCCCATCACCAATCTGACAGGTGATATGCGGGAAGAAATCCTTACTAACCTTCATAATACCCTTCCAGAAGGGTGAGTCAGTAGGTTTGGCAACAATTTGGGATAGAGGTTTCCCCTTAATGTATTTATTGTGTAACAACTCATGCCACACTCCCTGCTCCGTTAATAGTTTATAAAGCCACTTGCTAAGTAGACATCTATTTTTAACATCTAAAACCTCAATCCCAAGTCCACCTTGATCTTTGGTTCGACACACTATATTCCACTTAGTTAGGCGATATTTCTTCTTAAACTTATCGCATTGCCAGAAAAGGCAAGATCTATAGAAGTCTAGCCTTTTCCTTACCCCAACGGGTATTTCAAAGAAGGATAGGAAAAACATGGGTAAACTAGACAACACCGAATTAATAAGCACAAGACGGTCCCCATAGGATAACAATTTACCTACCCAGGAACTTAGCTTAGAATCAAACCTATCTTCAATTGGTTTCCACTCTTTATTAAGAAGATTTCGGTAATGAATTGGAATACCCAAGTATCTAAAAGGAAGACAACCAATGTCACATCCAAAAATTTGCCGATACTCATCCTCAGAGTCAACAACATTTCCAAAACAAAAGATCTCACTCTTATGAAAGTTAATTTTAAGACCCGACATCTGTTCAAACAAAGCTAGCAAAAGCTTCATGTTGACAGCTTTCTCCAGATCATGCTCGAGAAACAAAATAGTATCGTCAGCATATTGGAGGATCGACACTCCACCTTCAACAAGGTGCGGAACTAGACCTCCAACTTGACCCACATTTTTAGCTCTAGCAATTAGGACAGCTAACATATTAGCTACCAGATTGAACAGAATGGGAGATAACGGATCCCCCTGTCGCAACCCCTTCAAAGTTTGAAAGTAATGACCTATGTCATCATTAACCTTGATCCCCACACTTCGACCTTGCACGAATCGAGCTACGCACTCACACCACTTAGGTGCAAACCCTTTCATCCGTAGGGCCTGTTGCAAAAATTCCCAATTGACCTTATCATATGCTTTCTCGAAGTCTATTTTCAATAAAACCCCGTCCATCTTCTTCCTCTTTATCTCATGGATAGTTTCGTGAAGCACCACTACCCCCTCCAGAACATTCCTCCCCGGGAGGAATGCTGATTGAGTCGGTCTAATAACCCTTTGGGCAATGGACGTTACTCTATTTGTACCAACCTTGGTAAAAATCATAAAACTGACGTTAAGAAGGTATATTGGTCTATATTGCTCTATTTGGCAAGCGTCTTCCTTCTTAGGAAGAAAAGTGACTACACCGAAATTCAACTTATATAGGTTCAAGTCTCCATCATGAAGCTGAGAAAACAAATCCATTAAGTCTCCCTTAATGACGTCCCAAAACTTCTGGTAAAACTCAGCAGGGAATCCATCCGGGCCTGGAGCTTTATTCAGTTCCATTTGCGAAATAGCATCCAACACCTCCTCTTCCAAAAAAGGTGATGTTAGAATGTTATTCTCAAACTCAGAAACCTGCGGAAGATCATCTGTTCTCGACTCCTCCATGGATACTGATGTGGGATCCGACGCCCCAAACAGTTTTTTTTATAATATTCGGAAATAAAAAAATTAGATTCTCTTGACCTATTATCGTCCCTTCGTCTTGTTCCGGCTGAAAGATCATTTTCTTTCGACATTTACCATTAGCAATCAAGTGGAAATATCTAGTATTATTTCCCCCTTCTTGAATGTATCTAACCTTAACGCGCCGAGCCCATTTAGCCTCTTCATCACGTCTAAGATTCGATAGACAAACATCAGCTTCTTTTTTTTACCCTCCTTTCATCAACAGAAAGAGGTCCTCTCTCAGCTTTCGAATCTAACTCATCGATAAGAAGTAAAAGTTTTTCCTCCAGCCTCTTATACTCGCCACTTAAATTTCTCGCCCACCCACGCAAGAAGCTTCGAAGATGTCTAATTTTGTTTTGCCACCTCTCAATGGGAGTCTCCCCCATGACCACGGAGTTCCACTGCTCCTTAACCATCTCATAAAATCCTTCTTGACGCAACCAGGAAAGCTCAAAGGAAAAGACCGATATATTCCCTGCATGAGCCGAACTTCCTGCATCTATGAGAAGAGGTGTATGGTCCGATCCCACATGAACAATTGCATGAACCGTCACTAAATGGAATTTCTGTTCCCAAGCCACACTAGCTAGAACTCTATCTAGCTTTTCATGTGTTGGAACATCACGTCTACTCGTCCACGTGTATTGCCTCCCCGACATCTCCAATTCTTTCAAATCTAGACTTTGAATAATGACATTAAATATAAACGGCCAGCGAGGATTAAAGTTATCATTACTCTTCTCCTCCTGCGTCCTAATAATATTAAAAATCTCCGCCAACAATCATCGGAAGCGAATCTCCTTCACAAATTCGAACTAATTCGGAAAGGAATTTTGGGTTTTATCATCCTGAGCTGCCCCATAGACAACCACCAGAGCCCAAAGAAAACCATCGTCCTTTGAGGGTAGATGAAATTTTACGGAAAATTCTCCCGCTATAACTGTCCGAACAGTTATCATAGCAGAATTGAGACCAACTAAAATTCCTCCTGACCTACCATGAGGGGGTAGACAATACCAACAAAAGTCATAACCTCCAGCCACATGATTAAGCAGACTATTCGAAAAACAAGACCGTCATGTTTCCATGATAGCCACAAAATCAAGTTTACATTCCCTTACCGCCTCATTCACCGACCTATGTTTCGCCGTATCACCAAAACCATCACTATTTCAAAACATCCCTTTCATTGTGATTTCTTTCTTAATGTTTTTATACGAGCACTTCTTCTCTTAGAATTTGAATCCACTAATTTTTTAACTTTCCGGGGAAGGGTGTCAGCCACACCCTGGATACAAGAATCCATCATATCCCCCATGGCCTCTTCCTTATCATTTTCATAATCTTCACAAAGATTAGATGCCCTCCTCACAACAAGACTACTGCTCTTAGTATCAACCCCCGCGTTCAGATTATTGCTTAGAAAATTAAGTTGACAGGCACATTCTAGTTTTTTAAGTGAGTTTACCGCACTATTAATCTTAGAGGGTGAGTTTCCCAGCGAAATCCCCACACTATTAGCCCTGGTACAGGAACATCAGGATCCGGCTGAGCGCGCAGGCGCGCACTAGAACGCCGCCCTGTCGACGTCGGCTCCGCGATGTCACCATAAGAAACGATCTCAGCCCTCGACGCCCTCGGCGTAAAGGGCGGACCGCTCGCGTCCACCCCTCGCGCACGTCCTCCTGACTGCAGCGAGAGTGGAGAAACCGGCGGTGTGGTCGATGTCGAGTCCACAGCCCCTTCCCCCTCCGCCTCAACCGCCCCTGATCCTCCTGACCTGGGTGTGAGACTCGGGGAGGTGACCTAATGAACCCATCGATTGTGCGACGAATCCATAGCACCACCTCCTCTTTGCGCCCGGAATTAGCGTCACGTGTATGGTTAGGGCACACGGAGCATCGTCGCGGTGCACTGACTCTGTCGAGATAATAATTTTGTGGGAGTTAGAAGGACACTCAAGGCAGTCCAAAACAAGTTATGAGGGATACGATGTTTTTCCAACTAAATGTTTTCCAATCTTGCACCTGTCTTGCATTTTTGCTGCACACCTCATTCCCGATTGTTGCACACGTACATTATTAGGCCATAGCAACCGATGTAGACCAGCACTACTTGCCGTGCTCGTCTACATCCAAATTTATCTATGTCAAATCCTAAAACAAGATCAACATGTTCCAGACACGAAATACAAACACCTGTACACAGTGTATTGCCGCTTCATTTGGGCTCTGCCCTGGATGATGGTAGCCCCTGGCGGCCGCTGTAGTCGGACGAGCTCTCCCCTCCGTATGGGTGGCCACTGGTAGAAAAAAGGCCTTCCATACGCCCCCATCAGTCCCCAAATTATGCGCACCGTGACTAAAGGGGTTTTAGTCCCGGTTCGGGAGGCGACCCGGGACTGAAGGTCATGCGTCGCGGTTTGGGAAGCGCGTGGAGGGATTTAATTCCGGTTGGCCTGGCCAGCCGCGACTAATGATCCAAACTGCTGGCCTCCCTGTCTTTAGTCCCGGTTGGCCAGACCAATCGGGACTAAAGATCCAAACTGCTCGCCTTCCGCGCGGCGGTTTTATTTCACGAGCGAGAGGCAGAAGGCCATTGCTACAGTGCGCACCCGAGACTCTCTGTTTCTTCTTCCTCTCTTCTCTTCTTCCTCTCTTCTTCCTCCACCAAGCACCCATGGATTCTCCCGTTTGGAACCTTCTCCATGTGCCCACACCATGCCGCAAGATTCTCGACGTGGCCTACACCAATATGTGCGAGAGGCTCCCCGATGCTCTTAAGCATTTGAGCAATCTCTATGAAGAAGCCGATGAACACCATAAGTTCTTCGGGCTTGATCTAGAGTATACGGCAAATCAACGGGATGTTGCCGTCATCCAGATTGCCTTCAAGGAGATCATTTTGGTCTTCCAATGGGCAAGGTAACGCACACGTACAATCTCTCTTGTAGGAATCACATGTGTTGGGGGAAGAACCCACTGGACCGAATCAATCTCGAGTATGCAGCAATAGATGCATACGTTGCCTTCGAGTTGTTCCGCATCTACTCTTCGGAGCTCGAGTAGATGTTGTTTGTGTACCGCATCTTGCGTTCGATATATGTAATGGATAATGTAATGGATATATGTCTTTCTATTAATTTCTATATTATTTCTATATTAATTCCTAGCTATATTATTTCTATATTATGTCAAACACACATTTCAAAACAAACAAACAAAAACACATCAAGAAAACAAACAAAAACACATCAAGAAAACAAAACAGAAAAACTACCGTTTCTATATCTGTTCACCAAAAACTATTATTTCTATATTATGTAATGAATGGATATATGTACCGCTATGTTATGTAATGGCTCAAATAAAATCACGGGTTAAACATAGCACAAAATTTACTAAAGCAATCACACAAAGATCTAGCTCACACACAATTCCAAAATAATAAAACTAGAAAGTAACAAATGCTAGTTCCATTTTTATTTGGGTTTCCAATCATGCACACACTTTCTAAGGTAGATGTTCTGCAACCAAACAACATAATATCAAGTCCTAACACTCTATACAAGCTAGGAAACAAGATAAGATCAAACACACATTTCAAAACAAACAAAAACACATCAAGAAAACAAAACAGAAAAACTACTGTTTCTATATCTGTTCACCAAAAATAAATCTAGAGCTCCAAAATTAATCTAAGACAAGAAAACATAGACCTAGTCAATACCAAACTCATCCAGTTGGATTTACTTCAAAATTCATTTTTGAACTCATTCTAAAAATCATAGAAGAGCCTACTGGTCTTTTATTAAAAAGGATGGTATTTTCATTTGGTTGTTGACCTTGATGTGAGGCTAAGTGCTATGGATAGATCTTTTCAATATCTATCCAGAACATTTTAGTTTGTCCATTTTGGTTATGTATTTTAAAAGTTAGGTTCAAATCATTCTCACAGATAGTCATTGCCAAAACAGTTCTTGTATCCAAAATAGTAGTCGAAACTTGGATCTGCAAATTTTATATGGTTTAGATTTCATATGGTTTGGTTCATGAATTTTATCAGATTTTATTTTGTATTTAGGAAAGGGGAAAATGAATTAGTTTTATTTTTCTGAATATTTTGATATATTATTTGTATTTTTAAGATTTTAAAATGAATTAGTTTTATTTTTCTGAATATTTTCAGAAATAATACAAATTAAAAAGTTAATGTTTATTTATTTATTCAAAATTATTAATTACATCATTACTTTTGTTTATTAAAATATTTATTTGAAATTCAGACAATAAAGAAATGTGGCATCGACCAACATGTTAATAGGATTGATATGATACTAGTATCACATACATGTGTGCGAAACACTTGGATGCGGGACGGGATGGAACTCGGAAGTTAAGCGTGCTAGTGCTAGAGTAGTGGGAGGATGGGTGACCGAGCGGGAAGTTTGACCACGAGTAAGAAAATTGACTAGAGATAATTGTAGTTAGACACTAAGCAAATAATAAAAATTCTGAAAAAAAAGGAGTGAAAAAAAGGGAGTGAAAAAAAAGGGAGTGAAAAATAATTAGAAACCCAAATGAATTAAAGAAATAACGAAATAGCATGTGGTCCCGGTTCGTGTGGCCAACCGGGACTAAAGGTCCTCCGCCCCCGGCGCACGCCACCCGTCCACGTGGACGGGCCTTTACCCGCGGTTGGTAAGAGGGGCGACTAAAGGGGGGGGCTTTAGTCGCGCCTATTTAGTCCCGGTTGCGCGGCCGGGATTAATGGCCCTTGCGAACCGGGACTATAGGCCTATTTTCTACCAGTGGGCTCGACGTCTGGCTGGCGTAGCTTACGGTGTCGGACCCCGACTCGGCCGCGCCGGCCATCTTCATGATCCGCTCAATCTCACCCACCACATGGGCCATTGGCGGGCGGTCAACCCCGGCCTCCTCCACGCAGTGCAGCGCCAGGTCCACGTACTGCTACATCCCTACCAGCGACGGCGACGACACGGCCAGCACCGGGTCCAGCAGCTCGTGCAGCCCGTACAGTTCCTTGCCCCAGTCCACCGCCGCCCTCACCTCCCGGATGACGTACTGCGCTCCATTGGCGTCCTCGCCGTGATCACCTCCTGCAACAGCACGCCGAAGCCGTACACGTCGCTCTTCTCCGTCAGCTGCTGCGTCATGTAGTACTCAGGGTCCAAGTATCCTTGCCAGGCCAAGTAAGCATAACAAATTAACATGATATATAGGCACCGCAGGACCAAAGTTGCACTTGGAACTGCAGTAGTCGTGCGAACCATGGTTCCCTTCACTTGGGTGGTGACGTGTCCCCGGCCATCGCCGCCACCTAGAGGCTTGGAGAGACCAAAGTCGAAGACCTTGGCGTTCAGCCGCTCGCCAAGGAAAACGTTGCTTGACTTTATGTCGCGGTGGACGATGGGAGGGTCAGCGTGCTCGTGTAGGTAGGTCACGCCCTTTGTGACGCCGAGGACAACTCCCAGCCTCCTCTTCCAGTCCAGCCTGAATGTGGTGCGATGGTTGATCGACGCCTAAGGGCATCTCCAGCCGCCCCCCAAGCGGTCTTTTTAGCGCCGGCGGAAGCAAAAAGCGCCGGTTTTGCACCACTCGCTCCCCCAGAAGGCCAAATAGCACCGTTTCGGCGTTATTTCGCGCCGCCGCATACAGGCGAAACCCAGCCCGCTGGGTTCGGCTTGGGGGCGAAAAGGCGGGACAGCCCACGCGGGCCAGCGCTGTCAGCGACGCGTGGGAAAACCGCGGGAACAGAAACCCCCGCTCGTGAGCTTCTTCTCAGCTCCCGCGTCGGTCAAAGGCTGCCGGCGTTTATGGCTTGGCGGGCGGCCAGTGCATGCGCCCGTTCAAAGACTGCCGGAGTAATGGCGTGACGGGCGGCCAGTGCATGCGCCCCAGTCAAAGGCTGCCAGAGTAATGGCGTGCCAAACGGCCGGACGGGCACGCGGCGCAGTAAATGGTCCCGCCAGAGCTACAAAAGGCGCCCCCACCGGCCCACTCCCCCCATTCTCGACGTTCATCCCCGCGCAGCTCCCCTCGCCCTCACCGCACTCACTCTCATCGCCCTCGCCGCACTCCAACTAGACACCCCGAGACGATGGCGCGTCGGCTCCGGGCCTGCCGCAACTCGCCTTTGTACTACCGACCCGCGGCCACGACGCGTGACCACAGTGACGACGACAGCGACAACGAGTTCCACTACGAGGAGGAAGAGCAGCCAGCGCAGGAGGAGGCGGCGCCCGAGCAGCAGCCGGCGCAGGAGGAGCCAATGCCGCCTCCAATCTTGCCCGAACAGACTGCGGCGTGCAACTCGTTCGCCACATGGCGCAACGAGAAGGCATTCCGCCGGGTCCGCGCTGGCCTCAAGGAGGCGGCGGCAGTGGCCGAGGATGCCGCTGTTCGGGCATCCTTGGAGACCCATCAGAGGGAGAAGGCGGAGCACCAGGTCTACAAGCAGCTCAACGCGAACGCGGCATCGGATGCAACGTTGTCCTGTAGAGCAAGAGGCGCAACCGCCATCCCTCCGAGCAGGCGCAGTTACACCGGATACGGATACAAGGCAGAGCGGAGCGGCGCTAGCTCGCTACGGTGGCGAACGCATCGCCAAGCGACCCATCGCCCTTCGCCGAGAACGACCACGAGGCTGGCCCCTCCAACATGCCGGTCTACGACGACTGCGAGGAGGACGACGAGAAAGAGGACGACGTCTAGGAGGAGGGCGACAACTAGGCCGGGCGATCGCGGCGAGCCTCGGCCTGCCGTAGACGTAGTTTTTTACTTTTTGTTAATTTTTTTAGTTAAATTATGCCGTCTTTCTGTAAAAATCTCATCGAATCCATGAATTTGCGTCTATTTCAACGAATTCGCCGTTTTTGAATTAATTTAGGCCGAGACTTGGGCTGGGGGGCGACTGGAAACCGTGCCCCCCAGGTTCCAGATTAGCGCCGTTTGGCGCCACGGCGCCACCAAAACAGCGGCGTTTTGGGCTCTGGGGGGGCGACACGGCTGGAGATGCCCTAACCCGAAGTCTGGCTTCTCTCTTCACTCTGATTTGGTTTTCTCTTCCTGATGGTGATGGCAACAACAAGAACAAGTACCACAACTGCAACTGCGCCACCAACTGAAGTTCCCACGCTAAGCGGCACCCTGTTAGTGTTCTGCTTAGATGCTCCCATCTCTGTGTACATGCAAAACCGATACATCAGCGTGCAATGCTGACCTAATGCCACCATACAAATAGATGCTATCCCCCAAAGTACAACTTCTTAATCGAAAAAACAACATCTGAAGAACAGCTTCAGAGTCAATGATCTTACCACTGGCAAAAGAGTAGGTCTGTGCAATGAAAAAGTATGGGCCAAACTGTTTTGGTGGCTTATATATATGATTATTCAGAATGAACCCGTTCCCAGAAATATCTTGCTCTCAGAATTGAGTTTTGCTGCTGGGGAATATCTCCAAGCTTATCTGCAAGTTGTTTTCCGCATTGATGGAAGGATCGTGAAGAGCAACTGAGCTCACTGAGATATTCGATTGCAAGAAGATGTCCTCCATGTTCTTCTCTAGCCCAAGATAGTGCGATTGATTCCTGAGGTCAGAAAATTTTAATGCTCTAAAGAAAAGTTTGCCACGGTATGGTGTGGCACAAAGGCAGCTAGGGCTCAAGAGCTGGCTTGAGAGGCATGTTGGTGGCACGCCAGGACAGTCCGTCGCAGTAGTATACGACGGCATTGTTGTTGTCAGATTAGGTGTGCAGTATTTTGCATCGATCCCTATCCCTTGGTTGCAACCCGGATTTCCCGATAGTCTGTGACAAGAGGATTCATATGAGCAGTGAATGTGTCAGGGTCTGTTTAAAAAAAATATAGTGTCAGAGAACTGTAAGTTGTTACACAAGGAAAAATATCCTGACATGAGTTCCACATTGTATTGGGATACGCCTGTAGTGGTATCTGTGATCTGGTTATCCCGCAAATCAATTAGTTGGAGGTGAGTACTGAAGTTCGGTCCAATTGCTAGTGTCTCGTTGAAGTGGTTTCCCCGGAACCTCCTGCAATCGTCGGTCAGTAATAACAGAATTTAACATGAGCTGTATGGACATCTTTATTTTGATTTGAGTCTTGCTTCGGTACAATCCTTAGAAAAGTCTACAAATTTCGATGCAAATAAACAATGCAGATTAAAACTAGTACCTAGCACCTACATACTAAAACTAGAACTATGTTGGGTGACCTAGTAAGTACTAAGCACTCACAATGTCTGAATTCAGGCAGGCTGAAAAGAGCTCTCGGGAGCTGCCCACTGTTATGAATAGGCAACTTGTCTATATTGATAGCCCAATGGGCATATATATATTACATATGACTTGGGGAATAAGGAAATAACGTCTAGACTAATACGGACTCCTAGACCTATACTAATACTCCTTAACACCCCCCCTCAAATGCAAAGCGTATGCAATAGCATTGCATTTGAAGAAGTGTACAGTAGAAAACAAAATGATAATCCAGAATCCGCGTCTTGAAAGTGTCTTGTAGCATGAAGAGTCTTCAAAATCTGTAGAGTCAACCCAGAGCGAATAGCGAATAGAGTCGATCGAACAATGAGACTGACAAAGACCGATATTCGATCAAGAGAAAGAGCATGTCACAAATGATCATAGCACAAGAAGGCCAACGACATAAGAAGTCCAACGGCGAAAGAATGTGCGTAGATCAATGACAATGCGAAATGAGGCCACAAAAATCCCATAGAAGGACCAGGACCGAGAAAAGGAGGCCACAATAGGACCGAGAATAGGAGGCCATAAAAGGACCGAGGCCACAAAAGGACCAATAATAAGATGCCACAAAAGGACCGGAATAGGAGAGCACAAACGGACCGAGAATAGGAGGCCACAAAAGGACCAATAATAAGAGGCCACAAAAGGACCAAGAATAGGAGGCCACAAAAGGACCAATAAGAAGAGGCCACAAAAAGGACCGGAATAGGAGGCCACAAACGGACCGAAAAATAGACTGACAAATGAAGGTATACTGGACTCTCATGACATCAGAAACACAAAAACAAACAACGGATCTGGTGGACACAGCGGAAATATAGTTGGAAGGCACACGTGCGAGATAAAGTCGATACAGACGCCGACAAAGTTCAACCGAGAGTGAGAAAAAGGCATGTGAATTTTTATTTTTGAGAGAGAGAACCGCTACCAGCCCAGCCTAACAGCAGTGCCACCAGCCAAGCCCAACAACGGCTCTAGCATCAACAGCCCAACAGCATAGAGGCAAGGCATCCTGTGCTCACGGAAAGCCAAACAGATGGGTCAACGCCTGATCTAAACAGAGCAACGGTCGATACAGAGCCAAACTGTCGGAACGGGGTAGCGACGGACGATGGCCTGGAGAGACGGATGGCGGCGCTGGACAGGCAACAGGCGCCCGGCAACGGCAGCCGGGAGCGGAGGCGGACAGCGGCGGCAGCGGCAGTGGCCCGAGTAGAGGCGGCCTTGGCGAACGGCGGACGGTTGGGATTGGAGGCGGACGGCGACGGCAGCCGCCCGAGCAGAGGCGGACGGCGGCAGCAACCCGAGCGGAGGCGGCCGGGCTGACGGGCCGGCGACTGGAGGCGGTTGAACTGCGGCCGGCGACTGGAGGCAGTCGATGGAGACGGACCTGAGATGAAGAGCCTGCAGACGGACTGGCGGCGGATGCAGGTAACGGAAAAGCAAAGACCTGCACGAGCGCATAATCGATCGAGGAAGGAGATCAGAAATCGATCAGAAACAGAGGAGACCACAAACGGATCTAAGACCGACAAAATCGATCAAGATTGGATCGGAAGGACGAGTTGCGGCGTCCAAAAAAATAACCTAGCTCTGATACCATGTTATGAATAGGCAACTTGTCTATATTGATAGCCCAATGAGCATATATATATTACATATGACTTGGGGAATAAGGAAATAACGTCTAGACTAATACGGACTCCTAGACCTATACTAATACTCCTTAACACCCACCAATGCCTAGATTTTCAAGGGTTCTGCATTCATAGAAAATTAAGACAAACTCGCCTGATAAAGTAGCAGAGGAGAGGATAGAAGACAGGCTCAAAACTTACAACGACTTCAAAGTCAACAGAGTGGTGAACCAGGACGGGAGTAAGCTCCTCGTGTTTTTCTTTAAATGTCCTCATGTGGAAATGACACTGAAAAACAAGTAAGCAAATAGGATTATAGGAGACTCACAATTCAAAACGTATGTTGAGGTTGCTAATGGTGGTGGGAACTGCCCCAGTCAACATATTGTTATCCAGGCGTCTGCAATGGATCAAATAAATTTCATGGTTAAAATAAAATATATTGTGCTAGTAATAAAATATATAAATAAATGCACTTACATAACTTCCATCTTATTAAGAAGCCCCAAAGTAGGGGGGATGCTACCAGAGAAGTTGTTGTTGTCAAGGAGCCTGGTAAACAGTTCACATATCAGCTTCACCATAGAATTCAGTCAGATATAAGTTATAGTTATGTGTCTTACAAATGTATCAGCTTCATGTTTGAGTGAAAAATCTGGCTTGGTATGGTGCCAGAGAGCTGATTGATCCCAAAGTGGCTGCAAAAACAGGGTGCATATATAAGAAGATATAAATCTTCATATTTCGAGAGTTAGGAGAATGTACTCTTACAAATGTAAGGTATTTGTCAGATTATCCAAACCGGGATTTGTCCCGTCAAATACGGGAAGTTCTCCAGTGAGCTTATTCTCAGCCAAATCAAGCCAGGATAGCTTTGAGAGGGAACCAAGTGATGGCGGTATGGAACCTTCGAAATTGTTGGAGTTTAAATATCTGCAAGCATTGTGCAACAAAAAACCAAAGTATACTGAAACTGAGTGCGGACATACTCCGCGAAGCAGTGACATATGGAAGCAGCATAGATCAAGGAACTTGATCGAGGCAAATTTCAGCAGGCAGCATAATAAGTACAAAACAAGACTCGTGTTAGTAGAATACATCCCCCAATTCCAGTATTGATGCTGTTATTGAGATACACTATTCAGAATTGTTCAATTCCAGCAAAATAGAAGAACGGAATGTGTTTGAGAAATGGAAATAAAAAAGAAGCGAAAATATCAAACACATTCACATCTTTTACCATACAATCCAATTAGAACACTTCAACTATGTCAGACATGATGACCTGGTTATTTAAGCTACTAAAGGAGGATGGGGTATAGCAAGAATTGCTTTGAAACAAATGCCTACACATCTTTTTATCAGTGCCTCGAGACAGAACTTTGCGTTTTCTCGAAAGAAAATAACTATGTCTCACATAACTAGTAAACCCACTGAATCGCCCTTTTGGGATGGTTGATGAGAGTAAACGCACTAGCTTTGTCCCCATGAACTGCTCTTTTCTTCCATTTTACACGGACCTAAATTTGCAATATATATGACGAAGCGCATCAACCAATACAAAGGCTTGGGATCACCCCTTCAGGAAAAAGAAAGAAAGTTGGAAAGAAGTTATATGACAGTTGGAACGTCTCATGATAGTCATTATATGCCAAGTTTTGTTTTTCGTTGGAGAAATGTTTACAAATTTAAAATATTCCTTCGCACTTGGCAAACTAACAAGAAAAGTCCAAGAATGTCCGGTGTCTGAATATATACTTTTATATTTTCTACCGAGACAGAAATTTCACCATTCAATAAGGAAAAAGTTGTCTGGGAAAATACAGCTTACAACATTGTCAGTTCCGAGAGTTCGCCAATCTCTTTAGGAATTTCACCAGAAAAATTACAGCCACTAAGAATCCTGCAGAGATATAAGAGAGTAAGTCAAAAACTAATTCATGCACTGGAATTATGAAGTATTTGATTAAAACTACTAACAAGAATTGGAGTCTGCTTAAGGTTCTAATCGATGCAGGAAGTTGACCAATCAAGTTCTTGTTCTGGGATAAGTCCCTGCAATAGAACGAGACAATTATTTCTGATGTTTCCAATAGTACGTGAAATTCAAACAATATGCATATTTACACTTACAACGAAATACTAATCTTGTCTTGAAATTGATTTTCATGGGTAAATAGTATACTTTTTCCCATAGTGCTCTTTTGTTTCATGTGTTTGCTTTTATCTTTTCTGAAACCTAAAGTGCTCAAGCTACGGTTCGGAGGAAACAAGTATCGAGCTCAGCTCAGGTGGTAGCCCATGCGGGTTCAAACACATATCTTCTCCTGGAAATGGCGTGGTGGCATCTTCCCTAAAATTCACCATTAACAGTAGGGAAGAAAACACACATAAGGTCTGAAGATCAAAATTGAGCTTCGGCTAATGTGCACCCGACGACACTCTGTAAAAACTGCACATATATACGGTAGCTACGTGTGGGAATACTACGTGCAGTTGAGTTGGTTTAAAATAATGTATGTGTTTAATGTTGTGAAAAGACAAATGCACATATATAATTGCCATACAATTCCTGCAATTTCGTCAAAGACTGAATTTCCCCCGAAAGTGTCCAAGGCTCCTCTGAAAGCCCTGAAAGAATACCAGACAGTCTTCTGGGAAACAGCCATCAAAGGAGAACAACGTAACGATGAGTGATCATTGTTCATCATGTAAGTCAAGCAAAATATTTGATTTCTGACGCTGATACTAAAATAGAAGTGAACCGACTCCCGGTGCAAACTATCCCAGTCCAGTGGTCTTGACATGGATTATCGCCAACCCAGCTTGATGGTTTTTTGCCCCAGGAATCCGCAATCAACATTATGAGCAAATTAGCGCTGCATTAACAAAGACTGAACAAAGAACTGACACAACACATACTGTCTCGCAGATTGGACGATGAACAGGAGAATGAGCCATGGAGAAAGCTCCATGTTTTCAGAGTTTCTTCGGTGTCCCTGAAGGTCTGAAGCTCTTGTTGCATTGCAGTAGCCCAGTTGTTTATATAATGCAGGAAAGGAGACATCAACTGAATATTCATCAAGAAGTTGGTCAGAGCATTGTTATATAACAAGAAACTAGCATACCAACTCCCATAGGATCTTTTTATTGATTTCGCTGTCACCCCACAGCTGCTTAACTCTACAATATAGCCCCGGAGCATCAGTTGAAGGGCGTGTGCATATATACAAGTGTTTGACCCGAGCCTGAGAAGCGAATCATAAGACAGGAGGCAAAACTAGGTGCATCCGAGGGAGGATTATGTGCATCTTTGCTGCTCTCACCTTTGGATGCTCATTGGTTTGATCCTTTATGTTGAACATTTAGGTTGTTTTTAACAGACATGAGCTCTTTCTACCATATACCTAGCAAGTCATACAAAGACCATTGCCAAGAAGATACCTGCCCCCTAGTGGGTTTAGTGCTTACATGATTGATAGGAGCACTTGTCCAAATATATGCTAGTCGGCTCAATTCATCGTAAACTGTCCGGCGTAGCAGAATAAGGATGGCTGTACCGACCGAATCGTAAGTAGGAGGTATGTCATCCTCTGAATTCTTACTTGGAGGTGCCACTATCCTGAGGCGCATAGGAAGTGCTTGTTAATCAGAAGTCAGAACAGAGAAAGGCTGGTTAATTTGAGACAAAAACTAGTAGGAGCTTAATTCTGTTCGGTGACCAAAAAAATACTCAATTGGGGTAAGAGTAAGAGATCATTAAAGCAAGAAGAGTAAAATGCATCAACTTGCTACCCTAAACCCTAACGTCCTCTGAGTACACCAAAAAAAAACGTCCTCTGGGAGCCGCTGCGCGCCTCCTGCCGACAGAACCGACGCGTGGCGACGTGGAGGCGGGGGTGGCCGGCGTCGGCGGGGTGGCGGCCATTGTAGGGTAAGACAGCCTCAGGTGAGCAGATCGGTGCGCAAGTCGTCGGCCCGACTGCGCAGTTGAGTCTGCGTCATCGTGGCGCTTACACAGACGCGGCGGATCGGCCGAGGACGGCTTGTACACGGAGATCGTCGGCGGCAGCGGGGATAGCACGGGAGCTCATGGGGCGGAGCGGCGCGGTGCAGCTACGGCTCGAGCTGGGGGCGGCGCTCGTGCAAGTGGGAAGCAGGGGATGCGTAGCGGCGGCCGGAGGCGGATGGCGAGCATTGGCTCGACTTGTCGGCGACGCTGGCCAATGGCGAGCACTGGAAAATTCTCCGTTTTGGGCTAAAATGCAAATTTTCGTGGCATTTCTTTCAACTGAACCCGCATACAAATCACTGTACTCCCAACCCCGAAAACACCACGGACAAATCTGTACACGTTTCCAATACTCTCTCCGTTTATATTTTTTTAAATTTGGGCCACGATCATTCTAAAATAAATGAATCTAAACTCGTTTTACACAGATTTACACATTTTACTACGTATGTGGCTAAAATAAAAAAATAAATGAATCGAGAGCTTGCGGCGATGTCTGATGTGGAGCTGGACAAGCCGGTGGTGGAGGGATCCAGAGCTACACGATGTTTCGAGGAATCTTAGGGGTCCTTTGCGTGTCAGCGGTGGCTAGCGTCGTATTCCCCATTAGCAGTGAGGTCAGAGCCATTTCTCCGGTGGATTGATTACGCTGGCTAATGCGCGGGGCGTCATCGTTGATTCCAAGAGATTTCTTAGGGGAGGAGTTAAATACTAATATGCTAATCCCTTTTCCGTTCAATCGTGCGATGCTGGTTGCGGATGTTGAGGTAGTTTCAAACGGGATCTCGCTAGAGTGCTTGGGAGAGACGGTTCCTAGGTGGCCACTTTCTCCTAAATCTCTGCGGTGGTTTGCGTCATACTCGTCGTCGTCGTCCAATCGTTTTCACGCGGGTTTCGTGATTCTGAGGTGTGAAGAGAGTAGGCTGATTCTACTCAGCGGAGACAAAATCGCCATTGATGTGTGCTTGCTCCGCCCAGGAAGGGAGGTAACTCGGGGGGGAATCGATCGAGTTTCCTTTCCACGTGGCTAGGATTGGAGATCAGGTTGATCCTACGGTGGATTTTGTCCCACGTAGATCCTTGTGTGCCAGTGCGGTGCTTCAGCCAAAATCGCTATTTCGTACAATACCGAGTTCACGCGCGGAAGGTTGCCACGACCACCGCACGGTTCCTCTCGTTGCGTGTGGGGCGCCTCCGATGAGCGTGGTACGTGGGTCCGCCACGATCACCGCACGGTTCCTCTCGCTGCGTGTGGGGCGCCTCTGATGAGCGTGGTATGTGAGTCCGCGGTCCGCGGGCAACACGCGCCCTGGGTGCGTGGCGGTGTCTCGGTACCAGCATATATGGGATGAGGTTCGCGTGGCGGGTAGGCAGCGGGGTGGTGTTCGTCTCTGTTCTCACGCCTCCCCCTATTCTTAGATCTAGATCGGCGATTCCGTGGGGCGGAACCATCCACGGCTATCGGAGAGGGTTCGTGAAGGTGGTAAAAAGAAGCAGCGCCACTCATGTCGTTTAACTATGGCGGAGGCGCGCGTGGAGGGGGTGCGTCCTCGAGTAAACTTTCCGCCACAGCTCCCTCCTGGCGGCTATGTGCAGGCTAGTGGTCGTGGTTTTGCCCGTGGTGGCGGCCCTCTTGCGTTGCCTCCACAGCAAGGTAGAGAAGAGTTTCGGGACAATAATCAAGCAAGGGAGCGTACAACAGCCAATTCCTTCAGGTCCAGGAGTAGGGACAGATTTCGAGGTAACTCTAACCCTAATCGACTTGGAGCAATCGGTAGAGATGTGTCTTCGGATTCATAGCAAGAGGTTAGGGATAGAGACAGATACCGCTGGGCGCATAGATTAGAGATGAGGGAGGAAGGGTCAGATACTTCATTTGGGAACAATAGGGCCGATTCCGGTATGGTCAACAGGAGGGGTAGGGTGAATAGCAACCCCTCTGCAGTTGGTACTTTGTTTCATGTTCGTAGGGAACCTTCTGTTTCTGATGATCTAGTCGATCCTAAGGATCATGAGGGGGTGAGCATGAGATTGATCAATTGAGAAATGTAAATGGTGCAAATGTTCAGATTAATGAGGGACTTAATCTAGTGGTTGATTTAGAGGATGCCTATGAGATGTGTGGTGGGAATCATGTCGATTCCCTCAAATACGAAGAGATGATGTTGTGGGAGTTTGCAGATCCCTTTGTGGGCGCAACTGTACGGCACTGGGTTCTTTGTGATTCCTAACATAAGGAATGAAGATCCTACACGAGAAATCTTTCAGGCTGTTGTGCAAGTGATTGATGGGAATCCTTCTGGCGCCATATTGAGCAAGAGTTTACTTTGTTGGCAGGTAATAAGTTCACTTGGAGGTGGTATTCTAAGCCCATGGGTGCTGGGAGGTTCCTCATGAGGTTCCCAAGCTCAAGGGATATTCATGCGTGGGTGCATTTTGGTAGGATAAACATGAGGTCTATGCCAAGGGTAGTTATCCAAGTTGATCACTGGATACCTAAGTATGGTGCATCAGCTGAAATGGATGTAGCTTGGTTCCAGGTAAGAGGCATTCCTTTGGACAACAGGAACTGTCCTACTGCTTCCTTTGTAGGCAGTATGGTAGGGAGGAAAATCAAAGTTGACAGGCACAACCTCAATAATGTGGACTATGTCGAGGTAATGATTGGTAACCTGGATGTTGAGCTAATCCCTCCAGTGGTGCCTAATGTTAACTTTGGCAACAACTTTTTTTCATATTGAATTTACAAGAGAAATACAGGTTGGAAAGCAAGGGAAAGAGAAGGCCAGTGAGACTATATCAACAAAAGGCTCAGGGAACCAATACAAAAAGGCAAGGGGGAATCATCATACTCCTAAGAAGCAGAAATCAGATGGGGGTGCAAATGTGAGGATGGGAGACAATGCTCCAACCCAAGGGAGATTTATGACATATGTGATACGCCCAAAACGTATCTCCTTTTCCGAACACTTTTCTTATTGTTTTCCTCTAAACTTGTGAGTTTTCAGCAGAATTACCTTGGTGTCTTATTTTTATGGATAAAAATCAACTTTCGGGAAATTGCCTAGAAAAGACCCCATTGAGATTATATCACCAGAGGACCCCGGGAGCCAGAAGGACACCTAGAGGGGGGCCAGGAGGGGCCCAGACCACCTCTGGGCGCGCCCCCATAGCCCGCGCCGACAGGTGGTGTGGGGGCCACCTCCACCCCATCGGGCTCCCCTTTCGAGTACATATGCCTCGTAAACCTAAAACGCGAGGGGGTTTGTCATATTCCACAGAAACACAACAGAGCGTCGCCGCCACCTCGAAACTCAATTTGGGGATCAGAACTTCCTGTTCTAGCACCCTGTCGGGACGGGGATCCGGTGGAGATCATCGCCATTGACACCGCCACTCCTTCTCCATCAACCATCCATGATTCCGCCGTCCATGTGTGAGTAAAACCCGTTGTAGGCTGAGAGGGATGGAAGGGATTGGATGAGATTGATCATGTAATAATGCCAGATTGTTAGGGCATAGTGCCTAGTATCCATTGTTAGTGTTTTCTACCCTTGTTGTAACCTGTTATGCTTAATGCTGTCACTAGGGCCCGAGTGCCATGATTTCAGATCTGAACATGTTATTGTTTCATGAGTATAATTATGTTTCTTGATCATATATACATGCAAGTTGTTTACACATATTTTTGTCTGGAACCGGAGGACCTGTCGGATATATACCAAATAGGGGTATAGAAGATGGTAGACAAAGTGCCGGATTACCGGGGTGGCCTAAGAGGTAGTGGGCTTAGGTCCATTAGGCGGCCCAGTAATCCGACGCACGGAAGCCGGATTCTAGAAGAACCCGGATCACGGCCCATGTGATCTGGCTTGGGGGAGAAGACGGATTCCTTGCTTTCCAAGTTACAAGTTTACCGTAGTCTCTAGGTTTCCTATTCTGTAAGCCCTAATCCGGCTATTATAATAAAGCCGGACGGGAGATAGATAAAAGAGAGATAACAGAGAAGCTCTATGCCAACTCGCCGAGAAGCTCATCCTCGTCGAGTAGCTTAGATCTAAACCCTCACATTGTAACCCTGTTTACGGGCTTTAGTCCCAATTAGTGAGAAGTGCAGGAGTAGGCACGTCGTACTGTCGCGACGTACCGAACCTGCGTAAAATCCTGTGTTCTGTGTTACTACGCTATCCCGTTACCCCACGTCTCTACCGTAGTCTCATGGCACCCCCGTCTATGAAAACTACTACGATGTCTCGACAGTTGGCGCCCACCGTGGGGCAAACGACGTCAGGCGTAAGATTCCGATCTGGGATACTTGGCGGAATCGGAAGATCAATCACTGTCGGAAGCTTGGAGTTCGACAACGACGT
This sequence comes from Alopecurus myosuroides, assembly GCA_028641055.1. Classification (NCBI taxonomy): domain Eukaryota; kingdom Viridiplantae; phylum Streptophyta; class Magnoliopsida; order Poales; family Poaceae; genus Alopecurus; species Alopecurus myosuroides. The sequence continues at coordinate 721,532,383 of CM054057.1, forward strand.
CGGGCGCATCCTCGACAACGGATCCTACATACCGGCGCAAAACCACCTGGTAAGCCTGCGTGCTACCGATAGGATCTGCTAACATCTTTATCGGCTAACTGCAGAAGCAATGGGGTTTTGCGGTGGAAGCAAATTTATCCCACCCGCCCTATACCCAGTCGAAGATGACTATGATGCCGGATTCTGCTCAGACCGCCGACAAAAAAGTGATACACACTTTATCGGCATGGTGCAATCCGAAATCGCCGAAAACACGGATGACGGAAATGCCGTGCAAGAGGCAGGCAACAACGCACCCGTCATGGAGACGGAAGATCAAACACCCATCACAGAGGCGGAAGATCCGACATCCGTCAACAAGACGATGAACTCGGAAGCAGAATCCGTGCTAGCCGCCATTGAGGCGAGGTTGGAGTCGGAAACCGGATCGGATAACTTCGACTCCGAAGACGAAGATGAGGACGCCTTCGTAAGAAAGGTTAAGTCCTTTCAAGAGGGATTCCATGAAGTTCTAATGGCGAAACCGGCTGATACCACGGACGCCGGCAGCCAGGAAAGCCCTAAAACCCCTCCGCCAGAGGAAGAGAGAGAAGATGGAGAAACTTCTCCGATATTCCCCAGTGTCAAGGAGATGACAGAAGATGAACCTGTCAAAAAACCTCCCTCTTCCAAGAAAAAGCACCGTGCTGCTAAAAACTCCAATACAAATCCGGAAGAAAAATCATCAGCTGATTTCGCTGATGAAAACCTGGAAGTAGGAGATGTTAGCGGAACAAAGCCTGCGGAGAAGAAATCCAAAGAAATCACTGCTCCGCCAATGACGGAACAGGAAGAGCAAGAGCTATTACAAACACCAGTGGGACCAGATGAACCCCCTGAGATGCTGGAAGCCAGGAGACAAGCTTTCCAACGGCAATAGCAACATCTACTCAGATCTCGGCAACATCTCCAACAAACCCATAATGACATCAAGGTCATGAAGGAAGAAATAGAGGAGTACGAGAGAAAGAATAGATCCGCGTTAAAACCTACTAGGTTACCCGGAATCGCAAGACCCGGAAGAACTGCCGCCAAAAGAAAGGTTCCATAACCCATCTTGGCAAAAGCAGGTAAACGGCAAAGATGCCAAGGGCGAACCAATATACAAGACCGCAGCAGAAAACGCGGAAGCAGCGTTCGCGATTCTTAACAACGATCTGTATTCCAACGGGGAAAAACTCCAAGGGGTGTATGCTTTCCTAGGAAAAGCATTGCAACAACAACAGCGCGCCCAAGAGCGATCAGGGAGGCTGCATGATAACTCCGCCCTATGCAAGACAGCTACTTGCGCTGCTGGAGCACCCTGGACCGGAAGAACCCGGGGATTCAGACAACTCAAAAGATAAAAAAGAGGATCCGAGAAAAGACAAGAAAAACCCCGACAACCGGGATGCAGCGTCAAGGACCGGATCCCATCTCCCGAAAGATGGACATAAACCCCGTGATCGGGAAGACAAACACCGGAGCGACGGAAAAATAATGCCACCTCCGAGAAACCCAGCTGAGAAAGCTGGAAGATACGATACACCTCACAGGCGTGAGAGATCCCGGACACCTCCTAAGGACAAAGAAAGGCACAGGAGTAGAACTCCGCCTAATCCAAAAGGGCGTGATCACGGAAGAGATAGAAACAATCCCGGAAAAGCGCGTTCGCGCAACAATGGAAGAGAAAGGAGCATATCCCCTTCTGTCCATTCAGCCGGAAGATATTCTGCACACATTGAAAGAGCAGAAAAGGATGATCTATACTTTGGTCCTAAGTGTTTTACTGACAGGATCCGAAGAATAACGCTGCATTCTGGCTTTGCCAAGGTCGGTCCAACATACCAGAAATACACCGGCAGCACAAACCCGGATACCTGGCTCTCGGATTACTATACAGCCGTCCAGATCAACAATGTGACAGACTTGGAAGCTGTCAAGTTTCTTCCCCTAATGCTGCTGGACGGAGCCAGAGATTGGATCAATGGATTACGATCAAGAACAGTCGACAGCTGGGATGATATGGCTAGAGTATTCACTCAGCATTTCCGGGGAACGTACAAACGCCCGAACAGCATCAACCAGCTAAACCGTTGCACGCAATTTGAGGATGAACCATACGTGGATTTCATCTCCAGATGGACAGCAATGAAGAATAGTTGCTCTGGAGTAACTGACGTACAAGCAATGCATGCTTTCGTCAATGGCTTAAAACCCGGACTCGTACCGTTCATGGTTGTTCCAAAAAGCACAAGGATCTCGGATCTATGCTTACAACCGCCAATGAGCATGCTGCAGCCGAGGATGACATCAGAGCAAGAGGAGCAATATTGAATCACTGATACTTGCCAAGAAAACCCCTCGTTCTGACAAAAAAGCCACTCCAGAAACAACGACGAAACCCAAAGAGGTGAACATAGCCTTGGAGGAGAAAAGGGAACAAGTGGAAAGGACGCAACCCAGATCCAATCAACTACACTCCAGAGGAGTGGGAAAGGATTAAGTCGGAACCTTGTGTTCACCACTCGCAATTTGGGAAACCCACCCATACAAACGCGCAATGCCGCTGAATAAGCACATGAAAGGCAGTGCAGGAGCCGGAAGTAAGGGGAAGGGTTCCAAAAGGAAACCCGCCAAACAAAAGCCAGAAAGCTGACAAAGAAGACAGTGAATCGGACACTGACGAAAAAATCCAGGAACAACAGCGTAAAGGCGAACCCAAGTTTCCGAGAGTTGATGGAGAAGCAATGCTAACTTTCTTAGCAACCCCGTCAGCAAAGGTGGCCAAAATAACACTTCGAGAAATAAACGCGGTTGTTCCGGCAACCCCGAAATTCTTGAAGTACTCCAACACACCGATAATCTGGGATCAGTCTGATCATCCCGGAAATATCCCTGAACCCGGCACACAAGCTCTTGTTGTAAGCCCTATTGTTCAAAATACTAGGCTAAGAAGAGTGCTGATGGATGGAGGATCCAGCATTAATATAATGTACCTGGATACACTGAAGCATCTGAAGATTTCCGAGTCTCAGCTCAACTACAGCAACATACGCTTCCATGGTATTGTCCCTGGCAGGAAAGCACGATCCCTAGGAGACATTTCCCTAGATGTCACCTTCGGAGATAAAGATCACTTCCGGCAGGAAAAAGTATCCTTCGAAGTAGTGCCGTTCGAAAGCGTGTATCACGCAATACTCGGACGTCCAGCTTTCGCCAAATTCATGGCAAGATCCTGTTATATTTATAACAAGCTGAAGATGCCAGGACCCAAAGGAGGAGTAAATCACTATAGCTAGTGATTCAAGCTGGCAAACGAGTTGGAGAAAGAAAACGCCCTTTGCGCTCAGAGAGTCATAGCAAAGAAAGAACTGAAGGAATTAGCCAAGGACGTATCGCCGTCAGAAATGCCGGCAGGAAAAGAAACTCGGAAGCCAACAGACAGCTTCAAGGCGTCCGAGAATACAAGACAGGTAATCCTAGATCCCAAAGATCCGACAAAATTTGTCGTCGTAGGGACTGGGATGACTGACAAATAGGAAGGCGAGCTCATCAAGTTCCTCCGTGAGAACTGGGATATTTTTGCCTGGTGTCCAGCTGACATGCCAGTGTACCCAGGGAACTTGCTGAGCACCAACTCAAGGTTATTCCTGGATCAAAACCCGTCAAACAAGGACTCCGTCGATTTGACGGAAGAAGACGGAAGGCTATTGGCAAGGAAATTATCCGGTTTTTAGCAGCGGATTTCATCAAGGAAGTAATCCATACTGACTGGTCCGCAAATCCGGTATTAGTACCGAAGAAAGACACTACTGCTCTTAGAATGTGTATAGATTACACAGGCTTGAACAAATTGTGTCCGAAAGATAGGTTTGCATTACCGCGAATCGATCAAATAATAGATGCCACCGCAGGCTCTGAGCTTTTGTGCTTTTTGGATGCATACTCCGGGTACCACCAAATACGCATGAAAAAGGAAGATCAAATTAAGACTTCTTTCATAACCCCATACGGGACGTATTATTACGTAACCATGCCGTTTGGCCTGAAGAACGCAGGTGCAACCTACCAGCGTTGGATGCAACGTTGTTTGCATAGTCAGATTGGAAAAAATGTCCATGTTTATGTGGACGACATTGCTGTCGTAACCAAGGAAAAAGATACACTCCTTGAGGATTTGCGAGAAACTTTCGAAAACTTGCGCACCTACAAGATGAAGTTGAATCCATCTAAGTGCGTATTCGGGGTTCCCTCAGGAAAACTCTGGGTTCATCGTTTCTCACAGAGGAATAGAAGTTAACACGAAAAGATCAAGGCAATCTTGAACATCACAAAACCTACCTGCGTCAAAGATGTCCAAAGATTGACGGGTTCTGCAGCTGCCGTTAGCAGATTTATTAGTCGGCTGGGGGCTAAAATCCTAACACTATACAAGTTGTTGAAGAAATCCGACAAAGTCAAGTGGATAGCAAAGCTTTGGAATACATAGCAGTTATGTCTCTTCTATACTTAGTTCAATATCTATGTAAACATCTTTTGAGATCATGAATAAAGTTGTTGGATTTCTGGTATCCATGTTTTTTACAAGTTTATTATAGTAAAAGCATGTTTCCACCTTCTCTATTTCCCAATGATCTTACAAAATACTCAATGTTAACCCGAATTGTGCATGCGTACTCGGCGTTAAGAAACTGAATGTTTTTTCAGCCTGCTAACGGCTAAAGGAAACTTGAATTGCCTGCGTGCCCAAGTTTCGGTCAAAAAATTCCTTGTTTCTCTAAGCATTATCTGATTGCGTATGTGTTGGGTTACTGGAGCTAGTTAGTAAAAATGCCTTTAGCATGGTCCATGTTTCCGAGTTTAAACTGATTGGTTACACCCAGTTACTCGGCAGGACGATTCATATTGCTATTTGAGCCATTTCAAACACTAAGGACAGTTAAAACATATATGCCAGAGAACTTAGAAGATAAAGGAATAGTAACATCCGAAAAACCTTGCAAAAAATTTCATAATTAAAAACTGCAAAAGGCGGAATTTTTCATTCATACAAATAGAAGCATTACATTGTAGATTACATTGAAAGAACAGTAATGCTCCTATTGTCTATTTTTGCTATCCAGGTCAAAGGTAGCCCTTCAAGCATCTGATTCCTCCTCGCTGCTGTCGTCCTCGGGGATTGGAGGGATCTCCTCTTCTGGATAATTGACGGAAATATTTACCATGGAGGCAATCTGGGTGGCGTGGCCTTTGATTTCATCAAGATGGTATTTCGCTGAGTATCCGTGTATCCTTGAGGACACCGGACGCCACGCGCCAAGATTTAGCACCGGGGTAGTGCATGCGCATAAGGCCGAGTGCCATACGCGCACCACCCAGTGCAGCGGAACGCATGATAGAATCCCTGGATTCCGCCACCTCCATGATGGCTCCCGGAAGTTTTTCGACCTCCGAGAACTCCCCAGTCCTTGCGGGAAGAAACTTGTTCACCAGCTGCATTCCAGCAGCACGGATCGAAGTCCACATCTTCCCAAAGGCTTGGATCCCTTAAAGCCGGGTACCATCTGGGGTATCTCCTGTTTTTTCCGACAAAACAATCAAAAGTGTTAGGTGAAAAACAGAGAAGAAAAACAAGATATGGAAAAATAAAAAAGGTAACGGAAAATTACCGATAAGCTTGTCGATCTCGGAGATTTCCTCCAGGCGAAGGTTCAGAGCATTTTCTAAATCCTGAATGGTGGATTTATCCTTCTCCGCCAGCTCAGAAGCCTTGGAGTTGGCAACTCCAAGGGCCAAGTTGCTGGCCTCCAGATCCTTTTTAGCCTTCACAAGATGCTTGTGAAGCTCCAAATTCTCCTTTCGGAGATTCTCGGCATTGCCGACATCTTCAGCTATTTGCTTGGCCTTAGCCAAAGCAGCTGGAAAGCAAAGAAAATTCCGGGTTTAGAAAATTTCCGGAATAAGTACTTAGACAAAAAATTGAATCGCAAACCTCAGAGAAAAATGTTTACCTGATGTTTTCCGACAAAGCGAGCTGAGACGATGCCAGTTCCGTCTCTCTCTCCTCAAGAATAGAAAGAAGATTTCTAACCTCTTTATTCTTGATGGAGAGTTTGTTGAAAACTTCCATGTTAATGGTTTCGGCGGTTTGGTGGAACATAGCAAGGAAAAGAATGATACAAAAAGCATCAAAGCAAAACATGCATGCAGTTTTGTTTAATGCTTGGGGGCTAGAGTTACATACCTGGCTCATTCGTTGCAAACCCGCCAAGTTTTCCTTGAACTCCTTTGCGTATTCCGCAAAAGCAGTTCCGGCCGTGCTTAGGCCGTCATTGATAATCTTGAAGTCCTTGTCAAAGGTGGAATTTCTTCGTCGAAAGTCCGAGAAAATTTTTCCACCTCTGGAGCCGCCTTTCCCTCGTGTCGGTGTCCGACACAACAGGCTGCTGGGCTCTAACGGCTTGGTCGTGGGGGCTGCAGCGTGCTCTTCCGCCATCATGGACGGTGTATCCGGAGCGACGGCGGGAGAAGGTTGACCGCCTCGGCTGGAAACAACTTTGTGTTTCTTGAGCTTCTTCGGCTTTAGGTTGGAGGGAGGCAGGCTAAAAAACAAAAAACCCGGAAAAGTTAAAACACGGAAGATGGATGAAAAGTTCCCATGAAGGAAAAGGAACCCAGAAGAAATAAACCTGGAAGTGGCGACGGGGATTCCGTCAAGGTCGATAATTTCCTCAGAGGAAGTAATCTTCTTGCGCTTGCGTCCACCTGTAGCAGCGGTGTGCAGCGCGTCCAGCTCAGCCTCGAGGCCAATTCCGAATCTGAAGATCCGCGAACTGTCGGACAAACAAATCGGAATCAGAAGCTAGATAAACCGAGAAAGAATGAACTATACCCAAATGACTAAAAAATTACCTTGGGAACCGGGTTGTCGGCCGTATACATTGGCCGACTCGCTTCGTATTGGTCGCGTGATGCGACCAATTGGTTGATGCGCCGTCGAAGCTCCTTTGCGGCCAATCTTTGGTGGTTGTCCGCATTGGATCCTTGACTCCTGTGTATTCGCACAGGAGACGACCACTGTGGTTGGCCAATGGCTGAATTCGCCTATTCAGCCAGCATAAGACCGTGTCCATGCCGGTCAAAGGTGGAGTGGACGAGGTGAGCTTGGCGATGCGCCGCTTGATCCTTAGGAGATCAGGCGGCAGAACCTGGACGGCTTCCGTTCCCCAATTATCTTGGGGAATGGCAGCAGTGTTGGAGAAAGGTGGAACCCCGATGGCCTTTTTTGGAAAAGGCACATCGGGATGATAGAAGAAAGAACCCGTCCAAAATTTGACGGATTCTGATGTCTTGATCTTGGGAACCAATCTTCCCTAAACCTCCGAAGAGTAAAGGAGATGGTCCCGCAAGTCGGAGTGCGCCCTCCGAGGAGTTCCGCTTAACCCCGAAACAATACATCCAGAAATCTAACCTAGGCTCTAAACCTAAGTAACCCTCGAATAGGGCCTGGAACCCGCCATATAAAGAATGGAGTTGGGTGGCAGGTTGTGGGGTTGGATGTTGTAGTGAGAAAGGACTTGGAGGAAAAAAGCGGAAGGAGGGAGCCCCATACCTCTCAGGAGGTGGGAAGAAAGAAGAACCCTTTCGCCGTCTCTCGGCGCTGGCTCGTTCTCGTCTTCAGGGAGCCGCCATTTCCCTTGGAGGATCAGGCCCTCTTTCTCCAAGTTTGGAAGAAGAGCCGGGGAATGTTGCAGGCAATCCAGTTGCCTGCAGATTCCGCCTCTTCATCTGCTCCGGTGGCGGAGGCGGTGGCTGCTTCTGCGGCGGCGAGCTCGTCACCGACGATCTGGATCTTCTCCTCCGCCGTTTCAGGAGCAAACGGCGGGGAAGTGGCGGAGCTCGCGCCCGCAACGTCCGCGGAGGCGGAAAGGTTTTCTCCGCCCGCCGCGGAGGCCGCGGTTTTCTCCGGCTCGTCGCCGCGTGCTTGGGTGACCCAACTTGTGGATCCAGGTCGCTGATGAGGTCGTTGATGGCGGCGCGAGTGGGCGAAGACGGTGAGCTTGCCATTTCCTGGCGGCGCGATTCGTTTCGGGTGTGCTTGGAGGTGAGGAGCGCTCGGGGCAGTGCGTCGCTTGAGAGCTCGTGCGCGTCAATGGCGAGTGCGGTGAGAGTGCGGAAGGTTTTCGTTGAGGACGAGGATGGCTATTTATAGCTAGAAATCCGTCAAGATACGCGCCAACGGCTATTTTGACCGTTGGATGTTTGCCGCGTGTCACTCGCCGGAAAATCCGGGAAATGAAACGACAGGGTAATGATGGTTATCTCCTCGTTTCCCGCGAGAATCTGTCAGAGATATGTTTCTGGGTTTTCCGAGTAAAACCTAAACATCGCTTACGTCAGCATGGTTAAGTGCGCTGACGTAAGAAGTTCCTTCTCCGCGAAGGATCGTGAGAGAAAAGACGGATTTTCAGGATTCCGAGTTTCATGTCACCATCTTTTTCAAAAGAAGAATAAGAAGAATCAAGACTGCTGAATCAATATTTCTCGGACAAAGTATATTTGGCGAAAGGCGAGAATCAGAGTTTCGATCCTTCTTGGGGGCTACTGTCGGATATACCAAATAGGGGTATAGAAGATGGTAGACAAAGTGCCGGATTACCGGGGTGGCCTAAGAGGTAGTGGGCTTAGGTCCATTAGGCGGCCCAGTAATCCGACGCACGGAAGCCGGATTCTAGAAGAACCCGGATCACGGCCCATGTGATCTGGCTTGGGGGAGAAGACGGATTCCTTGCTTTCCAAGTTACAAGTTACCGTAGTCTTCTAGGTTTTCCTATTATGTAAGCCCTAATCCGCTATTATATAAAGCCGGACGGGAGATAGATAAAAGAGAGAGATAACAGAGAAGCTCTATGCCAACTCGCCGAGAAGCTCATCCTCGTCGAGTAGCTTAGATCTAAACCCTCACATTGTAACCCTGTTTACGGGCTTTAGTCCCAATTAGTGAGAAGTGCAGGAGTAGGCACGTCGTACTGTCGCGACGTACCGAACCTGGGTAAAATCCTGTGTTCTGTGTTACTACGCTATCCCGTTACCCCACATCTCTACCGTAGTCTCATGGCACCCCCGTCTATGAAAACTACTACGATGTCTCGACAGGACCCAAAGTGATAGCAATTGGGACGACCGGAGGGGATGGCTGAGATTTGAGGATCACATGTGTTCACGGAGTGTTAATGCTTTTCTCTGGTGCTTTATTAAAAGGAGCACCTTAATTACCAGTAGTTTCCCTAGAGGCCCCGCTGCCACGGGCTGGTAGGACAAAAGATGGTGTGCAAGTTTCTCATTGCGAGCACGTATGACTATATTGTAACACATGCCTATGGTTAGCCTAGAACTTGGATGCTTTATTATTATTATCTGTAATGCTCACGTTATTATTATTACGTGACATGTGTTATCCATGCAACGCCCGTTCGTCCATTCCCTCTATGCCTACGGTACTCACATCATGTTGTTTTCCGCGATTGCTACTGCTATTACTATTTTATTCCTGCTGTTATTTTACTACTACTGCTGCTATAAAACTGTTCCCACTGATAAATTGTTGCGAGCAAGTCTACTTTCAGGTGCAGCTAAATTGACAATCAGTTGTTAAGGCTTATAAATATTCTTTGGCTCCCCTTGTATAGAATCAATAAATTTGGTGTTTTACTTCCCTCGAAGACTGTTGCGATCCCCTATACTTGTGGGTCATCAAGATGCTAGGAAATCCTACATGACAACTGATGTTGGGCAGATGGTTCCATTTATTGATAAAACAAAAAATGTTGAGGAAGTAAGTGGAAAAAGAAAGGTTCCAGAACCATATGCTGAGGAGGAAGAAGATGACAATGACGAGGAGAAGTCCTTTTCTACAAAGGTTCACAGACTGGGGTATACCCCTTTGGTACTATAAACTAGCTAGTTCCTTCCTCTAGAGAGGGTTCTAGTAGAGGTAGAGCTGTGGTGCCACATGTAATGGACTATTACGCTCAGTAAACCAAATTTCATTACTGCTGGGGTTGTGGAGAATCCTGAAGAGCCACTTCAAAATGAGTTAACTGATGCGCGCAGATGTACGCTCATTGGTAGACCCCAAGTGTAAGGTATGAAGTGAAGGGAATATGCCCGAGAGGCAATAATAAAGTGTTTATTATGTTATTCCTTGTTTATGATAGATGTTAATTTCTAATGCTAGAATTGTATTAACCGGAAACGTTGATACATGTGTGATTAATAAACAAACAATCGTTCCTAGCAAAGCCTCTCTTTTAACTAGCTCACTGATTAACCGATGATCAAGGTTTCCTAATCATGAACATTGGATGTTGTTAATAACGAGGTCATGTCATTAGTAGAATTATGTGATGAACATAAACCCAAACTAAGCATAACAATACGATCAAGTTATTTAGTTTATGTTGTTATGTCTTACATATGAAGTGACCTCATTCCGTAGACCATGAGATCATGTCAATCACTAATACCGGAAGGGTACTTTGATGTCATCAAACGTCACGCCATAACAGGGTGACTATAAAGGTGTCGTTGGGTATTCGGAAAGTGTTAGTTGATGCTCATGGATCAACAGTGGGATTTGTCCATCCAAATGACGGAGAGATATACTCTAGGCCCTCTCGGTGATATCACATCTACACCGCTTGCAAGAACATGACTAGGTCACAAGGATGTCATATCACGGAACGAGTAAAAGAGTACTTGTCGGTAACGAGATCAAACTAGGTATGGTTGATACCAATGATCGGATCTCGGACAAGTAAAATATCGCAAGACAAAGAGAATAGTTACGACGTTGATGGTTCACACGATCACGAGAGTCATCGTTGAATATATAGGAGTCATCACGGATCTCTAGATCCCGCTGTTGATTATTGATCGGAGAGGAGTCTAGGTCATGTCTATGTTATTCGCGAACCGTAGGGTGACACACTTAAGGTTCGATGTAGCATTCAAGAGGATACGGAATATCGAAGAATGTTTTGGACAACACCGAAATTGTTTTGGGGAAAATTGAAATAGTTCAAGGGGTTTTTTGTCGAATGGTTGTTAATAGAATTAACAAATGATTCGAGGTGCTATATGCAAATGTTTGTTAATGGAATTAAACAAAAACTCCCTCCGTCCGGAATTAAGTGTCACAAAGTTTGACAAAAGTGGATGTATCTAACACTAAATTATGTCTAGATACATCCACTTTTGTCAAACTTTGTGACATTTAATTACGGACGGAGGGAGTATAAAATAAAGAAAGAAAAATGTTTTATTTATTTATTAAAGAAAAACCTTTGGATTTTCTAAGTCGGAAATTATGGGAGCATGAGTCGGTGTGAGTGGAGCTTCCACTCACATGAAGAGGGAAGAGGTGGGGGCACCCCATGGCTGGCCGCTTGATACGTCTCCAACGTATCTATAATTTCTGATGCTCCATGATCATATTTTGCCAATTGCTACTTGTTTTCTCCCTTATTTATAGCATTTTTATACGTCTTCCGGGACTAACCTATTAACAAGATGCCAAGTGAGAGTTCCCTGTTTTCTGCTGTTTTTGGTTTCAGAAAAGTTATTCTGCAAAAATTCTCGGAATTGGACCCCACAAAGCCCGAAGTTCCTATTTTCCCCGGAAGCATCCAGAACACCGAAGAGGAGTCGAAGACGGGCAACAGGGGGACCACACCATAGGGTGGCGCAGGTCCCCCTGGCCGCGCCACCTATGGGTGTGGGGCCCCTGGAGCTCCACCGACTTTGCCCTTTCGCCTATTTAATCCCCCCCAGATGGAAAATCCTAAGCACCTGATAAAAAATCCCCAAAAAGTTTCGCAGCTGCCATCACCGTCAACCCTAGATCAGGGGGGTTCTGAAGCTATTTCCGGCACCCTGCCAAAGAGGATATCATCACCGGAGGCTTCTACATCACCATGCTTGCCTCCGGAGTGATGCATGAGTAGTTCGTCCTTGGACTACGGGTTCATAGCTGTAGCTAGATGGTTGTCTTCTCCTCATATGCCTCCATGTTTAGATCTCGTGAGCTGCCTATCATGATCGAGATTGATCTTATGTAATTCTATATGATGTGTTTGCTGGGATCCGATGAATATTGACTTATGCCAAGTTGATTATAGTCTTTATTTGCATATGCTATTTGTGATCTTGCATGCTTTTCGTTGCTAGTGGTTGCTCTGGCCAAGTAGTTGCTAGTGACTCCAAGAGGGGGTATTTATGCTCGATAGTGGGTTCATGCCTCCTCACCACCTTGCTCGAGTGACAGAAACGTGAAGGGGGGATGTGTTGTTGCCATTAGGGAGAAAACAACGGTGAGAGTGCCCACGTGCATACATTGCTTACATTACACACTTTGTTTAATGCAGTTATCTGCTGCTTGCAACTTAATACCTAAGGGGGTTCGGATGATAACCTGAGGGTAGATTATTAGTCATAGATGCAGATGGATGTCGGTCTATGTATATTGTTGTAATGACCGCACTAAATATCATAGTAGTCTTCATGTCATATTGTGCACTACGGTGCAGCCTCTATTTGTCAATTTCCCAGCATGTAATTTGTTCACCCAGCATGTTATTTTTAGTAGTGTTATGTGAGTACTCTCATGTTTGCTTGCTGTATCATAAAGAGTATTTTTGTTAAAGCATGTTTTGTATGGTGCTTGTTGGGAGAAACAAAACTGCTGCTTGAAGTAGAATTTATAACAGTACTAGTAGAAGCTTGTATATACTGTGGCTAGGACTTTTTCATGCCATGCTAAATGTTATTTTAGTTTTAAAGCCTTGTGGTTATTGAGTAGCATGATTATCCTCAAATAGATGAGAGTGTTTAATATGTATTGAAAGATTCATGAGTTGTTCTTGTCATAGTAAAGCATCAATATATGGTATTCTCTTTCGAATGTTTTATTTTGTTGACTTGGCGCATGCTCACACCATGTTTATGACTACAAACCAGTCACAAATAGCCTCCATGACCACTTAGTTTTTGAACTTGTGATACTGCTTATGTTTTAATTAATGATGCTTATGTCGCTATGCATGATTATGGCTCTTATGCTCTCTTGATTTGTCGCTCCCAGTCCTTTTCTAGCCTCCACCTGTACTGAGTATGAGCTCTACTCGTGCATCCAAACTCCCTTAAACCAAAGTTTTTCCCATTGTGTCCACCATACCTACCTACATGTGGTATTTAACTGCCATTCCAAGTAAATTGCTCATGTGTTACCTTTAAAACCTTCAAAATTACTCCTGCTTTATGTTCCTGTTTTTGCTCATGAGGACGTCAATAGAGAATCTTTATACTTGTTGATTGATTCACACCCTGACTAGACTTCATCCGCTTATCCAAATGATAGAAGAGCTGGCAGCGGGGTGCCCAACCCCAAATTAATGCAAACAAATTCTCTTTACTATTATTGCCTCTGATTTATCAGTCAAAGAATAATTGTGTAAATAAAAGAGAAAGAGGGATGACCTTCTACACCAGTTGCGTCCTTCACCATGGGAGCTGCTCTTGTGAATCTAGTTGGCTTGTGACGTACTGTATTTTATGTTTACCATTCGTTGAAATTAGCATACATCTCCCAAAATATAGACACTCCTCCACGGTATGTGATTGTTTGCAGGCACCCGAGGATTCGGTTAGACATGGTTTGTGAAATATGGATGGGAGGAGTGTCAAACTTTTAATACCTCTGTTTAATAAAATAAAAGCTCTAGAACATGAGTGATCCCTGCTTCCCTCCGCTAAGGGCCTTTCTTTTACTTTTATGTTGAGTCTCCATCTTCTAACTTTATGCACAGTTCAGAGAGCATTTTTGCCATTCTAAGTTCTATGTGCATTTGTCCCATAAGCATCAATAATTACTTCATGGTGTGATATTATTTGTTCTTAAATTATTTGTTCTAGTCTTCCTCATGAACTTTGTAAGTGTCCTGGCATTTATGTTTTGCCCCACTCTTAAGGACTGAAATATCACTTTTCCATGCTTTCTCCATACCTGAAACAAACGTTTACCTTTCTTTGCATTATTATTCATGATCCTTTATTTGAGTTACTCTTTGTGATGCAAATTAATTGCTATGCTTTATTATTAAAGTTTTATTTATCATGTCTATGTTTAAAGTTTTATGATCTCCGCGTGCATATGCTTTTCCATTAGATTGATCAAATTTATGTTTGTAGCATGTCACCTCAGAAATTATTGTTTTATCGTTTACCTACTCGAGGACGAGTAGGAAGTAAGCTTGGGGATGCTTGATACGTCTCCAATGTATCTATAATTTATGATGCTCCATGATCATATTTTGCCAATTGCTACTTGTTTTTCCCTTACTTATAGCATTTTTATACGTTTTCCGGGACTAACTATTAACAAGCTGCCAAGTGCAAGTTCCCTGTTTTCTGCTGTTTTTGGTTTCAGAAAAGTTGTTCTGCAAACATTCTCGGAATTGAACCCCACAAAGCCCGAAGTTCCTATTTTACCCGGAAGCATCCAGAACACCGAAGAGGAGTCGAAGACGGACAACAGGGGGACCACACCATAGGGTGGAGCGGGTCCCCCTGGCCACGCCACCTATGGGTGTGGGGCCCCTGGAGCTCCACCACCTTTGCCGTTTCGCCTATTTACCCCCCCCCCCCGCGGATGGAAAACCCTAAGAACCTGATAAAAAATCCCCAAAAAGTTCCGCAGCCGCCGTCACCATCAACCCTAGATCAGGGGGGTTCTGAAGCTGTTTCCGGCACCCTGCTGGAGAGGAGATCATCACCAGAGGCTTCTACATCACCATGCCTGCCTCGAGAGTGATGCGTGAGTATTTCATCCTTGGACTACGGGTTCGTAGCTGTAGCTAGATGGTTGTCTTCTCCTCATATGCCTCCATGTTTAGATCTCGTGAGCTGCCTATCATGATCGAGATTGATCTTATGTAATTCTATATGCTGTGTTTGCTGCGATCCGATGAATATTAAACTTATGCCAAGTTGATTATAGTCTTTATTTGCATATGCTATTTGTGATCTTGCATGCTTTCCGTTGCTAGTGGTTGCTCTGGCCAAGTAGTTGCTAGTGACTCCAAGAGGGAGTATTTATGCTCGATAGTGGGTTCATGCCTCCTCACCACCTTTCTCGAGTGACAGAAATGTGAAGGGGGGATATGATGTTGCCATTAGGGAGAAAACAACGGTGAGAGTGCCCGTGTGCATAATCATTGCTTACATTACACACTTTGTTTAATGCAGTTATATGTTGCTTGCAACTTAATACCTAAGGGGCTTCGGATGATAACCTGAGGGTGGATTATTAGTCAAAGATGCAGATGGATGTCGGTCTATGATATTATTGTAATGCCCGCACTAAATATCATAGTAGTCTTCATGTCATATTGTGCACTACGGTGCAGCCTCTATTTGTCAATTGCCCAGCTGTAATTTGTTCACCCAGCATGTTATCTTTTATGGAGAGACGCTGATACATCAAAAACGTATGTCCTTTTCCGAACACTTTTCTTATTGTTTTCCTCTAAACTTGTGTGTTTTGGATACAACTAACACGGACTAACGCTGTTTTCAGCTGAATTAATTTGGTGTCTCGTTTTTATGTAGAAAAATCAACTTTCTGGAAAATGCCCAGAAAAGAGCCCATTGATGTTTTCACCCCGGAAGACCCCGGAAGCCAGAAGGGGGCCAGGAGAGGGGCTAGAGGGTGGCCACACCCCCCTGGCGCGGGTCGCCCTGGCCGCGCCAACACAGGGTGTGGGCCCCCAGGACCTCCCTCGGACCCCCCTTTCGATTAGAAGTAGCCTTCAACCCTAAAACTCGAGGGGGTACGCCATATTTTCCAGAAACACAATAGAGCGTCGCCGCCATCCCGAACCTCGATTCGGGGATCAGAATTCCTGTTCTGGCATCCTGCCGGGACGGGGAAGTGGAGGAGATCATTGCCATCGTCATCACCAACGGCTCTCCATCGACCATCCATGTTTCCCCCATCCATGTGTGAGTAATTCCCCGCTGTAGGCTGAAGGGGGTGGTAGGGATTGGATGAGATCGTTCATGTAATAATGTCGTGATTGTTAGGGCATAGTGCCTATTGTCCTCTATTAGTGCTATTGACATTGTTGCAACTTGTTATGCTCTTGCCACTTTGGGACCGAGTGCCATGATCTCAGATCTGAACATGT
The DNA here is from genome assembly GCA_028641055.1 of Alopecurus myosuroides. Classification (NCBI taxonomy): domain Eukaryota; kingdom Viridiplantae; phylum Streptophyta; class Magnoliopsida; order Poales; family Poaceae; genus Alopecurus; species Alopecurus myosuroides. The sequence continues at coordinate 721,548,648 of CM054057.1, forward strand.
TATTGAATCACGATGATAATCATTGTTTCTTGATCATACCTGCAAGTTGTTTACACATATTGTTGTCCGGAACCCGAGGCCCCGAAGTGACAGAAATTGGGACAACTGGAGGGGGTGGCTGCAATGTGAGGATCACATGTGTTCACGGAGTGTTAATGCTTTGCTCCGGTGTTCTATTAAAAGAACACCTTAATTACCATTAGTTCCTTTAAGGCCCCGTAGCCACGGGCTGGTAGGACAAAAGATGTTGTGCAAGTTCTCACTGCGAGCACGTACGACTATTTACGGAACACATGCCTATGGTTACTTAGTGCTTGGATGCTTTATCATATTTATCTGCAATGCCCCTGACATGATCATTATTAGAACTTTCCTATCCATGCAACGCCCGTTCATCCATCCCCATGCCTACAGTATTTTAATCCTGTTGTTTACTTCAATCACTACTACTGTTGTTTTCATACTACTGCTGCTACTATAAAACTGTTACTACTGATAAACCACTGCAAACAAAAATACTTTCAGGTGCAAGTGAATTGACAACTCAATTGTTAAGGCTCACAATTATTCATTGTCTCCCCTTGTGTCGAATCAATAAATTTGGGTTTTACTTCCCTCGAAGACTGTTACGATTCCCTATACTTGTGGGTCATCAAGACTATTTTCTGGCACCGTTGCCGGGGAGCATAGCTTTATTTGCAAGCTCACCGAAGAGTATTATTATCTACTGCCTATCATTCATCATGGGTAAGTCTCGTGATGGAAGAGTCCCTATATTACCATCCACTACAAGAAGAAGTACAACTCTGAACACCTCTACTGCTCTTGATTCACCGTCTGTTATGAGTAAGATGCTTACACCACCACATGCTACACATGCTACTTCTGTTGAATCTGAAAATGCTTCTAATAATTTTGATGATGCTTCTACTGTGCTTGATGAGAGTGGTTCTCTCAGTCCTTTCTTAGATGCTACTATTGCTAAAGCTAAAAATATTGCAAACACTGAAACTCCTGCTAAAAATCCTGTTACTCCTGCTTTTTCACCTGAGTTTAGAGAAACTCCTAGTGATGATTTGGATGATGCTTATATTGAACTGAGTGATGATCTTATTGATGAAATACATGCTTTGAAGGATAAAGATGCTTCTATACGTCTTATGGAAAGTCGTGATGTTAGATATAAATTATCTCCTGATGCTAAGTTTGCCACTTCTCCTATTTATATTAGGGATAAGGATTATGATTTCTATCTTGATTTATCTTATATATCTATTTTTGATAAAGAACCTTTTTGTGGAACTGAAAATGAAAGTGCTGTGAAACATATGAATGAGCTATCCTCTTTGAGTAGTTTATTCTCTGATGATCTTAAGAAACGTAGCTACTTTGTTGCTAAAATATTCCCTTTCTTATTAAAGGATGAAGCTAAAACTTGGTTTAACAATTTGTCTCCTGGATCTATTGATAGTCCTATTGGTTTGGTTAATGCTTTCTTTCAGAAATATTTTCCTGCTAGTTCTCAACATGCTGCTTTACAAAATATATTTAATTTTAAGCAATTGGAAGAAGAGAAATTGCCTGTATCTTGGGAAAGGTTTGGTTCTTTAGTTAGAGCTGCACCTGGGCATAACCTAGAAGATAATAAACTTCTTGATATATTCTATAATGGACTAACTGTTGAATCTAGGACATACCTGGATAGTTGTGCTGGTTGTGTTTTCAGGCAAAGAACTCCAGAAGAAGCTGAGGAATTAATGGCTAAAATAAGCCAAAATCATGATGATTGGACTATTGTTCAGCCTGAGCCGACCCCTACTCCAGTACCTACACCAACACCAACACCCAAGAATAGGGGAATGATTGAATTAAATGATGAAGTGATGAGAGAAGCCAAGAAATCTCTTAAAGAGAGGGGTATTAAATCTGAAGATGTGAAGAATCTTCCACCTATAGAAGAATTATGTAAGCCAATCCCTCACTCACCATCCATTGAGGTACACTCTCTCCAATATTTTGATAGTAGAGATATTCCCTATAGAAAACCTCCTGATCAATGCTTAGATGAATTTGATAATTATGTCATTAAGCAAGATAATTTTAATATGAGAGTGCAGAACCACCTTACGGAAAACTCTAAAGCTATTGATAACTTGCATGGTATTATAGAAAGAACCTCTAATGATGTTAAAATGTTTGTTAAACATTTTCAAATGGTTCAAACTCAAATTGATCAACTTGCTAAAGTGCAAAAAGATTTGCTAGTTAATGCTTCCAAAGAAAAACATGCTTATGAGATAAGAACTAGAAGTGGTATTACTACACAAGATCCTTTATATCCTGAGGGACATCCTAAAAGAATTGAACAAGATTCTCAGCAAACTAATAATAATGTTATTCATACTAAGAAGAAAAATAAGAAGAAACATAAAACTGATGTAGAATCCTCTGAACCTGCTAAAGATTCTAATAGTATATCTATCTCTGATGCTGAAACTGAAAGTGGTAGTGAAAAGAATGATGGTTCTGATAAAGAAGAACCTGTAGCTGAACCTGAAAAGCAAACTAAAACTGCAAAGTATACTAAGGAAGATTTCATTGCTAATAAACATGGTAATGAGAGAGAACCTTGGGTACAAAAACCAATGCCTTTTCCTGGTAAGAAACACAAATCTAAGGAAGAAGAACACTATAACAAGTTTTGTGAATGGATGAAGCCATTGTTCTTGCAAATTCCTTTAACTGATGCTATTAAATTGCCTCCTTATGGAAAATATATGAAAGATATTGTCTCTAACAAAAGGAAGATTACTAATGAGGAAATTTCCACTATGCTTGCTAATTACTCTTTTAATGGCAAGGTTTCTGAGAAGCTTGGAGACCCTGGTATACCTACTATTCCTTGTTCTATCAAAAATAATTATGTTAGAGCTGCTTTGTGTGATCTGGGAGCTGGAGTTAGTGTCATGCCTTTTACTCTCTATAAAAGACTCCTCCTAGAAAAATTGATACCAACTGATATATCTTTGAAAATGGCTGATAAGACAACTGCTATTCCTGTGGGTATATGTGAGAATGTTCCTGTTCAAGTTGCTAATAATTGTCTGATATTAACTGACTGTTGTGTTGGAAATGCCTGAAGATGATAATATGTCTATTATTCTTGGAAGACCTTTTCTTAATAGTGCAGGGGATGTTATTGATTGCAATCAAGGAAAAGTTACTTCTAATGTTAATGATAAAGAGCACACTGTTTATTTTCCCAAGAAGATTGATAGAAAATATGGTCTAAATTTCATTGAAAATATTGAGACCATCAAGATTGGAGAATTTTATTGTCCTATTCCAAATCCACCCAAAGAATATGAAATTATTATGATTGGGACTATGCCTATCAAGGTTGAGGTAACATGAGTATTTAGTGAGAAACAAAGTTTTGTTTCATATAAAATTATTTTGGTAGCAAGACTTGATCACCCTTGTTAACAAAATGATTTTAAATGAAATGCGCAATGTTTTCACTATGTTTTCACCTTCCCCATTATGTTTTCACCATGTTTGTTTCTGTTATTACATTATTAATTGAGTGCAATCATGTTTTCCACCATCCTTATGCATGTTTTCCTGATGTTTTCACTCTGATTACTGAGTTTATGCATGTTTTCACCCCCATACTTTTGTTTTCACCACTACCACCTTTGTTTTCTTTGGTTCTTCTTTCATTAGTGTCATAGAACCTCTGTAGTTATGGTTTTGGTTTTTTTTTTTCCATGTTTTCACTTTTGTTTTCCCGGTTTTTATTAATTACTAAAATTCTGGAAATACCTCAAAAATAAAGTTTCTCGAAAAATTCCAGAAAAATTATAATAAATTTTTACGTAAAAAATGAGGCAGAAAGACACCAGGGAGGCCCCAGGGGAACCCACCAGGCAGGCACACCCTAGGGTGGCGCGACCTTCCCCCTGGTGGCGCCAGCCCATGGTGTGGGGCCTCCTGGCCCCCCACTAACTCTCTCCCCTGCCAAAGTTCCTTCTCTCACCTCCCAAACTCAACACATTTCCTGGAACCCGAGTTCTTGCTGTTCTTCCTCGAAATTTTTCAATCTCTTTGATCAGCCCATCTTTTGTGCTGAAATTTGGTGCATTTGCTCTCCGGTATGTGACTCCTCTGATGATCTAAGTAGAATTGTATTTAGTGAAGTATTTCTTGAGTATTTTTCCATAGTAGGTGACAGCTTATGTGAGTTTGCATGCTTGACTTGAGTATAAATAATATAGTTTCGATGTATGTTTAGCTCTCATATAAGTACCTATGGTAGTCTCCACCTTATAGTTGCTTGAAATTAATTTTCATGATGATTGTTGAAAAATTTCAGAGATGGATAGGTTCAACTTTGGTGAGATATTTAGGAGTGATGCTCCTAGAAGGACAAGGCCATCACGCTCGTCTACTTCAGCAGGGCCCTCATATAATGAAGACATTATGGCGTCAACTATTAATGATGCAGAAGATGACGGTATCATTTACCCATCTAGCTTTCCTTGTCACACATTTTTAAGAAATGCGGGTCTTTTAGATGATTTTCTTATGCTTGTTGAAAGAGTTGGGCTCACCAACTTTATGGAGTATTAAAGTCCTCAGTATGCCATGCTTACAAAATCTTCTGTTAAGAGCTTTAAATTTCAGAACTCTCAATATGGTCCAACTGTTGCATTCAAATTATATAGCAGTTCTATGTCTTTGTCCTTGGTGGAATTTTGTGCTATTATAGGTATCAACACCACCAGGACGGCAAGCAGGATTCAAGATAGACCAGTAGACCTCCAGGGGATCTACCGAGAGATCACCAATGATGACGGTCACTCATCCCAGCGTGGGAAGATAAGGAACATTCAACTTCCTGCTCTCAGATACTTTACTTACTATATTGGTACTAGTATTCTTGGTAGGGAGAACACTACTAATGTTTCTAGTTATCACCTTGCTTTCATTGATGCTGCACTGAACTGTAGCACAAAGTATAACCTTGGTGCACTTGTTGCACGCCGCCTTGCCGCTACTGAGCCCATTTTTTGTGGCATTATTGCTACACGTGTCGTAGCTGAAAGTGCACTATGGTCAACTAGAGGGGGGGTGAATAGGTTGACTACCAATTTTTCTTTTCTTTTCTTTTTAGTGGGGCTAATAAAGATAAGATAGGGTTCTCTAGATGTGCATCTAGGTGAGCAACCTATGTGTATAAGATAATATGTGCAACGGAAGTAAAGCGTAAGGTAACAAGATAAACAACAAGTGTAAAAAAGGAGACAAGGATATGATTCCCGTAGTTCCTTCTCAAAGAGAAGTACGTCTACGTTGGAGAGGTGGGGAGCCACCTAGGCACTCCTCAATAGCACGATTGTGCACACCTTGTTCTCCTTGAGCTTCTCCGGTGAGGGAGATTCTCGTTTCCACTATGAGGTCGACTTGAAGGCGTTGACCAAACCTTTACAAGGGCTCGAGGTCACTCCACAAGATGGATGGAGCCTCTCAAGCAATCCGTAGCTTCTTGATGTGTAAGATACAAGCACAAGATCTACTAAGGTTTCTAGGCCTCAAGTAGTATTCTAGATCTACTAGGTTGTGGTGGATGGATTTGAAATTCCTTTGGTGAAAATGTGGATCTAGGTCTCCTCTAGCTCTCCACCAAGTATGAGAGTGATTGGGTGGACGGAGTGGGAGATCTAGGTGGATGAAGCTTTCATTAATGGCTAGGAGAGAGAGTGGGGAAAAGCTTGGCATTTATGAGGAAGGGGAAGGGGTATTTATACCCCTTCATTAAATGGCCGTTGCAGTCCAGGAGCACCGGAGGCTCCGGTGGGCTTCTATCAATTGTGCTGCAGCGCAGCACACCTGTTCATCTTTGTAGGGACAAGGGGCGGAGGCTCCGGTGGATACAACGGAGGCTCCGCCCACCGGAGCTGCACCGGCGGCTCAGGTGGAGCCTCCGCTCGTATGCAACAGAAACTGTTTTTGGCGGAGCCCCCACCGGAGGCGCACCGAATGCTATTTGCACAGGGGCCAGTTGGGGCCACCGGATCTCCACCGGAGGCTCCGGTGGAGCCTCCGCTCTTATCCAACAGAGCAAGGATTTGGCGGAGCCTCCACTGGAGGCGCACCGGATGCCACCCGTGCACAGGCCCAGATTTGGAAATGGCGGAGGCTTCGGTGGAAGTGGCAGAGGTTCCGCCCCACTGGAGCTCCACGGATGTTCCGCCCTGGCCTCCGCTCGTATGCTCCAGAGGGAAGTTTCGGCGGAGCCTACACCGGATCCGCACCGGAGCCTGGGCGGAGCCTCCTGTGGATTCACCGGATCCTCCGCTCCTATGCATAAACTGCTCCCTTGGTTTCTTTCTCCTAGCACTTTTCATTTAAACCAAACACTCGGCCCAAAGAGTTTGTGAACTTGATTAACCTGGGCATTTTCATATATCAAACAAACATTAGATCAAATAGATATGTTGTCATATAATTACCAAAACGGACGATGATCTTTCAGTAGCCGCTTTGCATTTTTTCATTGATCCTAATGATGAAATTATTGCTCCACATAGGCTTAACCTTGCTGTTATGAAATCCCATCAGTTTGTCACTTCTAACTCTACTAATGAACGCTTAGTCTATAGAGTTTTACATATGGATGGAGAAGAGCAGAAAGTTACTTTGCCGCAGCCTGTGTTATTTAAGATTGACAGGTCACCGTGGTCGCTCACCAAGGAGCTAATAGACGAGCATCTGAGCACCATGGAGTTTTACCGGCAGCAGGAGAGGCGAGACGCGGCTCCCGAGGACCACAACACGCAGTACACCGGCGTATCCTCGAGCACATATCAGGAGGAGGCTTCCTCCTCGGCGTATTACGGGGTCGGCACCTCTTGGACCCCTTGGTGATTGATCTCCACTTAGGCTAAAAGCCTAAACTTGGGGGGAGATATACCGACATCACACTCATTTATATATCATGTTCGGTCGGTTCTTTGTATATCCATGTTTATCGTTTCTTTCGTTTGTTTTTGTTTCTCTTTGTTTTTTTCGCTTGTTTTTGTTTCTTTCACTTCTTTTGTTTTTATTGTTTTATTTTCGCTTTCTAAAACACAAAAAGACCAAAAATATTTATGTTGTTTCTCTCTATTTGTTTCTTTAGTTGGTTTGCTTCATTCTTTAGTTGTGTTTTAATAATCAAAAAACCGAAAATATTTTCTTTTGTTTTTTGTTTACTTTCTTTTGTTCTTGTTTCATTTTAAAAACCCAAATTTTTTTTTCGCTTTGTTTGCTTGCTCTCTTTTTGTTTGCACTTTAATTGAAAAACCTAAAAATATTTGTTGTTCTTCTTTGGTTTTGTAAAGTTTGTTGCAGAGTTCAACAGTCGTCCGTGATTCCATTGGAGCTTGGTTTTCATTATATATTATTCGAGCCACAAGTGAAGAGCAATAATGACGATATACGACAATTCAAGTTGTGGTGAGAGGCTGGTATGAACTCTATTTGCTTTCATTTTTGTACATATATCCATCTATGTGAGCATGCTTAGTTTGTTCATATAAGATCTATGTGACATCATGGTGCTTAATAGTTCAAGCTCTCTCATGTTTTGTTCCAATATATTGATAGTAAATTACCTGTCACATAAATATTTGTTCGAATTGTTCTATTTATAGAAGAGTATGATATTGTGGTAGCCTCCTCTGACTGTTTCATTGAATAGACTTGGCACATGCTCACGCATGCTAAGGACTAAAAACAAAAATTCAATAAGCCTTGATGATTTATTTTGCCTCAGAGTTCTAGTTCCATTTTATGCCTCAGTTGATTTTACTTTGTCGCAAACATGATTATGATAGTTATTGCTCTCTTGATTGTCGCTCCCTGTCTATTTGCTAGCCTTCACATGTACTGAGTATGAGCTCTACTCGTGCATCCAAACTCCCAAAAACCAAAGTTTCCCAAATGTGTCCACCATACCTACCTATATGTGGTATTTAACCGCCACTCCAAGTAAATTGCTCATGTGCTACCTTTAAAACCTGCTAAAAATTATTCCTATTTTGTGCCACTGTTTTAGCTCATGAGGACGTAAATAGAGAATCTTTATCTCACTTGTTGATTGGATTTCACACCATGGACTAGTGGCTTCACCCGCTTATCCAAATGACAGAAGAGCTGGCAGCAGGGTGCCCAGCCCCAAATTAATACACACAAATTCTCTTCACTCTTTTTGCCCCTGATTTATCAATCAAAGCATAATTGTGTAAATAAAAGAGAAAGAGGGATGACCTTCTACACCAGTTGCGTCCTTCACCATGGGAGCCGCTCTTGTGAATCTAGTTGACTTGTGATGTATTGTATTGTATGTTTACCATTTGTTGACATAAGCATACACCTCTCTCAAAATGTTTTCAATACCTCTATTTAATAAAATAAAAATCTCTAGCACATGAGTGATCCATGCTTCCCTTTGCGAAGGGCCTTTCTTTTACTTTTATGTTGAGTCTCTGCCATATTCTTTGAGCACTTTCTCGAGAGCATGATTATCATTCTTAGTGTAATGTGTTTGTGCCAAAGCACGGTTGATTGTGGTATATTCTTGATACTTGCATATTTGATATCTTTACTTCTAGTTTTCCCTTGAACTTCAGAGGTGCCCTGGCATTTATATTTTGGCCCACATTTAAGGGCAAGCGAGATACCACTTTGTCAGATCCTTTTATGAATATTTCAATCTTGCAAATAGTTATGCTTCATGTTATTTACTATTAATATGTTGTTATCTTCTCATGGTTTGCATAGCTATTAAGTGTCAGTATCTTGCATGTATCTTATCATGAGCATAATTAAGTATTTGATCACATAGTGAGTATATTTACATCATATGAAAGAAATGTGTTCGTAAAAGTCTTTTATCGCACTCAGTTGTCACTGAATTGCTTGAGGACAAGCAATAAGCTAAGCTTGGGGGAGTTGATACGTCGAAAATGTATCTCCTTCTCCGAACACTTTTCTCATTGTTTTCCTCTAAACTTGTGTGTTTTGGATACAACTAACACGGACTAACGCTGTTTTCAGCAGAATTACTTTGGTGTCCCGTTTTTATGCAGAAAAATCAACTTTCGGGAAAATGTCCAGAAAAGAGCCCATTGATGTTTTCACCCCGGAAGACCCCGAAAGCCAGAAGGGGGCCAGGAGAGGGTCCAGAGGGTGGCCACAGAACCCCCCCCCTCGGACTCCCCTTTCGACTACAAGTAGCCTTCAACCCTAAAACCCTAGGGGGTACGCCATATTTTCTAGAAACACAACAGAGCGCCGCCGTCGTCCCGAACCTCGATTCGGGGATCTGAAGTTTCTGTTCTGACAGCCTGCCGGGAGGGGGAAGTGGAGGAGATCATCGCCATCGTCATCACCAACGCCTCTCCATCGACCATCCATGTTTCCCCATCCATGTGTGAGTAATTCCCCGCTGTAGACTGAAGGGGATGGTAGGGATTGGATGAGATTGTTCATGTAATAATGCCGTGATTGTTAGGGCATAGTGCCTATTGTCCTCTATTAGTGATATTGACATTGTTGCAACTTGTTATGCTTAATGCTTGCCACTTTGGGCCCGAGTGCCATGATCTCAGATCTGAACATGTTATTGAATCACGATGATAATCATTGTTTCTTGATCATACCTGCAAGTTGTTTACACATATTGTTGTCCGGAACCCGAGGCCCCGAAGTGACAGAAATTGGGACAACCGGAGGGGTTGGCTGCAATGTGAGGATCACATGTGTTCATGGAGTGTTAATGCTTTGTTCCGGTGTTCTATTAAAAGGAACACCTTGATTACGAGTAGTTCCTTTAAGGCCCCGCTGCCACGGGCTGGTAGGACAAAAGATGTTGTGCAAGTTCTCACTGCGAGCACGTACGACTATTTACGGAACACATGCCTATGGTTACTTAGTGCTTGGATGCTTTATCATATTTATCTGCAATGCCCCTGACATGATCATTATTAGAACTTTCCTATCCATGCAACGCCCGTTCATCCATCCCATGCCTATTGTTTTTTAATCCTGCTGTTTACTTCAATCACTACTGCTGCTGTTTTCATACTACTGCTGTTATTATTTCACTGCTGCTGCTACTATAAAACTATTACTGCTGATAAACCACTACGAACAAAAGTACTTTCAGGTGCAAGTGAATTGACAACTCACTTGTTAAGGCTCACAAATATTCTTTGGCTCCCCTTGTGTCGAATCAATAAATTTGGGTTTTACTTCCCTCGAAGACTGTTGCAATCCCCTATATTTGTGGGTCATCAGACACCAGTAGTGAAACTATGAACCCCGTTCCATTTTTCCACACTGTTAAACAAACCACAACTATTTCCTGTTTTCTTTACTTAGTGCAAGCATACATCATTTTCCATACTATACGTCTAATCTTTGTTTCAGCAAGACCGGTGAGATTGACAACCTCACTGTACCGTTGGGACAAAGTATTTTGGTTGTGTTGTGTGCAGGTTCCACGTTGTTGCTGACACCGGTGAAGCGCCAGCACCAACGTCAGTGGCATCAACCTTCCTGAGATCCTCTTCCTCGTACTAGATTGATAACCTTGGTTATTAACTGAGGGAAATTCTTGCCACTTGCTCATCACACCTTCCTCTTGGGGTTTCCAACACACCATCAAAGGGCATCACCGCACCACCCCTTTGGGATGCCTCCCCCTCCCCTATAAAATGAGGGCGAGAGCTCCCCCTCCTCACACACTTGTCCCACCTCCCTTCCTCTCCACCCGCTTCTCCATTCCATGGTCTCCGGCTTGGCGAAGCCCTGACCATGGGATTCTTCACCACCACCACGCTATCGTGCAGCTGGAGTTCCGGGGGATCCTCTACTTCCGCTGCCCCGCTGGATCAACGGAACGGAGGTCTTCATCGAGCTGAACGTGTGACCGATCACGGAGGCACCGCCGGATTGCGGTGCACATCTTCTCGCTCTCGGGATCGGTGTGAGTACGACTACGCCAACAACGAGATTGAATCTCGTAACGCTTAGAGTCTACGAGGGTATGTTTCCTAAGACTCTTACTCCCCATTGCACTTCATCTCCTAGATTAGATCTTGGCCTTTTGGGTATCTATCGCGTAGGAATTTTTTGTTTTCTATTCAACGTATCCTTCATGAAGAGTACATCAACAAGTTTTCCCTCAGAAAAAAAACAAGGTTGAATCGACTAGTAGGAGAAAGAAATCACTTCTGAAGGTTGTTGGCAGCTGATGTTGGCAGGGCACACTCTCACTTAGGCTATATAAGGAAGAGAGGATGGCATGTCCAGACCGCACCACATAAGACATTATACTCCCTTCCCCCTCCCACCTTCTCTCTCTCTCTCTCTCAGAGAGGATGGCCTGTCCAGACCACGCCACATAAGACATTATACTCCCTTACCCCTCCCACCCTCTCTCTCTCTCTCTCTCTCTCTCTCTCTCTCTCATCAAAAGTGTCATTTGTATAAGTTACCAAGTTATAGCAGTGTGACCGTCCCTTCTCGGGAGGATCTGGAAGTTGTTTTCAGAAGATAGTTGGTGGATCCAAGATTCTTTGTAGTCGTGGTTTTACTCCTTAGTTCTGAGGTTTATGATAATTGCAAAGTGTTCGGATTGAACAGTCCAGGAGGTCGATTAGTCTGAAAAAAATAACCCCAGCGGCTAGTTTTTCCTGGTTCTGGCTATAAATACCCTCTTGGTTGTGGTGTGGATCTGCTTGCTTCCGAAGATTGATTTTTGAGTCATTCTTGTGCTCTCTTCCACTTGATATCTTGTAGGGAACGAATTGCTCTTGGTGAGGTGTGAGTGAAGGTTACGTATTGGTTGCATCAGTTTGATCCCTCCATCTCCAGAGTGGAGAAATGAGCTAACCATAGTGGAGCTCACCATCTATGGAGTGGAGGAACGAGCAAAGCGTAGTGGAGCAATTCTTTCTAAGTTCAAGGATAATGAGGGAAGTGTTCCAGCAAGATCGGATTAGGACTTGGTGTCCTTGGTCTTTGTGATCTTAAAGCCACATAAACTGAGAGTAGGATATAGGTGGATATATGAACTTTGGTAACAAACACACGTTTGTGTCCAATTTCATTTTTACCCTTTTATAATTCTTATACTTATGCAATTATCTTGTGTAGAACTTGAATTTCTTATGTATGTTCATCTAATTGCAAGTTTCTACATCTTATCTTGTTGTGCACCTACTTGAGCCTAGTTGATTTAGGTTTTGAACTTGTGAAAAAAAAATTGTAGTTACTTTCCGTATTTATTTTTGAGCCTAAATCGTGAAGTTTTAAAATATCTATTCACTCACCTCTGTGTGACATTCGATGCGTTTTCACACGATCGTTGCGACTATAATGTACGTATTGATTACCCTACCTTAGGGATTGCAAAGTATATACTCCCTCCGTCCTCGAATAAGTGTACCTTTAGAATGGATGTTGGTCAAACTTTTTAAATTTTGACCAACTTTATGCAAAATAACATCAATATATATGGTATAAAATCTATGTATTATGAAAGTATATTTCAAAACGGATCTAACGATGCCAATTTAGTATCATAAATGTTGTTACGTTTCTCAATAAAGTTGGTCAAACTTTAAAACAATTGACTTCCATAACAGAAAACGTACACTTATTTGAGGACGGAGGGAGTATGTACATACTGTCAAGTGTCAACAATAACTCATTCTATCTTATTTTATTCTTATTCAGTTTAATTAATTATGCGTCATCAGTACTAATTAAATAAAGCATACACTGTATGGACATCAACCACGTAAGTTAGCTGTCAGAAGATCCCCCATATGATCCCTATAGTCTAACGCATCCACTTGAATATTGGCCAGGAAAGTGACTCGAGCTACTGCACCCCGTGACAGTCCAAAAAAATACCCCGAGAATCCCTGATTAACACTTAATTTAGGCTGTTCAAGCTATGAATCTAGCGCAGTCACCATCAATCTAGCAAGGTCAGCGAAGCAACCGTAGGAACGTTTGGACAGGATGACGTACGTTATAGAAAACCTCACAAGTAGCTGTATACGTGCACCTGGTTGGCCTGGAAGAAGAAGGCTGATTATACAAGCTAGCTGCTTAGAGCATGTCTAACAGGACCCGTATCACGCGAGCGCCCCGTAAAATTCCGGCGGCATACGGGGCGCGTGCCAAAACGGCCGTCTAGCAGGCCCCGTATGCCGCCTGGCCCGTAACAAAATTTTACGGGGCCTGCTCCACCGCCCCCTCCGCCCCGTACATATAGAGGGTGAGGGTTCGGGTGGGGGTCCAACCCCCCACCCGCAACCCTAGCTCCGCCGCGCGCCGCCGCCGCATTCGCAGTTCCGGCGAGCAATTACGCACGCTTAGCCGCAAAATTAGAAGCTCCACCACCGCCATGAGCTCCCCCGACGCCTCAGGCTCCTCCACCGCCCGCTCCAAGCGCCGCCGCGAGCCGGAGACGCTCGAGGAGGCGTGGCGGCTCCATTGCAAGCACTCCGTTGCAGGGAGCCGCCGGAGCGTGTGGAAGTACGTGGCGTGGCCGGAGGCCATGCCGGACACGCTGAAGGACTACGCACCGGGAGGGATTTACTACAGCGTCGACCCGCCGCCGCGGCCGATGAGCGGCCGCAAATTCGAGAAATGGCTCGCCGAGAGGGAGCTGCTGCAGTCGTGCAAGCGCGGCGGCGACGGCGCAAGCGGCAGCGGAGGAGGACGCGCGGCAGCGGAGGAGGAAGCGCTGCCGGCGACAGAGGAGGAGGAGGAGGCCGCCTTCGCGGCCGCGCTCGAGCTCTCGAAGCAGGAAGCAGAGGCGCGGGCGCGGGCGGAAGCGGAGGAGGAGGCGAAGGCCGTCGCCGACGTCGAGGCCTTCAAGGAGATGGAGGCGAAGGCCGGCCCCGTCGTCTTCCTCGACTAGTTAGGTTAGATTTCTAGCAGTTCTAGCAGTTCTTGTAATGGTGATCTGAGCAATGGAATGAAATCAAGCTTTATGTTCTCTCCCGCGTAGTTCGAATTTAAATATACGGGGCGGATTTAAGGGGACTGCTAGACGAACTCGAAAAACTGAGCAAGGATTTTCCTAATTTTCCTATACAGGGCCCTCTACACGCGATTTAGAGGGCGAAAGTTTACGGGTCCTGTTAGACATGCTCTTATCTGTCTGTATGTTGTGATAACACATTGCTTGTAAAGTTGCTAGGTATATATAACAGCTACTTGTGCATGTAGGCAGTTTTTTAAAAAAAATCTAAATCCTCCATATCATGCATGTTTGACTTAAAATGAAAACATATAAACATCATACATATATATCACAAGTTGAAGGCATACATTGTTTTCATGCTGCCCAGAGAACATAAAAAAGAAAGTGAAGGGGAAAATGAGTGGTAGAGAGACGAGAGTCACGGTAGAGCGAATTTTCAGAACCTAAGGTGGTCAGGATCGCGAATGAACACTAAACTCGATAAAATGTTGGATAAATTCAGAAACAAAAATACAGGCATGGGCATGCAAACTAAACTTACGCGGGAAACTTGGGAGAAAAACTGAGGAATAGTTCAACCTCCGTTCTTTCACCGTGTTTGATCTTGAGTTTTGCACGAATAAGTTTCAGCTTAATATATATGTGCATGCATGATTCATTTCAAAAATCTCTGAAACTTATGGTTTATATTTTTTTGCAATATTTTGAAAATTCGGATCAGGAGTATCCATGTCCATTCATGTATTTGAGTACTCATGATCCACGGGAAAAACAAAGCATCCAAATACGACACGACTAGCTTCATCTCTTGATTACGGATTCCCCAGGGAACATTTCACGCCCTTATATATGCTTTCACTCAACACCACTGCTCACCATTCATTACAGGATCGAGAAGCCCTCTCGCGTCGCCTCCTCCCTGGGCGACGGGAGGGGCACAACCCTAGCTCCCCGCCGCCACCCCCCTCCACCCCGTCTCTCTCTTGCCGTCTCCGGAGGCAGCCGCCCGGACAAGCCCTCACAGCGCCGGTGAAGGGGGCGGCGGGGATCTACCACTCGCGGGTCCTCGCTGCATCAGAGGAGGCTGCTGCGCTGGATCTCTGCCCCTCCTCCTGCGCGACCTCTGCTCCCCGTGCCCTCCGACCCAGCGCCGGCGGTTCTCCGCGGCTCGTCCCGGCGTGCTCTGCCCGGCTGCGCGTCCGTGCTCCGTTCCCCTCTGACGCTGGATTCAACGCGGAGCGCGGTGGTCATGGTAACGGGCCGGTTGGGCTGGGCGGGTGCATGTCCCGCTCCCTCCCGTGGTTACGTTGGTGCTATACCGGCGGTCCGGCCGTCGATCCCGGCCCCGGCGGTGCTGTCGGTAGTTCGACGGCCCTCGTCGTGTGCGGTGGCGCCGACGCGCCTTCTTCCCTATGGGCCCTCTGCTCCACTGTTGTGCTGCAGGGGTGGAGACCCCGACGTCCCGATGCGTCTCGGTAGGCACCGCTGCGTGGTGTCCTTCCGATTGCTCCGGGACAAATCCCAGGTCCGGGCCCTCTCGGATCAGGCGATGGCGTCGCCTCCGCGTCGCTCTTCCTCCTGGGAGGCATCGTCTTGGAGCCTGTTCTGCATCGGGAGGCTCTGCCCCTGGTCTCTCCGCTAGACCTTTTGCTCGTACCCTCCGGGACTGGGTCAGTGGTCATGGTGGCCCAAGCTAAGCTGCATGGATGTCCTGGGGTGGCCTCGGCATGCGCTGCTCTTCGACCACGGGGTCGGCACACCGGTGTCGCCGCCCCAGTCTCGGCTATCCGACGCCCTTCGACTGTGTTTGGTCTCAGCGGCGCACTGTCCTTCGGCTACTCGACACCCTGTCTCGGCTATCCGACGCCCTTCGACACCGGTGTCGTCGCACGGACTCGGCTATCCGACGCCCTTCGACCGTGCCAGTGATGCCCCTCGGTGTGCCCATGTTTGGTGTCCGCATATTCTACTGCCTTCTCTTTCAGGTTACTTGCTCTCGGTGCTGAGGTTCTCATCAGAGATCCCCCTCTGGCGGAAGGCTAGGTGTTGGCATCGGGGGTTTCGGTTGGCTTGTTTGCTAACCTCCCCCTCCCTTATTGTTTTCCTTTTCTCTAGTCTACCTTTTCCTGTGTTTTCTTTGTCTTCTCTTCCCTTGTACCCCCTGTAATTTCTCTATATGTTGTAAGAACATGGCCCGCCAGGCTGCTTCGAGGGAATAAAACAAGCGGTGGGGAAATTCCCTCCCCCCCCCCTCAATCGCGAAAAAAAATATGCTTTCACTTAGACAACATTTTCAATTCCACTTTCACCGGGACAGCCAACAGACTTGACAGAAAATCAGTCCTAACTGAGAAATTTAACCGGTGTAAACTACAGCTAGGCTGCTAGCATCTAGCAACTTGCTGATAAGGAAAGGGATTGTCAGAACACGTACCTGTTGTCAGGGTGGATGATATAGTCGTGGAAGAAGCCCTCCTCTCCATCCACGGAGCCCCGGCGGCGGCTCAAGCGGTCGAGGAACGCGAGGCGGGTGTTCCGAGACGAGTCGAGCCGGTCATGCACCACGTCCACCTCATACTCCTCCACCTCCTCATCATCCTCCACCCTCCTCTTCGACCCCAGCCTCCCCATCGAGATCGGTACCCGGCGATCCCGAAGAAGCGAAAGGTGTTGGTGTTGGTGGTGATTGAGCTTGTGGTTTGAAGTTACTCTTGAACTGGGTGTGCGTGCGACGCGAGGAGGGAGCAAGGCGATGATGGGGTTATTTATAGAGGTGAGGAGCACGTACTTTGCCGCTCACTCTGGTGGTAGGAACAGCATGGCACTAGAGGACAGCGAGCTTATCACGGTCCACGGCCCGAAAATTCCATTCCTGCATACCGGGTGAGGGACAGGAACAGCTCCAGGAAATTGAAATGGAAAAAAGGAAACAAAGATTCTTTTTCCGGACGTGTAAATTTTGATGATGTTCGTCGAATGTTAAACATATCGCGGATACAACGGTGGAGACTGGTCAACTCGATCAGAAAGTGATGTCTGGACGTGGAGTTATTAATTTTGAGGATGATGTGTTATTATGTTACATCGTGACTGTGGATGTTAGTGTATTTTACTTATTTTTAGATACAAAAAATGAGAGGCTATGACAGATTGAAAGGACACCTTGGTTTTGTTTTCTCGTAGAACTAGCTAGTTGTCCCGGTCGCATGCATCTCTCTTTTCTTTGCCTTTCTAAGATGTTATGGTTTTATATAGAAAAACCGTAGAATAATTATGGGACAATGCACAAACCCAATAGGGCCGGCTGCTCTCATTATATTGACAGACACATGTACAATTACAGGTACAACCCTGACAAAATACGGGGACCTATACCTAGTACAATATGTTACTCAACACCCCCCCGCAGTCGAAGGGTCGGCACCGACACATAGACTGGACCGAAACTCAGGAAAAGTCGTGGACGGCAATCCCTTCGTCATGATATCGGCAAATTGCTGAGACGTCGGTACGTGATGAACTCGAACGTGACCGAGTGCAACCTGCTCACGAACAAAGTGGATATCCAGCTCGATGTGCTTGGTGCGGCGATGATGAACGGGGTTGGCGGAGAGGTAGACAGCCGAGACGTTGTCGCAGAAGACCACCGTAGCCTTGTCGACGGGACAAGAGAGCTCGGTGAGGAGCTGACGAAGCCAAGTGCACTCAGCCACGGCGTTAGCCACGGCGCGGTACTCGGCCTCAGCACTGGAACGAGACACGGTGGGCTGCCTCTTGGAAGACCAAGAGACGAGCGAGGAGCCGAGGTAGACGCAGTAGCCGCTGGTGGAGCGCCGCTTGTCCGGGCAGCCCGCCCAGTCCGCATCCGAGTAGGCGACGATGTCGGTCGGCGTCGAGGGCGAGGCATGCAGCGACAGGCCGTAGCCCATGGTACCACGGACGTAGCGAAGGATCCGCTTCACCGCAGCCCAATGGGCGTCCCGAGGAGCATGCATATGCAGGCACACCTGCTGCACAGCATACTGGAGCTCCGGACGTGTCAACGTCAAGTACTGAAGGGCGCCGCCGATGGAGCGGTAGAATGGCGCGTCAGAGGCGAGCGACCCATCGGCGGCGGAGAGCTTGGCCTTCGTATCGACAGGAGTAGGCGCAGGGTTGCAATTAAGCATTCCTGCACGCTCGAGAAGCTCGTGGGCATACTTCCGCTGGTGGAGGAAGAACCCGTCCGCGCGCCGAACAACCTCGATGCCGAGGAAGTAGTGGAGCGGGCCGAGGTCCTTCAACGCAAACTCAGCGCGAAGACTGTCAGTGAGCTGTCGAAGGAGACCAGCGGTGGAGGCCATCAGGATGATGTCGTCGACGTACAGCAGCAGGTAAGCCATGTCGTTGCCCGTCTGGTAGACGAACAGCGACGCATCGGAGCGCGTGGAGCGGAATCCGAGCTGCTGCAAGAAGGCGGCGATGCGCTGGTACCAGGCGCGGGGCGCCTGCTTCAGTCCATACAAGGACCGAGAGAGCAAGCACACGTCGTCGGGGCGCTCGGGGTCGATGAAGCCGATGGGCTGCTGGCAGTAGACCTGCTCGGACAGATGGCCATGGAGGAAGGCGTTGGAGACGTCCATCTGATGTACTGGCCACGCCCGAGTGGCGGCGAGGTGCAACACCGTGCGGATCGTGCCCGGTTTGACAACCGGGGCAAACGTATCCGTGAAGTCTACAACCGCGCGTTGCCGGAAACCGCGAACCACCCAGCGCGCCTTGTAGCGCTCGAGGACGCCGTCGGGGCCGAGTTTGTGCTTGAAGACCCACTTGCCGGTGATGACGTTGGCGCGAGGAGGCCGAGGGACCAGCTCCCAGGTCCATTGCGCTGCAGCGCGTCGTACTCCTCCTGCATAGCGGCGCGCCAGTGGGGTCGCGCAAGGCGGCGCGAGCCGAGGTGGGCACCGGCGAGGGGCGGAGGAGGACGAAGCACTCGGCGACGGAGAGGGCGCCGCCGCCTCACTGGACGCAGGAACCCCCCCCCATCATGCGGCAGGACGCTGTTGCCGCTAGCCCAGAAGGCAGACGCGGCGGATGGCGAAGCCGTGCAGACGTCTGGTCGGCGGGTAGCGCGTAGACAGGCGTCGTACACCCCGCACGTGCTCGGTGAGCATGGGTGCGGGAGCTGCAGCGACGGGCGGCGAGGCGGGCGATGAAGCGGCCGAGGGAGCGGTCGATGACGAGGTGGGGACGAGGACGCCGGGGACGCGACCGGCGTCACGGTCGGGGGCGCCGCGGGCGACGGCGGCGACGGGGGCGCCGCGGGAGATGGCGGCGACGGAGCCGCCGCGGACGTCGGCGGCGACGGAGGCGGACCAGGCGGGGCCGGTGCAGAGGGGGCCGCCGCGGTCGGGCGTCGACGCGGAGGGCCGGCCGCAAGAGGGCCGGCGGGCGCCGGGGCGTCAGGAGTCCCTGCTGAAACGGAAAAATCAACTCGTCAAAGTACACGTGCCGGGAGGTGATCACGCGATGGGAGAACCGGGTCGTAGCAGCGGTAGCCCTTGGTGTTGGCGGGTAGCCGAGAAACACGCAAGGGAGAGAGCGCGGCGCAAGCTTGTGCGCGGCGGTGGCAGCGGTGTTGGGGTAACACCGGCAGCCGAAGATGCGAAGATCATCGTAGGAGGGCGGTACACCGTAGAGGAGGTGATGCGGTGTATAAGACCAACGCACACGACACGGGCGGATGTTGACGAGGAGGGTCGCCATGGCAAGGGCATCCGGCCAGAACCGTGGGGGCATGTGCGCATGAAACAGAAGGGTGCGGACGCAGTCGTTGAGGGTGTGAAGCATCCGTTTGGCACGACCGTTCTGTGGAGATGTGTAGGGGCACGTGAGGCGGAAGACGGCGCCATGTGCGGCGAGAAGTGAGCGGATAGCGATGTTGTCGAACTCTTTCCCGTTGTCGGTTTGTAAGGCGCGGATGGGCGACCAAACTGAGTGGAAACGAAGGCGAAAAAGGCGGTGATGGTGGCGGCGACATCGGATTTCCGACGAAGGGGAAAAGTCCATACAAAATGCGAGTAATCATCCAGAAGCACAAGATAATATGTATAACCAGAATTACTCGAAACAGGCGAGGTCCAAACATCACTATGAATAAGCTCAAACAGAAAAGACGCGACTGTGGAGGATGAACTAAACGGAAGACGATCATGTTTGCCTAGACGACATGCTTCACAGGAGTGAGCATCCGTTTTATTACAAGTGAAAGAAAATCCTTGCATTATTTGACGCATAGTGGCGGAGCTAGGATGGCCGAGCGGGCGTGCCAAAGATCGACACCGCGGAGAGGGCGAGTGGGCCGTTGGCGGAGGTGGAGGCCGAACCAACGGGGTAGAGATCGCCGGGGCTGTCACATCGGTGGAGAAGCATCCGAGTACGACCATCCTTAACAGAAAAACCAGAGGCGTCAAATTCCACAGTCACAGAATTATCACGAGTAAGAGAACGAACAGAAACAAGATTTTTGATCAAGTTAGGGGAGACAAGAACGTTATGGAGAGAGAGAGGGGTGGAGGTGGAAGGGAAAGCGACGGAACCGGTGTGAGTAATGGGGAGAGCATGACCGTTGCCAACGATGATGTGAGAGGAAGTGGAGGCGGGTGTAGAAAAAGAGAGGTTACCGGGGTGCGCCGCCATGTGCGCGGATGCGCCAGTGTCCATGAACCAGTGACCACCGCCAGCGTACGCCCCAGCGGTGAAAGTAAAGTATAGGCACCTAGAGGGGGGGTGAATAGGTGCTACGACCAATTTTAATTTTTCTTAAGATTTAGGCTTGACAAGAAGGTAAATTCTCTAGATTATGCAACTAGGGGTGAATTTACCTATATGACAAGGCAAGCAATTAAGGCAACTAGAACAACACTTAATGCAACTAGTACAACAATAAATGTAACAAGTACTAGTAAGTAAATAGGGAGGAACGAGATAACCGATGGAAGCACACGGAGACACGATGTATTCCCGAGTTCCTCCTTGTTAAGGGAGTACGTCTCGTTGGAGGGGTGTGAGCTCGCCACGAAGGCCTCACCCTATTCTCCGATGAACTCCGCCACAAAGGCCTAGTTCACCTTCCACTATAGAACCCCTTTGAGGCGGGGATCGAATCCTTTACAAACAAGTTTGGGGCACACACCCACAACTTAATTGGGGGCTCCCAACACTCACAAATCACCAAGAGTAGCAAGAAGCCTAGGTTCTCCAGATGAGGAAACCCTAGGCCAAGATTCCTCAAGCAAAGAGAGGGGAAATGAAATCCGGTTGGTGAAGACGTAGATCGGGGCCTTCTCCTTCAATCCACCAAAGATCTAGGCTTTTGGGTGGTTGGATTGGAGAACTAGCAAGGTGGTTGAGCTCCAACAATGGTGTCTTTAAGTCTGGTCGAGCTGACTTGAGGTAGGTGAAGGGGAGGGGGATTTATACCCCCCATAAATGCAAAGAGCCGTTGGAGCATTCCTGGCGAAAATCACACCGAGACTCCGGTCTGGGCCGGAGACTCCGGACAGTTTCCGGTGTCCCAATTCTTCAGGGAATATCCACTCCGGAGACTCCGGTCTGGTGGACCGGAGACTCCGGTCTTGGTGCTTCGAATATGCATAGAGCATGTCTGTGGTCTTGCGAACGAAGGGAAAAGTACTCACACCCGAAGACTCCGGTAAGTATCCGGTAAGTCTTCGTGTGGGTACAGTGCGCGACACCACCAAGTCCTTAGCGAAATACCTTGAAGAAAAGCCCACACCGGAGACTCCGGACAGTCTCCGGACACTCTCCGGTGTGGGTACAGTACGCGACACCAGAATTTCCTTAGCGAAATCCCTGAGCAAATATCCACACCGAGACTCCGGTCTGGTAGACCGAGACTCCGGCTTGGAGAAAACTCCAGAGAACAGAGATTGGACAGTAGCTCCTTTTTGTACCTCAGCACCACACATGATAATATGTTGAAGTAAACCCCTGAAATATATCAACACCTATTAGATTACATGTTTGTTAACAAACACCAAACAAGATGATTTAAGCGCGTTTGCACTTTCAATCTCCCCCTTTTTGGTGTTTGATGACAACACACATAAATTGGCAAATAGATCATAGCTAGGCTAAGTTTGTAAAAGATAGAGCACTCACAAAGTGAGCTCCCCCTATTTTTCACAAACAAAGCCCCACTTGAACAAACATTAGTGAACAATTACAAGTAGTAGAGACAAGGATATGATAAATATAAGATAGCTTCACCACAAGGTCTCTCACAAATAACAACCATAGTTCACTAAACACGTAAAATCGAAATCAACTAAGATAGTGGGAACACAAGCCATAAGAGGCAAATCAAGTTCAACGACTTGTGTTCCGAAGCAAATAAAGCAAAGTGGAGAAGCCAAGCCAAAGCTACTTCCCCCCCTTTGGCATCGAGACACCAAAAAGGGGCGAAGAGAACACCGTGGTCCAACAAGCTCAGTCCTCATCCTCGTAGTCCTCATCATCATCCTCCCCTGGTTCTGTGTCACCATCATCATCATCAGCTCCACTCCCAGCATCATCATCATCATCACCGAGGCAAAGTCACCAAGGTCCTCATCCTCTGGATCATCCTCAGGCTGATCATCAACAAAGTCCTCCTCAATCTCCGGGGTCCTAGCACGGTGAGTCGAGTAGAAGGAGCCGAGGTGACATCCTCAAATTCACCCCAAGGAACTGATCAATGTTCCACCCCTCATAGGACATAGTCACAGAAGCGGGGGAGGGGTGGGTGGAGTAGTGGGAGGAGTGCCCATAGGAGGTGTAGCACCAAGGCCCGCATGGTCATGCAGCTTGGTGATCATCTTCTTCAGCCTCGCGTCTCTCCTTATAAGCAACATGGTTCTCCTTGTGCACAGCCACAGTCATGCAAAGAATGTTACGCTGGAACCACGTGAGCTTCTTCATCTCATCCTGAGTCTCCTCCCTGCTAGAGCGGCGAGAGGGAGGATCGGCATTCTTCCCTAGAGCCAGAAGCCTCAACATCCCCCATGGGAGTGTCATCATCATCATGAGAGCGTCCGGTCAGAATCTGGAGGGAGCCAACAGGGTACAGTATCGTGGGCTAAGCCAGGCAGCTGGTCAAGAATGAGCCTCATCACATATGGAGCATAGACAGGCACCTTCTTGATCTCAATCATAGCACAGTAGATCTCCTCCTTAATAAAGTGCATCACATCAATCTCAAACCCCTCTCCATCAGGGCCAGCAAGGTGACACTGGAAGGCCTGATAAAGGAGGTTCACTAGGCCACCACGAATAGCATCAACATTCCCCACCTTGGGAGCAATGTTGCAGCGAAAGAGACGAAGGCAAATGTTGTAGATCCTCTTCAGATTCTTGGCAGTGCCGCAGCTGGAGAGCTTGTCATACATAGGAGCCATGCGCTTTTTATCATAAGCAACTCCATGAACGTGCATACGCTCACCATTCCCTTCTCCCCAAGGGTAAACCAAGAAGCTCAGCAAATCGTTCCATGGACGACTCGCACTCCACTGTCCCAGACATCCACTTCATAGTGACCTTCTCATCTTCAGCAAGTGACAGTGGCAAAGAACTGCTGTATAATAGGAGGGTTGTAGTTCTGCTGAATGCCCACAAGCTGCTCGAGACCCAGCTTCCTAGTGATCCAGACTGCCTCCTCAAAGTACTCAGATCTGCCAAGTGCCTCTAAGTCAAGGACTTTCTGTGGACACACGGGCTGCCCTGAACTGAGAATAGATCTCCTCCATGATCAACTCGGACTCCCTCCTCCAATAGTGGGGCTGTATGAGCAGTGCGGGCATCTCGAAGAAAGGACGACCCCTCATAAGCCTGTACTCCTTCTTGCTCAAGGAAACCACTGAGGATAAAGAATCATATCTTGCCTTCTTTGCAATTTCAGCATTCATTCTGCTTTCGTGCTTGTTTTCTGACGCCTCTCACTCTCAAAGGCACCCCTCTGACCATAAAGACCGGTGGCTTCATCAACAACCATATAGTTGCGGGAGTGAGGACGAGACTTACGCTTGACCACGGCCTTCAGCTTTTTTCCTGAAATCCAACACAAACAGAACAACAACAAAAAACAAAGAAAATGAGCATACATGTCCAACGAGGTGCAGAAACACTACAGATGCACCAGCAGACGCATCTGAAAGAACCACACCGGAGTCTCCGGTCTGAGACACCGGAGTCTCCCGGTCTGATAAACAGCAAAGTGCAGGGTTCTTAACAGAGGGTTCTACTGGTGAATCTAAGCAAGTTCTGCACACAAAAACTAGCCATAGGAAGTTCTACCAACAGAAAGTGCATCATCCCCAAAGAGATCACCTAGGTTTTCAGATCTAGATGAAAAACAGAGAACACACGAGGGGAGAAGATGTACCCTTGCTTCCTTGGCCTGCCATTGTCCCTCCACGGATGGGAGAGGCAAGGGGGAGGTTGGGGCGGAGGAAATCGCCCGGGACGGCTCCTGGCGAAGGCGGCGGCGCAGCAGTGCTTTGGGGGGGCGTGGGGGAAGTGGGGAATGAAACCCTAACTTCCCTCAGCCCCCAGTTTAAAAGCACCCAGCACACCGGAGTCTCCGGTGTTAACACCGGAGTCTCCGGCCTGGCCGGAGTCTCCGGTAACACCGGAGTCTCCGGTCTTTCGCCAGAAACACGACCCAAAAGAACATGTAATGCTCGAAAACAAGAAATGTGAGTTTTTGGCAAACACACAGACAACACAAGGAGGGAAAAATGTACTCAAAAACAACGAGAAGGAAATGAAGAACATCAAATGGTGAGTACATCCCTTAACAAAAAAAAACCAAAAGCTCGCAAATAAGAACCAATACTTGGCGGAAGAGGTTGGTGGCCTAGGCCACCATGTAAGAGTTTATGGTATGCAACCGCGAAGATATATCTTGGGGCATTGCCATTACTCAACATTGAAGCTCACAATTCAACATTAGAAAAGAGAGATTACAATGAATTTTTGCTTTGGGCATAATGGGGGAGGGAGAACCCAATGTGTTAGGATAACACTCCCCCTATGTCCATGCCTACATCTAGACTCAAAAGCGTTTCATCTATAGGGGTGTGTGCAAGATAGTCAAGTCAAGCTCCTTGAATCAATCACATTTAGCTCATTCCTCAAGAACAAGAATCTTGCATCATCAAGGCTTCGTGAATATATCCGCAAGATTGTCCTTGGTGGGCACATAACTTAGTGCAATGTCTCCTCTTGCCACGTGATCACGGATGAAGTGGTGGCGAATTTCAATGTGCTTCGTCCTTGTGTGTTGCACCGGGTTGTAAGCAATCTTGATGGCACTTTCATTGTCACATAAAAGAGGCACTTTGTCCAAATGGACACCATATTCCTTAAGAGTTTGCCTCATCCATAACAATTGGGTGCATGCACTAGCGGCGGCAACATACTCGGCTTCGGCGGTGGAGAGTGAAATGCAATTTTGTTTCTTCGAGGACCAACTTACAAGGGACCTACCAAGAAATTGGCAAGCCCCGGAAGTTGACTTCCTATCATCTTGATCACCCCCAATCGGAATCCGTATAACCATTGAGAGAGAATTGTGCCCCCTTTGTACCACAAACCAAATCTTGGGGTATGAACCAAATAACGAAAGATCCTATGAACCGCCACTAAGTGGCAATCCTTAGGAGCCGCTTGATACCTTGCACACACACCTACACTCAAAACGATATCGGGTCTAGATGCACAAAGATAGAGCAAAGAACCAATCATAGAACGATAAAGTTTTTGATCCACATCCTTACTCCCTTTTGGATTGCGTGATAGATGACACTTGACTTGCATAGGAGTGGTTTTGATCTTTGCCTCTTGGAAGTTAAACCTCTTGAGCATGTCTTGAGTATACTTGGCTTGAGAAATAAAGTACCACGGGCCAATTGCTTGATCTCAAAGCCAAGGAAGAATTTAAGCTCACCCATCATAGACATCTCGAAACCTGTCAGTCATAAAGCTTAGAGAACTCATTATTGAAAGCTTGGTTAGTTGAGCCAAAGATGATATCGTCCACATAGAGTTGGCATATGAAAAGCTCTCCCTTTACTCTCTTGGTGAAGAGAGTGGGGTCAATCTTCCCAACTTCGAAACCACGATCATCTAACAACTCCCTAAGGCTCATACCAAGCACGAGGTGCTTGTTTGAGACCATAGAGAGCCTTGTCAAGTTTGTAACGTGGTTAGGAAAGTTGAGATTCTCAAACCCCGGAGGTTGCTTGACTTATACCTCCTCTTTTAGAGGACCATTCAAGAAGGCACTTTTCACATCCATTTGTTGCAACTTGAAATTATGTGAGGATGCATAAGCAAGGAGGATACGGATGGACTCAAGGCGAGCCACGGGCGCGTAGGTTTCATCAAAGTCAATGCCTTCAACTTGGGTGTAACCTTGAGCGACCAATCTTGCCTTGTTCCTAATGACAATGCCATTCTCATCTTGCTTGTTCTTGAATATCCACTTGGTGCCAATGACATTGTGGCAATCCTTGGGTTTCTCAACCAATCTCCAAACCTTGTTGCGCTCAAAGTTATTGAGCTCATCATGCATAGCTTCAACCCCAATCGAGTCCTCAAGGGCTTCAAACACTTTCTTAGGCTCCACCATAGAGATATGAGCTTGATGCTCACAAAAATGAGCCAATTGCCTTCTAGTGATTTTCTAGTTTGAACATCCTCCAACCTTGTCATCTTGGGCATCAATTAGCTTCAAAGCTCTTCTTATCCTTTTGATGCGACGGGCTTCGATCTCCTCATATTGCGAGGAGGATACTTGATCATCTTGATCATTTGGTCCCCATCTTGACCATAATGGCCTTGATCATCAACATTGTCAACAACAATATCTTCAAAACTAGCTTCATTTTGAGAAGAGGACGACGAGGATGAATGATCTTGGCCTTGATCTTGACTCGCATTAGTGAGAGGAGTGGGTACGACTTGCGGAGTCACTTGATCAATGAGAGGAGGGTCTTGAATATGTTCTCGGTTAGGTGTAGTGGTTGGCTCCTTGGCTTGATCTTCAAATGTAGAGGAGGGCTCCACTTGGGTAGAGCATAGTCCTTCTCGAGTCGCCATAAGGTGTCCCTCGATGGGCGGAAGAATCCCACACCCATCCTTCCTATGGCTTCTTGAGGTATTTCAACATCTACATTTGAAACATGAAATTGCGCCACTTGGGAGCCGTCATTTTCCTCGAAAACCACACTACAAGATTCTATGACAATCCGTGAGGCTTTGTCATAGACTCTATAAGTGTGGGATTCGGCACCGTAAACCAACAAAAATACCCCTCAATAGTTTTGGATTGAAATTTCGACAACCTAATACCCTTGATCAAATAAAAGCACTTACAACCGAATACCCGGAAGTAGGATACGTTGGGCTTGTTGCCGGTGAGGATCTCATATGGGGTCTTGCACAAGCCTTTGCGGATGTAGAGGCGGTTGGAGGAGTGGCATGCGGTGGATATGGCCTCGGCCCATAAATATTGGGGAGAGTAGACGGTGGAGAGAGAGTGCGATTCTTCCTTTCGGCAACACCATTTGTTGAGGAGTGTAAGGGCGGAGTATTGGTGGCGAATGCCTTCTTCACTAAGAAATTCATTCAATGTATAGTTCTTGAACTCCGAACCATTATCACTCCTAATAGCCATGATTTGCACATTGTGTTGACGTTGCACTTCGTTGGAGAAGTCGATGATGGTTTGTTGGGTCTCACTCTTGCACTTGAAGAAATAACCCAAGTGTATCTTGAGTAATCATCGACAATCACCAAGCAATACTTCTTGCCACCAAGACTTGCCGGGCACGGCACCAAAGAGATCAACATGGAGAAGCTCCAAGATCCTCTTTGATGAGATAATAGTCTTGGCCTTGTGCACAATGTCATGCATCTTCCCTTCAACACACGACCTACAAACACGATCCTTTGCAAAGGAAACATTTTCTTTTAGTCCAACAATAAGGCCACTTTTGTGAAGACTTTGCAAAGTTCTCATGTTGACATGGGATAGGCGGCGATGCCACAACCATCCCAAGTCCGCCTTCCCGAAAAGACACATTGCTTGAGTGGTTGACTTCGAAAAGTCCACCACATACAACTCATTTTCAACATGTCCCACGTGAACGACGTCAAGAGTCTTGCTTCTCAAAAGGACCACAATATCACCATCAAAGAAGACGGAAAGACCCATCTTACTAAGAGAACGGACGGAAAGTAAATTGTAACCAAGGGATTCGACAAGCATGACGTTCACGATAGGATATCGGGAGCCACCACAACCTTGCCAAATCCGGATACCTTAGACTTGGACGAGTCCCCATAGGTGACGGTTGCTTGGATGTCATTTGGTTGCAACTCCGTCACAAGTTCTTTGCTTCCGGTCATATGATTAGTGCATCCACTATCAAGATCCATTTAGTCCCACCGGAAGCATAGTCCCTGCAAGAGATCATTGACTAGAGTTAGGACCCAAGTTGGGTCCCTTCATGTTAGCAACAAGGGTCTTTGGAACCCATATAGTGTAGTCAATAAAACCCTCAATAGGACCAACATATTTAGCTTGCACAACACCATAAATAATCAACTATAAGAAATGGTGTGGGTTGTTAGTTCCCGCGGAGGTGCTACGAGTGTTGTCCCTCATGACATTACTACTTGAGGCACCATCGCTTGCTTGTGCGGGTGTGCTACGAGTAGGATTGTCCCTAATGACAATACCACCCGAAGCACCATTCTTGTTCTTCTTCTTGTTCTTCTTCTTCTTGTTCTTTTTCTTGGCAACATAGCCCAGACCTTGCTTGCCCACTTGTTGCCTTGGAGCACTCAATTGTGATCTAGAAATGACCACATTAGAGCTTGGGGCAACCACTTGTGGTAAGCACCATCTTTTCAACTTGAGTGCTTTTGCCCTTGAGCCTTGCTAGCTCATCCTTCAACCTAGCATTTTCTTCAATAATATTTGCATGATCACAAGAAGAAGTAGAAGTGCTAGGATGGTTGGATTGAGTAAGTTGAGTTTGAAGTTGAATGCAAACTCTTTGAGGGATGAGTGTTCGCTTTCCAAAGCTTTGTGAGCAATGGTTAGCTTTTCAAACTCCTCGGTTAGTTTACCATGACCAACCCCAAACTCTACTTTATCCTTTTTAGCCTTTTTATTTAGCAATAGCAAGATCACGTTCCTTAATGATTTTTAGAGACAAGTTCATTATGGGTAGTTTCAATAGTTTCAAGTTCATCTTCTAGAGAAACTCTACCATCATGCTCTTCTTCAAGAGTCATTGAGAGGGATGCAATTTCATCCGCATCCCTTCTCTCAATCTCACCTTTCTTCTCAAGGGACTCTTGGGCCTCTCCCAATTGCCTCATGAGATGCTCAAAGTACTTCTTGGTCTCCCTTGCATGTTAGACATAAATCGGTCCAAAGAGGCCCTTTCCTCTTCTTCTCTAAGACTAGCAATATGTTCTAGTTCACTAGGGTCTTAGAGTTAGGAGAAGATGATACCTCCGTGGTCTTAGCCATGAAGCACTTGGCATTGCGTTGAGGAAGATTTTCATTGGGGATTCAAAGAGAGATGACGAAGATGGAGTGGAAGCAATAGCTAGAGCGGCCACTTCACTTGTGGTTCTTCTTCTTCATCACTCCCGGAATCATACTCCTCTTGAGTCAAGAGCACAAACTTGGTGGGTCTTCTTGTTGAAAGGTTTATTCTTGAAGTGAGGTTTCTTGTATTCAACCTTGGACTTGTCCTTGCGGATGAGCTTCCCGCTATGGTTCTCTCTATTCTCATAGGGGCACTCCACAATGAAATGGTACTTGTCTTGGCAATTGAAGCAAGATCTCACTCTTTGAGCCCCATCATTACCATAACGAGACTTGGTCTTTTCCTCAACAAATTTCTTGCCTTTTGGGGGATTGTTCCAAAACTTTTGTACGGTGAGAGCTATTAGATCCTTTAGAACGGATCATATTCTTGTTCCTTCAAAGGAGGCAATGCTTCTTCACCATCTTCATCATTCTCAACTTCTCTTGCCAACACCTTGGACTTCAAAGCAACGGAAGCTCCTTGATGCATCCCAATGGCCCTAGCACGGTTGTCAAGAGCATTCTTGGTTTGCACTTTGTAGGAGCTCAATTCTTGCATGACTTGGGTAAGAGGTCATGATGGAGAAATCATGTCTCCCTTGAATGCTCTTCATATCCGTGCCCTCAAAAGGCATCACGGCAATTATGAACTTCCTTTTGATCCAAGCATCATCAATATGTGTTTGCACCCGCATTAGAGAAAGCGGTGGCAAGAGATTTGAGCCTCCGATACATGTCAACGTGATCTTCTCCATCACGCATGAAAAATCCTTCGGCCTCATTGGTCAAGGTGTCATAGCGATTTCTTTGCATGCTTTCATTCCCAACAAACATGATGACAAGTGCATCCCATGTTTCTTTGGCGGTGGAGAAGTGTTGAAGATGCGGCATGTGATTGGGGCCCACGCTTGATGAAGGATGGATAAAGCGGTGTAATTGAGTTGGCAATCTACAACCTCTCTTCTTGTGAGATTCTTGGGATCATATGGCTTGTATCCATCACGAGTGATTCTCCAAAGATCTATACAAGAAGAGTTCAAGTGAGTCTCCATGTAGTATTGCCATTCACGAAAAGAATATGCATCAATTTTAGGTGGATCTCCCCTAGGAATTATATGAGGAAAAGGGATGGGAGGATCGGGAGAATATTGGCCTTCTACGGCATGATATCCTTCCTTTCCACTCGCACCCTTCTTAGAGGATTGTTCGGCGGAAGCAGTTTTAGGTTTCACCATCAACCCCAATCTTGGCACCCTCCGTTTCCGGAGGGGATGAGTCGACCACCTCCGGTTCCTTGGCTTTGAGGAGTGTTGTCATGAGTAGACGCAACTCCTCAAATTTAGTGTCTATGGATGAGGTCAATGATTCTCTCAAAGCATTGAGATCATCCATGGTCACATTTCCTTCGGACGGAGCGTCATCCTCATCACCCATACTTAAACTCTTAGGCGTTAAGCCCGATAGAAGAGCCGAGGCTCTGATACCAAATGAAAGTAAAGTATAGGCACCTAGAGGGGGGTGAATAGGTGCTACGACCAATTTTAATTTTTCTTAAGATTTAGGCTTGACAAGAAGGTAAATTCTCTAGATTATGCAACTAGGGGTGAATTTACCTATATGACAAGGCAAGCAATTAAGGCAACTAGAACAACACTTAATGCAACTAGTACAACAATAAATGTAACAAGTACTAGTAAGTAATAGGGAGGAACGAGATAACCGATGGAAGCACACGGAGACACGATGTATTCCCGAGTTCCTCCTTGTTAAGGGAGTACGTCTCGTTGGAGGGGTGTGAGCTCGCCACGAAGGCCTACTCAACGCCACGAAGGCCTCACCCTATTCTCCGATGAACTCCGCCACAAAGGCCTAGTTCACCTTCCACTATAGAACCCCTTTGAGGCGGGGATCGAATCCTTTACAAACAAGTTTGGGGCACACACCCACAACTTAATTGGGGGCTCCCAACACTCACAAATCACCAAGAGTAGCAAGAAGCCTAGGTTCTCCACATGAGGAAACCCTAGGCCAATATTCCTCAAGCAAAGGAGAGGGGAAATGAAATCCGGTTGGTGAAGACGTAGATCGGGCCTTCTCCTTCAATCCACCAAAGATCTAGGCTTTTGGGTGGTTGGATTGGGAGAACTAGCAAGGTGGTTGAGCTCCAACAATGGTGTCTTTAAGTCTGGTCGAGCTGACTTGAGGTAGGTGAAGGGGAGGGGTATTTATACCCCCATAAATGCAAAGAGCCGTTGGAGCATTCCTGGCGAAAATCACACCGGAGACTCCGTGTAAAGACCGGAGACTCCGGTCTGGGCCGGAGACTCCGGACAGTTTCCGGTGTCCCAATTCTTCAGGGAATATCCACTCCGGAGACTCCGGTCTGGTGGACCGGAGACTCCGGTCTTGGTGCTTCGAATATGCATAGAGCATGTCTGTGGTCTTGCGAACGAAGGGAAAAGTACTCACACCGGAGACTCCGGTAAGTATCCGGTAAGTCTCCGGTGTGGGTACAGTGCGCGACACCACCAAGTCCTTAGCGAAATACCTTGAAGAAAAGCCCACACCGGAGACTCCGGACAGTCTCCGGACACTCTCCGGTGTGGGTACAGTACGCGACACCAGAATTTCCTTAGCGAAATCCCTGAGCAAATATCCACACCGGAGACTCCGGTCTGGTAGACCGGAGACTCCGGCCTGGAGAAAACTCCAGAGAACAGAGATTGGAAAGTAGCTCCTTTTTGTACCTCAGCACCACACATGATAATATGTTGAAGTAAACCCCTGAAATATATCAACACCTATTAGATTACATGTGTTGTTAACAAACACCAAAACAAGATGATTTAAGCGCGTTTGCACTTTCAAGCGGTGGGGGCGCTCTGGAGGGCGGTCAGGAGGGCAGGGTCCCACTGAGCCGAGGGCGCGGAGTAGGCAGGGGCGGCGTAGCCCGGGGCGGCGGCGTAGCCCGGCGGGGCGGCGTAGCCGGGCGCGGGCGGCTGCGGCGCCGCGAAGTGCGCCTGATGAGTGGCGGGGCGCGATCCCAAGATGCCCGGGAAGGGGGCGCGCGGCACCGGCATGGTGTACGCGTGGACGACACCGGTCCACGGGTTGTGGCCGTTGAGCCATGGCGGCGTAGGAGCGGCCGGGGCAGGGGCGCGGTGGGCGGTGGGGGCGCCGTTCCCGCCACCGTTCCCGCCACCACCGCGGCGGCGACGTCCGCGACGGCCGTTCCCACCGCCACCACCCGTGGCCGGAGGAGGGGGTGGTGGAGGAGGTTGGGCGTAGAACCCCGGGTGCGGCCCAGGGGGGCGTGGAGCAGGAGCCGGGGCGGGCGCACGTGGCGCGGAGGCGGGGGCAGGGGCGCCCCGGGAGGCGGCGGCCAGGAAGGCGGTGTGGGCCGCCCGAGCACGGAGGTGCTTGAGCCGGCGCTCCTCGAGGCGCAGGTAGGCGACGGCCGTCTCAAAAGACGGCGTGGTGAGGAGGGTGAGGTTGGCGGCGGCGTTGCTGAGATCCTCGCCGAGACCCGCCGACAAGGTGGAGAGCATGATCTTGTCATCGATCGGGAACTCCAAGTCGCGCAGCTCGTCGGAGAGAGACTTGAGCTTGAGGACGTACTCGTCGAGGGTGTGGTCGTTCTGGTGGGTGCCGAAGAATTCCTGCTGGAGGAAGGTAACCCGCTGGATCTTGTTGTCGGTGAAGAGGCCGGTGATTTTCACCCAGACCGTGCGCGCCGAGTCGCCGTCCCGGACGACGGTGCGGAAGATCTCGTTGGAGACAGTCAGGTAAAACCAGCGGATAATGGTGGCGTCGATGGCGAGCCACTCGGGGTCATGCGGCATGGCGAGGAGGCCGATGGTGCCGTCGACGTGGTCGAGGAGGTCGTACTCGCGGAAGAGGAGGCCGAAGTACGTCTTCCATGGGAAGAAGTTGGCAGCAGTGTCGGAGAGCGTCACCGGGACGTGATCGGCGATGGCGATCTCGCGGATGACGCCGATGGAGGGGCCGGCGAAGGGGTTGCGGCTTCCGGAGTGCGAGGAGTTGAACGGATCGGAGGGGCCGGAGGAGGAGTTGAAGCCGGCCATGGCGATCTAGGGGCAGCGGAAGAGGTGGGGCTGGTGGGTGGGGCGGAAGTGGTGGGTGGAGGAGGGGCCGGCGGAGAGCCACCTGCAATATCTCGCATTCTAGATTGCATCTTGATTAGAGCATCTCCAGCGGAGAGAGAGAGAGCGCGCGCTACACATGCATATATCTTCTTTGCAAGAACGGCATATGGTTTCTGAGCCACCTGCAATATCTCGCATTCTAGATTGCATCTTGATTAGAGCATCTCCAGCGGACGCGCTAAAACGCGTCCGCACTGTGTTTAGCGCGCCGAAGACTGTTTTTGGCGCTCCAGCAAACGCTCTAAAACAGTAAGCGCCCTAAAACAGTAAGCGCCCAAAAAGATTTAGCGCGTGCTCTAGAAAGCGATGTCCTGCGCAACAAATTTAGGGCGCTCGCTTATGCACGCGGCTAAATGTGGAGCACACGCCACTTTTTGTGCATCTGAAAAACTGATTTTCGCTGTGGCACGCTAAAACCGTTAAAGTGCCATTGTAAACTATTTTTAGCACGCGGCGTTATTGGGCGTCTGCTGGAGATGCTCTTTGGCTCCCCACATTAATTAGTTGCACCTTCAAGCATCATCACTACTCATTAAGCCAAATGATCCCAACAAACCTCGCCCGGACGCTGGAAGAAGGCGAAAAAACTCACCTCCGAGTACCACTCCCAGAAGCTCTCGTCCTTGTTCAGCGCCATCCCAGTCTTGGCCGGTGAACTAGCTAGACGGGTCGCGACTAGCGAACTGCCACTGCCGCTGCTGCACGGGAAGTCGGGAAGAAACACGAGCACGCTGGCGATGGTACCGGCTTATGCTCTTCTTCCTCGAACGAAATCTGGCCGAGGCCTGAGAGGGTCATATATATCGGCCGCCGGCGCCGCCGTGCTGAGTCCAGTAAGAACTCCTCTACTACTGCGTTGATTGCATTCATGTCGTACACCTGGTGGGCCGCACGGCGGTGTGGATGGACGGGATGCGTGGGCCTTGGCCTGGTTAATGTACTACTACTCCTACGGAACGTGGGCCAGGCCGTAAATTAGAATTAAAACACGCACAATGTTAACAAAAAAAGCACAAATTGTCGCGACAAAGGTTTTTCTTTTCTTTTTTTCCTTTGGTCGACAGAACGATAAAAAAATGGGTTATTTAACAGGGTGCCCTCAGTTGGTACCACGATCTCAGTTTTGCCCCTAGCGCCGAATCGACCTCAGTTTTGCCCCTAATCTGTACGCAAGGACTCGTTTTGCTGCTCCCACCGTAATTTTCTGCCCCCGTTAGGATGCTGACCTGTGGGATCCATCATAAAACCGTTGGCGCGGCCTGTGGGCCCCACCTGTTGAGCGTTGGCGTGGCTTGTGTGCCCCAGCTGTTGACCGTTGGCGCGGTTTGTGGGCCCAGCTGTTGACCGTTGCTTGCGGCCGGCGGTTTAAAAGCGGCGGAGCTCACGGCGGTGAGCAGAAAAATTAGCCCAGCTCCGCTTCTTCTCCGGCAACGCGTCCCCTTCTTCTCCGGCGGCATGTCGTCGACCTCTGCTCCCGAATCCCACTCTAAATGGTCGCGCTTCGGGCCAGTTCCGCTGGGAAGATGCCCTAACTGCCCACGGACGGCGCCCCTGCAGCGGCGGGTCACCGGGAGCGACAAGAACGGCAACCGCGGGCACGAGTATGAGAATGCGAGAACAAAGAACAGCTTGGGGAGGTGAGATCTGTGTTCCCCCCTGTCAATTTCGTTTTTTTCCTCAATTTTCATTCGATTTGTGTTTTCATCCGATTTGGGTTTTCGTATTTGCAGGATCTTCTTCCATGTGACCATTTCGAGTGGCTTGAGAATTACATAAAGAGGATTCAAAAGGAGGACAAAAAAAAGGTGCCCAATTTGCTACCGGCGGTGGAGCAATTGGGATCTGCTACGGTGCACAATGGGGTGCAGAAGAACAAGTTGAAGAAGATGGCCAAACAGCTGGAGACGCTTGTCGATCTAAAGAAGCAGAGCAATATGCTGGCTGCAATTTTTTATTTATGTGCAATTGTTCTTGATAATTGTGTATTTGCAGATCATTAGTCAAAAATAATGTAGTTAGTGTTGTAGTTAGCTTGACATGGTCAATTTGTGTAGGGCTAAGACTTGGAATAAATGCGTCAGGAATCCAGCCCTGATTTGGTTTGTTTCAGCTCGTATGTTCAGTTTTCAGTTCAGTTCAGTTTTCAGTGTTCGTATGTACAGGTTCAGTGTTCAGTTCAGTTCAGATTCAGTGTTCAGTTCAGGATAAAAGGGCAGACCCATCTAAAACCAAGACAGACTCAATGTTAAATGAGGCCCAATGTATACTAGCAGGGACAAACAGTGGACAAAAATAATTTAAACATTGGACAAATATAATTTAAACATTTGGACAAATATAATTTAAATATAATTTAAACACATGGACAAATATAATTTAAACTTTCGGACTAACATTCGGACAAATATTATTTAAACATTGAGTTCATTTAGGGAAATATAATTAAACATAACTTCATTGGCAAACATAATTAAACAGTGGACATATATATATGGATAGTCATTGGCCCCACTTTACATATATTCAGTGGGGCCCGTCGGACATTACATCTATTAAAAAAAGGGGGCCCTAGCCCTAAACCCTAACCGCCCGCGGAATGCATCCGGCCAACCGCCGGGGGTTAGCCTACTTCTTCCACTCCGCCGCCCTCGTCTCGATCTCATCCTTGATCCGGGCGTGGTGGTTCTCCTCCCGCATCCTCTCCTCGTCGTTCTCACGGGCCCTCTTGATGCGGGCCCGGAGAGCCTTCTCCTCCTTCTTCTCCTCCGCCTCGAGCTCCTTCTTCTCCAGCCGCTCTTGTTTCTTGAGGCGGCGGTTCTTCGTCTTGGGGGAGAGGTTCTCGGCGCGCTCGACGCTGTCGGGGTCGGACGACGGCGATCGCTCCCGTTCGGGAGATTCGACGGGCACGAGGCCCGTCTCCTCCGGCGTCCAATCGGGCTCGTACCAAGGCCGAGCCTTGGGGTGGTTGTCCTCGTCGGAGACAGACTCGGGGCTTGAAGGGAGAGAGTAGGAAGACATGGTGTTCGGGGCTTGAAGGGAGAGAAGGCAAAGGGGCTGGAGAGGGATGAGAAGATGGAGGACGAGTGAAACGGGCTATTTAAAGACACGATGAGACGTGATTAATTGGGGTAGATGAAGCAAACTATGTGAAAACGTTGGATGCAGTGTAGCATAGTCGATGCATGGTCAAAGCGGTGTAGACCATGCGTAGGCGTAGGACAACTAGTGATACGGAGTACGAGCGTGTGCATTAGGCAGTCAGAGTGATTCGACGTTGCATGCGTGTATTAAAGAGGTGAAGAGAAGAAATCCAAAGTTTCACGCCAAATCCTGCCTCGCTGCATGCATTGATGTGTATCTTCTGAAAACGAGGCGTGGAGGGCTACGTCGCTGCAAATGCGACGCGACATTTTCTCTTTTCTTCTTCTGCCACGTTGTTTACTCTGAAAAAACGAGGCGTGCATGCACCGGGCTGGTGAACGGGGCCCCACTAGACAGTTTCCGTTGTTGCATGCAGTTACATTGAGACAAAACACCCAGTCCATGCACTGTGTCATTTTCGATCGTTTGATCGTAAGGAACGGTGCAGATCGAGTCCATGCATCCAAACTACAGCGGCAACGGCCTGCAGACGCTGAGACGAGCGCTTCTCTGTGCGGGAACGGGATCCTCTGACTTTAGGTCACTGACAAATGGAGCCCATCACACACCGGACCCATGTGTCATGTGAGAAAGTAAGAGAACGTAATGTGTGCAAAGTAAGAGGATTTGGTTCCCTCTGTTTTTTAGGGCATGTACAATAGTGTAGACGAGTGCTGTCTGCACTACTCGGCCATGTCATTTCTAGACATTTTTTGAGATAGTTGATACAGTGCGGTGACCCCCTAGCTTGTGTTGGGATCCAGACGCTCCGTAGCCCCCCTCCCGGTGAAACCCTAGACCCGCTGGAGAAATACCGTACTTATACAAAAACACGCAGTAACAGCGTCGAAAGGGGGTAGAAATGTGGAACTATTTGCTTGGTTGTGCTAGGATAGCCCATAGGAACACAAAAAAAAGGTAGAACCAACCTCTTTGGAAGATTCTCGATGTTTCGTCCGATACAGGAGTTTCACCCTATAAGCGCTCACGAGAGAGAAGTGGATGCCGGTGAAGCGGGTCAAACCCCGGAGAGCAATCTTTGACATCCAAAGCACACAACACACCTATACAAACATGGTATGGCACCCCCTATCTTGTGTTGGGATCCATACGCTCCGTAGCCCCCCTCCCGGTGAAACCCTAAACCCGCTGGAGAAATACCTGACTTATACGGAAACACAAGGTAACTGCGTCGAAAGGGGGTAGAAATGTGGAACTATTTTCTTGGTTGTGCTAGTATAGCCCATAGGAACACAAAACAAAAAGGTATAACCCACCTCTTCGGAAGATTCACGATGTTTGGTCCGATACAGGAGTTTCACCCTATAAGCGCTCACGAGAGAGTAGTGGATGCCGGTGTAGCGGGTCACACCCCGGAGAGCAATCTTTGACATCCAAAGCACACAACACACCTATACTAACATGGTATGGCACCCCCTAGCTTGTGTTGGGATCCAGACGCTCCGTAGCCCCCCTCCCGGTGAAACCCTAGACCCGCTGGAGAAATACCGGGCTTATACGGAAACACGCGGTAACGGCGTCAAAAGGGGGTAGCAATGTGGAACTATTTGCTTGGTTGTGCTAGGATAGCCATAGGAACACAAAACAAAAAGGTAGAACCCACCTCTTTGGAAGATTCATGATGTTTCGTCCGATACAGGAGTTTCATCCTATAAGCGCTCACGAGAGAGAAGTGGATGCCGGTGAAGCAGGTCACACCCCGGAGAGCAATCTTTGACATCCAAAGCACACAAAACACCTATACTAACATGGTATGGCATCCCCTAGCTTGTGTTGGGATCCAGACGCTCCGTAGCCCCCTCCCGGTGAAACCCTAGACCCGCTGGAAAAATAATGGACTTATACGGAAATGTCGCACCCGGACTTCTAAAGGATACTCGCCGTTCCGTTAAATAGTAGTAGGTTGGATTACGGGGCTTACCGGCACCCGCGTCCTCTTACGAGTAGGCCAACACACGTATGTGTGACAACCAACCCCTATCTGTTTAGCGTCGACGTAAACTATCCCATAGAAATCAGGATACTTCCATTGACGTACTTCAAAACATACACACATGGTACGTCAACGGCATTGGAACAAGTGATATCACAACAGATCTCTACGACACAAAAGATTGAAATAAGTTGCAACTGGCCCTCACTAGGGCAGATAATAGCAAATACAATCATTCAGAGGGCACATGCCCCAACATATCATCATTACATTACAGCGGAAGCATTCAACATGTCTGAGTACAGACAAGAACCAAATAGGCCTAAGAGGCCGGAAACGAAAAGACGGAGCCCATCCACGAAGTCTCGGATCCTGCCCAGGTCCGCTATCTACTCGTCAGCAGCCTCGTCATACTCCACGTAGTAGCCACCATGGTGATCCTCGGAAACGTCGTCTGCGGAAACCACAGCCCCAAAGGGGTCAGTACATAGACGTACTGGCAAGCAAGACTCACAGTTCACCAAAGTGTAGCCCGTCAACACCAAGCACAGATGCCTTGGGTTCAACGGAAGAAAGAGGGATATAATAGATGCTGCAACTGGCTGCGCTAACCAACTACGGAGATTCTACCACTTCCGGCTAACAGAAAGAAGA
This sequence comes from Alopecurus myosuroides, assembly GCA_028641055.1. Classification (NCBI taxonomy): domain Eukaryota; kingdom Viridiplantae; phylum Streptophyta; class Magnoliopsida; order Poales; family Poaceae; genus Alopecurus; species Alopecurus myosuroides. Next base: position 721,588,265 of record CM054057.1, read on the forward strand.
TAAGATCGAGTATTGTAACCAACTGAAAGATAACTTCAAACAAACCCATCCTGGATCTCGCCCCTTATCCAAAGAAGCAATCCGAGGATAACTCACACGGTTGGGTTAAAGATGAATCAAGTTGTTGTGTCAATAATCCTATTACTAGTCAAGTTGTTAATCATTGGGTGTGAGATTGTGAATCATTAGGTTTAAGTTGTCCTGAGTACTTGTTAGCCAGTACTTTCACCAAGTTAACCATAACAGCGGAAAACACGGCTTCTCGAGAAGATTTATCCCTGCAGGGTTGCACCAATTTGGCCGTACACGTATGAATAACCCGCCAGATGGAAAGGCCCTTCCACCAAGCGGGGCACTCAACACAACTCAACTCTTCTCTGCATCAAGCCCAAAGCACCTTGGGCGCACGGCTAATCGATCCCAGAAGAAAATGGACCCTCATAGCACTCTAAGACCGTGTCCCCCTATATGCCGACTACGAAAGTTCCACCCGGGTACCAAGGGCTCGCAAGATCATGCATGCAGCAAATGGAAAACCCGAACTAAATGAGGCGATTTGGACGAGATGCGAATCGAGTCAAATTGAGGGGGCGCCCATACTCGCTTCCCACATGCGGGTAGTGCGCTCATCATGGATCAGTAGACAAGACCCTTTTCCTATTAGGGTCGACACTAGCAGGCCTCAAAACCACAAGGGCCTCCTGCCGGTGCCTTATCATCAAATTATTATTTAACAATAACATTAGCATGATTGATTGATTAAACATCGATCCCCCAGAACATACTAAAATATAGTAACTGAAAGTAACGGGTAACAGACTCGAGCAAAACAACCTAAGCATGCTAGTAAAACACTGGCTCAATCAAAGGGGTTATAGGAGTGGAGGTGAGGCAATATCAGGGTTAAGGGATTCATGTGATAGGTTCGTAACAGAAACAACTACTACTAAGGCTAGCAGAAATAGACAACGGGAAGTATCGGTAACCAAGGTTGAAAGGAACACAGTGGTTCATGTGAGTGATAACTTGCCTGCAAACCCAGTAGCCTGGTACTGAGCTAACTCCTTAGAAGGGGTGTCGTAAGTATCGTCGGTCTCAATGTCGTCGTGTATCCGAGAAGAAGCAAACAAACAATGCAGAAAGATAAACAATCAATAACATGGCATAGTGCACAAACATGGGATGATGCATGACCATTTAATTGATGCATCAAAATAAACTAGTTGACAAGATAGCAACATGATTAAATGGACCCACATGCAATTGGATTGCATCTGGAAAGCCCATGAATTATGGTTGAATTAATTGTTTTACAACTAATAATCATGTGTAGGTGAATTAGCATGATGCATGGATGAGGAAAACAACAAAATAACAACAATAGAACCAATTGGAAATAAGGTTTAACAAGTTTGGAAATTCATTTATTAAGTTAAGAAATTTTGGTTTCTTAAAGGGGTCACACAAGCATTTGTTGTTTTCATCATGTTAAATTGTTCAAAACAGATAACAAAAGTTATATTTGGAAATAACACACAATTTTAGATGGAATGCATGTTTCACTTGTTGAAAAAGGATTTCAAATAAAGTATTTAGGAATTAAACAAGTTTAAGCAAGAATTAAATGAATTTAATTCAAACATGAACTTATTTGAATTTTTATTTGTTCAAAGCATTAAGTGAGATTCATATTTTAAAATCTTACACTTTTGTGGGTTGAAAACATATTTTATATGTCCCAAAAGAATTTGTTTTGATCAAGTTATGAATTTGACAATATTAAATGATTTAAACAAGGTTTAAATCATTTAACCAATTTTAATTATTCAAAACATGAAACAAATTTTATATGTGGAAAGAGGGTTTAATTTTGCATGGAAAACATATTTTATTTATGGAAATTGGATTTAAAATGAGCAAGTTATTATTTTGGCAATTTTAAATGCAATAATTAAGAAACAGTTGTTTTCAGCAATTTAAATTATTCAAAACAGCAAACAAAATTTATATTTGGAAAGTACATGAAAAGTTTATTGGAAAACATATTTGGTTTGTGAAATTTGGAATTTTTATGCTCAAGTTATGAATTTTGCAAAATTAAGTGATTTAAACAAGAATTCAAATGTTCACCAATTTAAAATATTCAAAACAGTAAACAAATTTTATATTTGGATAGAACATTTAGTTTGGGACAGAAAACATATTAAAAATGTTGGATTTGGAGTTAAAATGATTTAATTATGCAATTTACAAGATTGGGTGCAAATCTGCCATTTTTTAGTAACTAGGGACTAGAAAAATATTTTACAGGGGCTTAGAAGTAATCAACAGGGACCTACTGGTGATTTCCTGGAAGTTTCTGTACCAAAACATTGCAAAATAAAAAGGTGGTTTTATTCTGCAGGGGGTGGGATTCGATCCCCCCACCTCCTGGCTGCGCAAGGGGTGCCTAACCAGTTGGGCTGTGCGCTGTGTGTTGATAGATAGGGGATCTCGGTGGAGTTAAGCTGCAGTTCCGCGAGATAACTGAATGTTTAACTGAACATGTACGTGCGCTTCTGTACCAGCGACAGAGAACAAGCAACGACGAACTGCTGCTCGCCGGAGGGGGCGCCGTGGGGGGCTGCGGTGCGCTGTGGGGGTGCGGGTGAGGTGCAGCGAAGGGGGAGGGAGAGAAGTAGGGTCGGGCTCACCTCGATTGGAGAAGAGCAGAGGAGGCGGACGGGTTCAGGTCGGGGCAGCAGGTGCAGCGAGCAGAGGCGACGGGCGGCGATGGGGAGGACGGCGGCGGTGACTCAGGCCCTCCCGGCCCAAGCCGAGGGGGGGAGAAGGGAGCCCGCGGTGAGGGCTTTCCATTCCCGCCCTCACCGCGGCCGGAGGGGGCCCCGACGGCGGCAATCGCCGGAGGGGAAGTGGAGCTTTTTCGGTGGGGTTCAGTAACAGAAGGAAGGAGACAGAGAGAAGAGGGATGGAGGTGGAAGAAGAGGTGGAGGCGGGGGAGAGGGAGAAGAGAGAGTAGGGGAAAACCCTAGGGCTAGGGTTAGGTCTTAAGGAGGAGGGGGAAAGAGCTCCACCGTTGCTGGTTCCTCCTCGGCAACGTGGATAGCTCTGATGGAGGTCGTACAAGGAGGAAGACAACATGGGAAAAAGGGTATTGGGCCTCTAGGGGGAATTGGGCTGGGCCACGCTGGCTGCTCTCTCTCTGGTTCTTTTTATTAATTGTTTCGGTTTTATTATTTTTTTTGCTGAATTGAATTAGAGAAGAAAAGAGGGGTTTTGGAAGTTAGGAAAATTTGGAGAAATTTTGGGTGAGTTTATTAAGTCAAAAACAATCACTTGCCAAGTTGGTTTTTCAAAAGTTCAAATCTAAATTGTTATTTGTGATTTAATTCAAAATTTGAAAGAATTTGCTTATGAGGTGATTATTATTGAGAACAACAATTTTAATAGGGTGAACCCTATTGATTTAAATAGAACAAATCATCAAAATTGTTTTGGTGTTTTTCATAATTTGCAATTGGGAATTGTTTGATGTTTTTGATTTGAATTTAAATGATTTTGAGATTAACTGATTATTGCAAACCAATGTTAAATGGAGTGATCAAATAATTTTGATTGGAAGCATATGATTAATAATTGTGTTGCATTTTTTATAAGATCCACATGGTTGTTGTTTTTGGCAATGTGATTTGAATTTGAATGTGAATTGATTCAAATGAGTTATTAAATAGAAATAACAAGTTAATGGTTCTATTTAAATAGAAACAACTAGTTGTTTTAATTGAAACTTTCATTTGAAACAAATGATTGTTTTGATTTGAAATATTCATTTGGAAATTGTAACATCACAAGGATGAAATAAAAGGTTTGAATTTTGGTTTGAATTTCAAATAGAAAACAAAGGAAAACAAATGAAAACAGTTGGAAAACAAATGAAAACAGAGGAAAACAAAAGGAAAACAAGCAAAACAATTGCAATCAACATGATGCCATGATGCAAAACATAAAATAACAGAGAGCAAACATTCTAAAGGCTATTTTTCATACTTGGGATGTTACAGGAAACACGCGGTAACGGCGTCGAAAGGGGGTAGAACTGTGGAACTATTTGCTTGGTTGTGCTATGATAGCCCATAGGAACACAAAACAAAAAGGTAGAACCCACCTCTACGGAAGATTCACGATGTTTCGTCCGATACGGGAGTTTCACCCTATAAGCGCTCACGAGAGAGAAGTGGATGCCGGTGAAGCGGGTCACACCCCGGAGAGCAATCTTTGACATCCAAAGCACACAACACACCTATACTAACATGGTATGGCACCCCCTAGATTGTGTTGGGATCCATACGCTCCGTAGCCCCCCTCCCGGTGAAACCCTAGACCCGCTGGAGAAATACCGGACTTATACGGAAACACGCGTTAACGGCGTCGAAAGGGGGTAGCAATGTGGAACTATTTGCTTGGTTGTGCTAGTATAGCCCATAGGAACACAAAACAAAAAGGTAGAACCCACCTCTTCGGAAGATTCACGATGTTTTGTCCGATACAGGAGTTTCACCCTATAAGCGCTCACGAGAGAGAAGTGGATGCCGGTGAAGCGGGTCACACCCCGGAGAGCAATCTTTGACATCCAAAGCACACAACACACCTATACTAAAATGGTATGGCACCCCCTAGCTTGTGTTGGGATCCAGACGCTCCGTAGCCCCCCTCCCGGTGAAACCCTACCTGCTGGAGAAATACCAGACTTATAAGGAAACACGCGGTAACGGCGTCGAAAGGGGGTAGCAATGTGGAACTATTTGCTTGGTTGTGTTAGGATAGCCCATAGGAACACAAAACAAAAAGTAGAACCCACCTCTTCGGAAGATTCACAATGTTTCCACCTCATATTCTTTGAAATCTCTACTACTGTATTCGAGGAATCACATTTTAGTGAAGGCTTTCGTTCTAATGTTTATAAATCATATTTATATTTTTCCTAGACTTGTATTCGACCTATATAATGTAATTCCGAAGCCTGAAAATTTATTGGATGAATATTCGTATTATTTATTTTCTTTTGAATAATAATGGTTTTAATCCAAAATCGTAAATAAAACAAGTTTAAAACATCAAAATGAAAAAAATAACTTTGGATCTTTCTTAGTCACGCCAAAATGAAGCTTTGGTGAGATTTTGACCTTATTTCATTTCCAAAGGTTTGAAACTCATCTCATTTTCTTGAACTCTCTACTAGTCTGTTCAAGATATCACATATTAGACAAGGCTTTTTCGTTCCTGTCGGATATATACCAAATAGGGGTATATCAGATGGTAGTCTAAAGTGCCGGATTACTAGGGTGGCTTAAATGGTAATGGGCTATGGTCCGTTGGGCGGCCCAGTAAGCTGATGCACAGAAGCTAGATTCTAGAAGAACCCGGATCGCGGCCCACGTGATCTGGCTTGGAGTAGAAGGCGCATTCCTTACTTTCCAAGTTAATAGTTACCGTAATCTTCTAGGTTCCCTATTCTGTATTCCCTAATCCGGCTATTATATAAAGCCGGACGGGAGATATGATAGATAGACAAGAAGCTAAAGGCTAACTCGCCGAGAGGTTGATCCTTGACGAGCAGCTAATAGAACCTCACGTTGTACTCTGTATTTCCAGGCTCTAGTCCTCAATAGTGAGATTGCAGGAGTAGGAACGTCGCATTACTGCGACGTACCGAACCTGGGTAAAAACCCTGTGTCATTGTCCTTCGCACAACCACGTCCCCCCCACGTCTCTATCGGTAGTCTCATGGCGCCCCCGTCTATGAATTCTACCACGATGTCTCGACAGTTGGCGCCCACCGTGGAGCCAGCGACGTCAGGCGTTAATTTTTGATCTGGGATACACGGCGGGATCGGCAGTTCCATAAATGTCGAAAGCTTGGAGTTCGACAACGACGTTGGACGCTTCCTCGACAACGGATCTTACATACCGGCGCAAAATCATCTGGTAAGTGCATGCGTGTTACCGATTGGATCTGCAAATATCTTCATCGGATTAACTGCAGAGGCCATGGGGTTTTGCGGTGGAAGTAAATTTATCGCACCAGCCCTATACCCAGTCGAAGATGACTACGATACCGGGTTCTGCTCAGATCGCCGACATACAAGTGAATCACACTTTATCGGCATGGTGCAATCCGAGATCGCCGAAAACACGGATGAAAGTAATCCCGTGCAAGAGGCAGAAAACAACACTCCCACAACAGAGGTGGAAGATCCGACATCCGTCAACATCACGACGCACTCGAAAGCTAACTCTGTACTAGCCGCCATTGAGGCGAGATTAGAGTCGGAATCCGGATTGGATCACTTCGATACCGAAGACGAAGACGAAGACGCTTTCGAAAGAAAGGTCAAATCCTTCCAAGAGGAATTCCATGAAGTACTGATGGCAAAACCGGCTGAAAACACGGATGCAGACAGTCAGGAAAGCCCTAGAACGCCTACGCCAGAGGAAGAGAGAGAAGAAGGAGAAACCTCTCCAAAATTCCCCGATGTCAAAGAATTGACAGAGGAAGAACCCTGCAGGAAACCTCCCTCTTCCAAGAAGAAACACAAAACTGCTAAAAAGCTCCAATATAAACTCCGGAAAAAGAAATTGGCTGATCCAGCCAATGAAAGCCCAGAAGTACGAGACGCAAGCGGTGTGAAACCTTCGGAGAAGAAAACAAAAGAAATCCTTGTTCCGCCAATGACAGAACAAGAAGAACATGAGTTACTGCAAACACCAGTGGGATTACATGAACCCCCTGAAGTGCTAGAAGCCAGGAGACAAGCTCTCCAGAGGCAGCAGCAACATCTATTCAGAACTCGTGAACACCTCGAAAAAACCTAGGACGACATCAAGCTCATGAAGGAAGAAATCGAGAAATACGAGAGAAAGAATAGATCTGGAATTAAACCTACAAGGTTACCCGGAATTGTAAGACCGGAAGTACTGCCGCCAAAAGAAAGGTTTCACAACCCATCTTGGCAAAAGCAGGTAAACGGCAAAGATGCCAGAGGCGAACCAATATACAAAACCACAACAGAAAATGCAGAAGCAGCGTTCGCCATCCTCAACAATGATATGTACTCCAATGGTGAAAAACTTCAAGGGGTGTATGCTTTCTTAGGAAAAGCATTGCAACAACAACAGCGAGGGCAGAAGCGATCAGGGAAGTTGCATGACGACTCAGCCCTATGTAAACAGCTACATGCACCGCTGGAGCACCTGGACCGGAAGAACCTAGAGATTCAAGCAATTCAAAAGAGAAGAAAGCAGATCCGAGAAAAGACAAGAAAAATCCCGACAACAAGGATGAAGCATCTAGAACCGGATCCCATCTCCCGAAAGACGGATTTAATCCTCGCGATCGGGAAGAAAAGCACCGAAATGACGGAAAAGCAATGCCGCCTCCGAGACGCCCAGCTGAAAAAGCTGGAAGGCAGGATATACCTCACAGGCGTGAGAGATCCCGGACACCCCCCAGAAATAAGGAAAGAAACAGGAGTAGAACTCCACCAAAGGGGCAAGATCTCGGAAGAAACAGAGAGAATCCCGAAAAAGCGCGTTCGCGCCACAATGGAAAAAAAAGGAGCAGATCCCCTTCTGTCCATTCAGCCGGCAGGTACTCCGCACACATGGATAGAGCGGAAAGAGACGATTTATACTTTGGACCTAAGTGCTTCACAGATAGGATCCGAAGGATAACCCTGCATTCTGGCTTTGCCAAAGTTGGTCCAACATACCAAAAATATACCTGTAGCACAAACCCGGATACCTGGCTCTCAGACTACTACATAGCCGTCCAGATAACCAATGGGACAGACTTGGAAGGTGTAAAGTTTCTTCCCCTAATGTTACTGGATGGGGCCAGAGATTGGATCAATGGATTACCCTCCAGAACTGTCGACGGCTGGGATGATATGGCTCGAGTATTTACTCAGCATTTCCGGGGAACCTACTGTAACAGCCCAAGTATGAAAACCTACCATTTAGAATGTTTGATTTCTTGTTATTAAAGTATTGCATCATGTCATCATATTGTTGCATTTGTTTCTTTTGTTTTGCATTTGTTATTCTTTGTTTTCACAATGAAAATCAAACAATTTCAACTGCTTTGTTTTCATACTTGCTCTGTTACAACTTTTGAAATAAAAATCACAAACAAAAACAACCAAATTGTTTTCTTTTTATTCCAAAAGGCTCACTTGTTAAGTTAATGGTTTTAATCAATCAATTGTTTCCAAATCACATTCAAAAATTCAATACATTGTATAAACAACACCCAATTGGAAAAGTATGAAAATTACCAAAACAATCTAATCTATTGTTTCCATTTATTCCATGTTTGTTCAACTAATAAAATGGTGCTTTTATTTCAATTAATTAATTCCCATTTGTTTCCAAATTCAAAGCAATCACAAGACAACACCAAATTTGAAAGTTATAAAAGTAACAAACAAATTATAACCACATTTGTTCTTTTTAATCAATAGGGGTCACCCTAATAAAAACATGGTTTTCATCAATAATCATTTAATTATCAAATTACCCAAATTCGAACCAATTTACAAAACAGCACTATAATTCAAATGTTTTTGAAAACCAAAGTTGACATTTGTTAGGTTTTGACCTAATTAACCCACAGGAATTTTTCCCAAATTTTTTGCAACTCTAAACCTATCTATCTCTTCCATTTTCTTTGCTACAAAAAAAACAGAAAAATGAAAAATAAGAAGAACAAAACGGTTCAAGGGGGGGGGGGGTAGAACGCAGCCCAGCCCACCAAAACCGTGGCCCGTACCCCTTCATCCCCTTCCTCCGTACGCAGGTGACGTCCTTCATGGACAGCGACCTGCGCTGTCACCTCCTCCACCCGATTCTCCCTCCCCCTCCTATATCTATCCCCAATCCGTGGAGAAAACCCTAGCCTAGCCCTAACCCTAGCCCCAGCCGCCACCAATCTCTCCTCTTCCTCCCCTCCATCTCCCTGCCACTTCTCTGAAGTTTCTGAACCATGCAGCCACCGAGAAACTCTCTCCTTCCACCGGCAATCGCCAGAGCTCCGGACCTCCTCCGGCCGGGCCAAGCATGGGAATGGAGCCCCCATGGTTCCATCTCCCTTCGCCCCCCTCGGCTTGGGCCGGGAGGGCCTGAGTCACCGCCGCCGTCGCCTCCTTCCGGCGACCACCTCCTGCTGCATCGCCAACTGCTCCCTGCCCAACCTGCTCCCGATCGCTCAAGGTGAGGTCCGCTCCCCTCCTTCCCCTCGCCTTCCCTCCTCCTCCCTTTGGCCGCACCCTCCCCCACGCAGCACGCCCCCACGGCGCCTCCCCGCAGCGGCCGGCGAGCATCGCTGCCCCTCCGTGGAAGACATCGATCGTGTACCTGCAGGTTCAATACGAACAGGTGCAGTTAGATTCAGAAACATCCCGCAAAACTACAGCACATACCCCCTGGCTCCCCTCTCTGTTCACAAACACAGCTTCAGCCCAATGGTTAGGCACCCTTGAGCGCATCAGGAGGTGGGGGGTTCGAATCCCCCCTCCCTCATTTTAACCAAATCATTTTTTTTTCCATTGATTTGGTCACAGCAATTTCAAAGAATCACAACTAGGCCCTGTTAATTAAATCTAGACCCCTGAAATAATTTTTCCTAAGTCCCTAATGTATTAAAAATGGCAGATTTGCACTATATCTTGTAAATTGCATAAGAAAATAATTTTAACTCCAAATCCAACATTTTTAATATGTTTTCAATACCAAATTAAATGTTCTATCCAAATATAAAATTTGTTTACTGTTTTGAATATTTTAAATTGGTGCAATATTTGAAAACTTGTCAAATTCACTTAAACTTGCAAAATTCATAACTTGGGCATAAAAATTCCAAATGCAACAAACTAAATATGTTTTCCAACCAACTTTTCATGTACTTTCCAAATATAAATTTTGTTTGCTGTTTTGAATAATTTAAATTGCTGAAAACAACTGTTTCTTGTTTATTGCATTTAAAATTGCCAAAATAATAACTTGCTCATTTTAATAAATTTCAACAAATAAAATATGTTTTCCATGCAAAATTAAACCACCTTTCCAAATATAAAATTTGTTTCATGATTTGAATAATTAAACTTGGTTAAATAATTTAAATCTTATTTAATTCATTTAATATTGCTAAATTTATAACTTGATCAAAACAAATTCTTTTGGGACATATAAAATATGTTTTCAAACCATAAAAACATAACCTTGTCAAATATGAACTTCACTTAATGTTTTGAACAAATAAAAATTCAAATAAGTTCATGTTTGAATTAAATTCATTTAATTCTTGCTTAAACTTGTTTAATTCATAAATAATTTATTTGAAATCCTTTGTCAATAAGTGAAACATGTAATCCACCTAAAATTTGGTGCTCTTTTCAAATATAAACTTTGTTATCTGTTTTGAACATTTTAACTTGATGAAAACAACAAATGTTTATGTGACACCTTTAAGTAACCAAAATTTCTTAACTTAATAAATGAATTTCCAAACTTGGTAAACCTTATTTCACGTTGTTTCTATTGTTGTTATTTTTCTGTTTTCCTCATCCATGCATCATGCTAATCCACTTTCATATGATGATTAGTTGTAAAACAATTAATTCAACCATAATTCATGGGCTTCCATATGCAATCCAATTGCATGTGGGTCCATTTAATCATGTTGTTATCTTGTCAACTAGTTTATTTTTGGTTGCATCAATTAAATGGTCATGCATCATCCCATGTTTGTGCACTATGCCATGATATTGATTGTTTATCCTTCTGCATTGTTTGTTTGCTTCTTCTTGGATAAACGACGACGTTGAGACCGACGATCCTTACGACACCCCTTCTAAGGACTTAGCTCAGTACCAGGCTACTGGGTTTGCAGGCAAGTTATCACTCACATGAACCACTGTGTTCCTTTCAACATTGGTTACCGATACTTTCCGTTGTTCTTTTCTGCTAGCCTTAGTAGTAGTTGTTCTGTTACGAACCTATCACATGAATCCCTTAAAACCTGATATTGCCTCATCTCCCTTCCTACAACCCATTGTTTGAGCCAGTGTCTTACTAGCATGCTTAGGTTGCTTTTGCTCGAGTATGTTATCCGTTACTTTCTGTTACTACTCTATTACGTTGTGGGGGCTCGATGTTTAATCAATCAATCATGCTAAGGTTATTGTTAAATAATAAATTTGATGATAAGGCACCGGCAGGAGGCCCTGTGTGGTTTTGAGGCCTGCTAGTGTCGACCCTAATAGGAAAAGGGTCTTGTCTACTGATCCATGATGAACGCACTAACCGCATGTGGGAAGCGAGTATGGGCGCCCCCCTCAATTTGATTCGATTCGCATCTCGTCCAAATCGCCTCATTTAGTTCGTGTTTTCCATTTGCCGCATGCATGTTTTTGCGAGCCCAGGCCAGGGTGGAACTTTTGTAGTCGGCATATAGGGGGACACGTTCTTAGAGTGCTATGAGGGTCCATTTTCTTCTGGGCTCGATTAGCCGTGCGCCCAAGGTTCTTTGGGCTTGATGCGAAGAAGAGTTGAGTTGTGTTGAGTGCCCCGCTTGGTGGAAGGGCCTTTCCATCTGGCGGGTTATTCATGCGTGTACGGCCAAATTGGTGCAACCCTGCAGGGATAATCTTCTCGAGAAGCCGTGTTTTCCGCGGTTATGGATTACTTGGTGAAAGTACTGGCTAACAAGTACTCAGGACAACTTAAACCTAATGATTAACAACCTTACACCCAATGATTAACAACTTGACTAGTAATAGGCTTATTGACACAATAATATGAACCATCATTAAATTCAACGGTGTGAGTTATCCTCGGATTGCTTCTTCGGATAAGGGGCGAGATCCAGGATGGGTTTGTTTGAAGTTATCTTTCAGTTGGTTACAATACTCGATCTTATCCCTTTTCTGTTAGTTGGAAGTTGTAGTTCTCTGTAGTTGGTTAGAGCAGCCAGTTGCAGCATCTTTTATATCCCCTTTCTTCCGTTGAACCCAAAGCATCTGTGTTTGGTGTTGACGGGTTACACTTTGGTGAACTGTGAGTCTTGCTTGCCAGTACGTTTATGTACTGACCCCTTTGGGGCTGTGGTTTCCGCAGACCTACGTTTCCGAGGATCTACATGGTGGCTACTACGTGGAGTATGACGATACTGTTGACGAGTAGATAGCGGACCCGGGCAGGATCCGAGACTTCGTGGATGGGCTCCGTCTTTTCGTTTCCGGCCTCTTAGGCCTATTTGGATCTTGTCTGTACTCAGACATGTTGAATGCTTCCGCTGTGATGTAATGATGTATTGTTGGGACATGTGTCCTCTGGATGATTGTATTTGCTATCTCTGCTCTAATGAGAGCCATTTGCAACTTATTTCAATCTTTTGTGTCGTAGAGATCTGTTGTGATATCAATTGTTAAACGCCGTTGACGTACCATGTGTGTATGGTTTGAAGTACGTCAATGGAAGTATCCTGATTTCTATGGGATAGTTTACGTCGATGCTGAACAGATAGGGGTTGGTTGTCACACATACGTGTGTTGGCCTACTCGTAAGAGGACGCGGGTGCCGATAAGCCCCGTAATCCAATCTACTACTGTTCAACGGAACGGCGAGTATCCTTTAGAAGTCCGGGTGCGACAAATGGTATCAGAGCCTGTCTGCCTGTAGGATCCCTTTTTACTGGTCGCAGTTGAGTCTAGAAACTATTTTGTAGCTATATAGGGAAAATGAAACGTGAGAGTAGGAATTCTGCCATTTTTCTTCTTTCCCCACCCACCCACCCTTTTCTGGTAAGGAAGTGCAACGTTGTTTTCTGTTCTCACCTAAACTTTCAAGCTAGGATTTCACGTGTTTTGGGTTTTCCGTAGTACCTCAGGAGTTTTGTTCTCGTTTTCCCCGGTGTTGCTTCATTATCCTGTTCTTCTAAAGAACATTTCGTCCGTTCAAATCTTGTTGTTGTTTCCACTTCAATTATTCTACCGGCGTCTAATCAAAACTTCCCAAATATCAAGTCTATCTGGTCAGAAAGATTGTTGTTGTTGTTGTTGATTCTAGGCTATGAGAGCTGGCATTCCTATCACCTGGGGTTGTTTCGAGGAAGCATTCCTGAATCACCACATTCCAGATAATCTATTCTATAAATCAATCAAATCCTGTTCAGCTATACACCCTCCATACAAAACCTCTCCCTTTACTTGAAAATGTTCCGGTGGTTTCCAAATTCCCTGACATCTTTCCAGAAAAGTTGCCAGGGTTGCCTATCGTTTTGAACTTCCAGAAAAACTATCCAATGTGCACGATGTGTTTCACGTGACACAGCTCAAGAGGATCTTCCCAAGAAGTTTCCGGACCTTTTCTTTTCTCAGTAGGAATCTCGGGGCGCGATTCCTTCAAGGGGGGGCGTTTTGTAACAGCCCAAGTATGAAAACCTACCATTTAGAATGTTTGATTTCTTGTTATTAAAGTATTGCATCATGTCATCATATTGTTGCATTTGTTTCTTTTGTTTTGCATTTGTTATTCTTTGTTTTCACAATGAAAATCAAACAATTTCAACTGCTTTGTTTTCATACTTGCTCTGTTACAACTTTTGAAATAAAAATCACAAACAAAAACAACCAAATTGTTTTCTTTTTATTCCAAAAGGCTCACTTGTTAAGTTAATGGTTTTAATCAATCAATTGTTTCCAAATCACATTCAAAAATTCAATACATTGTATAAACAACACCCAATTGGAAAAGTATGAAAATTACCAAAACAATCTAATCTATTGTTTCCATTTATTCCATGTTTGTTCAACTAATAAAATGGTGCTTTTATTTCAATTAATTAATTCCCATTTGTTTCCAAATTCAAAGCAATCACAAGACAGCACCAAATTTGAAAGTTATAAAAGTAACAAACAAATTATAACCACATTTGTTCTTTTTAATCAATAGGGGTCACCCTAATAAAAACATGGTTTTCATCAATAATCATTTAATTATCAAATTACCCAAATTCGAACCAATTTACAAAACAGCACTATAATTCAAATGTTTTTGAAAACCAAAGTTGACATTTGTTAGGTTTTGACCTAATTAACCCACAGGAATTTTTCCCAAATTTTTTGCAACTCTAAACCTATCTATCTCTTCCATTTTCTTTGCTACAAAAAAAAACAGAAAAATGAAAAATAAGAAGAACAAAACGGTTCAAGGGGGGGGGGGGGGTAGAACGCAGCCCAGCCCACCAAAACCGTGGCCCGTACCCCTTCATCCCCTTCCTCCGTACGCAGGTGACGTCCTTCATGGACAGCGACCTGTGCTGTCACCTCCTCCACCCGATTCTCCCTCCCCCTCCGATATCTATCCCCAATCCGTGGAGAAAACCCTAGCCTAGCCCTAACCCTAGCCCCAGCCGCCACCAATCTCTCCTCTTCCTCCCCTCCATCTCCCTGCCACTTCTCTGAAGTTTCTGAACCATGCAGCCACCGAGAAACTCTCTCCTTCCACCGGCAATCGCCGGAGAGCTCCGGACTCCTCCGGCGGGCCAAGCATGGGAATGGAACCCCCATGGTTCCATCTCCCTTCGCCCCCCTCGGCTTGGGCCGGGAGGGCCTGAGTCACCGCCGCCGTCGCCTCCTTCCGGCGACCACCTCCTGCTGCATCGCCAACTGCTCCCTGCCCGACCTGCTCCCGATCGCTCAAGGTGAGGTCCGCTCCCCTCCTTCCCCTCGCCTTCCCTCCTCCTCCCTTTGGCCGCACCCTCCCCCACGCAGCACGCCCCCACGGCGCCTCCCCGCAGCGGCCGGCGAGCATCGCTGCCCCTCCGTGGAAGACATCGATCGTGTACCTGCAGGTTCAATACGAACAGGTGCAGTTAGATTCAGAAACATCCCGCAAAACTGCAGCACATACCCCCTGGTTCCCCTCTCTGTTCACAAACACAGCTTCAGCCCAATGGTTAGGAACCCTTGAGCGCATCAGGAGGTGGGGGGTTCGAATCCCCCCTCCCTCATTTTAACCAAATCATTTTTTTTCCATTGATTTGGTCACAGCAATTTCAAAGAATCACAACTAGGCCCTGTTAATTAAATCTAGACCCCTGAAATAATTTTTCCTAAGTCCCTAATGTATTAAAAATGGCAGATTTGCACTATATCTTGTAAATTGCATAAGAAAATCATTTTAACTCCAAATCCAACATTTTTAATATGTTTTCAATACCAAATTAAATGTTCTATCCAAATATAAATTTTGTTTACTGTTTTGAATATTTTAAATTGGTGCAATATTTGAAAACTTGTCAAATTCACTTAAACTTGCAAAATTCATAACTTGGGCGTAAAAAATCCAAATGCAACAAACTAAATATGTTTTCCAATCAAATTTTCATGTACTTTCCAAATATAAATTTTGTTTGCTGTTTTGAATAATTTAAATTGCTGAAAACAACTGTTTCTTGTTTATTGCATTTAAAATTGCCAAAATAATAACTTGCTCATTTTAAATCCAATTTCGACAAATAAAATATGTTTTCCATGAAAAATTAAACCACCTTTCCAAATATAAAATTTGTTTCATGATTTGAATAATTAAACTTGGTTAAATAATTTAAATCTTATTTAATTCATTTAATATTGCTAAATTTATAACTTGATCAAAACAAATTCTTTTGGGACATATAAAATATGTTTTCAAACCATAAAAACATAACCTTGTCAAATATGAACTTCACTTAATGTTTTGAACAAATAAAAATTCAAATAAGTTCATGTTTGAATTAAATTCATTTAATTCTTGCTTAAACTTGTTTAATTCATAAATAATTTATTTGAAATCCTTTGTCAATAAGTGAAACATGTAATCCACCTAAAATTTGGTGCTCTTTTCAAATATAAACTTTGTTATCTGTTTTTAACATTTTAACTTGATGAAAACAACAAATGTTTATGTGACACCTTTAAGTAACCAAAATTTCTTAACTTAATAAATGAATTTCCAAACTTGGTAAACCTTATTTCACGTTGTTTCTATCGTTGTTCTTTTTCTGTTTTCCTCATCCATGCATCATGCTAATCCACTTTCATATGATGATTAGTTGTAAAACAATTAATTCAACCATAATTCATGGGCTTCCATATGCAATCCAATTGCATGTGGGTCCATTTAATCATGTTGTTATCTTGTCAACTAGTTTATTTTTGGTTGCATCAATTAAATGGTCATGCATCATCCCATGTTTGTGCACTATGCCATGATATTGATTGTTTATCCTTCTGCATTGTTTGTTTGCTTCTTCTTGGATAAACGACGACGTTGAGACCGACGATCCTTACGACACCCCTTCTAAGGACTTAGCTCAGTACCAGGCTACTGGGTTTGCAGGCAAGTTATCACTCACATGAACCACTGTGTTCCTTTCAACATTGGTTACCGATACTTTCCGTTGTTCTTTTCTGCTAGCCTTAGTAGTAGTTGTTCTGTTACGAACCTATCACATGAATCCCTTAAAACCTGATATTGCCTCATCTCCCTTCCTACAACCCATTGTTTGAGCCAGTGTCTTACTAGCATGCTTAGGTTGCTTTTGCTCGAGTCTGTTATCCGTTACTTTCTGTTACTACTCTATTACGTTGTGGGGGCTCGATGTTTAATCAATCAATCATGCTAAGGTTATTGTTAAATAATAAATTTGATGATAAGGCACCGGCAGGAGGCCCTGTGTGGTTTTGAGGCCTGCTAGTGTCGACCCTAATAGGAAAAGGGTCTTGTCTACTGATCCATGATGAGCGCACTAACCGCATGTGGGAAGCGAGTATGGGCGCCCCCCTCAATTTGATTCGATTCGCATCTCGTCCAAATCGCCTCAGTTCGTGTTTTCCATTTGCCGCATGCATGTTTTTGCGAGCCAGGCCAGGGTGGAACTTTTGTAGTCGGCATATAGGGGGACACGTTCTTAGAGTGCTATGAGGGTCCATTTTCTTCTGGGCTCGATTAGCCGTGCGCCCAAGGTTCTTTGGGCTTGATTCGAAGAAGAGTTGAGTTGTGTTGAGTGCCCCGCTTGGTGGAAGGGCCTTTCCATCTGGCGGGTTATTCATGCGTGTACGGCCAAATTGGTGCAACCCTGCAGGGATAATCTTCTCGAGAAGCCGTGTTTTCCGCGGTTATGGATTACTTGGTGAAAGTACTGGCTAACAAGTACTCAGGACAACTTAAACCTAATGATTAACAACCTTACACCCAATGATTAACAACTTGACTAGTAATAGGCTTATTGACACAATAATATGAACCATCATTAATTCAACGGTGTGAGTTATCCTCGGATTGCTTCTTCGGATAAGGGGCGAGATCCAGGATGGGTTTGTTTGAAGTTATCTTTCAGTTGGTTACAATACTCGATCTTATCCCTTTTCTGTTAGTTGGAAGTTGTAGTTCTCTGTAGTTGGTTAGAGCAGCCAGTTGCAGCATCTTTTATATCCCCTTTCTTCCGTTGAACCCAAAGCATCTGTGCTTGGTGTTGACGGGTTACACTTTGGTGAACTGTGAGTCTTGCTTGCCAGTACGTTTATGTACTGACCCCTTTGGGGCTGTGGTTTCCGCAAACCTACGTTTCCGAGGATCTACATGGTGGCTACTACGTGGAGTATGACGATACTGTTGACGAGTAGATAGCGGACCCGGGCAGGATCCGAGACTTCGTGGATGGGCTCCGTCTTTTCGTTTCCGGCCTCTTAGGCCTATTTGGATCTTGTCTGTACTCAGACATGTTGAATGCTTCCGCTGTGATGTAATGATGTATTGTTGGGACATGTGTCCTCTGGATGATTGTATTTGCTATCTCTGCTCTAATGAGAGCCATTTGCAACTTATTTCAATCTTTTGTGTCGTAGAGATCTGTTGTGATATCAATTGTTAGACGCCGTTGACGTACCATGTGTGTATGGTTTGAAGTACGTCAATGGAAGTATCCTGATTTCTATGGGATAGTTTACGTTGACGCTGAACAGATAGGGGTTGGTTGTCACACATACGTGTGTTGGCCTACTCGTAAGAGGACGCGGGTGCCGATAAGCCCCGTAATCCAATCTACTACTGTTCAACGGAACGGCGAGTATCCTTTAGAAGTCCGGGTGCGACACCTACAAACGCCCGAATAGCATCAACCAGCTAAACCGTTGCACCCAATTTGAGGACGAACCATACGTGGATTTCATCTCAAGATGGACGGCAATGAAGAATAGTTGTTCTGGAGTAATTTACGTTCAAGCAATGCATGCTTTCGTCAATGGCCTAAAACCCGGACTTGTACCGTTCATGATTGGTTCCAAAAAGCACAAAGATCTTGGATCTATGCTTACAACCGCCAACAAACACGCTGCAGCCGAGGACAACATCAGGGCAAGAGGAGGCAATATCGATACACTGATACAGGCCAAAAAGAACCCTCGCCTTGAGAAAAAAGGAACTCCAGATGCAGCACAAAAACCCAAAGAGGTAAATATAGCCTTTGGAAGGGAAAATGGCAATAGGTGGAAAGGACGCAGTACCGAGCCGATAAACTACACCAAAGAAGAGTGGGAGAAAATAAAGTCGGAAAACTGTGTCCACCACTCGCAATTTGGGAAGCCTACTCATACTAACGCACAATGCCGCTTGAACAAGCATATGAAAGACAGTGCAGGATCCGGAAACAAAGGAAATAATTCCAAGAGGAAGTTTTCCAAGCAAAAGCCAGAAGCTGAAAAAGAAGACAGTGAATCGGACACTGACGAAAAAATCCAGGAACAACAGCGAAAAGGCGAGCCTAAGTTTCCGAGAGTTGATGGAGAATGCAACCTAACTTTCCTGGCAACTCCCTCAGCAAAGGTGGCAAAAAGAACGCTTCGAGAAATAAACGCGGTTGTCCCTGCAACCCCGAAATTCTTGAAGTACTCAAATACACCAATTACCTGGGATCAGTCCGATCATCCCGGGATTATCCCTGAACCCGGCACGCAAGCTCTAATCGTAATTCCTATTGTTCAAAACATTAGGCTAAAAGGAGTGCTGATGGATGGAGGATCCATCATTAACATAATGTACCTGGATACACTGAAGCATCTGAAAATTTCCGAGACCCGGCTCAACCACAACAACATACGTTTTCACGGCATCGTTCCTGGCAGACAAGCACGATCCCTAGGAGAAATTTCCCTAGATGTAACATTTGGAGACAAAGATCACTTCCGGCAGGAAAAAGTATCCTTCGAGGTTGTGCCGTTCGAAAGCGTATATCACGCGATACTCGGACGTCCAGCTTTCGCCAACTTCATGGCAAGATCATGTTATATCTATAACAAGCTGAAGATGCCAGGACCCAAAGGAGGAGTAATCACCATATCTAGAGACTTCAAATTGGCAAACGAGCTGGAAAAAGAAAACGCCCTTTGCGCTGAGAAAGTCATAGCAAAGGAAGAGTTGAAAGAGCTGGCCAAAGAGGTATTGCCGACAGAAATGCCGGCAGGCAAAGAAAGCCGGAAGCCAGCAGATAGCTTCAAGGCTTCCGAGAACATAAGACAGGTAATCCTAGATCCCAAAGATCCGACAAAATTCGTCGTAGTGGGAACTGGGATGACCGACAAATAGGAAAGCGAGCTCATCAAGTTCCTCCGTGAGAACTGGGATATTTTCGCTTGGTGTCCAGCGGACATGCCAGGCGTACCCATGGAACTTGCTGAGCATCAACTCAAGGTGATTCCAGGATCCAAACCCGTCAAACAAGGTCTCCGTCGATTTGACGGAAGAAGACGAAAGGCTATTGGCAAGGAGATTATCCGGCTTTTGGCAGCATATTTTATCCGGGAAGTTATACATACTGAATAGTCTGCAAATCCAGTATTAGTCCCGAAGAAAGATACTACTACCCTTAGAATGTGTATAGATTACACCGGCCTGAACAAACTGTGTCCAAAAGATAGGTTTGCGTTACCGCGAATCGATCAAATAATAGATGCCACTGCAGGCTCTGAGCTTTTGTGCTTTTTGGACGCATATTCCGGGTATCATCAAATACGCATGAAAAAGGAAGATCAAATCAAAACTTCGTTCATAACCCCTTATGGGACGTACTATTACATAACCATGCCATTTGGCCTGAAGAACGCAGGTGCAACCTACCAGCGTTGCATGCAACGGTGTTTGCATAGTCAGATTGGCAAAAGTGTCCATGTTTACGTGGACGACATTGCTGTCGTTACCAAGGAAAAAGAAACACTCCTTGAGGATTTGCGAGAAACCATCAAAAATTTACGCGCTTATAAAATGAAGTTAAATCCATTAAAGTGTGTATTCGGGGTTCCCTCAGGAAAACTTCTGGGTTTCATCGTTTCTCATAGAGGAATAGAAGTAAACCCAGAAAAGATCAAAGCAATCTTAAACATCTCCAAGCCTACGTGCGTAAAAGATGTGCAAAGATTGACGGGTTCCGCTACAGCCGTCAGCAGGTTTATTATCCGGCTGGGGGATAAAGCTCTGCCACTATACAAATTGTTGAAGAAATCCGACAAATTTGAGTGGACAGAGGAGGCAGATGCAGCGCTAACCCAGTTGAAGGAAACTTTGATGAAACCTCCGATTTTGGCATCCCCAAAAGACGAAGAACCTATGTTATTGTACCTTACGGCTACAAATCGGGTTATTAATGCAGTAATTGTTGTGGAAAGGAAGAAAGACAAACAAAGCATACCAGACCAGCATCCGGTATATTACATAAGTGAAGTTTTCTCCGAGTCAAAACAAAGGTATCCACACTATCAAAAACTGGCATATGGCGTATTTTTCGTATCTAGAAAACTTCGCCATTACTTCCAAGGACATTCCATAACAGTGGTATGCAAAGCGCTGCTAGGGGATATAATAAACAATGCGGAGGCGACTGGCCGTGTAGCCAAATGGGGCATTGAGCTAACAGCATTCGACATTAAGTACCAGCCTAGGACGGCAATAAAATCCCAGGTTCTGGCAGATTTTGTTGCCGACTGGACGGAAGCAATGGAAAAAACACCAATGCCGGAGTCCGAGTACTGGATCATGCACTTTGACGGATCCAAGATGAAGGAGGGCGCTGGAGCTGGTGTAGTTCTAAAATCCCCTAAAGGAGATATAATGGAGTATGTATTACAAATACACTTCAACGCCAGTAATAACGTGGCAGAATACGAAGCTCTGCTTCACGGCTTGCATATCGCAAAGGAAATAGGTGTCAAACGCATCCTATGCTATGGCGACTCAGATTTGGTACAGCACCAGCTCAACCAAACTTGGGACGCCAAAAGCCCTATAATGGCCGAATATCGGAGAACGGTGGACGAGTTTGCCATCTGTTTCTTTGGATTCGAAGTGCTCCATGTTAAAAGGCAGGAAAATTGGAACGCGGATGCTTTAGCTTGCATGGGGTCAGAAAGGGTAAAAACCCTACCACCAGGTGTATTTGTCCAACATTTGTACGAAGTATCGATAAAAGGTGGAGATGTTGATTATCCTCTGGCTTCCGAGTCAATTGATGTCATGTTCGTTAACCCGGATTGGACAATCCCATATTTAAACTTCTTAGTTGATCAGAAGTACCCGGATGGAGCAGACGAAGTCTTGCAAAGACAGATTCAGCGTCGATGCAAAGGATACACGGTAATTAATAATTGCCTGTATAAACGCAGCACAACCAGAATTTTTCTGCGATGTATTTCACCAGAAGAAGGACGAGAAATCCTACAAGAAATCCATGCCGGAGATTGCGGACATCATGTTCAATCAAAAAGCATAGTCAAAACAGCATTCTGCGCCGGGTTTTTCTGGCTAACAGCCAAGACAGACGCTGAGCACATAGTAACACATGTGCAGGGTGTCAATATTACGCCAAGCAGACAAATATGCCAGCCCAAACACTCAAAACTATCCCCATTACATGGCCGTTTGCGCTCTGGGGCTAGATATGATGGGACCATTCAAGACTGCAAGAGGCGGACTTACACATCTCCTTGTTGCAGTGGATAAATATATCAAGTGGGTGGAGGCCAAACCCATCAAAAAACTTGACGGTGTAACTGCCAGAAATTTCATCATTGACATAGTCATGAGATACGGCGTTCCACACAGCATAATAACCGACAACGGGACAAATTTCTCTATTGGAGAGTTGGCAAAATATTGCCGGCAAACGGGAATTCGCCTAGATCTCGCATCTGTGACACACCCGCAATCCAATGGTCAGGTTGAAAGAATGAATAGCTCAATCTTACAAGGAATACGCCCAAGACTCGAATCTCCTCTTCATAGAGCAGCTGGGGCATGGGTAGAAGAGTTACCTTCCGTGCTTTGGAGCATCCGAACAACACCAAACAGGTCAACTGGGCAAACCCCGTTTTTCCTAGTCTATGGTGCGGAAGCAATTCTCCCAACCGACATGATCCATGACAACCCAAGAGTGCAGGATTTAGATGAATCAGATGCCGAAAGCGCACGACAGGATGCCGTTGATCTCTTAGAAGAAGAATGAGAACTTGTGCTTCAAAGATCCGCCATCTATCAGCAAGGTTTAAGGCGTTATCATAGTCGGAAAATCAGGCATCGTTCTTTTAAAGAACGTGACCTAGTGCTAAGATTGGTGCAGCAAAGAAAGCACAAACTGGCCCCAGTATGGGAAGGACCATTTGTCATCAGTAAAGCCATGAAGAATGGATCATATTATCTTGTAGACATTCGCGATACGGAAGATGATCCCGAGAAGCCGAATCGCAAAAGAAAGAGAAAGATAAATGATGAACTAGGAGAGACAAAGAGGCCCTGGAGTATCCTGCAGTTATGTCCCTTCTATGCTTAGTTCAATTTCTATGTAAACATCTTTGAGATCATGAAATAAAGTTGTCGGAATTCTTACATCCATGTTTTTACAAGTTTATTATAGTACAAAGCATGATTCCGTCTTATCTATTTCCCAATGATCTTACAAAATACTCAATGTTAACCGGAATTGTGCCTGCGTGCTCGGCGTTTAAAAACTGAATGATTTTCAGCCTACTAAAGGTTAAAGGAAACTCGGATTGTGCCTGCATGCCCGAGCTTCATTCAAAAAGTTCCTTACTTTTCTCTAAGCATTATCTGATTGTTTATGTGCTGGGTCACTGGAGCTAGTAAGTAAAAAATGCCTTTAGTATGGTCCATGTTTCCAATTTTAAACTGATCGGTCTTACCCAGTAACTTGGCGTGACGATTAAAGTACTACCGAGTCATTTCAAACACTAAGGACAGTTAAAGCACATAAACCAGAGAACTTAGAAGATAAAGGAACATAAAACCCGGAAAACTTGCAAAGGATTTCATAAAAGTTAAACTGCAAAAGGCGGAGTACTTGTTCATACAAAAGAATAGAAGCATTACAATAAAAGTTACATTGTAAAGCGCAGTAATGCTCCTATTTTCTATTTCTCCTATCCAGGGCAGAGAGAATCCTTCAAGCATCCGAGTCTTCTTCACCGCTGTCATCCTCGGGGGCTTCTGGAATCTCTTCTTCCGGATAGGTGATGGAGATATTCACCATAGAGGCGATCTTGGTGGCGTGACCCTTGATTTCATCAAAGATGGTGGTCTGGTGGGTCTCCAAATATCCAAGAGGGATACCGTACGCCACGCGCCAAGATTTGGCACTGGGGTAATGCATACGCATAGGGCCTAAGGCCATGCGTGCGCCACCCCGTGCTGCGGAGCGCAAGGTGGATTCCTTGGATTCCGCCACCTCCAGGATAGCTTCCGGAAGTTTCTCAACTTCAGAGAATTCCCGAGTTCTTGCGGGAAGGTACTTGTTGACCAGCTGCATGCCTGCAGCTCGGATCGCAGTGAATAGCTTCCCGAAAGCTTGGATTTTCTCAATCCGAGTAAGATCTGGGTTATCTCCTGTTTTTTCAAGACAAAACAACCAAAGGGTTAGAGGAAAAGCAGAGAAAGAAGTTAAGACATCGAAAATCCGGTAAAAGTTGATAACTTACCGAGGATCTGTCCATCTCGGAGCCTTCCTCCAGTCGCAGGGTCAAGGCGTTCTCCAAATCTTGGATAGTGGCCTTGTCCTGGTCCGCTTGTTGGGAGGCCTTGGATTGAGCAATTCCAAGAGCCAGATTGCTGGCCTCCAGATCTTTTTGAACCTTCATAAGTTCCTTATGAAGGTCCAAGTTCTCCCGACGGAGATTCTCGGCATTGCCGGCATCTTCAGCTATTTGCTTGGCTTTCGCCAAAGCAGCTGGAAAGCAAGGAAAAAATTCCGCGATAAGAAAACTCGGAAAAGTACTTAGAAAAAAATTATGGACAAGGAACTTCAGAGAATTAAAAGTATACCTGTTGTTTCCTCCAGCTATAGCTGAGATGATGCCAGCTCTGTTTCCTTAACTTCAAGAATAGAGAGAAGGCTTCTAACCTCCTTATTCTTGAGAGTTAGTTTGTTGAAAACTTCCATGTTTATGGTTTCAGCGGTTTGCTGAAACAAGAAAATGAACCAGAACGCTTAAGTTAGAAACACGCATGATAAAAATGAAAGCACTAAGAGAAAAGCATGCATTTCGACTTATTGCTTGGGGGCTAGAGATAATACCTGGCTCATCCGCTGTAAACCTGCCAAGTTTTCAGTGAACTCCTTTGCGTAGTCGGCAAAAAGAGTCCCAACCGTGCTAAGGCCCTCGTTGATATTTTTGAATTCTTTATCGAAGGTGAGAATTTCCTCCTCAATTATCCGAGAAGGACCTCCCACCTCAGGGACCGCCCTTTCCCTCGTGTCCGTTTCCGGCACAATGGGCTGGCTGGTCTGCAGGGATTCGGTGTTGGGGGCTGCAGCATGCTCTTCTGTTGCTGCGATCGATGTATTTGGAGCGGTAGCAGGAGAAGAATGTGGGCCTCTGCTGGCCACAACCTTGTGCCTCTTCAGCTTTTTCGGCTTCAGAGTAGAGGGAGGCAGGATAAAAAGGATAAAAGCCGGAAAGTTAAACTCCGAGATAAAGGAAGAAAATCCCGACAAGGTAAAACAACCCAGATGTTCGAACCTGGGGGTGATGACGGGGACCCCGTCAAGATCAATGATTTCCTGGGAAGCGGAAATCTTCTTGCGCTTACGTCCACCGGCAAAGGCGGCGCGCAATGCCTCCAGATCGACATCGGAAGCAAGTTCCGACTCAGGAAGTTCGGCAATCTGTTAAGAAGGCAAAAGCTGAGTTAAAAGCACGAAAACCGAGTAAACGAAAAGGATTTAAACCCAAAAGGCGCAGAACTGTACCTTGGGAGCCGGATTCGCGGCCGTATACATCGGTTGGCTTTCTTCATATTGGTCGCGGGATGCGACCAATTGATTTGCGCGTTTCCGCAAATCCTTTGCCGACCAAACCTTGTCGGTTGTCCGCATAGCATCGCCGTCTCCCGAGTATTCGTAGAGAAGGCGAGCGCCGTGATTCGCCAAAGGCTGAATCCGCCTTTCTAGCCAGCAAAGGACTGTGTCCATGCCGGTTAGAGGCGCATCAGAAACGACGAGCTTTGCGATGCGCCGCTTGATCCTGAGAAGATCCGGCGGCAGGGTTTGAACTGCTTCGGTTCCCCAATTTTCTTGGGGAACAGCGGCGGTGTTCGAGAAAGGTGGAACCCCGGTGGTTTTCCCAGAAAAGGGAACATCGGGATGATAAAAGAAGGAACCCGTCCATAATTTGACGGATTCCGATATTTTGATCTTGGGGAACCAGTCCTCCCTGAATCTACGCAGGGTAAAGGAAATGGTCCCACAAGTTGGGAGTGTGCCCTCCGAAGAGTTCTGCTTAACCCCAAAGCAATAAAGCTGAAATCTAACCTAGGAGCTATACCTAGATATCACTCGAAAAGGGCCTGAAATCCGGCTAGATAGAGGATGGAGTTGGGTGGCAGATTGTGGGGTTGGATGTTGTAGTGGGCTAATATGGAGAAAAAAGGCGGATGGCAGAAGACCCATACCTCTCAGTATATGGGAAGTGAGGAGGACGCGTTCCTCATCCTTTGGCGCGGGCTCGGTCTCGTCTTCCGGGATCCGCCACTTCCCCTTCAGCACGAGCCCCTCCTTCTCCATTGTCGGAAGGAGGGATGGCGGAATACTGCTGGCACTCCAGTTGCCGGCAGTTTCCGCCTCGTCTTCGGCTCCAGCGGCGGCGGACGCTGCGGCCTCTGCGGCCGCGAGCTCGTCTCCGACGAGAGCGATTTTCTCCTCGACCATCTCGGGTGCGAACGGCGGGGGAGGCGCAGAAGAAGATCCCGCAAGATCCGCGGAGGCGAGAGGGATTTCCTCGCCCGCCGCGCCGCGGTGGCCTTCGCCGGCTCGTCGCCGGAGGCGTGCACCGGTGAATCCAGCTGAGGATCCATCGTGTCGATGATCTCGTCGATGTCTTTTGCGATGGTATGGGCTGGGGAAGAGCTTGGAGATGCCATCGAGGGGCGGCGCTCGGTTGCTCCGGTGAGGTCTCGGGTGTGTTCGGGTGCTCGGGAGGTGCTCTGCGGGAACTTGGGCGCTGGAAATGGAGCTGCGAAGTGAGAGCGGAAGGTTTCCACGAAGGACGGAGGCGGCTATTTATAGTCGGAATCCCGTCACGATGCGTGCTAATGGCTCTTTTGACCGTTGGATGATCAACGCGTGTCACTCGCCGGAAATTCCGGGAAATGAAACGACGAGTGTGATGGAGGGATGATAACCCGGTAGGCCAACACCAAGGTGTAACTCGGCCCAATGGACGCTGCGCAAGATCCGGCTAAGGATAAAGGAGCTTCTGGAAGGCCCAAGTTCGTAAGCCTCGTAACCCGTATTGTGGGTTACGGTAAGGAAAGTTAGGGTTTTTCGTATGCGGTGTCCGGGTAGGGTCCAGGGTGCGCCTTGGAGGGCAAGCCAGGGGGGTTCGGGTGCTTTATAAACCGGCCCCTCGGTCTAGTTTAGAGATCCAAGAGTTCTAGCAATATCGCTTGATATCGAGCATCCAGTGTAACACAAGAGTTGAGTTAGTATATCTAGATCGGAGACTCGGCGACTTGATTGCCGGCTACCAGATCGAGTTCCATCATGTTTTCCTCTGAGCTAAACCCTCTCCTAAACACCTGTGTCGTCTTGCCCCAAGATCAGTTACCCCCGGTAACGTCTGCCGTGATTATCCCACGAAAGTTGGCGCCCACCGTGATTATTGCTATCGCCTCGTTTCCCGCGAGAATCTGTCAGAGATATGTTTCTGGGTTTCCCACCTGTAACCCAAACGTCCCTTACGTCAGCAAGATTAAAGCGCTAACGTAGGAAGTTTCTTCTCCACGAAGATTCGTGGAAGAAAAGCCGGATTTTCTGGATTCCGAATTTTGCGTTATAACATCCTTTGAGGAGAAAAAGAAGAATCAAGACTGCAGGCCGATATTTCTTGGAAAATATGCATTTGGTGAAAGACGGCGAATCCGAGTCTTAATCCTTCTTGGGGGCTACTGTCGGATATATACCAACTAGGGATATATCAGATGGTAGTCTAAAGTGCCGGATTACCAGGGTGGCTTAAATGGTAATGGGCTATGGTCCGTTGGGCGGCCCAGTAAGCTGATGCACAGAAGCCGGATTCTAGAAGAACCCGGATCGCGGCCCATGTGATCTGGCTTGGAGTAGAAGGCGGATTCCTTACTTTCCAAGTTAATAGTTACCGTAGTCTTCTAGCTTCCCTATTCTGTATGCCCTAATCCGGCTATTATATAAAGCCGGACGGGAGATATGATAGATAGACAAGAAGCTAAAGGCTAACTCGCCGAGAGGTTGATCCTTGACGAGCAGCTAATAGAATCTCACGTTGTACTCTGTATTTCCAGGCTCTAGTCCTGAATAGTGAGATTGCAGGAGTAGGAACGTCGCATTACTGCGCCGTACCGAACCTGGGTAAAAACCCTGTGTCATTGTCCTTCGCACAACCATGTCCCCCCACGTCTCTATCGGTAGTCTCATGGCGCCCCCGTCTATGAATTCTACCGCGATGTCTCGACAGTTCCATTCTTTATAAGACAGTTTATATTTTTTTTT
Organism: Alopecurus myosuroides; assembly: GCA_028641055.1. Classification (NCBI taxonomy): domain Eukaryota; kingdom Viridiplantae; phylum Streptophyta; class Magnoliopsida; order Poales; family Poaceae; genus Alopecurus; species Alopecurus myosuroides. Next base: position 721,616,385 of record CM054057.1, read on the forward strand.
CTCGTTACTATATGACATAACAATACTATGTGCGTCGGCTTTATATTTTTTTCGATTTTTTTTAATTATTTATGCTCATTTCAAGCTTGGTCAACCATCTGTTTGACCCAACCGAAAAGCTTCTAGAAGGACACCCAGAGATTCGACCTGGGCTGCTGGATCGACGCCTTCTAGAAGGAATCTTGCATCGGACGGATGCGCTCACAGCCACAGCGATCCGCGAGACGCTCGTTCTGCGCTAGGATTGGTTGGTCCGTCGGCGTCAGGGATCGATGGTTTCTATCTGTTCTACATATGATTTCTTTTCTATTAAGTATTAAACCATGTTATTTAAATAAAAAAATATATAAAATAGAAGAAATATTCAAAACATAATGAAACTTCAGATTTACCAGAGCGATGATTTTTATCTGTTTTACATATGATTTTTCTATTAAACCATGTTATTTAAATAAAAAATAAAAAAAATAGAAGAATTATTCAAAACATATTGAAACTTCAGATTTACACTATATATGTAGAATAGATGTGTAGGAAATTAATTTGGCTGATTTAGACAAGATGCCAAAAAATGTTGAAGCAAAAACGGGGGTATTTACCCTAGCTTCGGACCTCATTTGAACCACATTTCTCATAAGAATGGAGCGATGGTTTCAAATGATCACAAATAATTCAAAAAAAAATCAAAATGACATGAATCCAACGCACAATGTTGTTATATGTGATATAGTTGCTCCTCAAATTTATTTGGATAATTTTGACAAGGTCGAATTTTTCATGAAATTTCAAACGGGGGTGTCTACCCTAGCTTCAGACCTCATTTGAAGCACATTTTCCTAAAATTTTGGAATGACTTGGTTCAACATCATCCAACATTATTCAAACATCATCCAAACTATGTTCTAACTTAGATACATCACCAGTCAACATAAATACAATATTATTCAACAGAAATACAACACCAACTTAGTCTAAATAACGTCGGGGCTTCTTTGTGATCCTTGGCTGTTTTGATGTACCTTTGCTCCTTGTGCTCATCTTGCTCACAGCTTCTTGTCTTCTCCTCTTGGTAGTCGGTATCTTAGCCTTCTTCTTTGAAACTACATCAGATCTGTACAAAACATATAGGATCATGATAAATAAATAAAAAATGAAAACTGGTGAGATCATGGCAGGATTTACATACCCATCTGAAAATGGAACTGGTGAGATCATGGCAGAATCATCGAATGGAGCATCTAGTGAAACTGGTGAGATCATGGCAGGATCATCGACTGGAGCATCCAGCGGATCATCAGCTGGAGCATCCAGCTGATCATCAGCTGGGTCATCAGCTGGAGCATCTGGATCATCTGCTGGAGCTTCTGGAGCATCCATCGGATCATCAGCTGGATCATCAGCTGGAGCATCCAGCGGATCATCAGCTGGAGCATCTGGAGCATCATGGACTTGATCATCATTTGAATGATTATCATTTTCATCTGGAGCATCATCTGAATCACTTGACTGCTGATCATCATTTTCAAATATTTCATCCGGCTGCTGATCATCATTTTCAAATGTTGCATCCGGCTGATGACCATCATTTTCATCAGGAAAACTCTCTCCAAACCCTGGATCTACTGCGTTATCACAATATTTGCCAAAATGACCAGTCCAACCACACCTTGTGCACTTACACACCCTCGCTCCAACTCCACCTTCACCGCGACGTCGGTGTCGACTCTTCCTCGGTCTACCTGCAGCTCTCTTCAGAACCGGAGCACAAAGTTTGAATCCAGGGTCCACTCTATCCCATTGCTTTTTTCCCTCCAAAGCAGGCAAGGCTTGTGAATATCTGGCTTTGAACATTGCAACAGAGTATTAATCATGCACATACTGTTGTATATCCCCTGCTGGACCTGAGAGAGAAGTGATGAAAAACAAGGCATGAATGCATGGCAAACCAGTTATCTGCCATTGCCTACAACTGCAAGTTTTGTCTTCTAAATCCACTGGATATCTCCATTCTTTGTTAGCTGTATCAAAGAATGATAACTCTGATTTGGTATCCGAGATAAATCTCATGTTCATATTCAAGCCCTCTGTTTTTTTGCTTCAACACCTTCCTCACATCCGGGATAATAAAGTGGCCCATGAATTTTGCATTAGCTATTCCAAGACGCAAATGAAATTTTTCGGCGTATTCTATCCTTATCATGTCAAGAAAATCCGCCAAATAAAGATCCTTTAGTTTCCGGATCGTTGAGTTGAAAGATTCTGCAAGATTATTGTGCACATAGGCAACTTTGCTCACTTCACTGAATTGGCTTCTAGCCCATAACTTCGAGTGGTGTATTTCCAAGTATTCCTTCACTTTCTCATTTGTGTAAAACTGCCTCATGTGGTAGTTGTGCTTCCTCACACTGCAAGTCAAAGATGCTGGCCATAAATGGTCGGTAAAAAACTTTCCATTGAATTTCTTCACAAAATTTGCAGCAAGCTGACGCATGCATTCCCTATGCTCTACTCCTGGGAACACATTGTCCACGGCCACTTCTAAACCTTTGCATGCATCTATGTGAATTACCAACCCATTGGGATGTCCAATAGCCCGGCCCAGGTTCTGCAAAAACCATGTCCAACTCTCCTCGGACTCTGTCTCCAGCACACCGTAGGCAACTGGAAAAACAAAATTGTGTGCATCAACTGCACAAACTGCTACTAGCTGGCCTTTAAACCTCTCTGTGAGAAAAGTAGCATCAATAGCCAAATAAGGCCTGCAGCCTACCAAAAAACCCATTCGACAAGCTTCAAAGCACACAAAAACCCTCCTAAAGTATTCCTTGGTCCTTGTCACCTTCTTCAATGTGTAATCCACGGTGTGGTGATCAATTTCAACAATACTACCTGGGCTTGTCCTCTCCACTTCAGCTTTGAATGAATACAACTATTGAAAACTTTCATTCCAGTTACCATGGATAGATTCCAATGCTTTCTGTTTACCAATGAACACCCTCATGTAATTCCTTTGCAGTCACTTGATGGTTTTCTGCCACCCATCCTTTTACTTCATCCGCCACCCATCTTGACTTGGCTCTGCTGATTGTTTGCTTCCTAAGGGTTGATTCTTGGCATGTGTGGGGAAAATGGTTCACTTTTACCTGAATATTGGTGCTACCACGCATTTTAGATGCGTGCATCCTCCATTGACAATCTTCAGACGCACAGTGCACGGTGTAGCGCCTTTTATCGCTCTTGTCAACTGTAAACGCACGTTCTACCTTAATGCAGTACGTCACAAGTGCATTTCTACACTCAGCCATGGAAGAAAAAATGCAACCTTCTGCCATAAGAGGGTTCTCAGGGTTCCATTCAACAGGTGTCTGGTCTTCCTCCTCTTCATCGTCACTGTCAGACTCATATTGGATTTCAGCCCGAGGTGTCCGTCTTAAATTCTGAATAACATCAGAATATAGCCTCTCTTCATCATCCGCGGAAATGCAGGCATCGGCCTCCACTTCAACATGAATCCTTCTCCCAGTGGCCGAACTTGTCGAGCCACCACGTCGAGTTGGTTTTGAACTGTTCTGGCTAGAGTTGACAGTACGACGTGATGGTCCTGCCACAGAAGATGAACCCGCCACCGTAGGTCCAACTGCCGGCACAACCACATCATTTTGCAGCCTCACATAAAAATTCTCTGCCTCCTTATGCTTAGCAAACATGGTAGCAAGCTCTTCATCATTACTAATTTAGATCCAATCTTTTCCCCCATCAAAGTATCTAAATATTCCACTTCATCATGCAAACCCCAAGGATATGGACTGCAAATTCTCTCCCCAAATTGTCTGAAACTCCAATTACAATCCATTGGGATCGGATAACTGAAACCTCCTTGGTATGTCTTCTTACCGTCTGCATCGACGATGTAGCGCTCCCTTCTAACGTTCACCAAGAAAGCAAACCGCAACTCCATCCTAACCCACGAAAACAGAGACGCAATCAGCTGCAAATCAATGGCATCCCATGTCGAATCGACAATTCAAAGCTTAGTACTTACCCAATGGGAACCCAATCATGGACGTGGTGTGTCTCCGGACCGAGGTCGCCGCCGCTCTCCATTTCATTCGTATCCATTTCGTCGAGCAGGTGGCGGGCAGAGTGGTGGAACGAGCGCCCCACCAGCGGCGTCGCAGGACGGCCCCGGCGGTGAAGAAGGTGGCCAAGCGGAACGGCCGCGGCGGTGCAGGTGGTGTTGGCGGCGCAAATGTGTGCTGCTGGCTGCGACACAGGTGGCGGTGGGGTGCTGGCTGAGGATCAGGTGGCGGTGGAGCAGGTGGTGGTGGCGCCGCAGGTGGTGGTGGTGCCACATGTGCTCGTGGCGCACCAGGGGGTGGTGGCCGTGGAGCAGGCGGTGGCGGCGGCGAGAGCGGCAGCGCACGACGGCGGGTCAACTAAATTGGGCGCCAGCGCACGACGGTGGTGGCGGGAACCTCGGGTGTGGACTATTCAGCATAGTCAACTAACTGCACGGTCCCACCTGTAAACTCCGGACGGTTTCAACGAACTTGGCAGTCCCACCGGACCCACTTCGCGAAACGGAGTCTGAATCCTCCGGACCCACTTCGCGAAACGGATTCGACTCCAAACTTACCGTTCCGGACTATCCATAGTAGTTGCGCACGGACTAGGGGCTAAACTGAGGTCGATTCGGTGCTAGGGGTAAAACTGAGTAGAAGTGGTCCGCTGTGGGCAATTCGATAAGTGACCCAAAAAAAGGTTACATTAAATCATTTGTTAAGTATCTTCTAAAACAATTATTTTCTGCACAGGGCCACACCTGGTAAATTATAAACTGTACATTTCTGCTTGTGTACTGGCGCACATGCTTAATTCATCTATATATATGTGTGATATTTGGAGGTCTCGACTGCCTGGTCCATCGACATCAATGGCTTTGGCTTTGCCAGCGGAGACGAATGACAGAAAACCGCAGTACACGTGGCAGGTGATCGAGAGCATCAATAGCTGCGGCCCCAAAACGACCACGTCTTGGCAGGCTTTCCAGAAGCAAAGCACACGGTTCCTGAACAACATCAGCGCACAACATCAGAGCCATGATCATACGCAACAAACCTAGCAGAATAATAAAAAAACTGAAAATGTAATAAACCACAGTCACGCATGTTTGGTGTCCGATGCAATACCTTCTGGAAGATCTGGTTGGTCCAATGGAGTACACAATGTCTTGGCGGCTCCGAGATCGCCTTTTGTCCGAGCCTTCACGTCCTTCTCGACTTCCTGCAGCAAAAGAATGAAACTCTATGATAAAACATGCTAAGCAAGGAAAGGGAATATGATAGATGGATGTAGCAAAGGCCTTCAAATACCTCTTCATCACACCATGGAGCCAAGATCAACTTCTTGTCATTCAAAGCAGCCATGAATTCATCCCAAGTGCTGATGACTTCAGTGCAAGCATCTCTCTTCTCTTTGGCTTTTTCAAACAAGTTGTTTTGAATTCCGTCCAGTAGCACTCTTACATGCTCCAACAAGTCAGCCGAAGGAATGTCAGCCTTTGCACCATTATCTCGGCGGACAACCCGCATCTAAAAAGAGTCAAGTGAGGATTAGTAATCTACAAAATATTACTACTCCCTCCGTCCACTTTTATAAGGCACACTTCTTGGCACACTTCTATCAAGAAGTGTGCCTTATAAAAGTGGAGTAGTAAAAATACAAAGCTTATTGGTCACTAACAGCTGAAAAGAGAAATAATTTCACATTGCTTGCCAAAATGAGTTCAGCGGTAGAAAAAAAGATGCAACTTAGTTGTACATATTCATTAGCTAGTAGCTTCCACAATTTAATAGAAAATAAAAAAAGATGCTAATTTGAGTATAATATAAATTATCAATTTTGATTTTGAAGACAAATACTTATGTTTTGTCTTATGCTTCAAGAACAAGTTAAAGAAGCAAAACATCTAGTATTTCGAAACCACTAGGAATAAGAAAATATTATCTAAGCGGATGAGCAATCTCGGTCCAATAATAAGGGTGAATCTCTTATATTATGGATAAAAAGACCTTAGTGCTAATTGTTGCAAGAAATACTAGAGCAATGAACGGAGAACAGACAGTTTCTGTGGAAAATTCATGGGTGATCACTGGTCGACAGTTTACTGGAAACTCAAAAGTACCTGATTGTTGGCCAGATCTCTTGGACCTATCTCGATTCTCAAGGGCACACCTTTCATTTCCCAGTGAGAATATTTCCATCCAGGCGAGTTGTTGTCACGGGCATCCAAGTCTGCCCGAATCCCAGCCTGATTTAAAGTGTAAACAGTCGACTCGCATGCACCTTTAATAGCCACCATGTCCGCCCGGAATGGAACAGGAATAACGATGACCTGGATAGGTGCCACCCTTGGTGGTAGCACTAAACCCTTGTCATCACCATGCGTCATCACCATCACCCCAATCTGCAAGAAGAGCATTCAGACTTCCAAACATATCCAAATATAATTTAGGCGGGACTTCAGATAGGATACTCCAGCTATAAAACATATAACGCAATAAATGTTTCAAAAAAAAAAATATATAACACCCGGCCCAAGTCATTGCCAAAATTACCGAAGATTATTACTGACAACTTTTTGCATTAGCACCAAAAGCTAGTGCTAAATTCTAAACATGATGGGAAAATAAAACGGAGGACCAACTATCAGCTACCACTATAAAGAATTATGGAGAACTGTCCAAATTCAGTTTAATCATATCATATTATATACTGTTTGTCGTGAAAGATTGACCGAGGCATATACTAACACTCCCACCTTAGCACCACCTGCTTATTGAAGTGTGGATGCTTTCGAACCGAAAAATAAACATAATACTTTAGAAAGAAAGTAGCTATTCATGTAGAGAATCGATGATATGTCTGCCATGTATTTGTTCTCATAAAATAAACGTGTAAGCTGTCAGTCAACTTACATCAACCAGCAAGATATGTAAGCAGGTAAGTACAACAATACAAAGTATGCACTATAAAAGCGTCATTGCCATTTCCAACATTTCAGCATTCAGAAAAATGGTATACAAAGAAGAGAATGTTAAGGAAATATGTTATAAGTGGATAAAAAAGTATTACCGAGCGGGTGGTGTATGCCCAAGAGTTTTGCCACACCAAGGACCTTTTACCCTTCTCATCCTCGAAACGGATATGGAACATCTTTGCAAAGTTTTGACCAAGACAATGTGAGGTTGCTCCTTGTATACCACGTCCAGTGTTTGGAACAAAGGCCTGCAAACAAAAAATTCGCTTGCGTCCTTAGTAGGACAGCTTTAAATATCTCGAGAAAAATGCACCAATGATTCTCATGATAAATACCTCAACACTGGTTGTATAAAGTCCACCAGCGAACTTTTCCATCTCACTTTTTCTCCCTTTGAACACTGGAACTGCTAAAAATTCTTCATATATCCTTCGATACAGTTCCAATATATGGAGAACCTGATAAAATTATGATAATTTGAAATTTTACTTGTAGGTGTGCATAGAATCAGGTCATCAAACACAGCTCACAATTAATACAATATTGCATTTATTTGAGTGTGCTTTTGATACATCAAGACTTATTCAACAATCTTTTGGGAAAAACTACTTTAAAATCATGAAAATATATATTTGAGAAATGAAAGTGACATTTCAACTTTCTAGTGGTGTAATTTATGAAAAACAGAGATAAAAAAAACACTATCCACTGTAGATGTCTCATTTCTTATAACTTCATAGTTCATTCGTTATACTAGGTGAGCTGCTACTTCATACTAGCTATGTGTTCCCTTCATAGTTCATAAAGGATAAAACCAACTAGCATATCAGAGAAAATTCAGTACCGCTAGTTTACAGAAAAAAAAATTAAAATAGTGCAGAAATAAGGAAAACCTCTTCATCTGCCTCCTCTTTTGTAGCAAAAGCTGTATGCCCTTCTTGCCAAAGAAATTCACGGCTCCTGAATTGAACAATTGCAGAATGTTTGATTCAGGCAGTTGATGAGAAAATTTATGTGGAAGAAAGGCCTAATGCCGTCAACATGCATCTCGCTCAAACACAAGGTGCATGAGATTTGTATCATTAGTTTAATAAACTGAATGAAAAAAATTGTGAAAAGATCATGGTTTTTTAGTTAATGAGCATCAGATTGCTAGTCTAACAGAGGAACACTATTAACAGATGAACACTACGAGGACAAACACAATAGGCTACGGAAAAATAATAATAAACTACCTTATGAAAGGAGTTGGGTTGCTAAACTCCCATCGAACGATGTTGCACCACTGGTTACACTTCCAAGGCAAGTCCCGATGGCTTCGTATCCATTTAGAGAAGTATGGATACATGACAGTCTCACTTGTGGGTCGGACTGCAATAGGAGCTTCCAGCTCAGATCTTCCTGATTTAGTGACCCATGCGACCTGGAAAACAAAGTAGTAGGTTACTTTTTTTTGTCCGTTACATATAGCTCCTGAGTATTTGTTTCTAACTGGCAAAATACATAACGTATAAACGACAAGAGGAAAAAGGTACACACCTCAGGAGCAAAGCCCTCGATGTGGTCCTTCTCCTTCTGCAGGGCATCCTCGGTAACAAAGAGAGGGAAATAACAAGGTTTCACCTTGAGCTTTTTAATCTCTGCTTCAAAGAATTCCTGCCAAACAAGATTACGTGGTGGTTACTAAAAGGAACAGGAGCTACAATAAGAATTTCGAAATAAAAACAAACAGCTCAGCTGCCACTGCTAACTACTCACTCCGTATCAAAATGTAAGATATTTTAGCTTTTTTCTAGACAAAATGTATCTAGACATGTTTTAGTGTAAGATGTATATGAATCTACACACTAAAACATGTTTGGATAGATTTTGTCTAGAAAAAGCTAAACCATCTTCCACTTTGACACGGAGGGAGTATATATATTAATCTTCACACAGCTCAAAGTAAGAAGATACTGGTAATGGAGGCTTTCCACCTAGAAAGCGGACAGAAGAGCAGTTGGAAACAAGACAGCTAGCACGCGCATGGCTGAATAATGCTTAAATAGTGCTGAACTTACTTTGAGCAGCTCCCAGATCTCCATTGCCCATGGCCTGAGGATGTAGCAGCCCGAGATGTCGTAGTACTCGATCATCTCACTGTTAACAATAACCTGGACAGACAGACAAACAAAGAAAGAAATTAAGAGGTATAATTTGATTTTCGGTATCATGTTTCACATGTACAGCAGGTAATCATGCATCCAGCAAGAATCGCCGGGAAGGGAAACTCACCTCGGAGTACCACTCTCCGAACTTGCCGTCCTTCTTGGTCGTCATCCCCAGCTTGGTCTCCTTCATCTTCTTCCGCCTCAGCAGGCAACAAACCGATCGGGATTGAAGAAGAAGAAGGGCAAGAACACTAACACACCTGAGGTGGACGGATCACGGACCGCAGGTGGGGAATATGTACGCCGGCGAGGAAACTTTTTTTTGTGAACTGTTTTGGCGAGGAAACTTTGGCGGAAGCCGCCGGCGCGTATTATATTGGCGCTAACGGGTCCGTTACGGAAAAGGAGTCGGTCCTGCCTTGCGACGGTCTCTGGGCCGCGTGTTGTGGGCCAGGGTCCAATCGCGTGGCGCCCACGTAACCGACCCACCAACGTTACCGCAGTACCCACGTTGGCCCAAGTTGTTCAAAAAAAAAAATCATCGAAGACCCACGTTGACCAAAACGGGGAGTCTTATTTTGTGTTAATTTTTTTTTGTCAACGGTTAAACATAGCCCTTTTATTAATGGTGCAACCATGCCATATGTGTGGAGCAACCAAAACAGAACAAAAAATTTGTTTGGTTCAGTACAACTTTTGGATGGATTACGATATCCCTGGACTCAAACCTACGCCTCTGATACCATGTCAAGTTTCATGCGCTAGTACTACTGGTTATTATCTTCTGCGCTTTTAACCCAACTCAAGCTCAAGAAACTTATTCAATGGTCACTGGTAACCGCTGTTGGTCCCAAATCTTTGGTGTTGCTTTTTCAATAAACGTTGGTTACATTTCTTTATGCTGTTTGTACCCGTCACCGGTTTATGGATGAGTGCTATTGGCGTAGTTGGCCTAGCTCTGAACTTACGTGCCTATGATTTTGTTTACCAGGAAATCCGTGCAGCGGAAAATCCTGAATTTGAGACTTTCAACACCAAAAACATTCCTTTAAAGAAGGGTATTCGTGCGTGGATGGCAGCTCAGGATCAGCCTGAACCCGGTGGAAAAGCCTAGTAAATTCACATCTACACTTCAACAAACAACATCTGAGATCAAAGTTGAATCGATGAGATTGTACCGTGGGAGAACCTAATTAGCTGAACGGATGCAACACAATTAATGATAGTGCAGTGGCCAATTTAACTAGCTGAAGGACTGTACATATGCGCCTAACTCACATACTATGCCTCTCATACATCAGTTATCATCTATGGACGACCCGGATTTTACGGTCAATTCGACAGATTATCTAGCCTGCTCAAAGGAATCCAGCAACAGAAGCCCGGCCAATAATGTACAACACCATACATGCATCATCATCATCAGTGCAGGATGCGGATAGCGACATCTCCATATTCAACAATAGAGTGTGCACCAACAATACACTTAAGCTTGGACATATTCATAGTTGAAGACCACCTCCTAAGGAACTACTTTCTCCGTTCCACAAAGTAAGACTTTGTAGACTTTTTGTCTTTGTCCTTATTCACATGTATGTAGACATATTTCAGTGTGTCGATTCACTCGTTTAGCAAGGAATGTGGACAAAGACAATAAGATTAGAAAGTCTTACTTTGTGGAACAGAGGGAGTACTACTGCTCAAACTGGGTCCAACAATGTTGGAAGGTAAGAAAACAACTACATGTTAGCCGACAAAAGTCAATTCCAAGGAAGAAGCTTCACGACGAACTTGAGTTTGTCTCTCATACCGTCTTAGTACGTTTCATGGTGACGAAAGACCTACTCAGATGACTACAACTTCCCAAGTGTTGGAAATATGCCGTAGAGGCAATAATAAAATATTACTATTAAAATATTTTCATGTTCATGAGAAAATTCCATTCTCCTTGCTAGAATTGTACTAATCGGAACCATAATCATGTGTGGTTATATAAACAACATTGTGTGGTAAGCCTCTTCTAGACTACCTCGTTGATTAATCGATGGAAACAGTTTCCTAACCATAGACATGAGTTGTCGATTAATAACGGGATCGTGTCATTGGAGAATGACGTGAGGACATAACCAACTAATTAAACATAGCAATTTGATCGTTTCACTAAGTTTAAATTGACATGCCTTTTATTGTCAAGTCTTGTGTTTCTTATACCATGAGATTATTTTATTCATTGGTACCAGAAGAATACTTTGGGGGCATCAACCGTCACTTCGTAACTTGGTGAACATAAATGTGCCTTACATGTATCTCGGATGTAAATATCACGAGACAAAGGAAATGGAACGGATTGTTTCAATCCTTGACATAGTGGTTCAAACCTATAAAAATATTTGTTGAATGTGTGGGAGTCATTTCTTGGATGTATGGCCAAAAGGCAATAATGTTTATATATTTGTTTCATAATTGTGATTCATGTTACAATACTGTAACCGACGTGGCTCCTGAATATGAGATTCAGAGAAAAGCTCACGACACGTGTAGGAACATGGACAAATATTTGATACCCTAGTCTTGCCTTTCACACTAATTTGTTGTTTGCTTAATGACCGTGTTCCTGGTCATATACATAGTTTATGTCAACGTCAACAAATAGCATATTGTTGGTAGGGAACAATATGGCTATACAACACCCAATTATTTGATATACTAAGAGATTTCGATATGATGTATTTTGTCCTTTGTATGATATATCCTTAGACCCTGAGGTTGTCGATATTATGCATTCTAGAGGTTTTACTTTGGTACTATTCAGTATCACACCATAATCTGGGTGATAAAAAAGATATCCAATGAGTAGTTCCAAAGGTATGTATTGAACTCGATGTCCTAAGATGAGAATTAATTCTCTATAAAAAGAGAGCTACAATCTGAGCCCACTTAGTATGATTAATATTCATATGGTCTGCAGACAATGCATGATGATGATCTATCATGTGGGATGTCATAATACAATAACGGATAAAAGGAAACTTACCGGTTAACGAGATTGATGGTATAGTGAACCAAGAATTGTTTCACGGTAATGCATGAATACTTAATCTCATGGGAAATCATCGTGAAATTTCCATTGATGCAGACAAATTTCCTTGCATTAAGGGTGAAAGTATAGAGATGGTGACCTAGAGGGGGAGGGTGAATAGGTTTCTACAAAATTTATTTTCTTTTCACAAGTTTTAGGCTATTCCGACAACAAGGTGAGACTATCAGCTAGATGAAACACCCTATATGATGCGATATAATAAGTAGATAACAATAATGAAAGAGGTCGGATAGGAATAATCGAGGCACGTGGAGACGAAGATGTATTCTCGTGTTCCTTCTCTTGGGAGAGAGTATGTCACATTGGAGAGGTGCGAGATACCACGAAGGACACCCATACTCCAAGAAGGTTCGCCTTCTTCTCATTGATCTTTTGCCACAAAAAAAAAGAGCTCAATCCACTAATGGTAGGTTTTGAGGCGACCTCCAAACCTTTACAAACTTTTTTGAAGCAACAAATCCACAAGTTGGATGCTCACAGATGACACCTTCCGTCTAGGAGGTCCCAAAAGCTCCAAGAGTAACAAGATCAAAGAAAAGGCTCAACTCAATTCTCAAATCACAAAATTTATTGGTCAAGAGGAGTGGAAGCTTGAATCTTGTCTAGGGTTAGCTTCACACTCACGGGGTCTCCCAAATCTCTCTAGAGATGAAGGATTTGTGATGGAGGATCTTGAAAGAGTGTAATGGCGGCTCGGATCTGGAAATGAGGAATAAGTGGATGACCTACCCCAAAGGGGTGCGCCATTTTTATATGTTGTGCACGCCCATGGAAGTAGCTTTACCACCGGCGTGGCGAGTCGGGTTATGGAGTACCACGCCATTGCTGTTGTGCAGATATTTTATCGTTGGACATTGAGAATTAAATCTATCTAGCTAAAGAGTTGTCATAGCCGCCCCCAATTGCGATCCGCGCCGCCCCACTGTCATCCCCTCTGCTCACCTCCGTCGTCACCCCCTCTGCTCACCGATTTCTCCGCTACATCGCGCCCTCTGCTCACCGATGCCCCTGCCGTTGCTGCCTCGTTGGCTCTCCTCCACGCCATCGCCGGCTCTCTTCCGCGCCGACACCAACGTCGTCGCGCGCTTCCTCCTACGTGAGTCTTCGGCTCCTTATTGTGTTTAGTTTAAAATGATTTAGATTGATTTAGTTTAAATTGTTCGATGTAGTGTGTGATTGTCTATGATGGTTTTAATTTCTGTCGGCCACCATACGTTCGACGAATCAAATTTGGTATATAATATCTTCGACTAATTTACTTTTGCTCCATATTTAGCACGAATGTACCGACAAATTTTGACATAGATATTCTTATTTAGGATTCCATATGTGTTCCGGTTGTGAAAACCGACTTACAAATGTGTGTCAATGATGCATGTAAAATGCATACATGAACTTTGCATGTTATTACTTGTTTTTCCTACATATTAGCAACTTATATTCATGTTTTATAATGATTTGGGGGATTTTCTAAACAATCCCCCTTCTTTTGGTTCTAACCCTGTTTTTTCAGAAAACGTACTTTTTAGTGTTTCAGACTTTCCGGGAGCTTCGGGACTCCAAAAAGGGCAAGGCCAAAGAGCACGGTTCAGAATTTTCGAGACGAAGACCATGGGCCAAAGTAGAGGGCCAAAAGGCCAACCAGGTGGCAAACAGGACCCTCCATGCGGCCAGATTCCTTGGCCGCGTGAGAGGCCCCCTTTTTCCCCCCGTGGCTCCGATGCTGTCGATGTTTCTTCTCCCGAGTGTCTCGTGACCTAAAAAAGACTATATAAAGGGTCCCCTGGCCTTTTCGAGGGGGAGGCGGCACCTAGAGACGAAACCACGAAACAGAGAGACAGAAGGCTGCCGCCGGAGAAGATCGGAGGGGGGAAACGCCGTCGGGATCACCCCCGGAGGGCTCCACCCCCCTCCGGCGTGTTCATCATCAACATCTACAGAAAGATCAGCTCCATCTCTCCACTGTAATCTCTTGGCAAACACGATGTATGATGCAATACTATATTCCCTTGATGTATTGTGTCTCCCCGTCTATGTTTGAGTAGTGAATTGTTCTTGGCAATGGTGAAATAGTTCGTTGATTGGTTGCATACAAGTTTGTTATCTTCTATGATTGTCTTTATGTACAATATATGAGTGCACGCATATGTTGGGTAATGCATGTAAGGTGATCACCGGTAGCATAATGGAGTGGTGGTGACTTGGGAGTGACAGTAACTGTCGTGGGATAATCACGGCAGACGTTACCAGGGGTAACTTGTCTTGGGGCAAATCGACTCTGGTGTTTGGGAGAGGGTTTAGCTCAAGGGAAAACATGATGATATGCGATCTGGTAGCCGGCAATCAAGTCGTCGAGTCTCCGATCTAAATATATTAATCCAACTCTCGTGTTACACTGGATACTCGATACCTAGCGATATTGCTCGAACTCTTGGATCTCTCTCTCGTCTAACCCTAGGGGCCGGCTTATATAATATCCGGACCCCTTGGCCTACTCTCCAAGGCGCACTCTGAAACCTACCCGGACACTGCTTAGAAACTCTAAACTTCCTTATCGGAACCCACAATCCGGGTTACGAGGCCTACGTTCCTGGGCCTTCTAGAAACTCCTTTATCTTAAGCCGGGTCTTGCGCAGCGTCCTTTGGGCCGAGTTACTCCCTGGCGTTGGCCTACCGGGTTATCATCCCTCCATCAGTAGTCCCCAGAATAGCTTGGGCTTCATGAGATCCTCCTTGAAGCGCACGCTATTCCCTGCAAAAATAACAAACACACAAGTCCACGGAGGCCGGGTTAGGTTGCTTTGATAAACAACTAGGCCTAACTCCATGGTGGCCATATAGTAACCCGGCTTTCTCCAAGTCCAGTGTTTACTTTTCCGGGTCAACGCCCCTGATGCAAATGCCAAAGATCCGGCTTACTTTACTTGTTAATCGATCCAGGTATCGCGGAGAAGATTAGTTTCCTATCCATTCCGGATATCTCGTCCAGCACTTAAAGCATATCTCAGAAAATCCGGGCGGATATCCCTTATCCCGAAATTTCCGGTTCCCGCCCGTTGGACTAGGTTTACCCACCCGTACCTTATAAATAGGTACCTAGGGGATAACCTAACCCCCAACGGTCCATTCCAACTTCTTCTTCCTCTCCATCGCTCGCGCTCGCGCAACACCACCACGGGAACCTCAAGCTCACCGCCGGAGCAAAGCCGCCGCCGGTTACGTTCGTCCTCAAACCGTTCCGCGCTGCCGCCAAGCTCCGCCGCCGCGCCCTCATCTTGCCCGCCGGGAATCGCAAAGGGGCATTTGGATTGCGCCATCTGCCGTCGTCGTGCTCTACTCCAATCTCCTCCGGTAAGCTTCTTGCTCCCATTGAATTAGCCTCACAATTTCTTGATTCGTTCTAGATTGGATCTAGGTCAACCGCGGGCTATTTCTTGCCCCGCGCCGGATTAGGTCGCTTAGACTCATACTAGTTCATCCAATGGATCGAATATAGGCTCCACTTCATTCTCCTATCGCTTGTACTCATTAATTTCACCACGAATTTGAAAATGAAATTTCCAATCTAGGCTCGGGCCACCCAAACTTTTCGCACTTGCCATTGATACCCGGAAAGTCCACCTCTTCCGGTTCATTTACTTGCAGTAGATACATGGGCAATCAACCTTCTTCCGCAAATGATCATCAATACATAAGTCCCCCATAGTTTCTGTATTGCTACTCGATACCCGGATAACCTGTAATTTTCACTCCGTCCAGTGATACCCGGATAATTCATAGTCCTCATGCCTTCTTTTGATACTGCTTGCATATATCCGGATAACCCATGATTTCCGAGTCTTATGTCTTGCACCTTTTTGTCTTGTGCTTTGCAGACCGAACCCATGGCTCCCAAGAAGCAAGGGAAGCAGCAAGCCAAAACAAGGACAACCCAATCAATATCCGCCAACTGGGCGCGATCCACCGTCACCAAGGCCAAGCTAGAAGAGCTGGCCGAGTTAAGGGTCCTCCCCCCTCAGGAAGATATCCATTGGAGAGCGCCGGGTGATGAAACCCGGCCCACACCTGCCGCCGGTGAGGTAATCTGCTTTATTGAACATGTGACCCGGGGGTTTCGCCCTCCGGGTCACCCTTTTTTCCGCGAGGTCTTGAGCCACTATGGCCTCCGGGTGTTCGACATAGGGCCTAACTCTATGTTGAACATAACCCATTTTATCGTCCTTTCCGAGTCATATTTGTGCATTCTGCCAAATTTGGCTCTCTTCATCGAACTCTTCCAGTGCAAACCGTGCCGCGAAAGCGGTGACGGGGCACTTCTTGCTTGCGGCGGGGTTTCCATCCAGCGCCGTAAGAATTCCCCAATGCCGACTCTTAACCTGAATTCTCACGTTAAGCATTGGCAACTTTCCTTCTTTTACTGCCGAGACACCTCCCCACCCGGCGAAAGGAAACTGCCGGGTTACTCGGAGGGCCTTCTAGATATCTCCGAATCTTTCAACGCCTTTGCCCCTGAGTCGGACAGGGAGGCCATCCAACCGCTCCTCTCAAAAATAGCCGCCCTTTCCGCCCAAGGTCTCCTTGGGCTCAACCTAGTCAAAACTTGGGTGAACTTTCGCATACAACCCAATTCCATCCGCCCAAAACTGATGTGCGAGTATTCGGGGCACTCTACGGATTCCCTCCGATACTCTTCCAAGAACTACCAGGCCGGTGACACCAACAAGAGCTTCTTGACGGAGAAATTGGAGGTAATCCGGAACATAGCCGGGTTGGAACCATTTACACGCGAGAACCCAGCTCCCGAGGTAAAATCCGGTTTGTCATACTTTTACCTTCACACCTTTCTCTCGATACAACTACTGATCCTTACCCTGGTGCCTTTGACTTAGGCTGATAACGCCTTTTGGAACATCGAAACGCCCCCTAACTCCGAGAGTCCAGAGGAGGAAGAGGACGCAGTTAACTCGGAGGAAGGTACATTCCGAGTCTCACTTAGATTCTGCAAGCTCACTGCTGTTCATTCTCTGTTTTTCCGACAGTATACCTTGATAACTTACAGAGCCAGAGGACAAGGACGAAGAAGAAGAAGAACCGGAAGGCATGGTGGAAACAGCAAGCGATGAACATGAAGCTGAGCCGACAGTCAAGGCTGGAGCAAAGAGGAAACCCCGAGGGGTCGTTTTTAAGGTGCCCTACCGCTCCCTTGCTTCTAAGCCATATTCCTTTGCTAACATGCGCGAGCTAAACCAAGAGTTGTCCAACTGGCCGTATTTGAAGGATCCACCCGTGACCAAGCGTAGACTGACTCGAAACTTTCCGGGTGAATCCGCACTTAACCCGGGCATTCCATCATCCCCTCCTCGAATCATCCTTTAATAGGGCAGTTCCATGCTTTATTCTCTTGATATTTATCAGCTTCATCCGGGTCCAGCAGCGCGTTTCCCTCGGATTTCGCGGTGAATCCCGGGTAAGGTTCTTTTCCTGATGTTCTATCACTTGACCATAATTTTCTCCGGTTGTATGCTGACCACTTACTTATATTGTCCACAGAGCCACGGTCACTATCAGTGACCAGGAAAATATGGAGACCGATGATCCGGGTAAGGAGAACCCGATTGACGACATGCCGGCTGCAGCTGGAGGCGAAGAGGAACAAGCGCCACCAACACACCCGGCTGATCAGGAAGCCGAATACCCGATAGCCTCACATACACGCGAGGAGGAAGAGGCCGCCGACCTGGGCATGGGAGGAGGCGACCCAAGCTCCGATATCCGGACGACTCGGGTGCCTTCCCCTGCCAAGGAGAAAACCTCCAATCCGAGTTATCAAGACCCCGGGTCTTCCAACTTGGGCAACCATTCCTTCAACCAAATGATGAGCGCCCTCCTCGCCATGAAGGCCTCAGAGAGCAGCATGTTGGAGCGCATGGCCGTGGAGCATCAGGTACGTTAGTTGATATCTCATAGTGTCCACCTAGTCCCCAAGTTCCGAGTCTAACTTGTCAAAGTTACACTCGGTACTCCTTGCAGTACTCGGCTGATTGCGATATCCGACTAATGTTTAACCTTCCATTCTTTTAGGCATAGGCGTCCCGGTCCGAGGAGATTTTGGCCAAGACCAAGCAGCTCCTGGACACCGAGGTAAAGCTAAGAGAAGCACTTGAGTCCGAGGTGGCAGCCTTGGAGAAAGATGTCACGAAATACAAAGAGAAATACACCACTGCTCAAGCTGCACTGAAAAGGCTATCAGCCCAAGTGGCCGACACTTACCGTGTCCTCGTTGGTGAGATTTCGCTACTTATTGGTTTGGGCCTTGGTTTCTTGTTTTCTTGATACATGATACCCGGAATACTTTGATGTGACCTTTGTTGTTCATATTGCAGCTTCCAACCTTGCGCCTTCAGAAGAAGATGATATCGAAAAGGTAAAGAGATTGAAAAATGTCCTCCGGAGGTTCTGTGCCGGCACCAAGTGGATACTAGACGCCATTCAGTGGCCGACTGAACTCTATCTGGGTATGGAGACCATAATCCACGCATGTTCTACTGTCCCTGCATGGATTGAGCTCTGGAAACGCTCAGCATGTCGGGTTGGGATGACCCGGGGACTTATGCTGGCGAAAGCTTATTTTCCTAAGCTTGAGCCGGCAACGGTGGTGGCCGGATTTCCAGAATTCAAGGCAGATGGCTCGAGATTTTCCCCAAAGGATTTCAAAGCCGTACAATCCGAGGTACGTCACTCGGCAACTGCTCTTGCCGACAGTATGGACTTGAGTAGGTTTATGTCTCCATACGATGCTAAGGACAAAGCTGTGAAGGAAGATACGCCCGTGCCCTTCGACATTTTAGAAAAGTGGAATGCTGACTCGACCAGGAGGAGGGAGGAAGCTGCAAAGAGGGAAGCCGAATTGCAATCAGCACCAACTTCCTCTACGCCAGCTGTCCGTCCACCTGTTCGTCCTGATGCTGAAAAACTAGATGATGATGCTGGGAATTCTTCTAAGGAGCAAACCCAAGAACAAGACCCGGAGGGCAAGGGTAAGGATGTGGACCCGACTCAGGAGGCCGAGTAAAATATTACCTGACGCCATCCTAATACCTTGTTCGCTCGATGCCCTTGTAAAGACAGATATTCTTTTGATAGTGCAGATGTGCACTTTTGATACTATCATCGCATCATGTAAATACATTATGCAGCTTTAATAGCTTTCTTGGACCTTCCGGCCTTTGGATGAATTCGATATCTATCTGCCTTTGAGCTTATTTACTCTTGTACTCCAACTTTCTTTATGGTTCCTTTTGTGAGACTCGGTTTCCGGGTCTCGTGGGTTTTGACAGGTACTTTTCTCTAAGTCCCCAAGTCCCCAAGACTCGGATTTTTGTGTTTTTGTGTTTAATAGCTAGATAACTTGCCTCTTTGTTCAAAATCCCCAGTCCCCAAGGCCCGAAATTCCGAGTATGGGGTGTGAGGTTTCTCAAAGAAAACAGGTTGTTTCTGCTAAGCCCAAAACCTAGAGACGTTTCACATAGGTTTTGAAGTTATGCTTAATAGACTTTGAGTTTCCGGTTATTAACCCTGTACTCTGCATAACTTGTGGTTTAGATGACCCTTTTGACTCTCTTGTACTGTAAGCCGGCTTTCGCGTGGATACCATGTTGTTACATCTCTACGAAAACAGGGTCAGGCAAGTCCCATTGGGCATCATGGCTGATTGTAATCGTAAGCGAGCAAATCATGCCACTTTAGTGCGAGTCACATCGAGCTTAAGTAAGAAGAGTCAAGAAATTTGGCTCCTTTGTCCGGTTATAAGATTGCAGCCGTACTCGTTTGCGAGTAATCGACCCTTATAACTCATAGGCATCGTGGCCGGGTCTTTGAGTTTGTAACTGTGCTATTCAAGCAATCAGCCCCCAAGACCTAAATACATGCAACATACTGAAGAAACTAAGGTACTAAGAAAATAATAAATAATACTTACCTGGAAGAAAAGTAAAAAACATAACAGAAAAATGAAACTTGATAAAACGTGTGAAGGAGATATATTGCTTAACCATCTCTTTATTGATATGAGAAAGTTAGGTCAGCAAGCCGCCTCATTAAAAACCCTCCAGTCCCCTTAGGTACCCTGGATAGGAAAAGAGTGCGTCTGAAACCTGCTGCCTGTTACATCGTGTAATTCCACTTGTGAGTCTGGTCTATACTAGGTATAGTAGGGACGCAGCTGAGCTACGTTCCATGGTCTTTCTCTCTCTTGCATAGATGAAGTGGTATGAGTGGTGTCGTTAACCGTAGCCGACTCTTCCCTTGCATCTATCAAGTAATACGATCCATTGTGCAGATTCCGGCTTATGATAAACGGTCCTTCCCATGGCGGTGATAACTTATGTTTTCCTTCCTTTGACTGTACCAGGCGCAGAACCAGGTCTCCTTCCTAGAAGACCCGGGTTTTCACGCGCCGGCTATGATATCTCCGCAGATCCTGCTGATATATGGCTGATCTTTCCATTGCTTGTTCCCTTTCTTTTTCTAGCATATCCACGGCGTCCTGCCGGGTCTTCTCGTTCTCTACCTCGACGTAAGCCGACAGTCGAGGCGAGTCATGTATGATATCACTCGGCAACACCGCCTCTGCACCATAAACCATGAAAAAACGGTGTCATCTGAGTGGATCTGTTAGGCGTTGTGTTGATACCCCAAACCACTGCAGGTAATTCTTCGACCCATGCACCAGCAGCTCTGATACACGGAACTCGCAATCGTGGCTTTAATCCACGAAGCAACTCTTGATTTGCCCTCTCCACTTGTCCATTAGTCTGTGGATGGGCCACTGAAGCTATGTCAAGCCGGATTCCACTGTTACCACAAAATTTCTCCATCTCGCCAAGGGACATATTGGTTCCATTGTCGGTAATTATGCTATGTGGATACCCGAACCGATAGATAATCTTTTTCAGGAACTTGACTGTTGTAATTGCTTCACAGTTGGTAACTGGCATAACCTCAACCCACTTGGTAAACTTGTCAATGGCCACCAAGAGATGTGTCTTTTTGCAGGGTGACATATGAAAGGGGCCAACCATATCCATACCCCAAACAGCGAACGGCCAAGTTAACGGGATAGTCCGTAGTTCCATAGCCGGCACATGGGTTTGGCGAGCGTACCTTTGACATCCGTCGCACCTTGCCACCAAGCGCTCCGCGTCTGCTAGGGCCGTGAGCCAGAAAAAACCATGTCGATAAGCTTTGGCCACCAGGGATCTTGTGGATGCATGATGCCCACAATCACCTTCATGGATTTCCTTGAGGATCTGTCGGCCTTCTTCTGTTGCTACACAGCGCAAAAAGACTCCTGCTGCACTTCTCTTGTATAACTCTCCATTGATGATAGAATATCCTTTTGCTCGCCTTAGAATTTGTCTTGCTAATACTTCCTGCTGTGGTAACTCGCCCCGTGATAGGTAGGCCAAGAACGGCTCTGTCCACTCGGGAACAGCACGTACTGTGACCACGAGCTCCAAGTCCGGGTCTTGATTTGCCAGTTCTTCCTCAGACTCGGTTTTAACTGATGGTCGCCATAGTTCATCCAGGAAAACATTGGGTGGAACCGGCTCTCTGCGCGAGCCGAGTCTGGTGAGTGCATCTGCTGCCTCGTTTTTTCTTCTGTCTATGTGCTCCACCTCGTACCCGGAGAAACACCCGGCAACTCTATCAACCTCTCTGCGGTATGCTGCCATAGTTGCATCTTTTCTATCCCAAGTTCCTGAGACCTGCTGTACCACAAGGTCCAAATCTCCAAAGCATCGTATTCTCTTAATATTCATCTCCTTTGCTACCTTTAAGCCGTGCAATAAGGCCTCATACTCGGCCACGTTGTTGGAACAATCAAAGTGAATCTGCAGCACGTAGCTCAACTTGTCTCCTTTGGGTGATGTTAGCACCACTCCAGCTCCTGACCCCTCGTATTGCTTGGAGCCATCGAAGTGCATGGTCCAAGACTCGGAGTTTGGGGCCATGGTGGGCATGCCTGTGTGCGTCCAATCATTAATAAAATCGACTAGAGCTTGAGATTTGATTGCTGACCTTGGCTCGTAATTGATATGATAATCCCCCATCTCGATCGCCCACTTGGCTATTCTACCTGTTGCATCCGAGTTTCTGATGATATCCGACATTGGTATAGAACTCACCACTGTTATGGGGTGTTCCTGAAAATATGGCTTCAACTTCCGGCTGGCCATGAAGACCCCGAAAACCAGCTTTTGCCAATGTGGATAACGTTGTTTTGCCTCTGATAGTACCTCACTGACGTAGTAAACCGGCCTCTGGACCGGGTATTCTTTTCCATCTTCTTTTCGCTCGACAACAAGCACCACGCTAACCGCCCGGGGCCCTGCTGCAACATATAGTAACATAGGCTCTTTAGGCTCCTGAGCTGCTAGGACTGGTGCCTCGGATAGCTGCTTTTTTAGTGCCTCGAACGCCTCGTCCGCCTCTTGATCCCATACGAATTTATCAGATTTTTTCAAGAGCCGGTACAAGGGTACCGCCTTTTCTCCGAGTCTGGATATAAACCGGCTGAGCGCTGCTACGCACCCTGTGAGCTTCTGAACATGTTTCAAATTTTCCGGCTTTTTCAGACTCTGGGTAGCTTTGATTTTGTCCGGATTTGCCTCAATTCCTCTCTCAGAAACGATAAAGCAGAGTAACTTCCCGGCTGGGACTCCAAAAACACACTTTGTCGGGTTGAGTTTCATCTGATACCTTCTCAAGTTCTTGAACGTTTCCTTTAGATCATCAATAAATGTCTCCGCCTTTCTGGTCTTGATCACCACATCGTCTACATAAGCATGTACGTTGCGTCCAATTTGGTCCTCGAAGCACTTCTGAATACACCGTTGATAGGTTGCGCCAGCGTTCTTCAGTCCAAATGTCATTGTCTTGTAACAAAAGGCCCCAAAAGGGGTTATGAATGCTGTTTTCTCCCAATCCTCCTTCTTGAGCTTGATTTGATGATACCCGGAATATGCGTCCAGGAAACATAATAGGTCGCTGCCAGCTACTGCGTCTATGATCTGATCTATCCTTGGTAGAGCAAACGGATCCTTTGGGCAATGCTTGTTGAGACTCGTGTAATCAATGCACATCCTCCACTCATTGGTCTTTTTCATCACGAGAACCGGATTTGCTAACCAGTCCGGGTGAAACACTTCCATGATAAAGCCGGCTGTCAGCAGCCGAGCGATTTCTTCCCCTATAGCTTTCCTTCTTTCCTCATTCATCTTTCTCAAGCCCTGCTTCACGGGTCTGGACTTGGGATCGATGTGCAAACTGTGCTCTGCCAACTCTGTGGGGATACCCGGCATATCGCTAGGCGTCCAGGCGAACACATCCTGATTTGAACGAATGAACTCCACAAGTGCTTTCTCCTGCTCGCTGTCCAAGTTAGATCCTGTAGCAAATTGCTTGGAGGGATCACCCTCGACAAAAGCTACCATCTTGGTGTCATGTGCTGCCTTGAATTTTGCTCTCTCATCTTCAGTATTTGGTCTTTTTAACGCTGTTCTGTCATCCGGGTCTACTTGAGACCGGTAATACTTGAGTTCCTCTTTTCTGCAAGCTTGCTCCGCCATGGCTGCATCTCCTTCATCGCACTCAGCTGCTATATCCCGGCTCCCGTGTATGGTGATGGTCTGCTTGGGCCCCGGGATTTTTAGTTGTAGATACACATAACACGGCCTGGCCATGAACTTGGCATAAGCCGGCCTTCCGAATAGCGCGTGATAAGGACTGCGCAACTTAACCACCTCGAAAGTAAGCCACTCGACTCGATAATTATCCTTTGATTCTCCAAAAGCTACCTCCAATGTGATCTTTCCCTCGGGGCACGCTGAGTGACCCGGCACAATCCCATGAAAAACCGTTGAACTCTTCTGTAGCTGAGACTCCTTGAGACCCATGCGTAGAAAGGTTTCCCAATACAAGATATTGATGCTACTTCCACCGTCCATTAGGACCTTTTTCAACTCATAACCATTAACTTGTGGTGCCACCACCAATGCTAAAACTCCCGGGTGTTCTATCCTTTCCGGGTGATCTCTTTTGCTCCATGTTACATCCTGCTCTGACCATCTCAGGTACCTCGGAACAGCCGAAGAAACCGAGTTTACCGCCTGTTTCAGTATCTTCTTATCCTTGTTAGAAATTCCTGTGGTATGCACGTGATATTGTCCTAATTTCTTGGGGTTAGCTTGGAAACCTCCAGCTCCCCCTTGGTTGTTACCCGGATTTCCGCCTGCCGGGTTGCCGGCTGGGGGTGGGCCGTTGCCCGGGTTTCCACCCGGACCCAGTCCTCCTCCCCGACCTGCACCTCGCATAGCCTTGTTTATCTCCTCATTTTTCCATCTCTGTAGGTCCGCACACTGCTCCAATGAGTGTTTAGCCGGCCTACCGTTCCTGCTGTGCTTTGGACACGCCATTCTGAAGATATCCCAATTGTTACCCGGCCTCGGTGGCTCTTGATAATTTCCTCCATTGTGGTTTCCAGCATTGAAATTTCCTTCTGCCCTAGGCCTCGAAGACCCGGCTTCTGTGCTAGCGACAAACTCGGAGCCTCCCTCAAACGGGCGCTTGTTCTGGTTGTTCCCATTGTTACCTCCATTGTTACCCGGCGTTGATCCATTGCCGGTTCTTCCACTATTATTTGTATTTGCTTTTGCTTTCTTGTCATCGACATCCTCTTCTGTAGTATCCGTTGCAGCGTGTTTGTTGCATGCATCCATTAGCTCTCCCATCGTAACCTCTGAAGCATTTCGACTAGATTTCATGCGAGTTAACTTTTGCACTAAAGGTATGTACTTGCACGTCTTTGCCATAGCTTGTAGCGCATCTTTGGGCTGAATATCCGTAGATGAGTGAAGTATCTCCATAACCCGGCGCACCCAGCTGAGCGCCGATTCTCCCTTCTTTTGGACGCATCGCTCTAGGTCATCAATAGTAAATAGCTTTCTGCACGTCCCATGAAAGTGCTTGATAAACGCAGTTTTCAATTCCTCCCATGACTTGATAGATCCTTCCGGTAAATTATTGAACCATAACTTTGCTGCTCCTTCTGACATCATCAAGTACATGAACTTGGCTTGAAGATTTTCGGATGCATTGCGAATCGACATAGCCATCTCATAACTGCTCAACCATGTTTCTGGGTCCATAGTCGGCTCATAATTCACAACTTTACCCGGTTCCTTGAATTTATCCGGGTAAGGCTCCGCCCTGATGTTATCCGACAGACACTTAGGCCCAGCGAGATTAGTCGGGACTGGCCTCACTCGGGAAACGTGTGATCCTGCGGGAGGTGCGGCTGGGCGCGGTACGGCTGGTGGCCCATGCACCGCAGACCCGGCCGCAGCCCTCCTGGCTCTGGAACTATCCACAATAGCTTGTGCTGCTGATGCTGCTGGTACTGCCTGAACGCGGGGAGGAGGCGGCATTTGCTGCTGCTCTTCCCTCCGCCGCGCTGAACTTGTCTGGATATTGCCGGTATTGCCTCGTTGCTGGCTGATATATGGTGTCCCATGCATTCCACTTCTGTGATCCGGGTAATTAACTTGCTGCGCTACCGCAGTGCGCAATAGATCTATCGCCCGCCGGGTCTCCTCTGCGTGGGGTGACTCTCTCACGGGGATTTGATTCAATGCGAGCGTTGCTGTGTACACATTATCCATGGGGTTGTTGTAATGACCTGCCGGTGTGCGAAATCGCGATGGTGGTGGTGGTTGTAATGTATTGCCGGCAGTGACCCCAGTCTGCAATGTGGGTAACCCGGCTTGTATGTTTTTCGGCTGTGCTCCTCCAGTTGCAGGTTGCTGTACGGTTCCTTGGTTTGCTGCCGGAATCGGTTGATCCTGAGGTGTGATAAATAGGTTGGTCGGGTTTATAACTCCACCCGTTGCTGGTAACATGGTTTGATGCCTTTGACGCACCCTGGTTGTCTCTTCTCGGAGCCGGGTTTCCAATGCATCCAACTCACGTTGGCGGGTGGCCATCCCCTGCCTTTCTGCTTCTACTTGCCTTCTCTGTTGCTCCAATGCACGGCGGGCTACGTCCAGATCTCTGACACGTTCCGCCGCGTTTTCCGGAGTAATGACTGTGGCTAAAACGGTTGGATCCAGAATCAAGTTGTTGTTGAATAGGGCCGGGTGTTGCGGGTTTGAAGGACCCGCCCCTGGCGTCCGGTTTTCCAGATATCCGAACATATTTGCCTGCAACTCGCTGTCCGCCGCGTGGCTGGTAACCGATGCCGATTCTCCGTCAACTCGGGTGAGAACCGGGTTTCCGTCAACCGGGCCTTGCTGCTGGGCCAATGCTGGTGTTGTTCCGACTGTGGCCGCGGTCACGTTCCCCTGATTAAGATTGATCGCCGGGGCCGTGTAAACCGCAACCTGGCGCGTAATGCTTGGCGCAGATTCGTACTCTTCCTCTTCGCTGCTATTTTCCTCCTACCGGTCCTCCAGCAGATGCAAGATGGACTCGGTATCATCTTCTCTCATGACCCGGCCACGCGGGGTCCATGCCGGCTCCTCCGGCTGTTCCCTCTTCGTGGGGGGCTCTTCTGTCGGATCTACCGTCCCGACCGATTCTTCCCCATCCGATTGAACGTAGGTGGCTTCCCCTGACACAGAATCATACCCGAAATCGTCAGGGATTGAACCGGACGTACGTACCATGCCGATGAAGACGTTGATCTGGCCGATTGTCACGACAGATCCGGATTCGAGCAGATTCGACTCTGGCCCCCAGCCGGAATCGTCCACCATCTTCTCTCCTTCGGGGTTGGTGTAGATCTCGCTGATGACAAGGTTCTCCATGTTCTTCCGAGCTTCTCCCGTGACGTAAACACCTTTGGACGTTTGCCCCACGGTGGGCGCCAACTGTCGTGGGATAATCACGGCAGACGTTACCGGGGGTAACTTGTCTTGGGGAAAATCGACTCTGGTGTTTGGGAGAGGGTTTAGCTCAAGGGAAAACATGATGATATGCGATCTGGTAGCCGGCAATCAAGTCGCCGAGGCTCCGATCTAAATATATTAATCCAACTCTCGTGTTACACTGGATACTCGATACCTAGCGATATTGCTCGAACTCTTGGATCTCTCTCTCGTCTAACCCTAGGGGCCGGCTTATATAATATCCGGACCCCTTGGCCTACTCTCCAAGGCGCACTCTGAAACCTACCCGGACACTGCTTAGAAACCCTAAACTTCCTTATCGGAACCCACAATCCGGGTTACGAGGCCTACGTTCCTGGGCCTTCTAGAAACTCCTTTATCTTAAGCCGGGTCTTGCGTAGCGTCCTTTGGGCCGAGTTACTCCCTGGTGTTGGCCTACCGGGTTATCATCCCTCCATCAGTAACCTGAGACCGAGCCACAAAGTTAAGTTATTGGGGGATATATATAGGGGACCTTAGAACGTAAGGCTATGGTGGGACTTTATGTCTTAATCAATCTTGTGCAGTCATTTACTTGGCCAGATGATCCATCATAAGGGGTTGTAGATCATTTACTTGACTATACCTATTCATGGCTTCTTCCTAGAAGAAACAACTAAGACTAAAACATGTGCTTCACTAATTGTGACAACCACACGAACGAAACACTTATTGCTAGAACACTTGCTCCCTTGAGATACTTGAGATATTTGTTGCTTGCTACTTGTGAAACTTGCTTCACTAGTTACTAGACAAACCACACTCCACGTCACTTGCTTTTAATTAGTTAGTTCCTTTTAGTCAAACTTATTGCTTTGCATAAACAGCCATATAAGAGGGTTATAGGGCTTTAGAGAATAGATAGCTTACCTTCAGCTCCTCGTGGGTTCGACACTCAAATACTTATCGAAAGGTACTACAATTGATCTCCTGCACTGGGGACTCATCAAGCACTTTTCTGGCGCCGTTGCCGGGGAGCGTTGTGCTAAGCTTTTATTCTTGTTTGCATTGCATACTAACATATAAACCTAAAACACAAAAAAAATTATAAAATGGAAAACAACCAAACAATTTTAGAACTGTATAATATCTACCTTGAATTAGGACATGAAGTGTTTGAGGAGAAATTGAAAAATTATTTGCACAACAATCATATTTGTGGTAGTACTAATTCTTTGAACACCTTTATTGCTAAGGAAAACCTTGAGCTTGGGGAAGTTTGTCTTGATGAATATGATATTTTTAGTCCCCCTACTATTGAGGATAAAAATGCCTTTACCTACTGTTATGTATCATTTAGTTTAAGATTTTCATTTTATAAAAAAATTTGGGAAAGTAAATGAGAAGGATGAGTAATGGAGAAGTTGGGATCGACCTTGAACATGTGTTGTTCATGCCAATGAAACCATTGCAAAGTCTCTATCATAAAACTTTTTCCAAAGCTAAAAACAATAAAAATATTAGTTCACTACAGTAACATCACATTTCTGTCTTATTTCTCATCTTAAATGGCAAGAATAATCTTATATGAGAGATAGGATTAAACAATAGTAATTAGCTGTCAAGAAAACAGATTCCTGAACTTCACTGCGAAAAATGTTTAAAATCACAGAAGTGGAATCTTGACCTGGTAATTTACGACAGCAATATTTCATTATCACTACATATTTCATTAGTTTTAAGTTTTCTGATTTGAGCAACTTAAGTGCCTCTAAAAATTCACTCTTTACGGGCTGTTCAGGTTTCGGCAGATTATGTCTTTATTTTGCATTGCTCTCATTACTTGTGTTTTGTGTGGTTCTTTTGATCAAGGAGCAATGCACAACTGTAGTAACAGTAGTTAATATTTAGAATCAACTCATGATGTGTCTTTGATGCACCTATGTGGATTTTATTTATGGAGGCACTAACCCCTCTAATCAAGTTTTATGTTGAGATTTGTGTAAGAAGAATTTTTCAGGAGGAAGAGTTGAGTGAGATGAACAAAAATCAAGAGGGACAACCAATCAACCTTGGGGATGTACCCCTGGGCTCACCCTACATGTATCAAATAAGTACAAGAATCCAAGCTTGGGGATGCCGAGCCACCTCACTCCAACCATCATGATGTTAAGTAAGTAAAGCCTAGCTATATGGCTATAAAGAAAGCGTTTTACGGGAGGCAACCCGGTTGTTTTTGTTTGGATTTTCCTAGTGTACTCTTGCTGTCTCAAGAGATTAGTTTTTTTTTGTTTTAATTCTGGAGTTTTGAATAAAGAGTCAAGTCAAACCCACTTGGACTTATAAGTTGCTATCCTAGTGCATGAAATTTCTGTTTCAGCACGAGTCTGCTCACCGTATGATTTTACGTTTTTTATTGGTATGTCGGATTGAGCTAATTTTTTAGTATGTTCTGCAACGTTTCATCCTCTGTAAGAAAAAAAATTGGCTTAATTTTTTGACGAGTCTAGATTAGGGAAAAACGTTCGTTTTGCTGCTGTTGCTTTTCAGGACAGATTCTGCCTTCTTTTGTTTTATGCACTCTTTGGGCTTGGGAATCGAATTTCCATGATTCTTTCAAGCAAGAGAGTGAACATACAACATAATGAACCTTATTGTCTTTCTAATGGAGCATTTTATTTGGAATTTTTCACAGCAAGCATGTGATTTGTTTGTCCTTACTAATCTCACCCCACAGAAAAAGAATGGGAGAAACATGTTTTGTGAAGTTTTTTCACAGGGAATAGAGGAGCTGCGCCTCAAGACATCCAAGAATGGTGAAAGCCATAAGCTTGGGGATGTGATGAACACCCCACTGGAGCTACACTCTTTTGGTTAGCACACGTCTACTTTCTGTTTTTCTAAGCAAAGCATTTATCGTAGAGACTTGAAGCGTCTAATTTTTGTTTTTATTTTTGTTTTGATAAGACCACACCCATCATTTTATATGAGATTGAGCTACCGGATTTTGGGGTTGGAATGTATTGGATGCTAGTATTATGACTTGGAATAGGGATGCCATGGTTGATTTGAAGAGCTACATATGTTTGCATGATTTATAGGCTTTTTATGTGTAGAAATTTGCAATAATGTTGTCTTGAGCTATCTCTTATTCATGTCCTTGATGTTAATTGCTGGTTTATTTAGTTTTTCATGAAATGAGTAGTTCTATGGAAATATGCATGCATAGTATCTGGTCAACTATCTCCCTCTTGCTATCCAAAAATTTAAAAATTCCAACAAGTAAAAACTTGTTTCCAACACTCCTTAGCCAAGTATTTCCAGTGAGTCCACCATATCTTCCCATTAGCTTCATTGCTATTCCGACTATGTTCACCATGTTATTGTGTTATTATGTTCTAAATTAAGATATCCACTTTATTAATTGTCATGGGTTGAACTTGGGATAGGACTCTCACGAACTTTTGAAGGCACACTTTACTTTTTATGCATCTAATAAACATGACCCAATAATGGGAGCCACAAGTTTTGCGTTTGACAAGTGTGTGGTTGGGAGCTAGCTATAAACGTGTATCACCGGAAAGCTTTCAACATTGCACAAAAATTTACATTTGGTTGATATCATGTACTTTTGTTTTTGGACTCCTGCCATGCCAAAATGAAATAGAGGAATAGTAAGTTTTGATGAGTAAGTATCTATATGACTAGAGAAACGCATTGGGCCGCTAACCCAAGCCATGCTTTATCATGGTGGAAATTTACTTACAGCTTGAGTGACTCTACAACACATCCTACAATAAAATAAGAAGCTATGCATAATAGTGAATGAAAATAAAAAGGATGATGAGTCTACTCCGTTTGTTTGTCTTGTCATTGTGACATGGGCTTGTTTCCATGTCATGGGGCAAGAGGTACCAGATGCATGTAAAATGCATAGATGAATTTTGCATATTTTCACATGGTTTTCTATTACATATTGCATCATATAAGGGTATAATTCAATGTTTTATAGTATTTTGGGGTTAAATTACAAAGTCCCCCAACTTTTATGGAATTAACCATGCCTGTCAGAAACCCCGTTTTCTATATTTTTGACGTTTCAGGGGGCAAACTTCCGCGAAATCACCTGAAAATCTGCGGGGGTCATTTTCTTGGAAGGAGAAGACTTGCGGGCGAAGGATCCACGAGAATTGGGCAAGGAGGCCCAAAAGAGGACCCTCCACGCGGCCAGATTCCTTGGCCGCGTGAGAGGCCCCCTTTCGGCCCCAGTGGCCCCAATTCCTACCATCTTCGACTTACCGACTCCGTCTTGACCTAAAACCGACTATAAAAAGGGTCCCTCGTACCCTTACGGAGAGGAGCGCCGCCGAAACACCAAAACACCAAAACAGAGACCTAGAGTTCCAGATTGGAGGGGGAAAACACCGGCGGGGCGCCGCCGGTGTGATCTCCTACCCCTCCAACGTCATCTCCATCGACATCTCCATGAAGAGGGAGTAGTCCACCCCAGGGCTATGGGTTTGTGGAAGTAGAACTTGTATCTCTCTCTCTCTATGTGCTTCACTAATTAGATCCGTATGAGCTGCCTCACATGATTACGGGCACCGTTGTAATTCCTATGTGGTGGATCTTTTCTATGAGTTATCTCTTGAGTTATTTGAGTAGATGTATCTTATATACCCCGTTCTTATTTGCTAGCTTTGATCAATCTAGTTCTTGAGAGTGTGTGTGGGGTGATGGGTGCATTAGTTGGAGTAACGGGGGGTGGCTAGTGCTGTGAAAGTGACAGAAGTTCAGCGATCCACTTAGGTTTTGTTAAACCTTTCTTAGTTACCTCACTAGGGATAAAAAGGAGTACCTTGTTACCGGGGATTTGAAGTGACACTAATCAATCTCCATGACTAGATCTAGCAAGTTCTTACTTCAACTTCATGTCACATTGCTTAAAGCTATACTCTGGTTTTTCCTTAATTATCGAGGTGTTATGATTTATTTCGCATCTTGGTGGAGTATAAGAGGGATCAATATGACCGTAGAGATCTCTATGCTAGGACGTGATGCCCATATGAAAGTACTCAATGTTAAACATGTTATTGTAATCTCACATGTAATTCTTTATGTCCACCGTCTACCACTTTATTTGAGAGAATGCAAGTGTGAAACCATGAACCCCGGTCCTATTTTAATTATAAGAAAACACTCTAGTTACTTTGCTGCAATTTACTTTACTTGCACTTTACTTTACTTGCATCTCCAATTCGAATTTACATTATCTCCATCACCACTTGCATCACAAAAATACAAAAACAATCCATTGCATATTTATTTTCTCATTTGCATTTAGTAGTAGATTTAATTATTGCACATTTACTTTCAGTTTTGCATTGCAATTTAGAAGTCTCACACCTTGTGCTTGACAACCACTTGGTGAGGTTAAGGGCACAAAATTCTCTACTTGTTTGCAGGATCCTGGAGGAAGCTTGGAACACAACTGCTGAAATACTGGCTCCCCAAGAGTTCGATATAAACCCTCGAGTCACCCTCGTCGGGAAGAAGGCTTGCCACTAGCTACACACTCTGCACTTGGAGTCTCAACCTAGCCATCAAGCGTTTTTCTGGCGCCGTTGCCGGGGAGCCATAGGTGAAGGAGTTGTCCAAGGGAGATCACAAGAAGTCTTCATCACCAACAAGGTGTGCAAACACCTAAGCTTGGGGAGGTTGCACCTACGTGAGTACCGTCCTTTCTATCTCCACCTTCTTTCAAGTAGATTGTTTTGTTTCTTGTCTTGTTTTTGTTTTTGTTTTGTCTTGCATATTTTATTTTAGTTTGCATTTTAGTTTTGCATTTAGTTATCTAGTTTATTTTAGTATTTCGAATTTGCCTAGTTACTTTACTTTTCAGCTTTGCATAAAAAATTAAAAACTACATAAAAACTGTTAAAATGGGTGATAGAACTAAATTAAGTGACTACACAAATACACCCAATGACCAATTCATTGCTAGGCCAATTACTACACCTGAAATACAAGCTGAAAGCTATGAAGTAAGTCCTAGTTTATTGAATTTAATTACTAGAGAGCAATTTGGTGGTAGTGCTATGGAGGATGCCTTTATGCATCTTCATGATTTCATGGAAATATGTGATATGCAAAAATTTAAAAATGTGGAAAGTAGTGTTTTAAAACTGAAATTATTTCCTTTTTCACTTAGAGGAAAGGCTAAAGAATGGTTACTTTCACTACCTACAGCTAGTATAAAGTCTTGGGATGATTTAAAAGAAGCTTTCATTAAGAAATATTATCCTCCCGTTAAAATTTTGCAAAATAGGAATAATATCCTCTCATTTAGGCAAAATGATAATGAACATGTATCCATGGCATGGGATAGAATTAAATTAATTCTTAGAACATGCCCATCACATGGAGTAAATGAATGGACCATACTACACTCTTTTTATAATGGTCTAAACTACATGTCTAGAAATATACTTGATTCTGCTGTTCGAGGTGCCTTTATGAGTAAAACTGTAGGTGAGGCTAAGAGCATATTAGAAAGCATATTGCAAAATTATGGTCAATGGGATACTGAAAGAGCACCCAATCCCACTAAGAAAATAAACTCAATTGAAGAAACCAATGATTTGTCTTCTAAAATGGACACTATTCTTGCTTTTATAAATAAACAAAATATGGAGAATGTGCCTTTGCAGGAGCTAGTTGGTAGTAATTATGAAAGTGTGGATGTTAATTTTGTTAGGAATTATGGTAGCAATGGTTTTGGTAATGCTTACAATTCATATAGTAAACCTCCTTATGTGACAAATAAACCTTTTGTTCCATATCCTAATGCTAATGAAAATAAGTGGAAGCCTTCTAGTGAAATTTCTAAATCTAATAAATTGCTTATGGAACAAGTTGCTAGTCACAATGCTATGATACATGAGTTAAATAAGTCTATTGCATCCATTAGTAGTGATATTAAAGGATTGCAACTTCAATCTTCGAATTTAGATAAAGCATTGTCAAAATTAGCTGATAATCAAGCAACTCTATTAAGCATGTCAGCAGGAAAGCCACAAGCACAACCTAGTGTAGGAATGAATTCTATTACTATTGCTGCTCCTATTATTGAAAATATTGATCATATTGCTGAGAATACAAGTGAGCATGTCCCTACTAGCTTAGAACAAACTTTGAATGAAATAGTGAAGTACCCTGAATATTTACTTCCATATATGTCTTATCTTGCTAGCAAAGATGAAATTAGTCCTCATGAATCAAGCATGCTAGCTAAATTAGAGAGTAAAGTAGAGGAAATTATGATGCTTACTGAAATTAAGGATCCATTGCTTGATTTAGAAAAAAGTAGCTTGCAAGAACTTATTGCTACTCTACAAAAATTTGCTCGTGATCCCACTGTAAATGTTAATCAACCTGGCTTTGGATCTTATATTGCTAATCATGTCTTGCAAGAAAAAATTGCTAGGTACAAGAATGAGGCCATGATACCCCCTAAGCTTGGG
The DNA here is from genome assembly GCA_028641055.1 of Alopecurus myosuroides. NCBI lineage: Eukaryota > Viridiplantae > Streptophyta > Magnoliopsida > Poales > Poaceae > Alopecurus > Alopecurus myosuroides. The sequence goes on from CM054057.1 coordinate 721,651,121, forward strand.
GATGCATGGATCCCCAAGGTGCTAGTTTCAATTGGAAAAGAAATTCACCATGCTATGTTAGATCTAGGTTCTAGTGTATCGGTACTCTCTAAAGAATTATATGAATTGCTAGAACTAGAAAATTTAGAGAAGTGCTCAAGTGAATTTGTCCTTGCTGATAAATATACTAAACATGCTGTAGGACAAGTAAAATATGTTATGGTTGAATTGCACATGACTTTTGTACCCGTTGATTTCATTATTATGGATAGGGGGGATAAATCCCCTAGTCCTATTATTTTGGGTAGACCTTTTCTTCGTACTACAGGTGCAATCATAGACTCCAAGGAAGGGAATGTCAAGTTTCAGTTCCCTCACAAGAAAAGCATGGAGCACTTCCCAAGGAAGAGGGGCACGCTGAAGAACAAGCTCCCTCATGAGCTTTATCCCTCTTGATTATCAAGTAAGTAAAGCCTAGCTATATGGCTATAAAGAAAGCGCTTTACGGGAGGCAACCCGGTTGTTTTTGTTTGGATTTTCCTAGTGTCCTCTTGCTGTCTCAAGAGATTAGTTTTTTTTTGTTTTAATTCTCGAGTTTTCAATAAAGAGTCAAGTCAAACCCATTTGGACTTATAAGTTGCTATCCTAGTGCATGAAATTTCTGTTTCAGCACGAGTCTGCTCACCGTATGATTTTACGTTTTTATTGGTATGTCGGATTGAGCTAATTTTTTAGTATGTTCTGCAACTTTTCGTCCTCTGTAAGCACAAAAAATTAGCTTAATTTTTTGACGAGTCTAGCTTAGGGAAAAACGTTCCTTTTGCTGCTTTTGCTTTTCTGGACAGATTCTGCCTTCTTTTGTTTTATGCACTCTTTGGGCTTGGGAATCGAATTTCCATGATTCTTTCAAGCAAGAGAGTGAACATACAACATAATGAACCTTATTTTCTATCTACTGGAGCATTTGATTTGGAATTTTGCACAGCAAGCATGTGATTTGTTTTTCCTTGCTAATCTCACCCCACAGAAAAAGAATGGGAGAAACATGTTTTGTGAAGTTTTTTCACAGGGAATAGAGGAGCTGCACTTCAAGACATCCAAGAATGGTGAGACTTGAAGCGTCTAGTTTTTGTTTTTATTTTTGTTTTGATAAGACCACCACCATCATTTTATATGAGATTGAGCTACTGGAGTTTGGGGTTGGAATGTATTGGATGCTAGTATTATGACTTGGAATAGGGATGCCATGGTTGATTTGAAGAGCTACATATGTTGGCATGATTTATAGGCTTTTTATGTGTAGAAATTTGCAATAATGTTGTCTTGAGCTATCTCTTATTCATGTCCTTTATGTTAATTGCTGGTTTATTTAGTTTGTCATGAAATGAGTAGTTCTATGGACATATGCATGCATACTAGCTGGTCAACTATCTCCCTCTTGCTAGCCCAAAAATTTAAAAATTCCAACAAGTAAAAACTTGTTTCCAACACTCCTTAGCCAAGTATTTCCAGTGAGTCCACCATATCTTCCCATTAGCTTCATTGCTATTCCTAGTATGTTCACCATGTTATTGTGTTATTTATGTTCTAAATTAAGATATTCACTTTATTAATTGTCATGGGTTGAACTTGGGATAGGACTCTCACGAACTTTTGAAGGCACACTTTACTTTTTATGCATCTAATAAACATGACCCAATAATGGGAGCCACAAGTTTTGCGTTTGACAAGTGTGTGGTTGGGAGCTAGCTATAAATGTGTATCACCATAAAGCTTTCAACATTGCACAAAAAATTTACATTTGGTTGATATCATGTACTTTTGTTTTTGGACTCCTGCCATGCGAAATGAAATAGAGGAATAGTAAGTGTCACACCCCTGTTTTTAAGCACTTGTTTAATATTAAATTAGCAAGCCTCTTAAGACTTTTGTAAGATAATTAAGTGGACAACATGTTTGTGTAGTCATGTTTATCTATGCAATTTAAGTGGTGTGTTTTTTTCACTCACTTGGGGATTTTTCTCCTAAGGAAAACAATTGTTTTCTATTTGTTTTCCTTTGTTTTCCACTAAAAGTTCTTAAGGGAATATTTTCAAAACCTTGAGGTAACACTTTATATTAACTTATAAGTGTGTTATTGGTGGTTAGGAATCAACTTGACCTTGGAATAAAATTAATTGGAAAAGCTTTCTTTAGGTTTTCCAATATAAATTTTGTCCTGAAAAACAGCCAAGTAGCTGTTTTCAGCCCTTGTTTTCCATCACAAGGATTATCCAATTATGGATTTTCTTTGATCACGACTACCCTCTGTTATGAGGAAAACAAAACTACACCCTTGGAAAAACTTACAAAGATAATTAACACACACTTCCATATTTGTTTTTTAGCCATCTTGTTAAGGCAGATTTTTAGGCAGTGTGAAAACAGAGAAAGTGCTTACTTTGCCAATTGTTTTCAGAGCCTTAAACACCTCCATTTTCAGATCAAATGGCTGGTTATGAAACTTGGGTAGTTTCTCTTTGTTGATCATTTTAAATCACCCATTTTTGAGTTTGTTTGCTTGGTGAAAACAACTCCAACTTTTGCTATCTCTGTCTGTTTTTCCAGCACTTAGAAAAATTCAGAAAACTGTCTAACTGAATTTTCTGACAGAACAGTGATTACACTTTTAGACTTGATGAATCATCTTGTGTGTGATGATCCAAGCCAGGCCACTTTGCCATTTCGAAACCACTTGGTATTGAGCTTCTAGAAGGGGCATTGGATCCCTTTTTGGTTGACCAGGGAGGGAGAGAGTGAGGTGGCAAGTGGACTAGCTGTGATGTCATTTGGAGTGGTTGGAATAGTTGAAATTTTTGCTTTTGCCCATCCCTTGGCCCTTACTGTGGCTTTGCTCACGTATTGGTACTAGGAAAGACCCTAGGGCACCTCCTAGAGGTCATGCCACCCTTGGCAACCCCCCCAAGGGGCAAGCCATGCCCATGCCATTGCCAACCCGAGCACACCCACCTTGGCCCCGGGCCTACAAAGCCTTAGAGGCTAATCCCTCTCGCCAGCACACTCACCTCACCCCACTCACTCACCCCATCGAGCTCTCTCTTGCTCGTTCGCTCTGTGTGAGCGAGGCAAGCCGTGCCCATCCGCGAGCCCGTGCAGATCGAGCTCGAGGTGGCGCCGCGATCACCGCACCTCCCGCCCTCTTTTCACGTCCATTGTGACCCCCTAGCCCGTGCGCATCTCCCTGACACCCTCCTGCCCTCGATCGCTTACAGGAACATCGCCGCCGTCCTCGGAGCCGCCGCAGAACACCGTCGAGCCGCCGCCGTGTCCGTGCCCTCTCGTCGTCCGTGCCCGTGCCACGGAGTCGCCCAGACCACCCTGTGCCACACCCGCACCACGCCACTACTTCTCGCGAGCCCTAGGTGAGCCAAAATCCACGATTGCTAGGTGTTCGTCCGTGGGACAGAGAAGAGAGAGAGGAGAGAGGTGGAGGGCCGTCGATCTGCGCATCGACGGTCCCCTTTGAACGATACCGTTTCGCGCGCGCGCTAGCTGGGCCGCGCAGGCAGATCTGTCCCGTTTGGGCTGAGTTCTTATTTTTCTTTAAAATAAACAGATCTGTGCATGTTAGATTTGTCTCATTTTGAGCAAGTTAAATTATTCTTTTGGCTTAGCCAATTTTTGTGCTAATGGCCACACTTTTTCCTACCCATGTCCCACTGGCAGATTCCAATTTTGAATCTCCATGATTTTTCAATAAATCATATGCCAGACAGTACCCTTACAATTGAAATGAATAGAACTTCAAAAATACATATTATTTTTTAGCAAACTCAACTGTTTTGGAAATCCCTTGTCAATACCTACCAGTAGAATTTTAGTTTGCACCAAGGTGAGTTACCATTTGGAAATGCCATCCATTTTGGTGAAACATCTGTGAGCTATTCCAAGAATTTTAGGGGGAGTTTGGGACATTATTTTTGAGTGGGACCAATTGGAGATGCTTGGTAATGTTAAGGGCTATCACATCCTAGAAGGGTTTCATGTTTGGAGCCATATAAAAAATTAGGGTGACAGAACAAGTTTGGGTACTTTTTCTGTCTAGTTTAATTTCCTAGATCTTGTTCTATGTGTTCATTTTGTGATGTGCAAATGATGTTTTCTTGCTTGTAATGTTGTTTTCCAGTGTGTTTGTGATGTTTACAAGTTATATGAACATGTTAGGATAGATGGGTTGAGTGGTAGAATTTTTAGAATTATTCTCCATGCATAGATCTTGCTCATAGCTTAATTTTTTTTACTTATGTTTTGAGTAGATCATGTTTTGTTTATTAGGCTTATTGCTAGATTATTTTTCATGGAACCAGTACCATTTAGGTACTGTTATTCAGGTTATAGCACCTCTGGTTACTTGGTGCTTGTGTTTGAAATAGATTTAAATAGCTTTGCTTAAGTCTAGATTTTCATACTAGAATATTCATGCATGCCTTTTGTCTTGTTTTCCACTAGGGAAAAATAGAAATCTTTGTGGTTGAAAACAGAGGGTGGAATGTATTTGTGGCATTGTTATCTTGGTTTTTTCACCTCTAGTATATTTCCTCTTAAGTAGTATAAAAGCATGAGTAACACTTGGGTGACTAGGAATTAATCTCCTCACTTGTGTAGCATTTTTATGCCTAGTTTTCCTTGTTTAATAGCTAAACTTTTTAAGTTGTTTTGTGGGATCCAGTAGCATTATGGTACTGGTTAGAGGAGTATTTTGCCTCTGTTAGTTTGCAAACTTGTGCATAAAAAGTAACAAGTGTAGTCTAAACTAGTCTAGTATTTTTCCTAATTTTCTACTAGTATGAGTAGGAGTTTTTGGAGCTAGTTTGTTTGTTTTGAGCACTTTTAGAAAAGTGACCAGAGGCTTATTAACCTCTTTGTCAGAATTTTGCTAGTGGAACACCCACTGGTATTTTTGCATCATGGTGGATAATGAGCTTGACTTGTTGTCATGAGCCTTTTTCACCACTTGCATAATTTAGCTTATTTTATGAGCTTGCCATAGAGATTGTTGGGGGAGTTTTTAGACATCAAAAAGAGTTTTATGTGACACCCTACTGTCTAGTAACATGTGCTTTACCCCACTGGTCCATGGTGCTCTTAACAAAAATCATTGAGTTTGGCCACACATAAACACTAGGGAAAAGCAGATTTTCCCACTATAGTTTTTATGCCAATTTTTCCTATGAGAGAGTTGGGTATTTTGGGGGATACTTTTTGATTGCTTGCTGTATGTATCACTTGTAGCATTGTTTGTCTTGGTTGGTTCTGAAAGTGTGCTTTTATTTCTTTTTACGACGTTAGAAAACGAGGAGGAAGGAATTGCTGAGGAAGGGTATTGCAACTCCTGTTACTTTCAGGACCAGGACCATCACTTGTACCAAGGCAAGCCATCCTAATGCTTGCTGTATAAATACTTATCATTATCTATCATGCATGCTTTTCACTTCTGAAGTTTTCACAAAATTAGATCTTCAAAACTATTTTTGTGTGAATACTACTACTATTAATATTACTAGAAGAAGGAATCATAATTAATAGTCAACTTGGTATTACCAAGCCCTTAGCCACTAAATGGTATATAAATACCATTCACCAAATTAAAAACTTGGGTTCTTAAATGAACTAAATAAAATGTGCTTTTGTAAACAAATGCCTTATGGAAGAAAAACACCGGAGGAAGGGTGAGACCCTGTCTATCGGAAGGATGTCATGATGGAAATTTTTTAGAAATGTTTGCAGAAGACACATAACCTAGTCTTCGATGGACAACCATTATCGTACTGCCATTTTACCCCAATATGGGTAGGGGCTTGATTAAAAACTTGTTATGGTTAGTATATGTGCTATCTCAAGTGCTATAGGGGATTGGATCCTCCGAACCGAAATGTCGCTAGGAGTGAAATACGGGACATCTAAAGTGTGGGATTAATTTTCCCTCCGGATGCAGCAGTTGGGTCTCCTGTTTGGGCGGTGTGTGACACGGCTTGCCAGGAGGGTAACCCAAATTGAAGAGATAGTCATGTACTAGCTTGTACATAGTGGATAGTCAAGATCAGCTATCCGATGTTCTCATAGGTTGTGAACAGTCCATGGTTGTTTCATGGCGGAATTCTGGATCTAGTGGAAATGTGTACACCTCTGCAGAGTAAAACTATTTCGAAATAGCCGCGTCCTCGGATATGGACGGTTGAATGGCCATCTAGCTAGTATTGTGTCAACTTTTCAAAAGAGGTTTTGAAGGATGGTTTTGTACCTGCGAGGTACTAAGGAGGAACGACTTGGTATCTGCGAGATACGGATGAGAAGGAAACTACTGCTAAAAGTTTCTGAAAAGGAAAAACTTTCTTTTCTAAACCAAATCTTATAAAACCTCCAAGATATGTGATATCTACGAGAGAAAAACTACATTATTTTAAATAATCTTTCACAAAGAACTAAATCTGAAACATCAACCATGATAAATCTTTTATCTGTCATGGGTAGCTGAACCATATGTATGGCCTACCCATCCCACCAAATAAGCATGTATGCATAATTGTAAGCTTATAAGGATGTCTTGTTGATACATTCAAATGTACTCATTTGGTTTCGCCCTGGTATCTACTTATCAGACTACGAGGAGCCACCTCAGGAGGAGTTCTATGAGGAGGAGTTCTACACTGATGGCCCTGCGAGTTAGGATCGTCTCCCAGTCAGCAGCCTATAGGATGAGGCGTGACTCGGGTTCTACTACGCTATGCTTATCGTCTTCCACTGTGTTTACTTTGAATGTCTGTCCTGCGTGACGGTTGTCAAGAACTTGGTCATGTGACCATTTATGTAAGACTCTAATATTCGTGTAATGGATGATGTATTATGTATGCCAACTACGTATGTTGTTCACGACGGGTTATTCTGGGATCGTGAATGAATGCATATGAGGGGTTCTGGACCCTCCGGTCTGGGGCCTCTACAAAGTTGGTATCAGAGCCATCCTAACTCTAGGAGACCTTAGTTAGCATGGACGTTAGTGTATACTCCAAAATTCTAAGTATAAAAATATTCCCTATATCCCACCACCTCTCTGGGTTAGACTCTATTTGCATTAAGGTTATTCTTTGCATGAACCTAAAACTTTGCACACTTTGATCTAACTTAAACTATACTTAAAATTTTGTGTAGATGGACGTGGACATCACCGTGGCTTTTCAGTTGGGACGTCCACGTGGCGAGTCTTTTCTTTTCGAGGAGAGGCTAGTAGCTATGGCTACTGTGTTGGGGCGCCCACTCCCGGAGCTGCGAGGAGGACTAGTTGTCGGGCACCTCTGGAGGGAGACTGTACGCGGAGGTCATATCCGCGCACCCCTGGCTAGCCCGACAGTGGAGGCCTACGTTTACCGTGCTGTTGATCGTTCTTGGAACGAGGCTACGGTGCGCGTGATTCAGGAGTCAGTGGCACGTCTGGCACACATCGGGGAGTACATGTTCATCGGTTCCCGGTTCGAGCTGATTGGGAGACGTGATGAGGATGGCATACCACTTCCTGTCGAGCCATACTTTACCACTGTTGGTCCCCACTTTGACGAGATGGAGATTCTGCTACACCGCACTCAGCTCAGGCTGGACGACCAGCGACTTGACACCCACCACGGCACATTGGTGCACCACACACTGATAGCCGAGACTGACGAGCTGAGGGCTGAGATTCACGACAGCCAGGAGGAGAGTGGAGCACTGGCTCAGCAGTTGTCCCAGTTGAGGGAGCAGTTGGAGGCTATTACCGCGTGGCACCGTGCCTTACGGAGGCAGCTGAGGGCCACCCGCCTGGGCCGTGCACGTATCACCACTAGGATGACGGCTCTGGAGGGGGCTAACGCCGTTCTGCGCGGTAGGCTTCAGATAGCTCGTGATGACATAGCCGCGAGAGACGCTGCCGTAGAGGAGCTTGAGGAGGAGGCCGTAGAGCTCAACAGGGAGATTGAGGAGCTTCTGCCTATTGAGGACGTTCCCTCCGACTTGGAGGGGGTGGATATGAGCGAGGCTAGCGAGCAGGATGATGATGACCTGCTTGGCGAGGAGGAGGAGGACCCTGAGGAGCGTATCTTCGACGTTGGGGACAGCGACGACTCTGTGTAGTCGCAGCCTTCTCACCCTTAGCACATGATGCTGGTCTAGATGCTAGTTAGGTATGCTAGATCGTTTTGCTAGATAGTTTGCTAGTGGTAGCCTTGCGATGACCCACCAATCGCACCCCCTGTAGCTCGATGAAGCCTTCCTTGTAATATATGGCTTGTAATGTGTGTGTGTAATGTTGGAAACTCTGTTTAATTATTGTGGTAAATGAAATGTTCGGCTTGGTTTTCTGATGTTTGTCACTACCTTGCGTTCTTTTCATCCGTGTTTGCAACTGCCCCGCTCTTGTTTTTGAAACATATCACTCGTACTCCTTTTTGTGGATATTAACGGTACTAGGTTTTCAAAAACAAGAATCCTTTTTCTTACACCTGTTTCACTTCAGCATGGCACCCCGTCGCGAACCCCCACCGCCACCACCAGACACAATGGAGGCGCTGTTGGCCCTGCTGATGGAGGATCGCCAGGACACCCGAGCTGAGAGTGCAGCTACCATTGCCGCTCTGCAACAACTGGCTGCTGCCAACAACCACAATGGCAATGGCAATGGTGCTCGCTCGAGGCTGAGAGACTTTCAGCACACCAACCCCCCAGTCTTCACTAGGATTGTGGAGCCTCTCGATGCTGACGACTGGCTCCGCACCGTGGCAAACAAGCTGGAAGTTGCTGCAGTTGAGGAGAATGATAAGGTCCTGTTTGCCTCCCATTTCCTTGCTGGTCCTGCCAGCACTTGGTGGGAAACTACACGTGAAACCGTTGCTGCTGGTCACATGTTCAACTGGGAGGATTTCTCTGCAAGATTCCGCAAGTACCACATTCCCCAAGGAATGATGGCACTTATGCGGGAGAAATTTCTGAAGCTGACACAGGGAAGTATGCCGGTGTCTGAGTACTGGGAGAATTTCACTACTCTGTCCAGGTATGCACAGGAGGATATTAACACTGATGCTAAGAAAAGTGAGAGGTTCTTAAATGGGCTGGATGATGAGCTCCAGTGCTCTCTAGTGGTGGTTCCATTCCAGGATTTGGAGACCCTTGCTAATGCCGCTATGGTGCTGGAGCACAAGCGGAAATCTGCTGATGATAACCGCAAGAGGAAAATGACTGCGCATGGAGGACCTAGTGCTCAAAGGACTCGCAACACTCCGTATGTGAGGCCACCATCCCACAAGGCGCCTGCTTATGCACCCCACCCCAGCCACAACTATGCACCAAGGCCCAACAACTACAACAACCATGCACCTTATGCACCAAGGTACGGAGGAAATAGCTATGGTGGTAACCATGGTAATCACTCTGGAAATAATCATGGAAACCGCTTTGGAGGCAACCATGGAGGAAGTGGGAACAACTCCAACAATGCTTCCAAGCCAAACCCAAGCTCAAAGCCGTCTGGAGGTTGCTTTGCCTGTGGAAAGGAGGGTCACTTCGCTCGTGAGTGCCCCAACATAGCTACTGCTCCAGCCCAGCCAAATGCAACCAAGATGAATCATGGTCCTTCCACTGGACGGCAGAATAGGATGAAGGGACACCTGAACCACGTCAATGCTGCAGAAGCTCAGGAGGCACCATACATGGTGATGGGTATGTTTCCTGTCAACTCGGTGCCAGCCGTAGTACTGTTTGATTCTGGTGCATCGCATTCCTTTGTCACTAAACCGTCTGCTGAGAAGAGTGGTATGAAGCATTCCCGTATGCACAACCCTATGTTAGTACAAATACCTGGGGATAGTACTAAAGCCAACCTAATATGCAATGAGGTACCAGTAGAAATACAAGGGAAAACTTTTCATGCCGATCTTATAGTGCTGGGATCCAAAGGGATAGAAGTGGTACTCGGTATGAACTGGATGACCAAGTATAAGGGAGTTATTGACTGCACTAAGAAATCTATTGAAATGATCTCTGAGGATGGGGACAAGGTTGCGTACACTGCAACTAAACCCTCGTCAAAAGTTCACTGCCGCACTGGTATAGCCCACCCTGTCCTTGAGGAAGTTCCGGTCGTTTGCGAATACCCGGATGTTTTTCCTGAAGAATTACCCGGTATGCCCCCTGATCGGGATATCGAGTTTGTGATCGAGTTAGTGCCCGGAACTGGACCCATAGCACAGAAGCCGTATCGGATGAACCCGAAGGAATTAGATGAGTTGAAGACACAGCTGGATGACATGTTAAGAAAAGGCTTGATTCGCCCTAGTGCATCACCATGGGGATCTCCGATCATTTTTGTGGAAAAACGGGACGGTACCACTCGTTTATGTGTGGACTACCGTAAGTTGAATGATGTTACCATCAAGAACAAATACCCGTTGCCCAAAATTGAAGACCTGTTTGCCCAGCTAAATGGGGCTGTAATCATCTCAAAGATCGACCTTCGGACTGGTTATCACCAATTGAAAGTCCGTGACACTGATATTCCCAAGACTGCTTTCACCACTCGTTACGGGCTGTATGAATACACCGTGATGTCCTTTGGTCTAACCAATGCCCCTGCCTATTTAATGAATCTCATGAATAAAGTATTCATGGAATTTCTGGACAAGTTTGTCGTGGTGTTTATTGACGACATTCTCATTTATTCGAGGAGTGAGGAAGAACACGAAGAACATCTGAGAATTGTGCTCGGAACACTTCGTGAGCATCAATTGTATGCTAAGTTTAGCAAATGTCAATTCTGGTTGACGGAAGTCGGGTTTCTTGGACATGTAGTGTCTGCGGGAGGTATATCTGTTGACCCTACTCTAGTTCAGTCTGTGGAGAAGCGTGCTGCTCCGACCAACCAGACTGAAGTCAGATCCTTTTTGGGTTTGGCAGGATATTACCGCAAGTTTGTTCAGGGATTCTCGAGTATAGCCAGACCCCTCACCCAGTTGCTCAAGAAGGATAGCAAGTTTCTATGGACAGACAAGTGTGAAGAGAGTTTCAATGAGTTGAAGCGTCGACTTGTCCGCTCCGATCCTTATAATGCCGGATATCACCAAGAATTTCGACGTATATTGTGACACTTCTAAGCTTGGTCTGGGAAGCGTACTTATGCAAGAAGGGAAAGTGATATCTTTTATATCCCGCCAGTTGAGACCCCACGAGTTGAATTACCCCACTCATGACTTAGAGCGTGCTGCCGTTGTTCATGCCCTCAAGGCATGGCGGCACTTTCTTATGGGAAGAAGAGTGGAAATTTACACGGATCATAAGAGTTTAAAGTATATCTTTACTCAACGTGAACTCAACATGAGGCAGCGCCGCTGGATTGAGCTCATTAAAGATTATGATCTGAGTATTCATTATCACCCTGGAAAGGCAAATGTGGTTGCGGATGCTCTTAGTCGAGAGCCGGCCTCTCTAAATGCTATGATTCTAGTGAGGCAGCCCGAGTTGTGGAAAGAGCTAGACCAGCTTGGCATTGAAGTGGTCAGCTATGGTATGTTAGACGCCATAGAACTTAAACCAACTCTGGTTGACCAAATCAAAGAAGCGCAGAAAGGCCAGAAAAGTATTGATGGTATCAAGGCCCGCATGGAAAAGGAGAAGGTTGCTGGGTTTACCATCGATGCTGATGGGGGATTATGGTATGAAGGCCGTATTTGTGTTCCCTCTGAGTCTGATCTCAAGCAGACCATCATGGCCGAAGCTCATGAGACCATGTATTCTATCCATCCTGGAGGAACAAAGATGTATCAAGACCTGAAGGAGAGATTCTGGTGGCATGGAATGAAGCGGGAGATTGCTTCATTTGTAGCCAAGTGCCATGTCTGCCAGCAAGTGAAGGCTGGGCACCAGCGTCCCGCTAGCTTGCTCCAGCCGTTGCAAGTGCCTTTTTGGAAATGGGATGAAGTGGGAATGGACTTCATCACTGGACTTCCTAGGTCCAGCCGAGGAAATGATTCTATATGGGTTGTCGTGGACAGGCTCACGAAAGTTGCTCACTTTATTCCTGTCCGGACCACCTATCGTGGAGATCAGCTTGCTGATCTTTACATTGCTCGGATTGTCAGCCTACACGGAGTCCCCAGCAGGATTGTGTCTCATCGAGGTACACAGTTCACATCTAGATTTTGGAAGAAGTTGCACGAGAGTTTGGGAATCAAATTAGCTTTTAGCACAGCCTATCACCCGCAGACTGATGGACAAACAGAGCGTGTGAACCAAATTCTGGAAGACATTCTCCGTGCTTGTGTGTTGTCCTATGGAATTAAATGGGAAGACTGTCTGCCTTTCGAAGAGTTTTCTTACAACAACAGCTATTAGTCTAGCTTGCAAATGGCCCCTTTTGAAGCACTGTATGGACGCAAGTGTCGTACACCTTTAAATTGGACTGAGACTGGTGACAGTCAGGTTTTTGGTGTGGACACTTTGAAAGCTGCAGAGGAGCAGGTCCAACTTATTCGGGAACGTTTAAAGACAGCTCAATCTCGTCAGAAGAGTTATGCTGATACGAAGCGTCGTGATGTCTCTTTTAGCATTGGAGATTTCGTGTACCTTCGTGTTACGCCACTCAAAGGGATGCAGCGTTTCCATGTCAAAGGAAAGCTGGCACCCAGGTATATTGGCCCTTTTAAGATCTTGGCACGTCGTGGCGAAGTTTCTTATCAGTTAGAATTACCTGAGGAGCTATCTGCGTTTCACAATGTTTTCCATGTGTCATTGCTCCGGAAATGTCTACAAGTACCTGAGAAGGATCTCTCGTATCAAGATGTAGATTTCAGGACCATTGATATCAATGATGACTTGACTTATCGTGATAGACCCCTGCGGGTTCTCGAGGAGATTGTGCGCGCCACCAGGAGGCGTGCTATAAAATTCCTTAAGATTCAGTGGACGAATCACTCTGAGGAAGAAGCTACCTGGGAGCGTGAGGATGAGATCAGGAAAGAGTTCCCTGATTTTCTTAAAGCCTAGACCCGCGAATCTCGGGACGAGATTCTTTTAAGGGGGGAGATTTGTCACACCCCTGTTTTTAAGCACTTGTTTAATATTAAATTAGCAAGCCTCTTAAGACTTTTGTAAGATAATTAAGTGGACAACATGTTTGTGTAGTCATGTTTATCTATGCAATTTAAGTGGTGTGTTCTTTTCACTCACTTGGGGATTTTTCTCCTAAGGAAAACAATTGTTTTCTATTTGTTTTCCTTTGTTTTCCACTAAAAGTTCTTAAGGGGATATTTTCAAAACCTTGAGGTAACACTTTATATCAACTTATAAATGTGTTATTGATGGTTAGGAATCAACTTGACCTTGGAATAAAATTAATTGGAAAAGCTTTCTTTAGGTTTTCCAATATAAATTTTGTCCTGAAAAACAGCCAAGTAGTTGTTTTCAGCCCTTGTTTTCCATCACAAGGATAATCCAATTATGGATTTTCTTTGATCAAGACTACCCTATGTTATGAGGACAACAAAACTACACCCTTGGAAAAACTTACAAAGATAATTAACACACACTTCCATGTTTGTTTTTGAGCCATCTTGTTAAGGCAGATTTTTAGGCAGTGTGAAAACAGAGAAAGTGCTTACTTTGCCAATTGTTTTCAGAGCCTTAAACACCTTCATTTTCAGATCAAATGGTTGGTTATTAAACTTGGGTAGTTTCTCTTTGTTGATCATTTTAAATCACCCATTTTTGAGTTTGTTTGCTTGGTGAAAACAACTCCAACTTTTGCTATCTCTGTCTGTTTTTCCAGCACTTAGAAAAATTCAGAAAACTGTCTAACTGAATTTTCTGACAGAACAGTGATTACACTTTTAGACGTGATGAATCATCTTGTGTGTGATGATCCAAGCCAGGCCACTTTGCCATTTCGAAACCACTTGGTATTGAGCTTCTAGAAGGGGCATTGGATCCCTTTTTGGTTGACCAGGGAGGGAGAGAGTGAGGTGGCAAGTGGACTAGCTGTGATGTCATTTGGAGTGGTTGGAATAGTTGAAATTTTTGCTTTTGCCCATCCCTTGGCCCTTACTGTGGCTTTGCTCACGTATTGGTACTAGGAAAGACCCTTGTATATTTCCTCTTAAGTAGTATAAAAGCATGAGTAACACTTGGGTGACTAGGAATTAATCTCCTCACTTGTGTAGCATTTTTATGCCTAGTTTTCCTTGTTTAATAGCTAAACTTTTTAAGTTGTTTTGTGGGATTCAGTAGCATTTTGGTACTGGTTAGAGGAGTATTTTGCCTCTGTTAGTTTGCACACTTGTGCATAAAAAGTAACAAGTGTAGTCTAAACTAGTCTAGTATTTTTCCTAATTTTCTACTAGTATGAGTAGGAGTTTTTGGAGCTAGTTTGTTTGTTTTGAGAACTTTTAGAAAAGTGACCAGAGGCTTATTAAACTCTTTGTGAGCATTTTGCTAGTGGAACACCCACTGGTATTTTTGCATCATGGTGGATAATGAGCTTGACTTGTTGTCATGAGCCTTTTTCACCACTTGCATAATTTAGCTTATTTTATGAGCTTGCCATAGAGATTGTTGGGGGAGTTTTTAGACATCAAAAAGAGATTTATGTGACACCCTACTGTCTAGTAACATGTGCTTTACCCCACTGGTCCATGGTGCTCTTAACAAAAATCATTGAGTTTGGCCACACATAAACACTAGGGAAAAGCAGATTTTCCCACTATAGTTTTTATGCCAATTTTTCCTATGAGAGAGTTGGGTATTTTGGGGGATACTTTTTGATTGCTTGCTGTATGTATCACTTGTAGCATTGTTTGTCTTGGTTGGTTCTGAAAGTGTGCTTTTATTTCTTTTTACGATGTTAGAAAACGAGGAGGAAGGAATTGCTGAGGAAGGGTATTGCAACTCCTGTTACTTTCAGGACCAGGACCATCACTTGTACCAAGGCAAGCCATCCTAATGCTTGCTGTATAAATACTTATCATTATCTATCATGCATGCTTTTCACTTCTGAAGTTTTCACAAAATTAGATCTTCAAAACTATTTTTGTGTGAATACTACTACTATTAATATTACTAGAAGAAGGAATCATAATTAATAGTCAACTTGGTATTACCAAGCCCTTAGCCACTAAATGGTATATAAATACCATTCACCAAATTAAAAACTTGGGTTCTTAAATGAACTAAATAAAATGTGCTTTTGTAAACAAATTCCTTATGGAAGAAAAACCCCGGAGGAAGGGTGAGACCCTGTCTACCGGAAGGATGTCATGATGGAAATTTTTGAGAAATGTTTGCAAAAGACACATAACCTAGTCTTCGCTGGACAACCATTATCGTACTGCCATTTTACCCCAATATGGGTAGGGTCTTGATTAAAAACTTGTTATGGTTAGTATATGTGCTATCTCAAGTGCTATAGGGGATTGGATCCTCCGAACCGAAATGTCGCTAGGAGTGAGAATACGGGACATCTAAAGTGTGGGATTAATTTTCCCTCCGGATGCAGCAGTTGGGTCTCTTGTTTGGGCGGTGTGTGACACGGCTTGCCAGGGAGGGTAACCCCAATTGAAGAGATAGTCATGTACTAGCTTGTACATAGTGGATAGTCAAGATCAGCTATCCGATGTTCTCATAGGTTGTGAACAGTCCATGGTTGTTTCATGGCGGAATTCTGGATCTAGTGGAAATGTGTACACCTCTGCAGAGTAAAACTATTTTGAAATAGCCGCGTCCTCGGATATGGACGGATGAATGGTCATGTAGCTAGTATTGTGTCAACTTTTCAAAAGAGGTTTTGAAGGATGGTTTTGTACCTGCGAGGTACTAAGGAGGAATGACTTGGTATCTGCGAGATACGGATGAGAAGGAAACTACTGCTAAAAGTTTCTGAAAAGGAAAAACTTTCTTTTCTAAACCAAATCTTATAAAACCTCCAAGATATGTGATATCTACGAGAAAAAACTACATTATTTTAAATAATCTTTCACAAAGAACTAAATCTGAAACATCAACCATGATAAATCTTTTATCTGTCATCGGTAGCTGAACCATATGTATGGCCTACCCATCCCACCAAATAAGCATGTATGCATAATTGTAAGCTTATAAAGGATGTCTTGTTGAGTACATTCAAATGTACTCATTTGGTTTCGCCCCTGGTATCTACTTATCAGACTACGAGGAGCCACCTCAGGAGGAGTTCTATGAGGAGGAGTTCTACACTGATGGCCCTGCGAGTTAGGATCGTCTCCCAGTCAGCAGCCTGTAGGATGAGGCGTGACTCGGGTTCTACTACGATATGCTTATCGTCTTCCGCTGTCTTTACTTTGAATGTCTGTCCTGCGTGACGGTTGTCAAGAACTTGGTCATGTGACCATTTATGTAAGACTCTAATATCCGTGTAATGGATGATGTATTCTGTATGCCAACTATGTATGTTTTTCACGACTGGTTATTCTGGGATCGTGAATGAATGCATATGAGGGGTTCTGGACCCTCCGGTCTGGGGCCTCTACAGTAAGTTTTGATGAGTAAGTATCTATATGACTAGAGAAACGCATTGGGCCGCTAACCCAAGCCATGCTTTATCATGGTGGAAATTTACTTACAGCTTGAGTGACTCTACAACACATCCTATAATAAAATAAGAAGCTATGCATAATAGTGAATGAAAATAAAAAGGATGATGAGTCTACTCCGTTTGTTCCTCTTGTCATTGTAACATGGGCTTGTTTCCATGTCATGGGGCAAGAGGTACCTCTTTGCGGTTCTCTATGATGTCATTAATACTTATTATGGTTGTACAAAGCTTATTAGGAATCTTAAGTTGAGTAATCATGGAGTAGTTTTTCACACTCACGGGGCATGAGACTTTCAACCACCTTGTCATTC
This sequence comes from Alopecurus myosuroides, assembly GCA_028641055.1. NCBI lineage: Eukaryota > Viridiplantae > Streptophyta > Magnoliopsida > Poales > Poaceae > Alopecurus > Alopecurus myosuroides. The sequence continues at coordinate 721,668,050 of CM054057.1, forward strand.
TCATTACTTCAATACTCACAATTTTAAGATGCTAGTGATAAAGGGGCAATGAGAGTCCTAGATCAATGGATACCACATTTCAATTAGTAATTTTAGTTGAATAATTTAGAGGCTAAATAAGACTTGATCATGTTTTACCTCTACTCAATTTTCTCCAAAGTGTCCACCATATTTTCTATTCTCCGTTATGCTACTCTTTGACCAATATAGGATTTTATTTTTCATTTTGTGTATGAATTTGGTCCATAGTGCTTTTATTTCATTATACACTTTGTGAACTTTCATGAAGCATCTTTTCTTGCATATTTGATATTTCTTACAACATGAATTGTATATTGCTACTCATTTCTAGTATTAATCATTTGATTATATGTGGCATGAATAATCCTCCTTGATATCCCATGATTGTTTCAATATGCAAAACCCATCTTAGATTTATCACCTTCATACTCGAGGACGAGCATGGGTTACGCTTGGGGATGTTGATGCATGTAAAATGCATAGATGAATTTTGCATATTTTCACATGGTTTTCTATTACATATTGCATCATATAAGGGTATAATTCAATGTTTTATAGTATTTTGGGGTTAAATTACAAAGTCCCCCAACTTTTATGGAATTAACCCTGCCTGTCAGAAACCCCGTTTTCTATATTTTTGACGTTTCAGGGGGCAAACTTCCGCGAAATCACCTGAAAATCTGCGGGGGTCATTTTCTTGGAAGGAGAAGACTTGCGGGCGAAGGATCCACGAGAATTGGGCAAGGAGGCCCAAAAGAGGACCCTCCACGCGGCCAGATTCCTTGGCCGCGTGAGAGGCCCCCTTTTGGCCCCTGTGGCCCCAATTCCTTCCATCTTCGACTTACCGACTCCGTCTTGACCTAAAACCGACTATAAAAAGGGTCCCCGTACCCTTACGGAGAGGAGCGCTGCCGAAACACCGAAACACCGAAACAGAGACCCGGAGTTCAAGATTGGAGGGGGAAAACTCCGGCGTTGCGTCGCCGGTGTGATCTCCTACCCCTCCAACGTCATCTCCATCGACATCTCCATGAAGAGGGAGTAGTACACCCAGGGCTATGGGTTTGTGGAAGTAGAACTTGTATCTCTCTCTCTATGTGCTTCACTAATTAGATCTGTATGAGCTGCCTCACATGATTACGGGCACCGTTGTAATTCCTATGTGGTGGATCTTTTCTATGAGTTATTAAATCTAAGATTGCAATTGTTTCTCTTGAGTTATTTGAGTACATGTATCTTATGTACCCCGTTCTTATTTGGTAGCTTTGATCAATCTAGTTCTTGAGAGCGTGTGTGGGGTGATGGGTGCACTAGTTGGAGTAACGGGGGGTGGCTAGTGCTGTGAAAGTGACAGAAGTTCAGCGATCCACTTAGGTTTTGTTAAATCTTTCTTAGTTACCTCACTAGGGATAAAAAGGAGTACCTTGTTACCGGGGATTTGAAGTGACACTAATCAATCTCCATGACTACATCTAGCAAGTTCTTACTTAAACTTCATGTCACATTGCTTAAAGCTATACTCTGGTTTTTCCTTAATTATCGAGGTGTTATGATTTATTTTGCATCTTGGTGGAGTATAAGAGGGATCAATATGACCGTAGAGATCTCTATGCTAGGACGTGATGCCCATATGAAAGTACTCAATGTTAAACATGTTATTGTAATCTCACATGTAGTTCTTTATGTCCACCGTCTACCACTTTATTTGAGAGAATGCAAGTGTGAAACCATGAACCCCGGTCCTATTTTAATTATAAGAAAACACTCTAGTTACTTTGCTGCAATTTACTTTACTTGCACTTTACTTTACTTGCATCTCCAATTCGAATTTACATTATCTCCATCACCACTTGCATCACAAAAATACAAAAACAATCCATTGCATATTTATTTTCTCATTTGCATTTAGTAGTAGATTTAATTATTGCACATTTACTTTCAGTTTTGCATTGCAATTTAGAAGTCTCACACCTTGTGCTTGACATCCACTTGGTGAGGTTGAGGGCACAAAATTCTCTACTTGTTTGCAGGATCCTGGAGGAAGCTTGGAAGACAACTGCTGAAATACTGGCTCCCCAAGAGTTCGATATAAACCCTCGAGTCACCCTCGTGGGGAAGAAGGCTTGCCACTAGCTACACACTCTGCACTTGGAGTCTCAACCTAGCCATCAGTACCTCTTTGCGGTTCTCTATGATGCCATTAATACTTATTATGATTGTACAAAGCTTATTAGGAATCTTAAGTTGAGTAATCATGGAGTAGGTTTTCACACTCACGGGGCATGAGGCTTTCAACCACCTTGTCATTCACATTACTTCAACATTCACCATTTAAGATGCTAGTGATAAAGGGGCAATGAGAGTCCTAGATCAATGGATACCACATTTCAATTAGTAATTTTAGTTGAATAATTTAGAGGCTAAATAAGACTTGATCATGTTTTACCTCTACTCAATTTTCTCCAAAGTGTCCACCATATTTTCTATTTTCCATTATGTATTCTTTGACCCATATAGGATTTTATTTTTCATTTTGTGTATGCATTTGGTCCATAGATCTTTTATTTCATTATACACTTTGTGAACTTTCATGAAGCATCTTTGCTTGCATATTTGATATTTCTTACAACATGAATTGTATATTTCTACTCATTTCTAGTATTAATCATTTGATTATATGTAGCATGAATAATCCTCCTTGATATCCCGTGATTGTTTCAATATGCAAAGTCCATGTTAGTTTTATCACCTTCATACTCGAGGACGAGCATGGGTTAAGCTTGGGGATGTTGATGCATGTAAAATGCATACATGAACTTTGCATGTTATTACTTGTTTTTCCTACATATTAGCAACTTATATTCATGTTTTATAATGATTTGGGGGATTTTCTAAACAATCCCCCTTCTTTTGGTTCTAACCCTGTTTTTCCGGAAAACGTACTTTTTAGTGTTTCAGACTTTCCGGGAGCTTCGGGACTCCAAAAAGGTCAAGGCCAAAGAGCACGGTTCAGAATTTTCGAGACGAAGACCATGGGCCAAAGTAGAGGGCCAAAAGGCCAACCAGGTGGCAAAGAGGACCCTCCACGCGGCCAGATTCCTTTGCCGCGTGAGAGGCCCCCTTTTTGCCCCCGTGGCTCCGATGCCGTCGATCTTTCTTCTCCCGAGTGTCTATTGACCTAAAAACGACTATATAAAGGGTCCCCTGGCCTTTTCGAGGAGGAGGCGGCACCGAGAGACGAAACCACAAAACAGAGAGACAGAAGGCTGCCGCCGAAGAAGATCGGAGGGCAGAAACGCCGCTGGGGTCACCCCCGGAGGGCTCCACCCCCCTCCGGCGTGTTCATCAGCAACATCTACAGCAAGATCAGCTCCATCCCTCCACTGTAATCTCTTGGCAAACACGATGTATGATGCAATACTATATTCCCTTGGTGTATTGTGTCTCCCCGTCTATGTTTGAGTAGTGAATTGTTCTTGGCAATGGTGAAATAGTTTGTTGATTGGTTGCATGCAAGTTTGTTATATTCTATGATTGTCTTTATGTACAATATATGAGTGCACGCATATGTTGGGGAATGCATGTAAGGTGATCACCGGTAGCATAATGGAGTGGTGGTGACTTGGGAGTGACAGTAACCTGAGACCGAGCCACAAAGTTAAGTTATTGGGGGATATATATAGGGGACCTTAGAACGTAAGGCTATGGTGGGACTTTATGTCTTAATCAATCTTGTGCAGTCATTTACTTGGCCACATGATCCATCATAAGGGGTTGTAGATCATTTACTTGACTATACCTATTCATGGCTCCTTCCTAGAAGAAACAACTAAGACTAAAACATGTGCTTCACTAATTGTGACAACCACACGAATGAAACACCTATTGCTAGAACACTTGCTCCCTTGAGATACTTGAGATATTTGCTGCTTGCTACTTGTGAAACTTGCTTAGAAACTTGCATTTTAAACTTGCTTCACTAGTTACTAGACAAACCACACTCCACGTCACTTGCTTTTAATTAGTTAGTTCCTTTTAGTCAAACTTATTGCTTTGCATAAACAGCCATATAAGAGGGTTATAGGGCTTTAGAGAATAGATAGCTTACCTTCAGCTCCTCGTGGATTCGACACTCAAATACTTATCGAAAGGTACTACAATTGATCTCCTGCACTTGGGAGTCATCAGTCAACAAGTTAGAACTAGTTGAAAAAGAAAACCTAAATTTGAAGCAAAGGATGAAGAAACTCGAAGAGCAAAAGATGGAATTGGAGTTGCATGTTTCCGACATCGTCCATGATCACAAGATAAATATGGAGGAAAATCGATTGAAGATTGGGAAGATTAGAAAATATGCTCTCGATAGAGAGCTTGGTTTCATTGTGCAGTAGAATCGATTGTTACCTTAGTCGTGGTAGTAATCTCAATGGTTGCGATAGTTAGATGCACTAGATAATTTCATGTTGTTTTTTGTATAATGAAATATTTATTGATCAATGAAATTATGTTATTAAATATTAATCTTCATACGGAATAAAAAGTGGTCCGGTGTCTATCATTACTTGTCTGTCGGTACTGCTTCGAGAATTTAGACAATATAAACATTTTACCGTAATAGGATATGGTATGCAAAGTATGCCACTCCACGTGCGCGAGGGGACTGTTCACTGCATTCTCGTTCTTTATTCATCTACGAGAGGGGCACCTTAATTCAGTGATAATTTATTAACTCTGATCCATTCTTTTTTCTACCGCATGTGAGTTTTGTTTTTAGGTTACTAACTAATTAATTGTTTTTTTGTTTTTTTTTCAAATATTATACCATGCAATCTTAGATTGCAATTCAATGAGTTAGTTGGCAACATCGTGGTATTTGATGTTTACGGCAGGACGACCTGTAACATCCAAGTATGAAAACCCTTAGTTGTTTTACTTGTTGTTTTTATTTAAGCAATGCATCATGGCATCATCCTCATATTTATTTCTGTTTGCATTGTTTTCATATGAAATTTAAACTTGAATCAATCTTGTTTTCACACTTGTCTGTTACAATCTCTCAAATAAAGATTTGCAATTCCAAAAACATCAATTGCTTCCAATTAGTTTCATATTAGATCAACTCCTAAATTGTTGCTTAATTTAATCACACCATTAATCAATCAACCATTTCAATCATTATTTTCTAAGTCATTTCAAATTCAAACCACCCCCTAAAATTCAGTACCTTTGAAACCATAACAACTCACCAAACTCTTTCCCTATTTAAACCCTTCCAAAACCCTAGGGGAAACCCTAGTGGGAATGGCTTCATTTTCAATATCAAGTATTATTGCATTTTCCAATTAAATTGGTTAATTTTAAAACAACAAACAAACCATAAATTTTTTGGAAAACAAAAACTACCAAAAGGTTGCATTTTTTCACTAATAAATTTACCCTATTTTTGTTTCAAAAATTTCAGTAAACAACATCTTGTTTTGTTTCCAATTCACTCAACTACAAAAAAAAAAACAGTGTACAAAAAAAAATAAAAGCAGGACAGGGAGGAGAGCAGCACCTAGGCCCATCCCGTTTTTTTCCCCTCTGGCCCGATAACTCCCTCTCCCCCGTCGCTTTCGTCCTCCCCTTTTCTGACGTCACCTGTACGACCGCACGCCCATCGTCGATCGCCTCCAGGAGCTCCCGATGCGCCGCCGTACAGCTCCACGCGAGCCCTTAAGTAACACCGCGGCGCCCCCTCCGGCCACTCAACCCTAGCCCTAACCCCCCGGCGCCGCCAACTCCTTTTTCCTCTCCCCCAAAGCCCTTGCCTTCCCTCTGAACCCCTCTCTGAAGCTCGCCGCGCCTCTCTGAACTCCGACGAGGAGCGCCGTCTCCGATGGCATTTGTCGTGGGATAGCCACGGGAATTGGTAGCCCCCAGCTCCACCTTCGTCGTCGACACCTTAGGGGAGCCCGAGGAGGCTCCGATCCTCGCCGCCGTCCGCGTTTCTCCGACGAGCGCCTGCAGACGCCCGGTGAGCATCCCGACGATCACCTCGCCTTTTCTTCCTCTCTGCTTCGCACCGAGCGCGCCTAGGTCATCCACCAGTAGCACAAGCACACGGGCTAGCCACCGCAGCGCGCAGCCGCGGCGAGCAGCCGCTGTTTCACCGGCGTTCTGCCGATCAACGTTTCGGTCGTCAGGTTCAGAGAAACACTGCTCGAAGTTCAGTTAGCAGCGTTAGGGTCACCACATCTTTCGTCAGTCTTCCTTCCTATCACAACCGCACGCTAGCGCAGATGGCTTGTTCCCTGCGCGCGCGAGCCATCGAGCTGGGTTCGATCCCCAGCACCCCCCCGGGGATTAATCACCCCCTCCTCTTTTCGCAGCGGGCCCACGGGTCAGCCTCCTGGTGGCCACGCGTGCGCGCACCTGCCACGTTGGCCACTGGCCCCCCCTGTCAGCGTGTGTGTGCAGGCCCTGCACGGTAACAAAAGCTTAAAAGCAATATGTTAATTTCCAAATTCATTTTTTTAAATAGCAGAATTAAACCAAAACTTCAAAAATTAATATCTTTTGTTCTGTAATTTCAATGCATACAAACTTTATATGTTTTCTGTTCAAAATCTTATACTCTTTCCAAATATCCAATTTGTATTCTGTTTTGGAAATTTCAAATGCATTTAAATTTCAAATTTGAATAATTCAAATGCAAATTGAAATAATTCATAACTAATTCATACTATTTCCAAATAATACAAATAAAATATGTTTTTCACACCATTTTGAATGCTCTAATCAAATATAAATTTTGTTTTCTGGTTTGAATAATTTAAATTGCCCAAACTATTTAAACCTTGTTTAATTCAATTAAAAATTGTTTAACATTGTTTAATTCATAACTAATTAATCCAAAGTCCAATTTCAAATTGTGAAACATGTAATCCAACTAAAATTTGATAAACTTTTCAAATATAAAATTTGTAAATTGTTTTGCACACTTTAACTTGATGATAACAACATTTACTTGTGTGCCATGTTTAAGTAACAAAATTCCAAATTTGATAAATGCCTTTCTAAATTGTTAACTACTATTCCAATTGCATTTAATTTTGTTATCTTATTGTTCCTCATCATGCATGCATCATACTAAGTCACTTACACATGAAGCTTAGTGATAGAACAATTAATTCAACTCTAAAGCATGGGCTTCCATATGCACCCTTTTGCATATGGAATCCATTTAAACTTGTGTTTCATGTCAAGCAAGTTATTTTGGTGCATCTATTAAACATGACATGCATCATCCAATGTTTGTGCACTTATGCCATGTATTGATTGCCCGTCTTCCTTCGTTGTTGTTTTTGCTTCTTCTCGATTAGACGACGACGTTGATACCGACGAGCCTTACGACACCACTACTCAGGACCTAGCCCAGTACGAGGCTGAGCTGCCAGGCAAGTTATCACTCACATGAATCATTGAGTTCCTTTCCACACTTGTTGTCGATACTATCTTTTGTCTACTATTGCTAGCCCTATGTCTCGTTGCTTGTTCTCCGAACCCATCACATGATACCTTGAGCCATGATATTGCCACCACCTCCATACCTACAGCCATTGTTTGTGCCTGTTCTTATCTAGCATGCTTAGGGTTGCTTTTACTCGAGTCTGTTGTCGGTTACTACTTTTACTATCTTATTATCATGTACCGGGGCTCGTTGTTAATCAATCAATCCTGTTAATTGCTAATGTTATAATAATAACTTGATGATAAGGCACCGGCAGGAGGCCCATGAGTGGTTTTGGAGCCTGCTAGTGTCGACCCTAATAGGAAAAGGGTCTTGTCTACTGATCCATGATGAGCGCACTACCCGCATTTGGGAAGCGAGTATGGGCGCCCCCCTCAACTTGACCTGATTCGCATCTCGTCCAAATCGCCTCATTTAGTTCGTGTTTTCCATTTGCCGCATGCATGTTTTTGCGAGCCCAGCGCAGGGTGGAACTTTCGTAGTCGGCATATAGGGGGACACGGTCTTAGAGTGCTATGATGGTCCATTTTCTTCTGGGCTTGATTAGCCGTGCGCCCAAGGTTCTTTGGGCTTGATGCGAAGAATGGTTGGTTGTGTTGAGTGCCCCGCTTGGTGGGAGGCATCCCATCTGGCGGGATATTCATGAGTGTACGGCCAAATTGGTGCAACCCTGCAGGGATAATCTTCTCGAGAAGCCGTGTTTTCCGCGGTTATGGATTACTTGGTGAAAGTACTGGCTAACAAGTACTCAGGACAACTTCAATATAGTGATCAATCATGTTTCACCCAATGATTAATAACTTGACTAGTAATAGGTTATTCACACAATAACTTGATTCACCTTATCACAACTGTGTGAGTTATCCTCGGATTGCTTCTTTGGATAAGGGGCGAGATCCAGGATGGGTTTGGTTGAAGTTATCTTTCAGTTGGTTACAATCCTCGATCTTATCTTTTCTGTTAGCCGGAAGTTGTAGATATTTTCTGTAGTTGGTTAGAGCAGCCAGCAGCAACTTTTATATCACCCCTTTCTTCCGTTGATCCCAAGCATCTATGCTTGTGTTGACGGGTAACTCCTTGATGAACTGTGAGTCTTGCTTGCCAGTACTTGGATGTACTGACCCCGTTGGGGCTGTGGTTTACGCAGAGTACGACTACGACTACGATGCTTCCCAGGATGGCTACTTTGTGGAGTTCGACGACGCTGCAGACGAGTAGTTAGCTGGACCAGGGCAGGATCCAGACCTACGTGGATGGGCTTCGCTTTTCTTTATTTTCTCCGGCTTCTTAAGCCATGGATTTGTCTGTACTCAGACCCCCTTTGATTGCTTCCGCTGTTGTAATGGATGATATGTTGGGACATGTGTCCTCTGGATGACTGTATTCGATTTTCTGCCTTAGTGAAGGCCAGTTGCACTTATTTCATTCTTTTGTGTCTTAGAGACATTCTGTGCTATCATTCGTACCAAACTGTTGACGTACCGTGCGTGTTTGTTATGAAGTACGTCGACAGTAGTGCCTTTAGGTTCCTAGCGGATAGTTTACTTCGACGGTGGAAGCAGGGCTTGTGTTGTCGCGCATAAGCGCAGGCCTACCAGGAAGCTGGGACGTGGGAGCAGTTATGCCCCATAATCCAAGCACCTGACTTCCAGTTCGTGCGAAGAGTATCCTCTAGAAACCCTGGGTGCGACAAATGGTATCAGAGCCTGTCTGCCTGTAGGATCCCTTTTTACTGGTCGCAGTTGAGTCTAGAAACTATTTTGTAGCTATATAGGAAAAATGAAACGTGAGAGTAGGAATTCTGCCATTTTTCTTCTTTCCCCACCCACCCACCCTTTTCTGGTAAGGAAGTGCAACGTTGTTTTCTGTTCTCACCTAAACTTTCAAGTTAGGATTTCACGTGTTTTGGGTTCTCTGTAGTACCTCAGGATTTTTGGTCTCGTTTTCCCGATGTTGCTTCGATATCATGTTCTTTTCAACATCCTTTTCGTCCGTTGAACCTTGTTGTTGTTTTTCCACATCCTTTTTCATCTACCGGAGTCTAATCTAAACCTTCCAAATCATCTGCAGATGGGTCTCAACTACTATCCGCAGGTGGTTCGCATGACTCGCTGTGAGAGCACCGCCGGTTTTCCGGAGTTGCTGAGAGACATGGTTACCTTTCTGGGGTTCCATTGGGCACCAGAGTACCAGGTCTACGAGCACCAGCGAGAGTGTGACCAGACTTGCTACCGGGCTATCGTCTACATTCTGTCGGATGATGGCAGGAGCATTGCACACCAGTACGAGGCAGTAGGGTCCACAGTGGATATGGCAGTGCAGCAGGCAGCGTATGTGAGTCTCACCGTTCTCCGTGCTGACTACTGGGGGTTTGATAAGTCCAGTTTTCGTCACATCCCCCGTGGTTACATCACGGCAGCGGGAGTTCACTTCACTGTCCACCGCGAGCTGGATACCTACGAGACTGATAGCTCCAGGCTCCAGGTCACTGCCCAGTTCGCTAGTCACAGTGATGCCGTTGCTTCCGCACTTTCTCAGGAGTTAGCCTCAGTCAGGGAGCAGCTCCACCTTGCTCTCACTCGTCTGGCGACGTACACCACAGACTTTGTTGGAGACGAGCGCTTTGCACGTGTCGTTCAGCCAGCTGGTCTTCCGTTGCCAGATGCTGGAGGGTACGAGCCGATCAGAGGCCCACTTCTCGACCTCGGAGCTGGTTACACAGGGATTCCCCGCTATGGAGCACAGGGATACGACGCTTCCTACTTCACGACACCGAGAGTTGCTCTCAGAGCAGTTCCTATCTACATGGATCGTCGTGATACCTACTTCCGTGGGATTCCTCCTCACCGTATCTCTCGTCGTACTACTCACCGCCGTCCTGCGTGATGAGCATGGGAGTACCGTTGTATCCATTACTAGCTGTGTCTAGTTTATCCTTTCGTTTTCGAACCATGTATTTGGTCTGTTGGATATTCTGATGTATTTGAACATGTGATGATGTACCTGTTGGTTATCTATTCATGCGTCGGAATAATCTATCTTTCGGTTACCAAGTCTATCCTTTTCTGTTGTTGTGCTAAAATGAATTTCTGTTCAGGATGCCTCCAACCAGGAACAACCCACCTCCGCCACCACCAATGGGGGAACTGTTGGCTCAGATGACCCAAGTGGTGACACAGATGGCCCAGATCCAGGCTAACCAGCAACACAACCAGAATGCTCCAAGGGTCACCATCAAGGACTTCCTCAGCTTGGGCCCAAAAGCTTTCGTGACAACACGTGAGCCCCTGGATGCTGATGACTGGATCCGTGACGTAGCAAGAGCTCTGGAGATAGCTCATGTTGCTGAAGAGGATAAGGTCAAGTACGCCACCTACCTACTGAAGGGTCAGGCAGCTACTTGGTGGGAGAACTACCAGGCCATGAGGGCTGGCTTTCCTATCAACTGGGGATGTTTCAGGGATGCCTTCCTGAAGCACCACATCCCGGATGGTCTCATGGAAAAGATGCGTGAGGAATTCTGCTCTCTCAGACAGGGCAAGCTGGACGTTCTCGGCTACCAGAACGAGTTCAATCATCTCGCTCGGTACGCTGGTGACGAAGTGTCCACCGAAGCCAAGAAGATGGCAAGGTTCCGCCGAGGTTTTAACCCGGAACTGAAGTACGCTCTCACCAACATCAAGTGCAAGGACTTCGTGGAGCTTGTGAACACCGCGCTCAATGAGGAGAATGGGCGCAAGGCGTTCGAAGAGTCCCGCAAGCACTCGCGTGAGGGTGGTTCCTCCTCCAACATGACCACCCCTCCGCAGAAGCGCCGCATCTGGGTGCCAAATGGTGCTGTCACTCGGGCTCCAAATGCCCAAGCTTCTCCAGGCTTTGGTCCCCGCCCACCCAACCCATCTCAGATGCAGGGTCAGAGGTTTCCGATGGGGCAGCCAAGGCCAGGTCCTTCTCGTATCGTCACTTGCTACAAGTGCAAGGATACTGGACATTATGCTGATAAGTGCACTCAGAAGCAGCTACCCCTACCTCCTCGCCCCAACACCAACCAGGCTATGGTTCGTGCTCCTCCGGCTAAAGCCTTCAACTCCAACAATAGGCCTGTCGGGAGGAACGCGAGGGTGAACCATATCAAGGCCGACAAAGCCGAAGAGGCTGCTGACGTCGTTCTCGGTATATTACCCGTAAACTCTATTCCAGCTAAAGTGTTGTTTGATACTGGAGCATCGCATTCGTTTGTGTCAAAGATCTTTGCTACAACGTACAATTTAGCTCTGGTTCCGCTAAGCAATCAAATCTATGTGCACTCTCCGGGAAATAAAATGATTACTTCCAAGATAAGCATGGACAATCAGATCCTAATTGGAGGTCGTATATTCCTTGCTTCACTCATGTTGCTGGGAAATTCTGACATTGATGTCATTCTGGGTATGGATTGGTTGAAGACCCACAAAGCTAAAATTGACTGTGCTCAAAAGTCAATAACTCTCTCCCACACTTCAGGCCAGATAGTCTATTCTCCATATGGAACAACTTCTGCTCAGCTGTTCAGCCTCGATGCCAAACCCCTTCCTGCAATTGAAAATGTTCCGGTGGTTTGTGAATTCCCTGACGTCTTTCCAGAAGAGTTGCCAGGGATGCCCCCGGACAGAGCAGTTGAGTTCGTGATCGAGCTTGAGCCAGGTACTGCTCCAATCTCTAAGCATCCATATAAGATAGCTCCTCCTGAACTGAAATTGTTGAAGGAGCAAATCGATATGTATATGGACAAAGGTTTCATTCAGCCTAGTTCCTCCGCTTGGGGTTGCCCAACTCTGTTTGTTGCCAAGAAGGATCAAACTAAGAGACTCGTGGTTGACTATCGTCCTCTCAACGAGAAAACCATCAAGAACAAGTATCCACTTCCTCGTATCGATGATCTTTTTGATCAACTTGCTGGAGCCTCAATATTCTCAAAGTTGGACTTGAGGATGGGTTATCATCAGATAAAGATCAGAAAGGAAGATATTCCTAAGACAGCTTTCACCACTCGGTACGGTCTATATGAATACACCGTCATGTCCTTTGGTCTCACCAATGCACCGGCAACGTTCTCAAGACTCATGAATTCTGTCTTCCATGAATACCTCGACAAGTTCGTTGTGGTATATCTTGATGACATTCTAGTCTACTCAAAATCCGAGGAAGAGCATGGAGAACACCTTCGTCTCACTCTCATGAAACTTCGCGAGCATCGTCTGTATGCCAAGTTTTCCAAATGTGAGTTCTGGATTCCAGAAGTTGCATATCTTGGTCATATCATCTCTGCCAAAGGCATTGCCATTGATCCGGAAAAGGTTAAGGCAATTGTTGATTGGAAACCCCCTAAGACGGTGAAGCAAGTCAGAAGTTTTCTTGGCTTGGCTAGCTATTGCCGTCGTTTCGTCCAAAACTTTTCCAAGATTGCTAAACCTCTCACTGATCTCACAAAGAAGGACAAAAAGTTCGTTTGGACTCCACAATGTGATGAGAGTTTCAACCTCCTGAAGACTAAACTCACTTCCACACCTGTTCTAGTTGGCCCCGACACCACCAAACCTTTCCAGATATTCTGTGATGCATCTCTCCAAGGCCTAGGAGCAGTTCTTATGCAAGAACGTCAAGTTGTGGCCTATGCTTCACGTCAATTGAACCCACATGAGCAAAACTATCCCACTCATGATCTTGAACTTGCAGCAGTTGTGTTTGCCCTCAAGAAATGGAGACAATACTTGTTGGGTAACAAAACTGAAATCTTTTCCGATCACAAGAGTCTGAAATACATCTTCACTCAGCCAGATCTGAACCTCAGGCAAAGGAGATGGATTGAGAAGATTAAAGACTTTGATCTCACCATTTCTTACACTCCAGGCAAGGCTAATGTTATGGCCGATGCTCTCAGTCGCAAATCCTATTGCAATAATCTCATGATCATGGAAAGCCAACCTCCACTTCATGAAGAATTCCAGAAGCTGAACCTGGGTCTTGTTCCGGAAGGATACCTTGCTAGCTTGACAGCCAGCCCAACTCTCGAGGACAAGATTCGTTCTGAACAACTTCGTGATAATGAAATCAAGAAGATTGTGGATCACATCAAGGAGGGCAATGATAAGTTCAAGTCCTTCTCAATTGATGACAAGGGAACTGTGTTCTTCGAAGGACGCATTGCAGTCCCTAAGATTCAAAGTCTCAAGGATATCATTCTCAAGGAGGCTCATGAAACTCCTCTATCCATTCACCCTGGAAGTACAAAGATGTACCAGGATCTCAAGACTCTGTATTGGTGGCCTGGCATGAAACGTGAAATTGCACAATACGTTTCTGAATGCGACGTTTGTCAACGTGTTAAGGCAGTCCATCAGAAGACAGCAGGTCTACTCCAACCTCTGAAAATTCCTGAGTGGAAGTGGGACATGATTGAAATGGACTTCGTTACTGGGTTTCCAAAGTCCAAAAAGGGCAACGATGCAATCTTCGTTGTTATTGATCGTCTCACTAAGGTTGCTCACTTCTATGCTGTAAAGGAAACTATCTCAGCTAGCCAGTTAGCAGAGCTCTACACAGCAAAGGTTGTTCCCCTTCATGGTGTTCCATTGGAAATAAGCTCAGACCGTGGAAGTATCTTCACTTCTCATTTCTGGAAAAGCTTTCAAGAAGCATTGGGCACTAAACTTCTGTTCAGCACAGCTTATCACCCTCAGTCTCAAGGGCAAGTCGAAAGAGTCAATCAGATTCTCGAGGATATGCTCAGAGCATGTGGTCTCTCCTTTGGCATGAAATGGGAGGATTGCCTTCCATATGCTGAATTCTCCTACAACAACAGCTACCAGGCAAGCCTAGGCATGGCACCATTTGAGGCACTGTATGGTCGCAGATGCAGGAGTCCAATCAATTGGTCTGGAGCTGGTGAACGTTCACTTTTAGGCCCTGACATTGTTAAGGAGGCCGAGGAGAAAGTTCGTATCATTCGTGACAATCTCAGGATTGCTCAGTCTCGTCAGAAGAGCTATTATGATAGCAAGCACAGGGATATGGTCTATGCACCTGGTGATAAGGCATATCTCCGTGTAACTCCCCTCAGAGGCACTCATCGTTTTGGTGTGAAAGGAAAGCTTGCACCAAGATACATTGGCCCTTTCAACATCCTCTCAAGACGTGCAGAGAATGCTTATCGTCTTGAACTTCCAGAAAAACTATCCAAAGTGCACGATGTGTTCCACGTGTCACAACTCAAGAAGTGTTTCAAAGATCCAGATCGTGCAGTTGATCATGATTCCATTGAGCTGCAAGATGATCTATCTTATGAGGAGCACCCTATTCGTATTCTCGATGAGACCGAGCGTAAGACTCGCAACAAGAGCACCAAGTTCTTGAAAGTCCAATGGTCGCATCATTCTGATAAAGAGGCAACGTGGGAGACCGAAGAGGATCTTCGCAAGAAGTATCCGGACCTGTTCATTTCTCAGTAGGGAATCTCGGGGCGCGATTCCTTCAAGGGGGGGCGTTTTGTAACATCCAAGTATGAAAACCCTTAGTTGTTTTACTTGTTGTTTTTATTTAAGCAATGCATCATGGCATCATCCTCATATTTATTTCTGTTTGCATTGTTTTCATATGAAATTTAAACTTGAATCAATCTTGTTTTCACACTTGTCTGTTACAATCTCTCAAATAAAGATTTGCAATTCCAAAAACATCAATTGCTTCCAATTAGTTTCATATTAGATCAACTCCTAAATTGTTGCTTAATTTAATCACACCATTAATCAATCAACCATTTCAATCATTATTTTCTAAGTCATTTCAAATTCAAACCACCCCCTAAAATTCAGTACCTTTGAAACCATAACAACTCACCAAACTCTTTCCCTATTTAAACCCTTCCAAAACCCTAGGGGAAACCCTAGTGGGAATGGCTTCATTTTCAATATCAAGTATTATTGCATTTTCCAATTAAATTGGTTAATTTTAAAACAACAAACAAACCATAAATTTTTTGGAAAACAAAAACTACCAAAAGGTTGCATTTTTCCACTAATAAATTTACCCTATTTTTGTTTCAAAAATTTCAGTAAACAACATCTTGTTTTGTTTCCAATTCACTCAACTACAAAAAAAAAACAGTGTACAAAAAAAAATAAAAGCAGGACAGGGAGGAGAGCAGCACCTAGGCCCATCCCGTTTTTTTCCCCTCTGGCCCGATAACTCCCTCTCCCCCGTCGCTTTCGTCCTCCCCTTTTCTGACGTCACCTGTACGACCGCACGCCCATCGTCGATCGCCTCCAGGAGCTCCCGATGCGCCGCCGTACAGCTCCACGCGAGCCCTTAAGTAACACCGCGGCGCCCCCTCCGGCCACTCAACCCTAGCCCTAACCCCCGGCGCCGCCAACTCCTTTTTCCTCTCCCCAAAGCCCTTGCCTTCCCTCTGAACCCCTCTCTGAAGCTCGCCGCGCCTCTCTGAACTCCGACGAGGAGCGCCGTCTCCGATGGCATTTGTCGTGGGATAGCCACGGGAATTGGTAGCCCCCAGCTCCACCTTCGTCGTCGACACCTTAGGGGAGCCCGAGGAGGCTCCGATCCTCGCCGCCGTCCGCGTTTCTCCGACGAGCGCCTGCAGACGCCCGGTGAGCATCCCGACGATCACCTCGCCTTTTCTTCCTCTCTGCTTCGCACCGAGCGCGCCTAGGTCATCCACCAGTAGCACAAGCACACGGGCTAGCCACCGCAGCGCGCAGCCGCGGCGAGCAGCCGCTGTTTCACCGGCGTTCTGCCGATCAACGTTTCGGTCGTCAGGTTCAGAGAAACACTGCTCGAAGTTCAGTTAGCAGCGTTAGGGTCACCACATCTTTCGTCAGTCTTCCTTCCTATCACAACCGCACGCTAGCGCAGATGGCTTGTTCCCTGCGCGCGCGAGCCATCGAGCTGGGTTCGATCCCCAGCACCCCCCCGGGGATTAATCACCTCTTTTTCGCATCCGCGCTGGCAGCCCGGGCCCACGGGTCAGCCTCCTCGTGGCCACGCGTGCGCGCACCTGCCACGTTGGCCACTGGCCCCCCCTGTCAGCGTGTGTGTGCAGGCCCTGCACGGTAACAAAAGCTTAAAAGCAATATGTTAATTTCCAAATTCATTTTTTTAAATAGCAGAATTAAACCAAAACTTCAAAAATTAATATCTTTTGTTCTGTAATTTCAATGCATACAAACTTTATATGTTTTCTGTTCAAAATCTTATACTCTTTCCAAATATCCAATTTGTATTCTGTTTTGGAAATTTCAAATGCATTTAAATTTCAAATTTGAATAATTCAAATGCAAATTGAAATAATTCATAACTAATTCATACTATTTCCAAATAATACAAATAAAATATGTTTTTCACACCATTTTGAATGCTCTAATCAAATATAAATTTTGTTTTCTGGTTTGAATAATTTAAATTGCCCAAACTATTTAAACCTTGTTTAATTCAATTAAAAATTGTTTAACATTGTTTAATTCATAACTAATTAATCCAAAGTCCAATTTCAAATTGTGAAACATGTAATCCAACTAAAATTTGATAAACTTTTCAAATATAAATTTGTAAAATTGTTTTGCACACTTTAACTTGATGATAAACAACATTTACTTGTGTGCCATGTTTAAGTAACAAAATTCCAAATTTGATAAATGCCTTTCTAAATTGTTAACTACTATTCCAATTGCATTTAATTTTGTTATCTTATTGTTCCTCATCATGCATGCATCATACTAAGTCACTTACACATGAAGCTTAGTGATAGAACAATTAATTCAACTCTAAAGCATGGGCTTCCATATGCACCCTTTTGCATATGGAATCCATTTAAACTTGTGTTTCATGTCAAGCAAGTTATTTTGGTGCATCTATTAAACATGACATGCATCATCCAATGTTTGTGCACTTATGCCATGTATTGATTGCCCGTCTTCCTTCGTTGTTGTTTTTGCTTCTTCTCGATTAGACGACGACGTTGATACCGACGAGCCTTACGACACCACTACTCAGGACCTAGCCCAGTACGAGGCTGAGCTGCCAGGCAAGTTATCACTCACATGAATCATTGAGTTCCTTTCCACACTTGTTGTCGATACTATCTTTTGTCTACTATTGCTAGCCCTATGTCTCGTTGCTTGTTCTCCGAACCCATCACATGATACCTTGAGCCATGATATTGCCACCACCTCCATACCTACAGCCATTGTTTGTGCCTGTTCTTATCTAGCATGCTTAGGGTTGCTTTTACTCGAGTCTGTTGTCGGTTACTACTTTTACTATCTTATTATCATGTACCGGGGCTCGTTGTTAATCAATCAATCCTGTTAATTGCTAATGTTATAATAATAACTTGATGATAAGGCACCGGCAGGAGGCCCATGAGTGGTTTTGGAGCCTGCTAGTGTCGACCCTAATAGGAAAAGGGTCTTGTCTACTGATCCATGATGAGCGCACTACCCGCATTTGGGAAGCGAGTATGGGCGCCCCCCTCAACTTGACCTGATTCGCATCTCGTCCAAATCGCCTCATTTAGTTCGTGTTTTCCATTTGCCGCATGCATGTTTTTGCGAGCCCAGCGCAGGGTGGAACTTTCGTAGTCGGCATATAGGGGACACGGTCTTAGAGTGCTATGATGGTCCATTTTCTTCTGGGCTTGATTAGCCGTGCGCCCAAGGTTCTTTGGGCTTGATGCGAAGAATGGTTGGTTGTGTTGAGTGCCCCGCTTGGTGGGAGGCATCCCATCTGGCGGGATATTCATGAGTGTACGGCCAAATTGGTGCAACCCTGCAGGGATAATCTTCTCGAGAAGCCGTGTTTTCCGCGGTTATGGATTACTTGGTGAAAGTACTGGCTAACAAGTACTCAGGACAACTTCAATATAGTGATCAATCATGTTTCACCCAATGATTAATAACTTGACTAGTAATAGGTTATTCACACAATAACTTGATTCACCTTATCACAACTGTGTGAGTTATCCTCGGATTGCTTCTTTGGATAAGGGGCGAGATCCAGGATGGGTTTGGTTGAAGTTATCTTTCAGTTGGTTACAATCCTCGATCTTATCTTTTCTGTTAGCCGGAAGTTGTAGATATTTTCTGTAGTTGGTTAGAGCAGCCAGCAGCAACTTTTATATCACCCCTTTCTTCCGTTGATCCCAAGCATCTATGCTTGTGTTGACGGGTAACTCCTTGATGAACTGTGAGTCTTGCTTGCCAGTACTTGGATGTACTGACCCCGTTGGGGCTGTGGTTTACGCAGAGTACGACTACGACTACGATGCTTCCCAGGATGGCTACTTTGTGGAGTTCGACGACGCTGCAGACGAGTAGTTAGCTGGACCAGGGCAGGATCCAGACCTACGTGGATGGGCTTCGCTTTTCTTTATTTTCTCCGGCTTCTTAAGCCATGGATTTGTCTGTACTCAGACCCCCTTTGATTGCTTCCGCTGTTGTAATGGATGATATGTTGGGACATGTGTCCTCTGGATGACTGTATTCGATATTTTCTGCCTTAGTGAAGGCCAGTTGCACTTATTTCATTCTTTTGTGTCTTAGAGACATTCTGTGCTATCATTCGTACCAAACTGTTGACGTACCGTGCGTGTTTGTTATGAAGTACGTCGACAGTAGTGCCTTTAGGTTCCTAGCGGATAGTTTACTTCGACGGTGGAAGCAGGGCTTGTGTTGTCGCGCATAAGCGCAGGCCTACCAGGAAGCTGGGACGTGGGAGCAGTTATGCCCCATAATCCAAGCACCTGACTTCCAGTTCGTGCGAAGAGTATCCTCTAGAAACCCTGGGTGCGACACGACCATCCATCAAAGATTATACCATGCAATCTTAGGTTACTAACTGAATTTATGTATGGAAGGACGACCATCCATCAAAGCTATCGATATGGAGAATAACAGCGATGACGACGAAGAGAATGATGAGTGATGACCCACAAGTATAGGGGGTGTATCGTAGTACTTTCGATAAATAAGAGTGTCGAACCCAACAAGGAGCAGAAGGTGTTGACAAGCAGGTTGGATGGATAATTCACTATAAACACTAGCAAACGGGTTTTTGGTGGTTTTTGATATAGCAGATAAATAAAGTGCGAGTAAATAAAGTGCAGTAAATAATATTGGAGCGAGTGGCTCAATCCTTTTGAGAGCAAAGGACAAGCCGGTTGTTTTACTTATGATTATCAAATGTTCTCGGGGACACATGGGAATTTCGTCAAGTGCTTTTGCTTCAGTACGGCTGATTAATATATTTTTTTTTGACACCAATACTGTGGGGGAAACCCCCACAGCCCCCCATTTATTAATTAAATAAAATGTTATTTACAAGTATGTACAATATCTGATTGAGGTGTTGTGTGGGTGAGCCTATGCTAATACACCGCCCAACTAGGACTAATACATACTTGTGATTATACCCCTCGTAAGCATCCAAAAATACAAGAAAGTAATTAAGATAAATCTAACCACAGCCTTAAAACTCTGAGATCCTACACTCCCTCGTGCATTGGTTTCCTAACGTGGGTTTAGGTTTCTGTCACTCCGGCAACATACACAATGCATCCTCCTAGGCCCATAAAGGTAAAGTATCATGTAGTCGACGTTCACATGACACCACTAGAAGAATAGCACCACAACTTAAATACCGAACCACGAGATATTACTTCAACATAACTTCACTACTAACATCATGAATTCTCCCATGTCCTCAAGAACTAAACAAACTACTCACAAGAAATCATATAGATCATGATCAGAGTGGATATAATGGATAATAACAATCTGGTCATAAAGTGTAAACACCGATAAGTCTCACAAGCATCAACTACTAACAAATAATCCACTCCGGGAGAGAGATATAATGTAAAACAACAATAGAAACCCCTAATTGTTATAGAGGGATGAAGGTGGATGATGAGGGTGATGGTGCTAGTGGTGATGATGTTGACGATGACGATCTTGATGATGCCCAGAGCGATGATAGTGACTCTGGCGATGATTCCCCGTCTCCGGGGAGGAATTTCCCCGGTAGATTTCTCCCTGTCGGAGAGTTTTTCTCTCTCTGTTGTTTTTTGCCCCGGGGCAGCGGTGGAATAATTCTTCGATGATGTTCTGGGGCTTAGGGTTCCCTGGGGGTCAAGTACGCGAAAGGGGGCACCCGAGAGTGGGCCAGACCACCCCCAGGCGCGGCCAGGGGGTGCGCCGCCTGGTGGTGTGGGCCCTAGGTGGCCCCCCTCCGGGTGCCCTTCTGGCTCACTTCCTCCTCGGAACTTCTAAGACTCTTATACGTCATAAACGTATCCTTAATTTCTGATGTTCCATGTTGTTTTCATGTTATTTCCTACATGTTTGCTATACACTTTATGTCATTTTTATTGAGTTCCCGGACTAACTTATTGACAAGATGCCACAGAGCTAGTTCCCTGTTTTCTGTTGTTTTTAGTTTCAGAAAAGTTGTTCTGGAAATATTCTCGGAATTGGAAAATTCGAAGCCCGGAAGTCTTAGAAGTCCCGAAGGTTCCACGGAGTCCCAAAGAGGCCCGGAGGGGGGACATAGGGGGGCCACGCCATAGGGCGACGCTCCCCCTGGCCGCGCCTAGGGGTGGTGTGGGCCCCTCGGGCGTCCACCGCCATCGCCCTTTCGCCTATTTATTCCCCCCGATACATCAACCCTAAAAATATACCACTTCATCCCGAAAAACACCCAAGGCCGCCGTCATCGTCATCCCCAGATCGGGAGGGTTCTGGAGCTCTCCCCGGCACCCTGCCGGGAGGGAAATTCATCACCAGAGGGGTCTATACCACCATGCCCTCCTCTGAAGTGATGTGTGAGTAGTTCATCCCTGGACTACGGGTCCATAGCAGTAGCTAGATGGTTGTCTTCTCCATTTTTTGCCTCATGTTTAGATCTCGTGAGCTGCCCTATATGATCGAGATCATCTTTATGTAATGCTACATGTTGTGTTTGTTGGGATCCTATGAATGTTGAATACTATGTCTTCTGATTATCAATCTATCATGTTATGTTCATGCTCTCTGTTATTTATGATCTTGCATGCTCTCTGTTATTAGTAGATGCTCTGGCCAAGTAGATGGTAGTAACTCCAAGAGGGAGTATTTATGCTCGATAGTGGGTTCATGCCTGCTTTCCATCTGTGCTCGAGTGACAGAAACGTGACGGATAGAGGATGTGATGTTACCATTAGGGAGAAAACAACGGTGTTTACTTAGTTTACATTCTTTACATTACAAACTTTGCTTACTGCGATTATTTGTTGCTTGCAACTTAATACCCAACGTTTGTTCGGATGATATTCGGAGGGTGGATTATTAGTCATACAAGCAGTTGGATGACGGTCTATGTATCTTGTTGTAATGCCCGCATGAATCACATAGTAATCTTTATGTCTTGCATATGCACTACGGTGCAGCCTTTATTTCTGTCAGTTGCCAAGTTGTAATTTGTTTACCACACATGTTATTTATCTTCTATGGAGAGACACCACTAGTGAACTATGGACCCCGATCCATTTCCTCATACTGATAATACACACACTGCTTCCACTGTTTTCACACTTCTGCTACTGTTTTCATATTGTTTTCCACACCATACGTCTAACCTCTTTGTCTTAAGAAAAACCGGTGAGATTCACAAGCTCACTGCTTCGTTGGGGCAAAGTGATTTGATTGTGTTGTGTAGGTTCCACGTTGCTGCTGAACCGGTAGTGCGCCCTGCTATCTCAGCTGCATCAACCTTCTGAAGTTACTCCTTCCTCCTACTGGTCGATTCAACCTTGGTCTCTTTCTGAGGGAAAACTTTCTGCTGCACTCTTCATACCTTCCTCTTGGGGTCTCCCAACGAACGTGTGTTCACACGCATCAGACTCCTCCGGTATCCCCCTCTTCTTCTGATCTTCTGAAATACGGTATCTTGACGGTGCTTTTTCCATCCGATTTCTGTTCCCGGTGTTTATTCTCCAAAAATTATAAAACATGCAAAATAAGATAAAATAACATAAGTGATGCATCATAACATGAAATATATCGATGAATAACAGAAAATAACAGTATAAAATAGTGATGCAAAATGGACATACCAACTCCCCCCAAGCTTAGACCTCGCTTGTCCCCAAGCGAAACTAAACTCAGTAAACATGTCCACAGTTTTATGGAGTGAGGTCTCGATAAATAAAATACGGACAAGAGGCATCACATCTAACAAAGAACAAGTCATTTTAGACGGAAACTTCCTCTCATATAATCAAACTTGAAACAAGTAGAGGAAATCATAATTGGTAAAGGAAAACTTCGTTCTTGGTCAGAGAACAATTAACAGTGTACTCATCTTTCGATCAGAGTCTTCATACTAGAGCTTATATTGCAGACTTTATCATGCTCAATTATAACAGTCTCTTTGCATACATTGGTAACTTTCAAAGCGGTATTCAAACAGATAAAAGCATTTGTACAAACAATGAAGAATAAGGAACATGATTGAGTAAATCAACATATAGATGGATGAATCACAACAACTCAAATGCTTGCTGAGGACAGAAAGAAGTGGGTTTACTAACTCGACATAAAGGTAAAAGATAGGCCCTTCACACAGGGAAGCATGGATCACTCATGTGCAAAAGATTTTATTTTGTAAAACAGAGGTATAAAATGGTTGACACTCCTCCCAACCTTTCTTGCATAAAGCATGGCTAACCGAATCCTTGGGTGCCTGCCAACAATCACATACCATGAAGGAGTGTCTAAATTTTGAGAGGTGTATACTTATGTCAACGAATGGCAAACAGAAAATATAGTACGTCACAAGCCAACTAGACTTCACAAGAGCGGCTCCCGTCGAAGGATGCGAATGGTATAGAAAGTCATCCCTCTTTCTCTTTCTTTTACACAATTATGCTTTGACTGATAATCAGGGGTAAAAATAGTGAAGAGATTTTGTATTATTATTTGGGGCTGGGAACCCCGCTGCCAGCTCTTCTATCATTTGGATAAGTGGATGAAGCCACTAGTCTAGGGTGTGAAATCCAATCAACAAGTGTGATAAAGATTCTCTATTTGCGTCCTCATGAGCTAAAACAGGGGCACAAAACAGGTGTAGTTTTGAAGGTTTAAAGGTAGCAGACAAGCAATTTATTTAGAGTGGCGGTGAAATACCACATATAGGTAGGTATGGTGGACACAAATGTCATGGTTTTGGGATCATGGTTTGGATGCACGAGAAGCATTCCCTATCAGTACAGGTTTTTGGCTAGCAAGGTTGGGTAGCAAGAATGAGAATTGAGGTAAAACAAACAAATACATATATGACAAAGCCCATCATGCAATCTTCCTTGAAGGTACAAACAAACTTATTTGAGAATACTAAGCTTATGATCCAACAAGAAAGAAAGATCATGGAATAATATATCTACACGCAACTCCCTCTTTTCTACTTAAGTCTCAACGAATTGTTGCTACTGACGAATGCTAAGTTTACAAAACCAACTAGATTAACTTGAAGCTCCAACATTGATACCAATAGTAATAACAAGATCAACCATATAACAAAAATTGCAAAGTAAAATAAAGTAGAGCAAGTAGATCATGAAACTTCTCATTAATATTTCATTACGGCAACTCAAACCAAGGGATACAACGATAACCAACTAAAAGTGATACTTCCATACTGCGGACCATACTATATGATATTTTCTCTACTCATGATACAAATCTACTAAAAGGTAAAAAGGGTGAAATATAAAGGTGTGATACCGTGGCACTCCCCCAAGCTTGGAACAAGCCAAGGGGATGCCAATACCAATGACGAATTAATTCTTCGGTGGTGGTGGTTAATACTTCTCATCATCAGACTTCCAAGGTAAAGGCTCTCAATCCACAAATGATGTCTTGGTCTCCAATATCCTAAAACTAGCAGTAGAGCTTATACGTTTAAACTTGTTCTCATACTCACAGTTTTGATTCTGCACATCATAGAGTTGTGCTTGCAATTTGTTGGCAGTCTCGATGAGTGAGAAGATCTCCTCCCAAAGATTTAAAGTCTCCTACTTGTACTCGGCGATCAGTTCTATCTTTATCCTGTGGATAATGTAAACTTTACGCTCCACCATCTTCTTGTACCTAAAGACTTCTTGCTCCAGCTCTTCCATCCTAGCTTCCAGACTGCCTTCTCCTTTAGGGCCCCGAACATCTTCAATCTGCACCTCCCCATCCTTGAGCAGCAACTCTTTGGGATGCATGTTCAACTCGTTCATGTACATGTTGACGATGTTCGCAAAGAAACTGTCTTTGGGAGGTCCGGAAGAGGAAATCGTCGCTCTAGATCTGAAAATATACCCTGGCAGAAACACCTCGAAATAGAAACACGACGAGAAAACGATATATGGACCTCGGGGGGTCCGGGGGGTAAATATCAGAAACATGCATAACGAAAGGAAAGTCCAGGTCGAAAACGAGTCGGAGAGGGGCTCCGGGGCGCCCACACCATAGGGTGGTGTGGCCAGGGGTGGGCCTGCGCCCCCAGGTGGTGTGGTGCGCTCGGGCACCTCCTCGTACTCTTCTCCAGCTTGGTATTTTTCATATTTTCCAAAAACCCAATAAATTATAACTTGGAAGGTATTCCGCGGAGTTTTTATTAACATAATTGTTACCTGTTCCAAAAAAAAGACTCTGCAGATTCTGGAATCTCCCCTCTAATAAACTTCTCCGGAGTCATTACTTGAATAACATCAACATCTTCATCATAAGAATCTCCAGAAATATAATATTTGAGTCTTTGCCCATTTACCACTTGTGTAGTGTTATCTTTGAGGGAAGCAATTTTTATTGCACCCAAACGATACACTTCTTCAATAACATAAGGGTCTTCCCATCTCGAGAGTAATTTACCTGCAAAAAAACTGAGACGAGACCGATATAATAGAACTTTCTCACCCACATGAAACTCTCTTTTAAGAATTCTCCTATCATGCCATTGTTTAACTTTCTCTTTAAAGAGCCTAGCATTTTCATAAGCTTCACATATCCATTCATCTAGATGATTCAAATCAAGCATTCTTTTCTTACCAGCAATTTTAAAATCCTTACTAAGTTCTTTCACCGCCCAATAAGCTTTGAGTTCTTACCGGTAAGTGACAAGCTTTTCCATAAACTATTTTATAAGGATACATACTCATATGATTTTTATAAGCAGTTCTATAAGCCCATAAAGCATCATTCAACTTATCAGACCAATTCTTCCTAGATTTATTAATAGTCTTTTGCAAGATAGATTTAATTTTTCTATTTGATAGCTCTATGATGTCTACGCATGCTTCTATTCTTGTAGACAGTGTTGGGCCTCCAAGTGCAGAGGTTTATAGAACAGCAGAAAGTTTCCCTTAAGTGGATCACCCAAGGTTTATCGAACTCAGGGAGATAGAGGTCAAAGGTATCCCTCTCAAGCAACCCTGCAATTGCGATACAAGAAGTCTCTTGTGTCCCCAACACACCTAATACAATTGTCAGTTGTATAGGTGCACTAGTTCGGCGAAGAGAGGGTAAAATACAAGTGATATGGATGATTATAAGTGATAATAGCAATCTTAAATAAAAATGACAGCAAGCAAACATGTAGCAGAACTAATTGTAAACGGTGTTTCAATGCCTAGAAACAAGGCCTAGGAATCCTACTTTCACTAGTGGACACTCTCAACAATGATAGCATAATTGAATGCATAAATATCTCTCTTCACTACACTACTCTGAACCACTCTCCAGTTGAATAACAAACACCAATTCATTGCGTAGGGCTGTAACAACACTCCTTAAAGTCGCATTCCCATGTCTAGTTAACCCCACGCTGTCACTATGAGCGTCCTAGAAGGTACTACACAAACACCACAATTTCATAGGGTCATCCGACACAAGATAAAAATATCATGCTAAACCACACGGCACACACACTGTCACCTTTACACCACGATCAAAGTGTTTATGGAGATCTCATAACAAAACCACTTGAGTAGCATAACATATGAAGAGTAACATCTACTTATTCAACTAGATTACAAAGCTCACGGTCACATAAAGATCACACCATGGGAGAGAGAGAGATGAAACACATAGCTACCGGTAGATCCCTCAGCCCCGGGGGAGAACTACTCCATCCTCATCATAGGAGACAGCAACGACGATGAAGATTGCGGTGGAGTCAATGGAGATGGCTCCGGGGGCACTTCCCCGTCCGGCAGGGTGCCGGAACAGAGATTTCTATCCCCCCCCCCCCGAAACTTGTCGGCAGCGGCGACGGAGCTACGGATGTTTTTTGGTGGAAAAGGCCGATCCATTTAGGGTTTATGCATCGGGGAGTATATATGGGCGAAAGGGCGATGCTGGGGGTGGCCAGGGGGCCCACACCACCAGGGGGACCCGCGCCACCCTATGGTGTGGCCCCCCTCCGGGGCTCTTTGGGACTTCCTGGACCCTCCGGGACTTCTAAGACTTTTGGCTTTTGAATCGTCCGATTACGAGAATATTTTCAGAACAACTTTTCTGAAACAAAAAACAGCAGAAAACATGAACTGGCTCTATGCCATCTTGTCAATAGGTTAGTCCCGGGAAATCGATAAAAATGACATAAAGTGTATAGCAAACATGTGGGAAACAACATGAAAACAACATGGAACATCAGAATTTAAGGATACGTTTATGACGTATCAACATCCCCAAGCTTAGTTATTCCTACTCGTCCTCGAGTAGGTAAACAATAAAAACACATAATTTCTTAGGTGACATGCTACCAACATAAACTTGATCATCAATATGTAAAAGCATAAGTAAGCTGAGATCATAGAACTTTAACACAAGCATGATAAATAGAATTTTAATAATAAAGCATAGCAATCACTTTGCATCATGAGAAGTAACACAAATAAAAGATCATGAATAACAATGCAACAAAAGATATACGTTTGTTTGAAGTATAGAGAAAACATGGCAAAGCTTTGTTATTCCTAAGATATACGTTTGTTTGAAGTATAGGGAAACAACATGAAAACAACATGGAACATCAGAAATTAAGGATACGTTTATGACGTATCAACATCCCCAAGCTTAGTTATTTCTACTCGTCCTCGAGTAGGTAAACGATAAAAACACATAATTTCTTAGGTGACATGCTACCAACATAAACTTGATCATCAATATGTAAAAGCATAAGTAAGCTGAGATCATAGAACTTTAACACAAGCATGATAAATAGAATTTTAATAATAAAGCATAGCAATCACTTTGCATCATGAGAAGTAACACAAATAAAAGATCATGAATAACAATGCAACAAAAGATATACGTTTGTTTGAAGTATAGAGAAAACATGGCAAAGTGATATTTCGCTAGTCCTTAAGAGTGGGGAAAAACATAAATGCCAGGACACCTTCAAAGTTCATGAGGAAGACTATAAAAATAATTAGAGAACAAGGAATAACACATTGTGAATCAATTAATAATGTTTCTGGGACAAATGCACATAAAAAATCAGAATGGCAACTATGCTCTCTCAACCGTGCATAAAGTTAGAAGATGGAGACTCAACATAAAAGTTAAATAAAGGCCCTTCGCAGAGGGAAGCATGGGTCACTCATGTGCTAGAGCTTTTATTTTATTAAACAGAGGTATAAAAAACTTGACACTCCTCCCAACCATCTTTCACAAACCATGGCTAACCAAATCCTCGGGTGCCTACCAACAATCACATACCGTGGAGGAGTGTCTATATTTTAAGAGAGGTGTTTTCTTATGTCAACGAATGGTAAACAGAAAATACAGTACGTCACAAGACAACTAGACTTCACAAGAGCGGCTCCCATAGAAGGACACATCTGGGTAGAAGGTCATCCCTCTTTCTCTTTTGTTTACACAATTATGCTTTGACTGATAAATCAGGGGCAAAAATAGTGAAGAGAATTTGTTGTATTAATTTAGGGCTGGGCACCCCGCTGCCAGCTCTTCTATCATTGGATAAGCGGATGAAGCCACTAGTCCAGGGTGTGAAAGTACGATCAACAAGTGAGATAAAGATTCTCTATTTACGTCCTCATGAGCTAAAACAGGAGCACAAAGGAGTAATTTTGAAAGTTTTAAAGGTAATACATGAGCAATTTACTTTGGATTTGCGGTTAAATACCACATGTAGGTAGGTATGGTGGACACAATGGGAAAAATTTGGTTTTTGGGAGTTGGATGCACGAGTAGAGCTCATACTCAGTACAGGCGGATGATGACTCCCAAGTGCAGGAGATCAATTGTAGTACCTTTCGATAAGTATTTGAGTGTCGAACCCACGAGGAGCTGAAGGTAAGCTATCTATTCTCTAAAGCCATATAACCCTCTTATATGGATGTTTATGCAAAGCAATAAGTTTGACTAAAAGGAACTAACTAATTAAAAGCAAGTGACGTGGAGTGTGGTTTGTCTAGTAACTAGTGAAGCAAGTTTAAAATGCAAGTAATCCTAAAGCAAGTTTCTAAAGCAAGTTTCACAAGTAGCAAGCAGCAGATATCTCAAGTATCTCAAGGGAGCAAGTGTTCTAGCAATAGGTGTTTTGTTCGTGTGGTTGTCACAATTAGTGAAGCACATGTTTTGGTCTTAGTTGTTTCTTCTAGGAAGGAGCCATGAATAGGTATAGTCAAGTAAATGATCTACAACCCCTTATGATGGATCATGTGGCCAAGTAAATGACTGCACAAGATTGATTAAGACATAAAGTCCCACCATAGCCTTACGTTCTAAGGTCCCCTAGATATATCCCCCAATAACTTAACTTTGTGGCTCGGTCTCAGGTTACTGTCACTCCCAAGTCACCACCACTCCATTATGCTACCGGTGATCACCTTACATGCATTCCCCAACATATGCGTGCACTCATATATTGTACATAAAGACAATCATAGAAGATAACAAACTTGTATGCAACCAATCAACGAACTATTTCACCATTGCCAAGAACAATTCACTACTCAAACATAGACGGGGAGACACAATACATCAAGGGAATATAGTATTGCATCATACATCGTGTTTTCCAAGAGATTACAGTGGAGAGATGGAGCTGATCTTTCTGTAGATGTTGATGATGAACACGCCGGAGGGGGGTGGAGCCCTCCGGGGGTGATCCCGACGGCGTTTCCCCCCTCCGATCTTCTCAGCCTTCTGTCTCTCTGTTTTGTGGTTTCGTCTCTCGGCGCTGTCTCCCCCTCGAAAAGGTCAGGGGACCCTTTATATAGTCGTTTTTAGGTCACGAGACACTCGGGAGAAGAAAGATCGACGACATCGGAGCCACGGGGGCAAAAAGGGGGCCTCTCACGCGGGCAAGGAATCTGGCCGCGTGGAGGGTCCTCTTTGCCACCTGGTTGGCCTTTTGGCCCTCTACTTTGTCCCATGGTCTTCGTCTCGAAAATTCTGAACCGTGCTCTTTGGCCTTGCCCTTTTTGGAGTCCCGAAGCTCCCGGAAAGTCTGAAACACTAAAAAGTACGTTTTGTGGAAAAATAGGGTTAGAACCAAAAGAAGGGGGATTGTTTAGAAAATCCCCTAAATCATTATAAAACATGAATATAAGTTGCTAATATGTAGGAAAAACAAGTATAACATGCAAAGTTCATGTATGCATTTTACATGCATCAGCGGAGGCTAGCAAAACACAGGGAGCGACAAATCAAGAGAGCATAAGAGCCATAATAATGCATAGCGACATAAACATCATTAATCAAAGCATAAGTGGTACCACAAGTTCAAAAACTAAATTATCATAGAATATATAAGTGACTGGTTCATAGTCATAAACATGGTGTGAGCATGCGCCAAGTCAACCAAATAAAATATTCAAAGGAGAACACCACAAATTTATGCTTCAAAATGACAAGAACAACTCATGATTCTTTCAATGGCACATCAAACACTCTCAGATATTTGAGGCTAATCATGCTACTCAATAACCACAAGGCTTTAAAACTAAAATAACATCTAGCATGATATGAAAAAGTCTAGCCACAGTCTATACAAGCTTCTACTTGCACCGTTAAAAATTCTACCTCAAGCAGCAGTTTCTTTTCCCAACAAGCACCATACAAAACATGCTTTAACAAAAACTCTCCAAATGCTACAGCAACAAAACATGAGAGGACTCACATAACACTACTAAAACTAACAGCTCTGAATAAGTGATGCAATGAAAACGAGAGCTAAACAGGAATTTTTGCAGCAACTAGAAGAAAAACTAAGAATACTAGCATAGCAAGTATTCAAACGAAAAAGCGAAGCGTGTCTCTCTCCCAGAAAAAGAATGCTAGGATCCAACTATATTATTGCAGCAAGGAAAACAAAATAAAACAAAAGAAAACAAACAGACGCTCCAAGTAAACTTCCTATGATGTGACCAAATAAAAATATAGTTTCACGAGAAGTGACCTGATAGATAGTTGATGAAGAAGGGGATGCCTTGGCCATCCCCAAGCTTAGATGATTGAGTTTTCTAAAAATATGCTTGGATGAATCACGGGGGCATCCCCAAGCTTTGACCTTGCAATCTTCTTGATCACATATATCACCTCCTCTCTTGACCCTTGAAAACTTCCTTCACACCACACTCAAACAGTAATTCGCATTAGAGGGTTAGTGCAACAATTAAAAAAATCCATCGGTTCTGTATGGAACAAGTTCTATTGATACTTTTAAACATTATC
This sequence comes from Alopecurus myosuroides, assembly GCA_028641055.1. Taxonomy (NCBI): domain Eukaryota; kingdom Viridiplantae; phylum Streptophyta; class Magnoliopsida; order Poales; family Poaceae; genus Alopecurus; species Alopecurus myosuroides. Next base: position 721,699,358 of record CM054057.1, read on the forward strand.
TACAGCTACTGGTGTTTCGTGAAGCAAGGAAATCCACTTGACGTCGCAAAAGAGCAAATGCAAGAAAAATAGCAGAATCTGTCAAAACCAGAACTCTCTGTAAAGACGAATTTTTTCGAGGCACTTACGTTGCTCAGATTGAAAAACTTAAGGAACGAAACAGTTGCGGAATTAGCTGAGGAATAAGCTCAAAACATTTCAGATCATTCTGAGATTCCAGGATTTTATACGATTTTTTATGGTGGACAGTAGAAATCTGTTTTCTGCGCAGAAATCCGAAAACCAACTCCAACTCTCGTCAGAAACCTTGCTTGGCACTACTAAAACATGAAAAGAAAGGTACAAAGGAGTTGCTACAGAAGTATACAACCCCTTGACTCAAAGAAAACAGAGAAAAACAAAGCAAAAATAAAACCATGGGTTATCTCCCAAGAAGTGTTTTTCTTTAACGCCTTTTAGCTAGGCAACATAATTTGAGAAGATGCTCACATGAGAAATATTAATTGAAGCAAAAGAGGGCATCAAGAAGAAAACATAAAACAAATTTAAGTCTAACCCACTTTCAATGAAAAAGAATCTTGTATAAATACAAGTCAATGAAGCACAAAGTGGCTAGCATAGGAATGCAAAACAAGTGCAACTTCAAAATTTTCAACATAAAGAGGGGAAACTTGATATTTTGGAGATGCATAAGACTATGTTTACCTCTCTCGTAATAACTTTCAGTAGCATCATGAATAAAATTAACAATATAACTATCACAAGAAACATTCTTATCACGAGCCACGTGCATAAAAGAATTATTACTCTCCACATAAGCATAGTCATTCTTATGAATAGTAGTGGGAGCAAATTGAAAAAATAGCTATCATTATTATTCTCATCGCCATAATCATCAAATATAGGAGGCATAATATAATCATAATTAACTTTCTCCTCAATGGTAGGTGGACTAAAAATATCATGTTCATCATTGTAATCATCATAAAGAACTCCAACATGATAGACAAGTTGTATATTAGGGAGATGGTTTTGGGTAATCCCTCCATAACTATGAAAAGTTTCATAAGGATAATTGTAATCATAGACTATGTTATAGCGTCTTTTATAATAGTTATCAAAGACTGGAGGCATAGTATCATCATAAGCAATATCATCATTTTTACCAGAAAGAGATGTATCAAGCATATAATCATCAGTAGCAAAAGGATTTTCAAAGACATCATCCACAAGCTCAGAGCTTTCTATATCATCATTGGAAGTAACATGGATGGTACTAATAGTACAACAATTATCATCATTTTCAGAATTGGTACCAAAGAGATTTCCAATATCAAAAGTAGTGTGTTTCTCGCAATCATGATCACTTTCATAAATAACAGGCAAATAAAAATCATCGAGTTTGGACTCATCAAAAACTATAATGGGAGCAACATGATTAGGGGGAGATACTATTATCTCTCTCCTTTTACTCCTCTTCTTATTCTTCTTCTTACTCTCTATAGGAGGGAGAGGCTTGAAAGGAAGCTTCTCCACATACCCTGGTTTATTGTCAGAAACAATAGAAAGAACTTTGGAGGATTCCTCATCTTCATCTATACTTCTTATAAAGCAAAACCCCACTAAGTGCAATTAATATTTATCTATCTCAACATGCAAGGTGTCCACATCACTTGCTTTTTTAGCCAATCAATTATCCCCATCATACCACTATAAATTATATATGTCCACATCACTTGATTTTTTAGCCAATCAATTATCCACATCATCCCACTTAGATTAAATTGTTTAACTCTACATGCAAGCATACACATCATATTTCATTTTAGCCATCAATTTTTCAATGCCATTTTTTCTCTATTCCAAGGATAAGATCACATCAACCCGCCTTACTTACGCAGTTAAATCATATGTATAACACCGGAATTAGCTTCGTCAACCAAGTGAACTTTTTTCCAAATATTTTCATGAAAGTCATAGAAATGTTATTTGAGAATATGTAACAACTTAAAATTTTCTAAAAAATATATGTAAAAATCTTCATGTAAATCCATAAAATCCATTTATTCAACCCGTTGATTCTAACTCATCTATATCAATCAAGTACACCCTTAAAACATAATGAACTTTAAACTGTAAAATACACATATATACATTTCCATGTCATTTTAATTTAGCACCTCAAATGATCTGATCAACTAAATCTTGCATATTTCTATAGACAATTCATGTTTCAATTTTTTTTATTAGAATTATTAAAGAGATACCCGCTGCAACGCGCGGGGGTATCGTTCTAGTTAATAAGACGAAAACAAATATTAGCCCTATCATATTTTGGTAAAGTCTCCTCTTTTATAATATTTTGTATGTAAGTATTTGTGTGGAAATTATTAACACAATAAAGATGACAACCATGCAGGACACTATTCATATCAAGAGCACTCATATCTACCAAAGAAGTTTTTCTTGATAACTCAAAATAATGTAAGTTCATCATGCTGATTAGGAGTGATCATGTCATCATAATACAAACTTCCAGTATTCGAATAGCTATTACAGCGTGAACATTGAAAATTGAAATGATTCACTTTACAGCAAAGTTCACAAATGAAAGGATAGAGGGCACAAACTTTTTACCAAGATCATCTAAAGCCCTGTCACACTTTCTAATTTTTTCATTCCTATGATGGATCCAATATTCTTCTTCGGTTTGATTCTTTTCACAAGGTCTAAGTTCTCCACAAAAATTAGCATGCTTATAAGAAATAGTACTTTCAGAAGTTTGAGCATGTTCATTGCAATCATTAATAACTGTTTCATTTTTCATGCAAGCGTCTTTAAAAGGTTCATGATGTATGTCCCCATTTGATTTAGGAACATTAATATAAGAAGCAAAGGATCTGTACCAACCAACAATCATTTGAGGATCAAGACTATATTTAGCACTAAGATCTTGAAAATCAGTAGTTTCAGCGAAAGACTCGATGCAATCATACTCATAGTTTATACCCGATTCTTTACCTTTATCGTTATTCCAACCTTCATTATTGGTTTCAATTGTTTCAAGAAGATCCCATTTAGTTTCAACCTTCTTACTTGAGAAAGAACCCTCTGAACATGCATCTAGATAATCCCTGTAATGTCCCGAAAGCCTTGCATAAAAATTAGTGACAATTATTTCCTTTGGAAGCTCATGGTTAGGACATTTAAGTATTAATGTTTTCAGTCTTCCCCAAGCTTGAGCAATGATTTCTCCATCACGAGGCCGAAAATTATAAATGTAATTCCTATCTGAATAAAGTTCATAAGAAGAATAAAATTTAGAATAAAATAAAGATTCAAGCTCCTTCCACTCTAAATGATGAGGATCATCTAGTAGCTCATACCACTCCCTTGCTTTGTCCTTAAGAGACAAAGAGAATAGCCTCTCTTAAGTTTGTCCATTGAAATACCTGCACACTTGAACAACCCGCATAATTCATGTATAAAGAGTAAATGATAACGAGGATGGACAGTTCCATCTTCAAATAGCAGTTATTCGTGACACGTTCAAAAAATTTCATAGATATTTTAAAAGGAACACTTTCAGCAGGAGGATTTAAAATATCACAAGCATCATTAGATTTATCACATATGGGAGAAAAAGTATCATCAAAGCAATTTTTCTCCTCTAAAGCTGGGGAACTAAAAGTTTAGAAAAACTAGCTTCCCCAAGCTTAGACTTTTCCATAGTATTAGAAATAATGGTATCCAAATAATTAATGCTAATAACATTGCTACTAGCATACAAATAAATCTCTCTCACAATTTTGTTGTTTTCCAATAAGACTAACTAATAAAAACAAGGAACAAGTAAAAATAAGCCTAACTAGTGAAAATAAAAACAAGAAACAAAAAGATATAATTGCAGAATCTAAAGCAAATAACTTTGAGAACTCACAAAGAATGTGAGTACCTTTTACCTTACCTCACCTGCAACGGCGCCAGAAAAGAGCTTGATGTCTACACACGCTTCTATTCTTGTAGACAGTGTTGGGCCTCCAAGTGCATAGGTTTGTAGAACAGCAGCAAGTTTTCCTTAAGTGGATCACCCAAGGTTTATCGAACTCAGGGAGATAGAGGTCAAAGGTATCCCTCTCAAGCAACCCTACAATTACGATACAAGAAGTCTCTTGTGTCCCCAATACACCTAATACAATTGTCAGTTGTATAGGTGCACTAGTTCGGCGAAGAGAGGGTAAAATACAAGTGATATGGATGATTATAAGTGATAATAGCAATCTGAAATAAAAATGGCAGCAAGCAAACATGTAGCAGAACTGATTGTAAACGGTGTGTCAATGCTTAGAAACAAGGCCTAGGTATCCTACTTTCACTAGTGGACACTCTCAACAATGATAACATAATTGAATGCATAAATATTTCTCTTCACTTCACTACTCCAAACCACTCTCCGGTTGAATAACAAACACCAATTCATTGCGTAGGGCTGTAACAGCACTCCTTAAAGTCGCATTCCCATGTCTAGTTAACCCCATGTTGTCACTATGAGCACCCTACAAGGTACTAGACAAACACCACAATTTCATAGGGTCATCCAACACAAGATATAAATATCATGCTAAACCACACGGTGCACACACTGTCACCTTTACACCGTGATCAAAGTGTTTACGGAGATCTCATAACAAAACCACTTGAGTAGCATAACAGATGAATAGTAACACCTACTTATTCAACTAGATTACAAAGCTCACGATCACATAAAGATCACACCATGGGAGAGAGAGATGAAACACATAGCTATCGGTAGATCCCTCATCCCCTGGGGAGAACTACTCCATCCTCATCATAGGAGACAATAACGGCGATGAAGATGGCGGTGGAGTCGATGGATATGGCTCCGGGGGCACTTCCCCGTCTGGCAGGGTGCCGGAACAGAGATTTCTGTCCCCCGAAACTTGACGGAAGCGGCGGCGGAGCTACGGATGTTTTTAGTGGAAAAGGCCAATCCATTTAGGGTTTATGCATCGGGGAGTATATATGGGCGAAAGGGCGATGCCTGGAGATGTCCAGGGGGCCACTCCACCAGGTGGTGCGACCAGGGGGACTCGCGCCACCCTATGGTGTGGCCACCCTGTGCCCCCCCCCCCCCTCCGGGGCTCTTCGGGACTTCCTAGATCCTCCGGGACTTCTAAGACTTCTGGCTTTTGAATCGTCCAATTCCGAGAATATTTCTAGAACAACTTTTCTGAAACTAAAAACAACAGAAAACAGTAACTGGCTCTGTGGCATCTTGTCAATAGGTTAGTCCCGGGAAATCGATAAAAATGACAGAAAGTGTATAGAAAACATGTGGGAAACAACATGAAAACAACATGGAACATAGGAAATTAAGGATACGTTTATGACATATCACTCTGCTTGCCCACTGGTTTGAGGATGATAAGCTGAGGCGATTTTATGATTAACATCATATTTAGCAAGGGTTTTTCTAAAACCACCGTGAATAAAATGAGAACCTCCATCAGCCATAAGATATCTAGGCACACCAAACCTAGGGAAAATAACATCTTTAAGCATTTTTAAAGAGGTCTCACCATCAGCACTTTTCGTAGGTATAGCTTATACCCATTTAGTAACATAATCAACATCAACAAGAATATGTGTGTAACCATTCGAAGGAGGAAAAGGACCCATAAAGTCAAATCCCCAACAATCAAAAGGTTCAATAACAAGAGAATAACTCATAGGCATTTCATTACGTCTACAAATATTACCAACTGTTTGACATTCATCACAAGATAAAATAAATGTACGTGCATCTTTAAAGAGAGTAGGCCAATAGAAACCTGATTGTAGAACCTTCTGTGCGGTTCTATCTCCAGCGTGATGTCCTCCATAAGCACTACCATGGAACTTTTTCAATATTTCACATTGTTCGTGATCTGGAACACATCTTCTCATAATACCATCTACTCCTTGTTTATATAAGTGTGGGTCATCCCAAAAATAATGCATCAAATCATAGAAGAATTTTCTTTTTTGTTGAGCTGTAAATGTTGGAGGCAAATACTTTGAAACAATAAAGTTAGCATAATCAGCATACCATGGACTATCTTTGGAGTTTACCTTTATTGCAGCCAACTGTTTATTTGGAAAACTATCATTAACAAGAATAGGGTCAAAAGCAATGTTTTCCAATCTAGACAAGTTATCAGCAACAGAATTTTCAACACCCTTTCTATCCATAATATGCAAATCAAACTCTTGTAAAAGCAACACCCATCTAATAAGCCTAGGCTTAGCATCTTTTTTCCATAAGGTATCTAATAGCAGCATGATCAGTATGAATAGTAACCTTTGAGTCAACAATATAAGGTCTAAACTTATCACATGCAAAGACTACGACTAAGAACTCTTTCTCAGTAGTAGCATAATTCTTTGAGCAGTCATCAAGAGTATTACTAGCATAATGAATAACATTCAACTTCTTATCTACTCGTTGTCCAAGAACAACACCTACAGCAAAATCACTAGCATCACACATAATTTCAAAAGTTAAATTCCAATGAGGTGGTTGAACAATAGGAGCAGTAGTTAAATCCTTCTTTAAAGTTTTAAAAGCTTCCTTAGAATCATCATAAAAAACAAAAGGTACATCTTTTTAAGAAGATTAGTAAGAGGATTTGATATTTTGGAGAAATCTTTAATAAACCTCCTGTAAAAACCAGCATGACCAAGAACACTACGAATACCTTTAACATCCCTGTGATAGGGAATTTTCTATTGCATCCATTTTAGCTCTATCAACTTCAATACCTATTTCAGAAATTTTAATTCCAAGAACAATTCCTGCATTCACCATAAAGTGGCATTTCTCCCAATTAAGAACAAGATTAGTTTCATCACATCTCTGCAAAACTTTATCAAGGTTGTGCAAGAAATTATCAAAAGAAGTTCCATAGACGGAGAAATCGTCCATGAAAACTTCCACAATATCTTCACAAAAACCATGAAAAATAGCAGACATGCATCTTTGAAAAGTAGCAGGAGCATTACACAAACCAAAAGGCATACGTCCATAAGCATAAGTACCATAAGGACAAGTAAAGGTTGTTTTCTCTCGATCTTGCTTCCTAACAGCAATTTGAGAAAACCCAGAATAACCATCAAGAAAGCAAAAATGAGTTTTCTTAGACAACCTCTCTAGCATTTGATCAATAAAAGGCAAATGATAGTGATCTTTATTAGTAACTTTGTTAACTTTCCTAAAATCAATGCACATTTTATAACCAACTACTACCCTTTGAGGAATAAGCTCATTATTTTCATTAGGCACAAAGTAATTCCTCCCTTCTTAGGGACACAATGCACAGGGCTCACCCATCTACTATCAGCAATAGGAAAAATAATACCAGCATCAAGGAGTTTTAATACCTCATTTCTTACCACTTCCTTCATCTTAGGAATTAAACATCGTTGATGTTCAACTATTGGCTTTGCATCAGGTTCAATATTAATAACATGCTGACATATAGAGGGAGAGATCCCTTTCAAATCATCAAGAGTATATCCAATAGCTCAACGGTGTTTCTTTAATATTCCCAATAATCTTTCCTCTTCTTCACCTAAAAGTTTAGCACTAACAATAACAAGATATATTTTCTTATCGTCAATATAAGCATATTTAAGATCATCGGGCAAAGCTTTTTAATCAAAAACAGGATCCTCCTTGGGTGGTAATGTGGTACCCAAGTCTTCCACAGGTAAATTATGTTTCAGTATCACCGGTTGACGAAGAAGAATATCGTCAATGTCATTTCTCTCTTCCATAAAGACTTCACTCTCATGGTCCTCCATATATTGCTGCAAAGCATTGTTAGGAGAAAGAGCAATAGAGGCAAGCTGTTCAACTCTAAAAATTTCATTAGGTAATCCAGATTCATAAGGTGCTCTAGCAAATTTGGAGAAATTGAACTCATAAGATTTTCCATCAAATTTAGTCAAAATCTTCTCCCTTTTACAATCTATAATAGCACCACAAGTGTTTAAGAAAGGTCTACCAAAAATAATAGGACAATTTTTACTAGCAGCCTTACCAAGTACTAGAAAATCAGTGGGATATTTAGTTTTACCACATAAAACTTCCACATCTCTAACAATACCAATCGGAAAAACAGTTTCTCTATTAGCAAGCTGAATGACCACATCAATATCTTCAAGCTCACAAGAACCAATTTCATGCAGAATTTCTCTATAAAGCTCATAAGGAATAGCACTAAAACTAGCATCAATATCACACAAACCATAATAGAAATGATCACCAATATTAACAGAAAGCACAGGAACACTAGTTTTCTTAGGTTTATTTGGATGTGAGACAATATTAGAAGCAACCTCACAAAACAAAATATGTTCATCCTCTATGTTTCCATAGATAAGATCTTTTACTATTGCTACAGCAGGTTCAACAGTGATTTGTTCATCAGGTTTAATAGATTTCTTAATGCTCTTATTAACCACACTAGCTACAATAGAGTGTTCTTTCACCTTAGCAGGGACAGGCATTTTCTCAATATAAGGCTCAGGAACAACAGGATTAACAACATGCACTTCTACATTACTAGCAGGAACAATATCTTTATAAGGTGCATGGTACTTGTGACACTCCTTTTTAGGAATATCAATATAGGAGGCAAAAGCTTTAAGACTGTTTGCAAAGATTTGAGAATCAAGACCAAAAACAGCACTAACATTATAGAAATCATCAGTCCCCGTAAAAGATTTAATGCATTCACAATCATAATTTATACCTGACTTTCTACCTTTGTCATTCTCCCATCCTTCAGTGTTTTGTTGAATACGGTCAAGAAGATCCCGTTTAGCTTCTTCCTTCATACGTGTGAATGATCCAGAACAACAAGCATCCAATAAATCCTTATCATTAAGAGAAAGCCTTGCATAAATATTATTGATAACAATATTACCCGGGAGATCATGAACGTGACATTTAAGAATTAATAACTTCATTCTCCCCCACGGTTGGGAAATACCCTCTCCATAATGAGGCCATAAATTATATATATGATTCCGGTCTTTATGAATCTCACTAGGAGTATAGAATTTAGAATAAAAGAGAGGAACAATTTCCTCCCATCCAATAGATTCACCATTCTTCAGTAATTTGAACCATTCAGAGGCTCTTCCTTTCAGCGATAAAGAAAATAATTTCCTTTTAATTTGATCAATTGTAATACCTGCACACCTGAATAACTCGCATAATTCATGTATAAAGAGCAAATGATCACCGGTATGGATAGTTCCATCACCATAATAGCAGTTATCAATAACACGTCCAACAATTTTCATAGGTATTTTATAAGGATCTAATTCAGCGGATAACAGGTTAACTACTACCCTAGAAGTAACGGTAGAAGTACCCCTGAATAGAGAATCAAAAGTATTCTCCATAATGAAATAAAGCAGCAGACAGAAATAAAAACAGCACTCACAGTTAAAGTTTCTCTTACCAATTCCACGTACCAATAACGCTTCACTCCCCAGCAAAGGTGCCAAAAAAAATGACCACAAATATATAGTAGTAGTACTTTCGATAAATAAGAGTGTCGAAACCAACGAGGAGCAGAAGGTGTTGACAAGCAGGTTGGATGAAGAATTCACTGTAAACACTAGCAAACGGGTTTTTGGTGGTTTTTTGATATAGCAGATAAATAAAGTGCGAGTAAATAAAGTGCAGTAAATAATATTGCAGCGAGTGGGCCAATCCGTTTGAGAGCAAAGGACAAGCCGGTTGTTCTACTTATGATTATCAAACGTTCTCGAGGACACATGGAAATTTCGTTAAGTGCTTTCGCTTCATTACGGTTGATTAATATTTATTGGTTCGTGAAGTGTTGTGTGGGTGAACCTATGATAATGCACCGCCCAACTTGGACTAATACATACTTGTGATTATACCCCTCATAAGCATCCGCAAATACAAGAAAGTAATTAAGATAAATCTAACCACACCCATAGAACTCCGGGATCCTACACTCCCTCGTGCATTGGTTTCCTAACGGGGGTTTAGTTTTCTGTGACTTAGGCAAACCCACAATTAGTAGACAAATACACAATGCATCCTCCTAGGCCCATAAATGTGAAGTATCATGTAGTCGACATTCACATGACACCACTAGAAGAATAGCACCACAACTTAAATACCGAACCACGAGATATTGCTTCAACATAACTTCACTACTAACATCATGACTTCTCCCAGGTCCTCAAGAACTAAACGAACTACTCACAAGACATCATATGGATCATAATCAGAGGTGATATAATGGATAATAACAATCTGGTCATAAAGTGCAAACACCGATAAATCTCACCAAGCATCAACTACTAACAAGTAATCCACACCGGGAGAGAGATCTAATGTAAAACAACGATAGAAACCCCTCATTGTTAAAGAGGTATGAAGGTGGATGATTAGGGTGATGGTGCTGGTGGTGATGATGATGACGATGATGATCTTGATGATGCCCGGAGCGATGACGGTGACGATGGCGATGATTCCCCCTCTCCGAGGAGGAATCTCCACGGCAGATTTCTCCCTGCCGGAGAGCTTTTCTCTCTCTATTGTTTTCCGCCCCGAGGCGGCGGCGGAATAATTCTTCGAAGATGTTCTGCGCTTAGGGTTCCCTGGGGGTCAAGTATGCGAAAGGGGGAACCCGGGAGTGGGCCAGGGGGCAGACCACCCCCAGCGTGGCCAGGGGTGGCACGCCGCCTGGTGGTGTGGTCCCTAGGTGGCCCCCCTCCGGGTGCCCTTCTGGCTCACTTCCTCCTCGGAACTTCTAAGACTCCTCAGGTATCCCCCCCCCCTCTTCTTCCGCTATTATGAAATAGGGTATCTTGACGGTGCTTTTTCCATCAGATTTCTGGTCCCGGTGTTTATTCTCCAAAAATTATAAAACATGCCAAAATAAGATAAAATAACATAAGTGATGCATCATAACATGAAATATATCGATGAATAACCGAAAATAAAAATATAAAACAGTGATGCAAAATGGACGTATCAATGAGTTCATAGGTGATTCGGACGACCCTTTCCTCTCTGTTGATGTCTCCTTAAGATCCAATCTGCATGAGCATGAGAAGAGGCGTCTCTGTGAGATACTGCCCTCGACTGGGGTGCTTTTCGTGCATCGCCTGACAAAGAAAAATGTCGCGACAACACATATCATGGTATGTTTCTTAAGTTCACCATATTGCTATGTATGACGAGTATTTGACATAGTACATTTTTCCAGCATGATATTATCTTGTCTCGGAAACTTCCTAAGGTGACTGCGGATATTATCAGCGTCCAGAACAAGGGCTATTTTGGAGTATGTGATATTATACAGCCAAAATAACCTCGGAGACAGTAATTAAATATCATCACATGGCCAGAGTTTGGGTACTATGTTTTCTGCATATTTATAAGTTGGGTGTGTGTTTCCCATGATGAAGAAACCTTGATCATTTGTTGCTCAATGGACTAATTAAATAGAGTCTTACTAGAGACGTGTCTTGTTTATATATCACACGTGTATTAATATTTCCACTTAATATAGTTATAGCATGATATAAAACATATGATGAACAAATATATACGTGAGTTATGATAATAACACACGGTTATTATTTGCATCTAGGGCATAACTCTTCCAGTCTCCCACTTGCATTAGATTACAAATAATTTAGCATGCATTTGTTCTAATCGCCATTAGCCTCCTGGTGATTCGATTATGCGCTATTCGTGGGAAAAATCTTATTAACGGATCTACCACACCGAGATCTGTATACTTTGTAAAACTCTTATGTCCACTGGTAGAAAATAGGCCTTTAGTCCCGGTTCGCAAAGGCCATTAGTCCCGGCCGCGCAACCGGGACTAGATATGCGTGACTAAAGCCCCCCCCCCCCCCTATAGTCGTGCCACTTACGGACCGGGGCTAAAGGCCCATCCACGTGGGCGCCAGGAGTCCGTCGGGGCGGAGGACCTTTAGTCCCGGTTCTCGTGGCTAACCGGGACTGAAGGTCTCGTCCGCAGGTTTAGGGTTTTAGCCCCCCTAAACCTGGTTTCTTTTTAATTTGTTTTGTTTTATTTCTTTTATATCTTATTTTGTGTTTTATTTTAATTTTGATGAAGTTTCAGTACACATATATATATATATATATTTTTTACGCTACTATATACATGCATATATGAAATTTCAAACAAGAAGAATTCAATAGGAATATATAATATATATTCAATCTCGGGTGACCATATACAACTTCGAACAAGTTTCCATATACACAATTAAGATGGATGACCATACACAACTTCGAACAAGTTTCAATCTCGGAGATGCATATAAGTATCATTGTCGGTGGACGCATAGAGTTCTCCTTGAGGATCGACGACATGCCTAAGGAAAAATCCTGCTATTTCCTCTTGAATTGGTCGGAAGCGAGCTTCTGGACTAAGCGTCCTCCACAAGTTATTGAGACTCTTCCGCGTGCTCTCCGACTTCTTCCTCTCAGAGATTTCTTTCCGTATGTTCTCACAAACATAGTATCCACATAGATTGGTCCCCGGTGGCTGCTTATCCACACGAAGCATATTTTTAAATTCTAGCTGATGTTTGAATCCACCGACATTTTCTTTTGAGAACCGTCTCCAAACTCTACAGTGCAAAGAAAATTAAATGAACAAGGGAGTTATTAGCTACTGCATATTAGGAAATGAACAAAAGAGACCGATCGATATAGAGCGCAAATGATTGAAAATAATTACCTTTGCAGCATTTTTCTCATGTCGATCCAATGCTTTGGATCTGAATTCATAGAGTCCATGATAAAAACTGTGGAGGTGTGAAGTTCAATTTTTAGCAGCATCCAGTGGAACCTACGGACACGTTACATGCACAGTCATGCATAACTTATCGATTAGACATACCATGCATGGAGTAAACAAAAGAGAATGGGCACAAGAGAGAAACACTCACCAAAATGGTAAGGAAATAGAATATGACTTTTGAGTTCATGCTTTTTAAGAAAATTGTACAAGTCTTTCTCCACATCTAGGGGGTGACGTTCTAACATAGTTCCATTAATGATTTGTGGGTCAATGAACCCCAACATCATGGATAAGTCTTATTTTGCATTCCCAAATCTTCAATCTGCATAATAGCGTACGCAACAATATAGTTAGGACAATATATATATATATATATATATATATATATATATATATATATATTATTTAGTGTAGGCAATGAAGAACGAGATGAGGTAGAAATAAATCACTTACAGAACGTAGCAACTCAGGATAGATTTGTCGAGCTCGCGCAGATTGAACAGCTGGAACAATTCACTCATCTCAACTGCTACAGAGTACTTTTTGGTGTGATGCTCCTCTGTAACATCCACATAAACAAATTCTTTGTCGGACCATGATATGAAATGTTTGTACCAACGTAGCAGACTTTGCATTAGTGGTGGTAGACTCTTTTCCTGCGTAGGCTCGACGAGAGGCCCTTTCTTCTCATATTGTAATGCTACCTCAGCCATTGGCGCATCGTCCAGGCCTAACAAGGCACGAAGAGACATACCCACCTCGGACGCATTTTTCATGGCAGTAGCTACAGTCAATCCCATTGCTGCCGCAGCTGCTCTGACCTCGGGGTCCTGTTCCGGACCGGCTTTCACTATGAGCGGGGGGATCGATTGTTTACTCTGCATCCCGAGCTGGTCAACTTGTTTCCCGCTTTTTTTCCTTTCTTCTTTCTCCTCCGTCAATGCTTGTGCTTGCCTACGAAGTTCATTTTCATAGTCTTTAGGCAAATTCTTCTCGGCTTGGGACGGTGTCGACAAAAAACTCGTAGCCCACTTCTGTACCGGCGGAGGGTATACTTCCTTGGGCTTAGGCTCCCTTAGCGCCTTCTTATTGGCCTTCTATTTCTCATAGTCAGCCTTCGCGGCCAATTTGATTTCAACATCACTAAGTTCCCAAGGACTTGGGGGAATAGGCTTCAGTGATGGCTCCGGTACCCGTGTGGTCTTAGGTACATAAGGCTCTGTGCTAATAGTCAGCTTCTGTTTCTTCGCCGGAGGAGCAATGGGGGGCGACGGCAGCTTATCCGCCGGAGGAGGAATGGGGGGCGACGGCTGCTTATCCATTGGAGGAGGAATGGGGGGCGACGGCTGCTTATCCGCCGGAGGAGAATTGGGGGGCGGCGGCAGCTTATCCGTCGGAGGAGGATTGGGGGGCGACGGCAGCTTATCCGCCGGAGGAGGATTGGGGGGCGGCGGCTGCGTATCCGCCGGAGGAGGATTGGTGGGCGATGCCTGCTTACCCGCCGGAGATTGTGGGTCGGGGGACGGCGTCGAATGCCGTGAAGGAGGCATAGGTGAACCAGCACCACCACCACCACCACCATCACCTGCACCATCGGAGGGGGTGGACTTGCTGGCCTTGGCGTCTCGCCTGGAAACACTATGTACTTCTTTTTCCATAGAATGAACTGGCGCTTGACATCTCCAAGTCTTCTCTCCCCTTTGGGTGTAGCTATGTCAATCTCGAGGTCCTCAAACACTTGGAGTATGTCTTCCACCGTGACACGAACATAGCCATATGGAATGGGGTTGTTGTGGTGGAGTGCTCCAGGTGTATAGGGTAAAGCACTGTCGGTAGCTACCTTCGTGGAAATATTCCCCACGGGATAATGCAGATCACATTCTTTCATCTCCTTTACATCATCCACGGGGTATTGAGGCTCCGGTGCACGACTCTCGATCATCGGTGCATTAGCACCTGCAGGCGGGGACTCCGTGGAAGCCACGCTGCTTCTCCGCTGATGCTGGCTTCCGAGATCCGCTTCATGATCTTCATGCGGCCCCGCAGCCGTCGATCTTTCTTTCTCAAGTATTCCATGCACGGTCTGCTTCAACTCACTAACTTCCGATGCAAGCTTCGCCAGAAGATCTGCATCCCGGTACGTCTTTCTCTTACGGCTTCTGTAATAGTACGGGTCATTTTCCTGGGAAAACCCTACTTTCCACGGCATTCTGCCTTTGCCACGTATATGTCCTCCGTGTTCAGGATTCCCGAGGGCATGGGTCAGTGTGTCTCTCTCTCTGTTGAACGTGAGCAAGCCCTGTTGAGCTTTGTCCATTGTGTCAATAAGGTGTTGGGTGGGAGCAAACGTTTTCTGCCGATGAACACACGCCCCTGTCTCCGGGTCTAGCGATCCCCCATGCCCGTACCACCACATTTTGGCTCTTTCGTCCCATCCCTCTGTACCAAGAGGGATTCCTCTTGCCCTCAGGCCGCCCTCCATCTTCTGCCACTTAGGCGCCGAAACGCGGTATCCTCCTGGCCCCATAACATGATGGTACTGTTTCTTATCCGCATTAACCTTATTTTTTTCCATATTTCCTTGAAATGCTCCGATTTCTTCTGCGTCACAAATTCTGGCCAATCAGCTCTCAGTTTCTCATGTTGTCCAGTGAAAATCGGAGTCTTGCCCTTGCTGACATATTCACGGAACAATTTTTTCTTGAAGTTCCGGAATGCTTCGGCCATCTTCTGAAGAGCGAACTCTTTGACTAGCCTCCTCCTCTGACGTCCACCCAGAACCTCGTTATCGAATTCATTTTTTTTGTTGTATTCCGGAGGTAGAATGAAATGTACCATAAGCTTTCTCCACAGATCCTTTTTCGTTCTCTTGTCGACATAACTGAAACCAAGACGTGCTTTCTTTGGCTCCTTCCATTCCTGGACGGTGATCAGGACGTTGTCTCTAACAATGAATCCGCATTGGTTGATAAACTTTGTGGTGTGCTGTAGGGGCTTGCCGGTTTCACCGACTGATTCGATGGTATATGTTTCTCCTTCTTTCATCGACCTGGATTTTCCACGCTTTGTCGTACTCGATCCGGCCGGGGGCTAAAATAAGAAAGAGAGTCGCACGGGTTAATGCATATGTATTCACATTTCAGTAAGTTTGTATCACGAGATGCTCAATGTATATATATATATATATATACCTCGCCGGAGGTGGTTGGTCTTTGCAATTGGAGATCGTCGTTTGTCGACGGTTCACCTTCGTCGACAATGTCCGTTCCTTCACCCTCTTGATCATCGACAATGTCCGTTTCTCCACCTTCTTGATCATCAAGGTTCAGATAAGAAGAGACTACATCATCTTCTGGGCCCGGCACATAAGAGATCTCGTTGGCTATGATGTCGAATATATAACCTTCAGCCTCCTGATTCGTAAGCGGCAAGGCTCTATTGTCTGTCATATGTCACTCCTGCAGACATGCATGTAGAAAAATTAATTAAGTATATAGGAGACTTAGCAAATATTGTTGTAGAAGGAGGGAAAACAGATTGCTAGGGTTTTGGGTGGAAGAACGATGACCACCGGAGGGGGAAAACCATACTTTAGAGGTGTGTCCAAGATTAGTTGCTCAAATGACTTGGAGAACCCCATAGCTAGGTTGCATTTGCTTTCCTGGTCATTTTGGTATATTACACTTAATATTCTGAATTTATTGAATAAAAACTTATTTTCATTATTTTAATGAATTTAATTCAAATTCAATTATGGTCTCATTTTGAACTTTTTGTCAAACATGATTGAAAATGATATAAACAGATAGCTTACATTTTTGCGAACATTTTGCATATTTTTCCATAATTTTTGGAATTATAAATTAAAAGTTATTTAATTTAGAAGATTTAATTATTTTCTGTAATTCCATATATAGTGGGCCCCACGTGTCACGATGACGTCATTTAAAAAAACTCGCCAACACGTGGCCAGGTGACGTCATGATGACGTCACCCTGGCGTCACACGGTGGCCGGCGGTATGGCAGTTTCTGCTCTCGGGTCTCCGGCGATTCCGGCCACAGGGAAGGGTCTCCGGCGATTCCGGCCACGGTTCGAGGGCGGCGCGAGGCCCGCGGGGAGGGCGGCGTTGGTTCGTGGTCGCCGTTCGAGAGCGGGAGGGCGGCGTTGGTTCGAGGGCAGCGCGAGGCCCGCGGGGAACCTACCGGAGACGGCGACGCGGCGGGGCCGGAGCAGGGCGGAGGCGGTGGAGAGAAGGGCGCGGGCGACGGCGCGGTACTCTCGCAGAGTCTCTGCGCGGGCGACGACGACGGAATCGGGGAAGATCAGACGAGCAGGGCGCCGGCGCGAGGAAGACGAGGGTTTGGGACTTAGAAATTTTTGGGGCCGGGAATATATAGGGCCAGCCTTTAGTCCCGGTTGGGGACACCAACCGCGACTAAAGGTCCCCTCCGGGTACCTTCCGCGGGCCTTTAGTCCTGGTTCGTGACACCAACCGGGACTAAAGGGGTACCTTTAGTCCCGGTTGGTGTCATGAACCGCGACTAAAGGTTTTTCGCGGCGTTTTCGTTCCCGCGCGGAAAGAGCCTTTAGTCGCGGGTAGTGCCACGAACCGCAACTAAAGGTGCTTTTTCAAATACTTTTCCTTTTTCCAATCTTAAAAATACAAATAATACATCAAAAAATTCAGAAAAATAAAACTACTTCTTTTTAAAATCTTAAAAATACAAAATAATATGAAAATTCAGAAAAATAAAACTACTTCATTTTAAAATCTTAAAAATACAAATAATATATCAGAAAAATTCAGAAAAATAAAACTACTACATTTTAAAATCTTAAAAATACAAATAATATATCAGAAAATTCAGAAAAATAAAACTACTTCATTTTAAAATCTTAAAAATACAAATAATATATCGGAAAATTCAGAAAAATAAAACTAATTCATTTTAAAATCTTAAAAATACAAATAATATATCAGAAAATTCAGAAAAATAAAACCCCTTTAGTCCCGGCATGTTTTACCAACCGAGACGAAATGGTTAGGGTTTTGTTCCATCCAGTCAGAAAGATTCACACACATCTTGAATATATATAGAGAGATAAAAAAGGCAGTACATAATGGCAAGAGTGGATCTAAACCTAAACGGAGAGCATAGATGCATGATCGATCTACATAATGGCAAAACACTGTGGATCTGATATCTGCTAGTCATACTCCTGCCTAGGCCTATAGTACTCCGACTCGTAGTCGTCGTAGTCGCCGCCGTCGTCGTCACTATCGTCTGACGGTGCTCTGCACTCCCTCGGAGGATCACGACTCCAGGACTGGGCTTGAGGGTAGCGCAGGCGGGGGATATCGCCGGCTTTGATGTAGTCCATGACGCTCTGTAGAGTCCGGCCGGACCACCATAGCCGACGACCGGCCTCGTGAAAGTTCCCAGGAGGCAGACCGTCCTCCTTATACCTGGCGAGCGCCCTCTCACGCCGATTGATGAAGAAGGCATCCCAAGTATGCTGGTTATCGGGATGCCAACTGGGATTCCTCCGCTGCTCCGGCGTGAGCTCGTGGTAGTAGTGGTTCGTGATGGCCGCCCGATGCGCCACACCTTGAGGAAGAGGAGGGACCGGCACTCCTCCGGCGCTCAGCATCCAACCGGCGGGAACGTTGTAGCCGCACGGGCAGGGGTAGTTCGAGGCGGAAAGTGCCTCCGCCTGGATGAATGTTAGAGTGGGCACGGTAGAAGCCATGAGAGAGTGGTGAGTTTGTATGTGTTTATGCCAATGGTGTGGCAATGCATACATATATATAGCGAGAAGAAAACATCTCTTTAGTCCCGGTTGGGGACACCAACCGGGACTAAATGGGTTAGGGTTTCGTTTGGACCAATCAGATAGAATCACACGGATCGTGTGTTTCTTTCAAGCGCTTGTGAGTCGTTGATCCGGGGTGTGTTTCTTTCGAGCTGTTGTGAGCCGTTCGATCAGGGCTACGGTGTGTTTCTTTCGAGCTGTTGTTAGCCGTTGGATGAGGGTGTTTCTTAACCGTTGGATCAAAACCCTAGCACAACACTTTGTGTGCCGGAGGACCCTATATATAGCCCACCTTCATACACCGGTCAGTTCATCGAGCAAATACAAAACATCCGGATTCGCCATCATATGTCATGCCGTGCATTTGGTATGCATATTGCACCCGGTAGCCACGGTGGGGCTGTATGATGGCGATACCGATTGTTTTGTTCTACATCCCCCTTTAAGGTTTGATACATCATATATTCAGTTTATCGGGCAAATACAAAACATCCGGATTCGCCATCATACGTCCTACCGTTTATTTGGTATGCATATTGCACCGAGTAGCCACGGTAGGGCTGTATGATGGTGATACCGATTGTTTTGTTCTACACCCCCCCCCCCTTTAACACATCCATCCATGCTTGGGTCAGTGTTCACTTTGAGCTTGGGTAGTAATGTGCAACTATTTGCTTGGTTGTGTTAGGGTGGCGCGTGGCGCGGGAGTTGTGACGCGTGGCCAGGAGGGCGCGGTATAAACTGTCGCGCCTCGAGCGCTTCTTCTCCTCTCCACGCTGTTGGGAATATGCCCTAGAGGCAATCATGTATGATGTAATTCCCACTGTATTCATAAAGTTATTAAGTTGTCCTTGTTTTGAACATCTGATATATGTCATTGAATATGTGATTCGATTGTGGAACTATATATTCATGTTGTTCATACTAGATTGTCCTTGGTCATTTAGGTTGTGCTGGACACACACCCTAGACTAATGTGAGTGTTGGCTGATGACACGGTTCCACTTGTCATGGGCATGGTGATGCCATTCCAACGTTCACGGACTTGGCTAAAGAGTTTAGCAAGTCGGACTGACCCACATTGAGATGCAACGATCAAGTCGTCATTTGCATGTCTCAATCAATGTAATCCTTAGACCTGAGGTTGTCGCATAATCCGAGTTGTGGATCACCGACTTAGGTTCTGTCAAACGTTGTTCTGTGACAAGGCAACTATAAAGGCAGAGTTCGGATCGAATGAGAAGCAAGCTGCGTGATATGGTTGATCAAGATGGGATTTTGCCCCTCCTAATGGAGAGATATTCTCTGGGCCCTCTCGAGTGATATGATTCAGGAAGCATGGTCATGCGCAACTCAGTTAAGTGTTAACTGTGTCTGTTGACTAAGAGTTAGTCAGGTGAATCACATATCACGGATCGAGAAGAGAGTTGAGCTATTTAAGGGATGACGATAAATCGCCTATAGCTCGACAAGTTATATTGTGAGGCAAAAAGGACTAAGATGAATATCACATTGAAAGGTATGTCGTCATGACTCAATGGTACTTGGGAGTCCGCACGTTCTGCTAGGAGCCGCTACCGATTGATCGATTAGGAGTTGGACTCCAATCGTGTCCAAGTCGCCATGAGCCTGCAGGGTCGCACACTTAAGAGCGGGAGCAAGTATTGGTTGGGTTGGACCCGAACTGGAAATGGACTGAGTTAGTGAGTCGGACTCACAGAGGAAATGGGCCACAAGTGTTGTGCAGCCCATTACCATACGCTATATAAAGAGGGGCGCAGGTTGCCCAGCGGGTATGTGAGTCCACTCTCCCATGCGTTGGGAACCCTAGCCCCACTCAGTCCAGCCGTCGCACCAGACCTAGCAGTCTGCCGTCGGAGCTCCTCCTCGTACGTGTGGATACCGGCAGAGGTGTTGTACGTTCAGCACTTCGACGTTCGAGGGATTTGGATCGGCCGGACCGGATCGTGGGACTGCACTGCCCCGACGCGCTTCACCGATAATCCGCAACCGCGCGTCTAGTGGTAATCATCGTGGCCTTCTACCTCGGCTAGATCTTGGGATTACCGCGTAGGAAAAGTTTTCGTTTATCTCTACGCGTCCCAACAGTGGTATCAGAGCGGTAGCTTCTGGTATTAGGCCCGAGATCCGTACATATGTGATATGTAGTTAGCGTTAGATGTGATCTAATTGCTGTTTTGGTGGTCGGTCTATGAGATAGATCGGTTTTGTACAAGGTTGATTGGATCAATCGTACTCGGGGTTAATGGATGATCTGGTTTCCGTGATCATACTGCTAAGGTCGTGGAACAACTTACCCCTACCAGTCGGTTTCCGCCATCGGGGTATACCGTGACACATAAATCCAGTTGCGGTGATCGAAGATCAAAGAGTTTGGTCGAATCGGAATACGGATCAGATTCAGGTAAAATCGTTTTATCCGATGAAGAAATCCATGATCGGAATGCCCTGTCGTAGCGCCTTAGATGTCGGACCGCCGGCTTCGCCCTGTCGTAGCGCCTTAGATGTCGTTGCGAGTTCACAACGCCGGTAGATATCGTATCTATGCATAACTTGTTTTTGCAGGAAGTTGTGAATGGTATGGC
This sequence comes from Alopecurus myosuroides, assembly GCA_028641055.1. NCBI lineage: Eukaryota > Viridiplantae > Streptophyta > Magnoliopsida > Poales > Poaceae > Alopecurus > Alopecurus myosuroides. The sequence continues at coordinate 721,720,676 of CM054057.1, forward strand.
TTATGTGCATATGATGTGTGTAATCCATACATGATCTGCGTATCATGTTTTTGTCAGCCAGCTGGAGCCTAGGTGCTGTCATTTTTGTATACCGTCCTGCGTGTCGGATTCTCTATGTAAATCTTCATTTACTAGCTAGTGTAGCTTGTTGGAGAACCCGGTGGCATGCAAGTCGATGTACAAGTCGGCTACATGGAGCAAGATGGCACGTGACAAGAGTTGGCACGAGTCGACTTGCAAGCTTCGTGGAGATGGAGATCACCATGAAGAGAGCCATACCATTTCACATTATAATTTCTTTATTTGTGTTATTGTTATGTCTCTATTTACCTCTATTTAGATAGTTGGTAGATTTTTTAATCCCTCAAAGAAGGTCTAGTCGGTCGCCCCGCCAGTGCTGCACCATCACAAGTCGGACATTCTTGGTAGTGGGCTCATAAAATTGAGGTGCTACCAGTTCTTTCCGGTTAGGTGGGTTTGAGTCGGACTCTTACAAGCAGAAGCACTTGGTAATCTAGACGGGTCCATCACAACGGTTGTGGGGCTCGGGGCGAGGTAGGTTGGGAGCCGGGGCATGTGATGCCACCCAACTAACAAGAGTCGTATAGGGATACGATTGGCAAGGTGTTGCCTACCTAGATCACTTGACGGTTAGCGGTGATGCTAAATCTCACTAGTCGGCTTGCTTATTTAGGATCTTGAATCACTTAGCAGCCATCGGAGGGATGTTGGTTCTAGTGGGAGCACAAGTATTAAAGCGTTTAATATGCCTGCTCTTTTATGAATACATGTCTTAAGTGTTTTGCGTATTTTCTGTTGTAGATCAATGGCACCTAGCAACCTTCCTCAGTTGTCCGCGTTTGCGTTGAGGTCAATCCTAGAGAAAGATAAGCTTAATGGAACTAATTTCACCAACTGGTATCGTAATCTGAGGATAGTCCTCAAGCATGACAAGAAAGAACATGTTCTAGAAACTCCACTTCCAGAAGAGCCTGATGATGATGCGACTGTCGCTGTCACAAATGCCTACCGTAAGACTAGAGATGAGTCTACGGAAATTAGCTGTCTTATGCTTGCACACATGGAACCGGACTTGCAGCAGCAGTTCGAGAATGTTGAGGCCTACGATATGATCGAAAGCCTCAAAAGTATGTTCCAGGCTCAAGCAAAGACTGAGAGGTATCAAGTCTCTCAAGCTTTGCTTGGCTGTAAGCTGAAAGACGGCGATCCAGTGAGTCCGCATGTAATCAAGATGATTGGTTACATACAGTCTTTGGATCGGCTGGGCTTCCCAATTAACGAAGAGTTCGCTACTGATATAATTCTGAACTCTCTTCCTAGTGCGTATGGTTCGTTCATCTCGAACTACCATATGCATGGTATGGATAAGAGTATCACTGAATTACATGGGATGCTCAAAACGGCAGAGGCTGATATCAAGAAAGGCACCAGTCAAGTGTTGATGGTGCAGAATAAGGCTAAGTTCAAGAAGAGTTCTTGGACTAAGAAGAAGAAGGATAAGTCAGGAGGTAGCGCCCATGGCCCTGTCCAGAGTGCTCCCTCAAAGACTAAGCCATCTCCTACAGCCGGAGCCAACTGCTTCTATTGCAAGCAAGATGGCCACTGGAAGAGGAATTGCACCAATTATTTGGCTGGCAGAGCCAAGAGTGGAGGTGTGACTTCCAACTCAGGTACGCTAGTGTGCAATGTTATAGACATTTATCTTGCTGATGCACCTAATAGTTCTTGGGTATATGATACCGGATCAGTTATTCACATATGCAACTCGTTGCAGGGACTGGTAAGAACTAGGAGCGTGGCAAGAGGAGAGGTTGATATTCGAGTCGGCAACAAGGCGAGAGTCGCTGCGTTGGAAGTCGGCACGATGCAACTTCATTTACCTTCAGGATTTATTTTGGAACTAAATAATTGTTATTATGTTCCAGTGCTTAGTCGAAACATTATTTCCGCCTCATGTTTGATGAGACAAGGTTATGAGTCGAATATTAAGAATAATGGTTGTTCTTTATATTTGAAAGATATGTTTCATGGCTTTGCACCCGTTCAGAACGGGTTATTTATTTTAAATCTTGATAGTGAATCGGTCTATAACATAAATGTTAAAAGGTTGAAACCAAATGATCTGAATATGACTTACTTTTGGCATTGTCGGCTTGGTCATATAAGTTGGAAGCGCATGAAGAAGCTCCATGATGATGGACTTCTAACTTCGTTTGACTTAGAGTCATTTGAGACATGCGAATCATGCCTACTAGGCAAGATGACCAAGACACCTTTTGCAAGGAGTTGTGAAAGGGCGTCCGACTTGTTGGAACTAATACATAGTGATGTATGTGGACCAATGAGCACGACAGCTAGAGGTGGTTATGAGTACTTCATTACCTTCACTGATGATTTGAGTAGGTATGGATATATCTACTTGATGAAACACAAGTCGGAAGCCTTTGAAAAGTTCAAGGAATTCCAGAGTGAGGTACAAAATCAACTCGGCAAGAAAATAAAGTTTCTACGGTCGGACCGTGGAGGCGAGTACATGAGCCATGAGTTTGATGACCATCTAAAGAGTTGTGGAATAGTTCCTCAACTCACTCCGCCGGGTACACCACAGAGAAACGGGTAATCAGAACGGAGAAATCGGACCTTGTTGGACATGGTGCGATCAATGATGAGTCGGACAGATCTACCTTTATCATTTTGGGGTTATTGTCTAGAAACTGCAGCTTTCACACTAAACAGAGTACCATCAAAGTCAGTAGAGAAGACACCACATGAGATGTGGACGGGCAAAAAGCCAAGTTTGTCTTTTCTTAAGATTTGGGGTTGTGAGGTATTTGTCAAGCGACTTCAGTCGGACAAGCTCACGCCCAAGTCGGATAAGTGTATTTTCGTGGGGTATCCGAGGGAAACCTTGGGGTACTACTTCTACAACCAGGAAGAGGGCAAAGTGTTTGTCGCTCGGAATGGTGTCTTCCTTGAGAAAGAGTTTCTCAGTCGGGAAGTCAGTGGGAGCACGGTGCAGCTCGAAGAAATTCGAGAGGAACCAGCTAGGGGCGAGTCGGCAATGGCCTTGGACGCTGAGCCGGTCGTGGTACCTACACCGGTTACAGCACCTGAACCTCGGAGATCTGCCAGATTACAGAGTGCTCGAGATGTTTTACTGTTAGACAGTAATGAGCCGGCAACTTATTCGGAAGCGATGGTGGGATCTGATTCTGAGTCATGGCTTCGAGCCATGAGATCCGAGTTAAAGTCCATGGATGAAAACCAAGTTTGGAATTTGGTTGATCTGCCTGACGGTGCAAGACCCGTCGAGTGCAAATGGGTCTTTAAGAAGAAAATTGATATGGATGGAAATATTTCCGTCTATAAAGCGTGACTTGTCGCGAAGGGGTTCCGACAAGTTCAAGGAGTTGACTACGACGAGACCTTCTCGCCCGTAGCGATGCTTAAATCAATTCGGATCATGTTAGCCATAGCAGCCTATTTCGACTATGAGATATGGCAGATGGATGTCAAGACGGCTTTCCTTAATGGAAATTTAACTGAGGACGTGTATATGATACAGCCCGAAGGTTTTGTCGATCCAGCTAATGCTGACAAGGTATGCAAACTTCAGAAATCCATTTATGGGTTGAAGCAAGCATCTCGGAGTTGGAACATTCGCTTTGATGAAGTAGTCAAATCGTTTGGCTTCATCAAGAGTGATCATGATTCTTGTTTATACAAGAAGTTTAGTGGGAGCAAAGTAAACTTTCTAATCTTATATGTGGATGACATATTACTGATTGGAAATGATGTCATGATGTTGCAAGAAACCAAAGAGTCATTGGAAAGGAGTTTCTCAATGAAGGATTTGGGTGAGGCAACTTACATATTAGGAATCAGGATCTAAAGAGATAGATCAAGGCGGCTCATTGGATTGAGTCAGAGTACTTATCTGGACAAGGTTTTGAAGAAATTCAAAATGGAAGAGTCCAAGAAGGGATTCTTACCGATGTCCCATGGCATTAAACTTAGCAAGACTCAGTGTCCTTCGACAACTGATGAGCGAAGTCGGATGAGTGTGATCCGGTATGCTTCGGCAATCGGATCCATCATGTATGCCATGATTTGTACTAGGCCAGATGTTTCCTATGCTCTAAGTGTTACGAGCAGATACCAGGCTGACCCTGGCGAAGCCCACTGGGCAGCGGTTAAAAATATCCTTAAGTATTTGAGAAATACTAAGGAAATGTTCCTAGTTTATGGAGGTGATGAGGAATTCAGTGTAAAGGGTTACACGGATGCGAGTTATCTCACCGACTCAGATGATTCTCGTTCGCAATCTGGATACGTGTTCGTGATGAACGGAGGGGCTGTGAGCTGGAAGAGTTCCAAGCAAGATACGGTGTCTGCATCTACAACAGAGGATGAGTATATTGCTGCCTCAGAGGCGGCAAAGGAAGCTGTTTGGATCAGGAACCTCCTGATTGATCTTAGTGTGGTTCAGGGCGCGTCCAATCCTTTGGACGTATATTGTGACAACAATGGTGCTATCGCACAAGCCAAGGAACCTAGACAACACCAGAAGAATAAACATATACTCATGCGGTACCACCTCATTCGTCAGTTTGTCGAACAAGGTGATATCAAGTTATGCAAAGTACACACGGATGCAAACATTGCAGATCCGTTGACAAAGGCGCTACCACAGCCTAAGCATGAGGCGCACACGAGAGGCATGGGCATTCGATGCCTAGGCATATGATGCCAGGATGATTGACTCTAGTGCAAGTGGGAGACTGTTGGGAATATGCCCTAGAGGCAATCATGTATGATGTAATTCCCACTGTATTCATAAAGTTATTAAGTTGTCCTTGTTTTGAACATATGATATATGTCATTGAATACGTGACTCGATTGTGGAACTATATATTCATGTTGTTCATACTAGATTGTCCTTGGTCATTTAGGTTGTGCTGGACACACACCCTAGACTAATGTGAGTGTTGGCTGATGACACGGTTCCACTGGTCATGGGCATGGTGATGCCATTCCAACGTTCACGGACTTGGCTAAAGAGTTTAGCAAGTCGGACTGACCCACATTGAGATGCAACGATCAAGTCGTCATTTGCATGTCTCAATCAATGTAATCCTTAGACCTGAGGTTGTCGCATAATCCGAGTTGGGGATCACCGACTTAGGTTCTGTCAAACGTTGTTCTGTGACAAGGCAACTATAAAGGCAGAGTTCGGGTCGAATGAGAAGCAAGCTGCGTGATGTGGATAATCAAGATGGGATTTTGCCCCTCCTAATGGAGAGATATTCTCTGGGCCCTCTCGAGTGATATGATTCAGGAAGCATGGCCATGCGCAACTCAGTTAAGTGTTAACTGTGTCTGTTGACTAAGAGTTAGTCAGGTGAATCACATATCACGGATCGAGAAGAGAGTTGAGCTATTTAAGGGATGACGATAAATCGCCTATAGCTCGACAAGGTATATCGTGAGGCAAAAAGGACTAAGATGAATATCACATTGAAAGGTATGTCGTCATGACTCAGTGGTACTTGGGAGTCGGCACGTTCTGCTAGGAGCCGCTACCGATTGATCGATTAGGAGTTGGACTCCAATCGTGTCCAAGTCGCCATGAGCCTGCAGGGTCGCACACTTAAGAGCGGGAGCAAGTATTGGTTGGGTTGGACCCGAACCGGAAATGGACTGAGTTAGTGGGTCGGACTCACAGAGGAAATGGGCCACAAGTGTTGTGCAGCCCATTACCATACGCTATATAAAGAGGGGCGCAAGTTGCCCAACGGGTATGTGAGTCCACTCTCCCATGCGTTGGGAACCCTAGCCCCACTCAGTCCAGCCGTCGCACCAGACCTAGCAGTCTGCCGTCGGAGCTCCTCCTCGTACGTGTGGATACCGGCAGAGGTGCTGTACGTTCAGCACTTCGACGTTCGAGGGATTTGGATCGGCCGGACCGGATCGTGGGACTGCACTGCCCCGACGCGCTTCACCGATAATCCGCAACCGCGCGTCTAGTGGTAATCATCGTGGCCTTCTACCTCGGCTAGATCTTGGGATTACCGCGTAGGAAAAGTTTTCGTTTATCTCTACGCGTCCCAACACACGCGCCCACTCCTCTCCACGCACCGTCGCGCTTCCACCATGCCTCCGAGGAGGAACAGCACCACCGGCTTCCGCGGCGTCCGAGCACGGCATAACGGAATGTTCAGCGCAGATATCCGCTGGGGGGACGACCGCGTCCCCCTCGGCTCCTTTGCGACGGCGGCGGAGGCCGCCCACGTCTGGGACGCGGCGGCCTGGCGCCTCAACCGCCCGCGGTCGCTGATGAATTTCAACGACTGCCACACCGTCTGGGAAGCGGAGGCCAAGGCACCGAAGCCGCAGATCGTCACTGCCGCCGACCACCTCCACCTCCGTCACCGCGCGTTTCAGGGCCTAGCCGACGCCAGGGAAGACCGCGTCGTCCGCGAGTATTACCGGAACAACCCCGGGGGAGGAGAGCGCCGACGAGGAGCTCTGGCAGACCCGCGCGGCTGAGCGGGCGGAGCGCCGCCTCGAACGCCACCTCACGTTAGATGCCGCTCGGGAGGCGAGGACGAAGGCGCTGCAAGAGTTTCGTCGGGCCGACCGCGCCGGCGAAGTCTGGGCCTCCGACGATCCGAGGTGGGGGCCTATCTCGGACATACCATCATGCACCTCCGACGACGACGAGGAGGTCACCGACGAGTTCGCCGACGACGATGACCCGGAGGAGGTCACCGACGAGTTCCCCGACGACGACGAGGAGTAGTGTTCGTCTGTTCTCTCTTTTTAATAAAAGAATTTGTATTCCGGCGACACTGCGGCGCGCTAGCGCGTCTGTTTTCTGTTTTTAATAAAAGTTATGAAATCAGATATTTTATCTCACAAGGTTTTGAGACATTTAAGTAACCTTCTGTTTTCCATGTTTTCCACTCGTTTTCTCAAATATTTTGCAAAGGAGTTAGTCTTAAACACATCAGAGATAATATAATTCACATGATCCATTCAAAAAAGTTTGGTACAATAAATTATTACACATCAATTCTTCCCTTGTGTCCCCGCTTTCTTATGATTTGGTCGTATCCATGGAGCATCCTCATCATTTAACTTAATGCTTGGGTCAGTGTTGACTTTGAAGGTCGGAATTTCACCAAACATATTATAATCTTCTGACATGTCTGTCTTGTCCTCCACTCCCACGATGTTTCTTTTCCCTGAAAGAACAATGTGGCGCTTTGGATCATCGCATGATGTACTGATCGTTTTCTTATCTTTCCGTTTCCTCGGTTTGCTACTCATGTCCTTCAAATAGAAAACCTGAGCGACATCTTTGGCTAGGACGAATGGTTCGTCAAGGTAACCAAGATTGTCGAAATCCACCATTGTCATTCCGTATTGCTCGTCCACCTTTACCCCACCTCCTGTTAGCTTGAACCATTTGCACCGGAACAAAGGGACCTTAAAGGAGGGTCCATAGTCAAGTTCCCATATCTCCTCTATGTAACCATAATATGTGACCTTTTGCCCAATCTCGGTTGCTGCATCAAAGCGGACACCACTGTTTTGGTTGGTGCTCTTTTTATCTTGGGAGATCGTGTAAAACGTATTCCCATTAATCTCGTACCCTTGGAAAGTCGTTATAGTCGAAGATGGTGTCTTGGCCAACATGTACAGCTGATCTCCAACATCATTGTCATTCATTAAATGTTTTCGCAACCAACTGCCGAAAGTCTCCATGTGGGCCTTTCTAATCCATGATTCAGGCTTCCGGGTTGTCCGAGCGTAAAATATTCTTGTGTTGCTCGAAGTACGGAGCCACCAAGCTCGAATTTTGCATAACTGTGTGGTGTGCTTCAGTCATAGAATGACCGTCCATACATATCGTTGATTTCCTTCCGATCGTGCCTTTTCCACTTAGTCTCCCCTTGTGCCGCGATTGAGGAATACCAATCGGCTTAAGGTCAGGAACATAGTCAATACAGAACTCAATTTACCTCCTCATTTCCATAGCCCTTTACGATGCTTCCTTCTGGCCTAGCACGGTTACGAACATATTTCTTTAATACTCCCATAAACCTCTCGAAGGGGAACATATTGTGTAGAAATACAGGACCGAGAATGGAAATCTCTTCGACTAGGTGGACCAGGAGGTGCGTCATGATATTGAAGAAGGATGGTGGAAACACCAACTCGAAACTGACAAGACATTGGACCACATCGTTCTGTAACCGTGGTAGATCTTCTGGACTGATTACCTTCTGAGAGATTGCATTGAGGAATGCACATAGCTTCACAATCGCTACTCGAACATTTTCCGGTAGGAGCCCCCTCAAAGCAATCGGAAGCAATTGCGTCATAATCACGTGGCAGTCGTGAGACTTCAGGTTTTGGAACTTTTTGTCCGCCATGTTTATTATTCCCTTTATATTCGACGAGAAGCCAGATGGGACCTTCATACTGCTCAGGCATTCAAAAAAAAATGACCTTCTCTTCTTTCGTAAGAGCGTAGCTGGCACGACCTTGAAACCATTTCGGATGTCGGTCATCTGGGTCTTTCAAAAGTTGCTGGTCCTGCCGTGCTTCCTTTGTATCATTTGTCTTCCCATACACGCTCAAGAAGCTTAGCAGGTTCACGCAAATATTCTTCATAACATGCATCACGTCGATTGTAGAGCGGACATCTAGGACTTTCCAATACTGTAGCTCCCAAAATATTGATTTCTTCTTCCACATGGGTACGTGCCCATCAACTCCCAGCGGAACTGATTGTCCGCCAGGACCCTTTCCAAAGATGACTTTCAAATCCTTGACCATATCAAATATCTCAGCTCCAGTACGTTCCGCAGGTTTCGGCCGGTGATCTGCCTTGCCGTTGAAATGCTTGCCTTTCTTTCTTACGTTATGATTTCGGGGAAGAAATCGACGATGACCCAGGTACACGTTCTTCCTACAATTATCCAAAAATACACTTTCAGTCTCATGTAAGCAGTGTGTGCATGCTTTGTATCCCTTATTTGACTGTCCCGAAAGGTTACTGAGAGCAGGCCAATCGTTGATGGTTACAAAAAGCAACACTCGTAGGTCAAATTCCTCTTCTTTGTGCTCATCCCACACAGGTACACCAGGTCTGCCCCACAACTGTAAAAGTTCATCAACTAATGGCCTTAGGTACACATCAATGTCGTTACCGGGTTGCTTCGGACCTTGGATGAGCACTGGCATCATAATGAACTTCCGCTTCATGCACAACCAAGGAGGAATGTTGTAGATGCATAGAGTCACGGGCCAGGTGCTATGGCTGGAGCTCTGCTCGCCAAAAGGATTCATGCCATCAGTATTTAGACCAAATCTTATGTTCCTTGCGTCAGCTGCAAAATCTTTGAACTCTCTGTCGATCTTTCTCCATTGCGTTCCATCAGCGGGGTGTCTCAACTCCCCGTCGGACTTACGGTCCTCTTTGTGCCATCGCAACAACTTGGCATGCTCTTTGTTCCTGAACAGACGTTTCAACCGAGGTATTATAGGAGCATACCACATCACCTTGGCGGGAACCCTCTTCCTGGGTTTCTCGCCCTCAACATCGTCACCAGGGTCATCGCCTCTGATCTTATAACGCAATGCAGTGCATACAGGGCATTCATTCAAATTCTCGTATGCACCGCGGTAGAGGATGCAGTCGTTAATGCATGCATGTATCTTCAGAACCTCTAAACCTAGAGGGCAGACAACCTTCTTTGCTTCGTACGTACTGGCGGGCAACTCGTTATTCTTCGGAAACATATTCTTCAACATTTTCAGCAAATTTTCAAATGATGAGTCAGCTACACCTTCCTGTGCCTTCCATTTCAGCAAATCCAGTGTGCAGCCCAGCTTTTTCAGACTATTGTCGCATCCTGGGTACATCGACCTTGTGTAATCCTCTAACATGCGATCCAAATTCTCCCTCTCCTTGTCAGTTTCGCAACGTCTCCGTGCATCAGCAATGGTCCGACCAAGATCATCAGCGGGCTCATCATGTGCCTCTTCTTCACCTTCACCAAAACCTTCCCCACCTTCAGCATCATCCTCCATGAAAGCCTCATGATAGTTGACATCGATATCATCCTCTTCTTCATCTTCTTCCATTCTAACCCCTCTTTCTCCATGCTTGGTCCAACAATTATAGCTTGGCATGAAACCGTGCCGAAGCAGGTGCATGTGACCGACTCTTGAGGAGGAGTGACCCTTCTGATTCTTGCATTCAGCACATGGACAGATAATAAAACCTCGCTGCTTGTTCGCATTTGCCACTACGAGGAAATCTTTGAAACCCGTAGTGAACTCGCCGGAGAGTCGGTTACCGTACATCCATTGCCGATTCATCTGCATTATTATTATATGAAGTATATAATTAACCATCATGCATTTGCTAAACTAAGTAGCTAGAGAAATAATACAAATCATGAAAGGTTCAAGTTGCTAACCGCGATCGCAGAGGAAAAATAAATGAAAAAGCTCAAGTGTGACTCGGACACTTCATATCATGTGTGTTTCATGCTCTCGGGCATTTCATCGAACACCTTGTGTGCATAGGAGGAACCAAAAGCAAACCCACCACCCCTTGTGAATATTGTGAGTAGAAGTGACACCAAATGTGGCTAAGTGCAGCCAGCTGAGTCCTATATATAGGGATGGGCTTTTAGTCCCTGTTGGCCTGGACAACCGCGACTAAAGGCCTTCGGGGCAGCCTGAGGACCTATTAGTCCCGGTTGGCCTGGCCAACCGGGACTAAAGCCCCTCCCGTCCGCCAGCTGTGGACCGAGCGCGCTGGGCCCAGACTGTTGGTCGCGGGTCTCCTACCGAACCGCGACTAAAGACCCATATGGTCGCGGTCGATTATTTTGGGGACTAATGGGGGCGTATGGAAGGCCTATTTTCTACCAGTGGTCGCTTAGTTTGACATAATTTCGTTTCTTTGATAACGGTTGAAATATGTGTTTTGACGGTGGAGTGAGACTTGAAACCTTCGCTAGCAGGGACATGAAAGTCTAGCTATCAAAGGGAACCATATGCACGCTCGAAAAAACATGCTCAGTTCACAGTTTCCACTTATGAAGCATCCATATACTCCTATAGTTATGTAGATTGTGCGACAGTGCATACACATGCCACTTTGCAAGTTAACCATGTATTTTCTCAAACAACAGATCTTTCCTGTATGAGATTTCTAGTTGTATGAGTCTTGCATCATCGTAACTCCTTACGAAAAGTTTTCGCCCTCACCACAGACCATAAAACATATCCTCAGTTCTCTCTAGGCACTTAAGGATGTACTTAACATTAGCTCATGGATCCATCCAGGAATCTCTGTAGAACATGTTCTTCAATCAAGAACTAGGGTCACACTAGGTCGAGCATTCAACACGATAAACATGACATAATCTATGACTAAGGCATAGAGGATGCCAGACATCCTTTTCTTTCATCGGTTATCGCAGCCATGCCGAGATAAACTCAATATTTTACCTAGTCATACAAGTGAGAATTCCTTCTTTGCCTGTTCTATTCTGGACACCTTCAGAATCGAGTCTAGGAAAATGTTCCGACTTAATGCTATTAAGCTCCATGATCTATACATTTATAGATCTAATGCCTAATACTTTTCAACTTTGTTCATAAGAAATATATTCACTTAAATAATCAATTTATACTTTAATAGAGGATCTGTATCATTCGCAATATGTCACCACATATCAAAATAGGAATGATACCTAGCTCCCACTCAAATATGTCATCCACGTATAAACTAGGGAATTTGTCTTAGCTCCCACTAAAATATGCTCCGTAGCATCGCTCTTTCCCCTTTTTGGCGTTTTGATACAAAAAGGGGGAGAAGTGGTTCTATTAGGTTATCAATGGGGATTTGCAAGGGTTGGGCATAAGCTTATGATTTCGTTTCCTTCTTATCAAGCTTATGCCCCTTTATTTTCAGATTTGAACTATTTGGTTTGTTTGATTGTTGAACTCATGTTATGTGTGTAGTAAGATTAGCAATGTCTCAGGTATCTATGTTTAAATTAAAACCAACATGTTGATCTACATATCTTGCTTTTTGTGTTTATCATAATATGCATTGTGTCTTATCTATTATGCAAATACCTATGCTTGGAGCTCAAATTCCAAATTATTGCATATAGTATTGGTTTCTAAAATATATGGGGAGTGTTGATCCTAGATGTAGCACTTTGTATTCAAAAAACAAGATTCTAAAATAGTGCTCACATCTAGGGGGAGCCTGTCTATATTTTACTTATCATACTTGCCTTGTTCAAATCATATCACATTATTATGCAAATCCTTATGTTGTCATCAAACACCAAAAAGGGGAGATTGAAAGGACATTTCTATACCTAATTAGTTCTGTGTGTTTGTTAACAACATAAGTATCTTCTCACCGTGGACAATACAAGGTTTAGCACAATACGGTGGCAAGCCACTCAAAAAGGATAAAAGATCAAATATCAAAGCCCTTAGTTGAAAATTCATAGGGATAGTAGTATTTTGGGTTGTTTCTCAATGGATGATCTCGGGAAATCAATCAACCAATATAAGACACATCACATCCCAATGACATCGTTGAAACAAAGATAGAAACCTTAGTCATGAAGTTTTGTAGTTGCGGGAAATAGATCGGAGACTCCGATGTGAAAATACCAGGGACTCCGGACTCAGGGCGCCCGGATACTCCGGCCCCAAAATATTCCTAGAGTTGGGGAAATTGCCACAAGTTGGCGTGTCATCCGGATTCCTCCTTCGGAGTAAGGCCGAAGTAAGCCCGAAGACTCAGGAAGTCTCCGGCTAGGCCGGAAACTCCGGACCAAGAAAAAGTCTGGATACTCCGGCTAGGCCGGAGACTCCGGTGTTAGTTGCTAGATTTTTGGGAGACGCTATATAAACTCTTCTTATACCTTGAGAAGGGTAACACGGCCAGAACTAGAAGAACATCATTTTCCAAGAGCTTAAACTCCATAGATCTCTCTCTCTCTCTAGCCACACCAACACTTTGCCATTTGGGGATTTGAGAGAGAAGTCCTAGATCTACATTCCTATCAAACCGATTTGATTTCCCCCTTGATTATATTGAGGAACTTGCTACTCCTTGGGTTTGTTGGAACCCTAGGAGATTGTGGTCCTTCGAGGCTTTGGTAGCCAGGAAGACATTGTCGGGAGCCACCAATTGAGTTGTGGTGTGTGCCGTGGCCTCGAAGCATCGAGTTTTGGTGGCTCGATGGATTTGGTGAGGACCATCCAAGTTGTGGAGTGTCCCTCATCCTTGTGTAGGTTCTAGTTGTCAACCTCAACAGTAACATAGTGTTTCGTGCCTCTCCACATTGGTGGTACGAAACAAAGGAGATACGATGTGCCATTTGACGGCTATTCAGTGTTCCACTTTGGTGGCACCGTACCACTCCAAAGGAGACTAACTTCCATTGGGAAGTGAACTTAGGGATAAATCTCAGCGTCATTATGTTTGGTTATTTCTCAACTTATCTTTACTTTTTATTACTAAATTAATTCTTTACATATCTAGTGGTAGTAGTATTTGCTCATCATATAAAATTGTTCACCTAATTGCATAGTTTAGACAATCTATATTTGAGCAATATACATTAAACGAAAAAAGTAAAATTTGCAGTTAACCTATTCCTCCTCTCCCTCTCCTTCTAGTTAACCCTCTCGATCTTTCAACGTGGGCACATATGCAAGGATGGCCGAGTTATTTCGGATGGCCCAAGGCTAAATTATATAATGATTTCTTCCTAGGCATGGCCCCTCGCCGTGGAACTTATCTTCGGTGTTTTAATCCAGAAATACATATCATGGGGTAACGTATGCACGGAAATCTACCGGGTTAGCACACGAGATATTTAGGTTCAGATCACGCGCGACACAGAGGTAACTACGTTATTCATGTTTGTGGCGAGATTATATTGCTGATGTACTGTATGCTCAGGTTTAGTATTTGCGTTGTGTATGCGATGTCCATTGAATCTCATATTTTCTTGGGTGGAAGAACAACTAGTGTGGGTGGCTCGTGTGAATGTGTTTTTTGAGTCCAATTATACGACACTGAGCGCCACTGGTCTAATACTTGTTCTTATAGGTTTGTCTGTGTACACCGATGCTCTAGTGTAGCACGGGATGAATGTAAGATTAATTTTTTATTTCATATTCGGCGATGTTGGGTGTTTTATAGAGTAGAGACAAGTGGTTGTTGTTGTTATACACTATAACTGTAAGTTCGGTAGATTGTGAGTGATTTCAGGACATCTGCAGTGCTTTGTGTGGCTGGTTGTGGGCCTCTTGGTGTTATATGTCGCTGCCTGTGGCCCTGTTCTTTCTTTGTCGTGCGCGTGCTGCAGCTGTCGAGCATTGTGTTTCCTTATCAGTTGACTGGGTGCGCTGGCAAATCCCATTCCATTATTATCTCCCCACGTGTCCTCTCTCTCTCGGTCTTTCTTCCACGCACCGACTCTTGATGACACCCGATGGGATCCTGGGCAGCAAGTTTTACGTGATTGTAATCCTAACGATGAGTTTTAATTAATATCAACACCTTTTCAAAAAAAAATCACGAACTACAACTCGAAGCAACAAACCTTTTTTTTTAGTCTTTTAAAATTTGCATTTTTTTTACGGGTTCAGTTTTGCATCCTGGATTCCTGATAGGTATGCACAGACCCCATCATTTCACGGGCCGGCCCGTAATAACTGTGCCATGGTGTGCTGGCCCGACTTGGGATGGCCCAGCCTAAATATCCCGCACGGCCTAACCTAACCAAAGTCACTCTCTTCCACTTCGTCCAGACATTTCACTCGTGTGTTTCACTCGCGCCGCCACCATTTTCAGACATGAGGCCGTTCCCCCTCTGGGCGGAGCTGCCGCCGGAACTCGTCTGCCGCATCGGCGACAGCCTCGGCCTCAAGTGCTACTCCAGCGCGCGGGGAGCGTGCACGGCGTGGCGATGCGCGCTCGCGCCGCCGACCCCGTCGCTGCTCGTCGTCCTCGACAACGCCATGTCTGCCGCCTCGCTCCTCACGCGCCGCTCCTTCAAGCTCAAGCCCGTCCCCTCGGGGGCGCGGTGCGTCGGCTCCAGCAACGGGTGGCTCGCCCTCTCCTTCTGCATCGACGACGACAGGGTCCAGCAACGGCTGCCCATCCAGACCATGTTCAGCCTCTTCAACCCCGTCACCGCCACAAAGATCGTCCTGCCGCCGCTCTTGCACCGGAGCAGCCAGCTCTCCAAGCTCGTCTTCGCGCCCAACCCTGCCAGAGACGACTTCGCGTCCGCCGCCATCTGCGACATCGACAGGCTCGCCTACGTCACCGCCGGGGCCAGGAGGTGGGCCGTCCTCGGCCCCGTCCACCTCGCCCCCGGGGATCGCCTCGTCGACGTCGCCTACAACGAGGAAGATAAGGTCTACTGCCTCACTTGGTACGGGGACGTCCACGTGCTCCGCCTATCAGAGCGCCGCCGCCGTGATCCTGTTATGGTCGACGATCTATCGTCCGTGCCAGCGATATCTGCTATCTCGTCCTACGAACAACGTTTGAGGCGGTCCAGGAAACTGGGCGCCATCCTTCGTAGGAGATCTGCTGGGCCAGACCTGAATGCTCCGGCCTCTCTCGAGCCCTTGCTGTCCCTTCAGTCTGCCACCAATTTCGCCCAACCATACAACAAAGTCTTGGCTTATACCAATGCCAAGAACCTGGTGTTCATCAAGGGTAATCTATACCAGATATGGAGGAATGTGAGCTGCACGGTTACCCTAAAGCTGCCAGAAGGCCGTCACCGTCGTGTAGGGCAAGATGAAGTATTCGTTCTGAGGTATTATCCGCGGCGCCAACCATGCTGGGTTCCTGTGACGAACTTGGGGGGCTACTCGGTGTTTCTCGGGAGGAATAACGCCGTGTCGATGTATGCTAAAGATGTTCCGGGGCTCAAGGCTAACCATGTCTACTGGATTGGCGGGAAGGGTAGGGATCAGGGCATGGTCTTTAACATGGCGACGGGGAGGTCTACAGCTTGCCTTCCTGCTGCTGCTGGAGGTGCTTGGCAAAGCCCAATTTGCTGGTACTTTCTCAACAAATAATTGCAATAGTATTAATGAAGGAAAAAAAGAGATTTCCAGGCCTGTGCTGAGAGTCTAGGCAAAAACAATTTGCTTCAGCCTGTCGCTGTTAGTGTGTAGTGTTCGGACAGGGTGACTTTGGCTAGCCAGAGCCATTGGATCAAAATCTAACGGACATCCTTGGCCCAAATTTTGAGCTCAAATTTAGAACTGTCTAGAAAAAATTGAAAAAAATCAGGCATGTCATACTTGTTCCGTTGAGTATTCTGGAATTTTTTTGTTTCATTTTGACAAATGGTTTAAGAGTTAATTACGTTTTGAGCTCGATACATAAAAAGCTATTTAAGCATAAACCGTTTATCCAAATGACGTGAAACTTTCACAGAATATAGAGATGAACATAACTGACATGCCTGATCTTTTTCAATTTTTTCTAGACAGTTTTAAATTTGAGCTCAAAATTTGGGCCAAGGATGTCCGTTAGATTTTGATCCAATGCATCTGGCTAGCCAAAGTCACGGTGTGACTTTGCTAAGCAAAGTCACTGAATCCCTGTCCGTAGTGTTCATGGCATGTAATGGGAAAATCTTTGTTGCACGAAATGTAAGGTTTGAGAACTGAGCATACCCCACTTCTTCTGCTGCTTTTGAAGGAACACTATGCATCATATAGTAACGAAAAATAGTAGTTCCTCCCATACTGAGCATACTACTTGTGGTATATACAGTACTGGTAATCACTAGCTAAAAAATTTCAAACTGGTTTTGACGTCTTTCAGTATTGACAGGAGTTCTTAAACACCTTAATATGCTTACACATGTTTAAATTAGGCACACGGTATTGGAACTGTTGCAAAGACAAGGTGAACTACAACCATGGATTAAGTTGCAAAAAATATTGGAACTGGTTATGTGAACTACTGGGATTGTGATGTGAACTATTGTTGCAAAAAAAATTGGATCCTTTTGGGGTTAAGTTGCAGCATCAAAGGAATGATGAAGAATATTCTTACCAATTCTTGACTGAACATACATTTGATAAATCTGATGAGGGGCCATTCAATGTTCTTTTTAGATCATTGACCATCTCAAGCACACATGCCCAGCCCATTTGCAACATCCATGTCACGTACACCAGTCTAGCTGGTCATCTCTTCGATAAAGGTTGTAGTCATTTGGGAAGACATGAGGTATATCAAAATGCGGATTCAAAGGTTTTATCACATCCGTGTGACTTTTTCTTTTTCTTTGAACGGAGTGCCTAATCTAGTCATTGCTCTGAATATTGGCCAAGAAACTTGCTCAGATTCAGGAGAAGAGCAATTTTTTAAAGTTCAGAGCTTCGCAGGATGGGTTTTGAGGCGTTAGGAAATAATGAAACTTGCTCAGATTCAGGAGAAGAGCAATTTTTAGAAGTTCAGAGCTTCACAAGATAGGTTTTGAGGTGTTAGGAAATAATGACTCACCAGTCAAGCCCGTTACTTTACAACCTTGCTACATATTTTGCTGTCCATTTAGTTGAATCTGTAAGGGAAGTTGAAGCAATTCATCCTGTATGATTCTAATTGGTGAAGTTTGAGTTCCTCTTCTTTACTATCGTAGCCTGTTCTGTAATTATAGGTTGCTGTTAATTGCATGCATTTCCTGGTACGGCAGAACTACTGGCCAAAGCTAGGATATGTATCTCAGCTTCCAATTTCACAGAGGGTCTTATTTAAGGTTAAGAGGTAAAGTTCCACAGCCCCATTGACTTGCCTTGCTGGTTTGGGCCACACTAAACACATGAGTATAACTCATCCGGATACATGAACAGTATGAATGCATTTATAGATTGTGTTATCCTCTGATGGACACACAGTACATCCCTGAACATGTATTAAATTTGATCCAAACTATTCAGCAAAGCTTGTGATCTTGTAGGAATCATGTATAGTTTCCAGTTCAGAAAGAGAAGACTACGTCTGTTGACAAAACTTCAGTGAGCACTGAGAAGAGACAAGCGTCTGTTCATAGTGCATCACGCGAACAAGGCAAGCGAACAGGGAGGCAGCGGCTTAATTGTTTTGATTGCAAACCCCTGCTCGAGTCTCTTACTATTTGCTTGAACAAATGTTGCATACCGTACATATACAATATAATCAAGGCGCAACAGAAATCCTTGGGAGAGATGGTTACAGGAAGATCCTTTGCCTCGCAGACAAACCGAAAAGTTACCAACAAGTCCCAGTTCCACCACGAAGCAAAACTCAGCAAAAAAATCACTGTCATGCGTCTACTTACTCCTCGCCAGCAGCGGTACACTGAACTAGACCGCGCGAAACTGAAACCTCGCCTTCCGCAGCTTACGACAGTATAGCAACTGTAGAAACCCCAAAAAAGAACAACCGCAACTGGCTCATAGAGCAAACTCGATCTCAGCTCGTTTCAGGACACGAGAAACCATGGCGTAGAACTCAGGATCTTCCATTTTTACTTGATCGAGTGTGGTGGATTCGTGTGCATCCGCCTGTAGGGCAAAAAAAGGTGTGAACCATAAGAACAAATTACTTCTCTTAGTCTTCGCCTATGATCTATTACCTCACTGAACTTGAGAAGTATTAAGTTTGACACACCAGCAGGCTTTGATTTGTCCCACCTATAACAAAATAAAGCACCACAGCAAAAAACATGAACAAACACATTTAAAAACCCCAATCATATTATTAACACATTAATAATGGAAAACCATGCATATAGTTTACTCATTCTGTACGTAGGATTACTATTGGGCCTTCGTACCAAAACGATGTTGAAGACTTAAGATGGTAGTAAGATGTGTGACGGTGTGTTGATGAAAGCATAACATATAACTGAAGCTAGCATAACACTAAGTTGTCGTCATAACTTAGCAACATGGTCGGTGAGCCCAACCTGGACTAACAGTTAGCTCAATCAGCTTACAATTCATCTCATTATCCCACACACGTGTTACGCCATAGTCCACTTAAGTTATTAGCAAGTGATGTCAGTTACAACATACCAAATTATATTTTTTACCTACCATGTCAAGACATGTATAGAACATACAAATAAGTACATAGCTACTACAGAAAAACATGATATTTGTCATGTAAAACCAAAGTTTTAAATAGCGCGCTATAGAAGCTATAGTGTTTTCTGCACTGTGACGATAAGTGCATTAGAGCGCTAAATGTACAAAAACCCTTAAATAGCATGCTATAGCGGCGATTTAGCATCGCTATAGCGTTTCAAGCAGGTCGCCGCTAAATGTCATAGCCCGCTATTTAAAACTATGTGTAAAACCACGCTATCTTTAAACATAGAAGCATACCGGACAAGCATTAGTTCATTGACAGATCTCCACATTTTCCGGCCACTATCCTTCATGTTTTGATCTCTAGCGCTTCGGCCACGCCACAGTTCTTTCACAATGTACATCACCTCTTGAGCATCAACCTTTTAATCACAAAAAAAAATAGATAATTAAAAAAATTCCCAATGTGAGATCTCACAATGTGGGGAGGTCAAGAAATTTTGTCATCAACACATTACGAATAGTCACATAACACCATAATTCCCAAGTAAGGACCCCTTCCAATTCAGGTTATGAAGTGGTGTAGCAAGATATATACTACCTGTCTACTCTGTTGCATATTAATATATTATAAGGCGTATGTTGTGAGGGGACAAGGACTAATATGTTTATGAAACCACAGAAAGAGAACCATGTCCCCCAGTACTTAAATTCATCTGACATGGAGAAAATACTAATTGGTGAGGGTACTACTTATAAGCAGAAGAAGAAAATGTTGTAAATATGGGCAAGCACGGAAAAAAATCCATGCACACTCATTATATGAGGCAAGATGATAGAATGCAAGGCCTCATAAATTGAAAAGGAGGAGTAATACCAAAACTTGTTCTGCTGACCCATATATCAGCTCCTCATGCTCAAGAAGACGATGATGAAGAACACGGTAATGATCCAAATCTAGGTTAACAATTGGTTCAGTCTGAAAATCTAGTTTGGCAAGCTGAGTAACCACATAGGAGGCCATAACTTGACCAAATATTGCAGGGATAGTTCCCAGTACTGGGATAATGCGAACCCTGAATCCTGGCACAATCTGCATGATAATGCATACGATGCTGTCAGTATTATCTGCAGTGCTAATACATACAGGAATTCAATTAAATCCTCGTCATGCATGCAAAGAAGAGAAGAAACACTACTATTCAACCAGGTAGCAGGAAAGTTGGTTGGTGCACAGATAAAATGAGCCGACCTGGTAATCTGATGGAGTTTCCTCTTCTTTTGAACCTTGAAAAGGAAGTAACTTTGCCTTGGGCTTCTCTAACGAAAAAACTACTGGTATTCCACCTTCAATTCCATGATCCTTCTTCAGACGATACCGTACCTACAGAAGAGAGAACCGGGACACCTTATTTATAGCCCATCCAATACTGATCACATAGCAGCCTCAAAAGGGGCTGGAGAGTGAATTTTATTCTTTGAACCAAATTGTCAATATTTACCGTCCGAGAAAGGGGATCATTGGTTGATTCTCTCAAATCTGCAACACGAATTCGGGTTGGGTCAGCTCGAGCACCAGCCCCCATTGCAGAAAGTACCCTTAACCCTCGGCGTACGCAAGCCGCGAGGAGAGACACCTATTAAAAAATAAAAAATATTCAAATGTTTTATGATGCTGTATAAAACATAATATTGAGTTAATTAACTAGCATGGATTAAACTGAGGCAAGTAGTAATTTTGATAAAGGCACTAGTTTTGAACTACTCAGTACTCAGTAGAGTACCTTTGTGTTGATTATTCATCAGAATGCTACAAGATTAGGAGCATGCACCTTTGTGGCTATTTTCCTCCTAGATTACTTAAGTAAATTGTGATTATGCATCTAAATCATTCCTTCATGAAACTGAACTACTCAAGGTATATGATGTTGCGTGGAATACTCGCAGCTATTTCTTCATGAAACTAAATACGGGAACGGTAACAGTAGTATTTAGAGCATAATAACATAAAAATAGAAGGTACACCTGAATACTGAAGAAACACGCAAAATGTGAAAGGATGGAAGTCATTATCTAATAAGAGATCAATATCAGGTTTGGTAGGAGAGCTGTTGGAGTGATATTTATTACCTTAGTATCAATGTTATCTATGCAATCAAGAACAAAATCTGGCTGTCCAGAAAGAATTTCGTCCTCGGCTGATGGATCATACAGCTGCACTCTTGCGTCTATTTGGCACTCTGGATATATCAGTGAGAAATGCTTCTTGAGGCATAACGCTTTTGGGGTCCCAACATCCTCTCTGGTTGCCACAGCATGCCGATTTAGTGATGAGAGTGAGACCTTTCAACATATCATGAATTCCATGTTAATGTCCACCTATTTTGGATGCAGTGTGTTATTAAAGAAAACACAATGTAAGCATGCACACTTCGTGCTGCCACAAAAGCCTACCTGGGTATGAATGATATGCATTAATACATAGAAAATAAGTTACGATGCATGTGTCCTATTTTCATCCAATACTGCATGGTAATGATTCTGTGTTTCAAATGAAAATTTTGGAAGCTTTATACCATATGTATTTATTAGCAAAAGAGCAAAGAAACTCCCAAGTTGCCAACGTAATAATTTTACCTGATCAAAATCTACTAGAAGCAGCCTGCCAACCCCAGATCTGAGGAGCATGGAAGCAGCATGACTGCCAACTCCTCCAAGACCAATGACTACAACAAAAGAGTCAGTAACTTTCTTCTGAGATTCAGCGCCAAAAAATTGTATATTCCTAAAATATAAAAAGCAAACAGGTGTTGGTAACCGCAGTAAGAAAGATGAGTAGACAGAGCAACTCAAAATGTTGGGATACTCTAAGGTAGTCTGAACATTAAAAAAGTTGGATCAAAGATAAAGCATAAGAAAATCTATAATGCACAGAGAATGGTAAGATAAAATAATTTTATATCATGTGAAAACATATCATTTTCTGCTCACATTAACACCCACAGTTACTAGGTAGACTAGATTGACAGCGAGAAAATAGCTCATTTTGGCATTGGGTTAAAATTTATTAGCTATATGCCTGTAACTCTAGCAGCAATTATGAGGACCTGATCAGCTGTGCAAGTTCAAACACACTTCTTCCTTGTATCTGACAGTATAAAAGTGACTAAAGGACACCCTCCAGAATTTAATAGTGAGAATCAAAACCTTGTAAGCTGCTCAGCGACGACTTCGTCAGAGAGAAGATCCGAGCAATCCCTCGGACGTGTTCCTGACCCCGCGGCACCTGCTCCCAAACAAACACGCTTAAGACAAAAAGCCCTTGATAGACTAAGTTGAAAGCTCAATACCAACAATTCAGCTAAAGAGTAAGTAAACTATTCAGCACCCAATTTCCCACAAAACAACTAAATTGTTCCTGTGAGACATCCCTCATCTACTTAGTGGCGTGCACTACTGATGCTGCTTGGACCGACACCCTGAATCCTCGGTAGCCTCTACAATTAATAATACACATTCTACTGGAAATCATTGACCGAACTGTGTGCAGCGCACATACCACTGCTGTCACCATTGGATTCCAGCAGGCTCCGCACGTAGCCCTCCCTCCGCTTCGACCTGCCACAAAGCAGAAACGGGAGCAAAGATGAAGCGAATTTTCCGCGAATGCTCCTAGCCCGAGCTTGGGGGTGTGGGTCGCGAGGAGGGGGGGAGGGAGGGTCCGGCGAGTTACCTGGCGAGGAAGTTGAAGACAGCCGCGGTGGAGATCGCACCGAACGCGGCGCCGGCACCGGCGACGGCGGCGAGGAGGAGCAGCTGCCTCCCCCTCTCTTCCATTGTATCCCCGGCGGGCGGCGCCTGGTGCCTAGAACCCTAATCCCCTCGGACGACAACCTCGCCTACTGGCTGGAAGGAAGCGGCCCGGTACGATCTGCTTCAGGAGTAAAAGCTTTGCTCCGGGAAAACCTCACCATCGCTCGGGCGATTTGGTTTTCCCATTTCGCTAAAGGATTTTCGTGATGGGCCGGCCCGTTAACATCCATTCAGTCCGGTTCGTTCGCTCTTACTTTCCCTTCAGCGCATGTTATGTTAGCGTTATGTTAGCGCTAGGAGCTTCCTTCCTTAATTCATTTCTTTCCGTATGTGCACTGACCCATTTAGTTAGAGCGTAGCTAGCTCATATACGGTAGGGTAGTTGTATTTAGCATCTTATTTTATAGGTTTCTTTTCATGTATTTTTCTTTCTATTTTCTTTTTTCTTTTTTTCTTTTAAAATAGTACTTTTTTGTTCCCATATGCATTTTTTTTTGTTCCTTTTATTCACAAATTTTTGTTCATCTAATTTTAAAATTTTAGTTTCATTTTTTTTCCTTTCCTTTTTTTTCATATGTCTCATTCGCTCTTTTTTCGAATATCTTTTTTAACTTTTTTTAGTACCTCGTTTACGCTTTTGTTCTCTCTATGTGTTTCTTTTATTTAGAAAGATTTTTATATTGAGAGTTTTGTTTCAATCTTTTATTCAGAGCATTTGTTTCTGTGTCCAGGAAACTTTGTTCCTCTCTTTATAGAGTTTATATTTCTATCTTTTGTGTAACTTTTGTTCCTAAGTTTGTTGTCCGAGTTTTTGTTCATAATTTATATTCCTATCTTCATGGAACTTTCTTCCTCTATAGAATTTTTGGTTCTTATCTTCATTGAACTTTTTGTTCCTAACTTTTGTTTCAAGCATTTCGTTCCTATGTCAAAGGAGTTTTTTTTGTTTCTACTATTTGTTCCGAGTCTTTGTTCCTATATATATGGAGCTTTGTTCCTCTCTCTATAGAGTTTTGTGTTCCTATCTTTGTGAAACTTTTCTTCCTAATTTTTATTGCCCGAGTTTTTATTTCTAGTTTTCGTTCCTATCTCGATGGAACTTTGTTCCAAGCATTTGCTCCTAGATTTTTTTCTACCGTTTGTTCCAAGCATTCGTTTTTAGATTTTGTCCCAAGCATTTTCTGTTCCAAGCATTTTTTTGTAGATTTTGTTCCAAACATTTTGTTCATAGATTTTGTTCCCACAATTTTTGTTCCTAGAATTTTGTTCCTAGATTTTGTTTCAAGAATTTGTTCCAAGCATTTGTTTCTACATTTTCCACCAAACATATTTTTCAAGCATTTGTTCCTAGATTTTGTTTCAAGTATTTGTTCCAATCATTTGTTCTTAGATTTTGTTCCAATCGTTTGTTCCTAGATTTTGTTCCAATCATTTGTTCCTAGTTTTTTTTCCAATCAATCATTTTGTTCCAAACATTTATTTCTAGATTTTGTTCCTATATTTTGTTCCTAGCATTTTTTTTCCTAGATTTTGCTCCCATCATTTTTGTTCTAAGATTTTGTTCCTAGATTTTTTTCCTAACATTTTGTTCCAAGCATTTGTTTCTAGATTTTGTTCCAAACATTTTGTTCCTAGTTTTTGTTCCTAGATTTTTTTCCTAACATTTTGTTCCAAGCATTTGTTTCTAGATTTTGTTCCAAACATTTTGTTCCTAGTTTTTGTTCCTAGCATTTTGTTTCCAAGCATTTGTTTCTAGATTTTGTTCCAATAATTTCTTTCTAGATTTTGTTCCAAATATTTTGTTCCTAGATTTTGTTCCTAGCATTTTTGTTTCCTAGATTTTGTTCCCATCATTTTTGTTCCAAGCTTTTGTCCCTAGATTGTTTTTCCTAGCATTTTGTTCCTAGATTCTATTTCTAGCATTTTGTGTCCTAGATTTTGTTCCCATCATTTTTGTTCCTAGAATTTTTTCCTAGAATTTTGTTCTTAGATTTTGTTTCAAGTATTTTTTTCCAAGCATTTGTTTCTAGATTTTGTTTCCAGCATTTTTTTCCTAGATTTTGTTTCAAGAATTTGTTACTAGATTTTGTTTCAAGCATTTGTTCCGAGCCTTTGTTTCTACATTTTGTTCCTAAATGTTGTTCCAAGTATTTGTTCCAAGCATTTATTTCTAGATTTTATTCGAAACATTTTTTTCCTAGTTTTTGTTCCTAGCATTTTGTTTCTAGATTTTGTTCCAAGCATTTGTTTATAGATTTGTTCTAAATATTTTGTTCCTAGCATTTTTGTTTCCTAGATTTTTTCCCCATCATTTTTGTTCCAAGCTAAATTATTTGTACGGCCTTTTCACTTTGGTTTCATAATATAGTCATGACTTGTTTCTTGGGGCACCAATATTGTCTTCTTACTAATCCATATTTTTTGCCATCTTGTAAACATACCATTTTTACGAGCATTTCTTCCTCTTATAGTTATAATTTGTTTCATTGAAACTATTTTTCTTTGTAGCTACTCATATTAAATATACCAAACACCGACATAATTTCTCTCTTATAGCAACTTCCTCGAAACCACTCCGATTAACATCGGACTTGTTTCTATGATATCGTACTGACATCAAACTTTCATAAAACCAATAACAAAAGATTATTTCTATCAATAAAAGGTTGGCACGTCTTAAGTGTGTGATCTGTAAAGGCTTGATAACACACATACATGTTCGAGTACTTGATGAACAATAACCAACAGTGGGACCGTGGACGTCCATGATGGCTCCTATGTGTTCCCGATGTATGAGGGAACCTTATAAGTTACTCATTGCACTTCCTTACTTTCACGATGACAATAATATCACGAGGTGAGACTATGTGATCTAGTCCGATCAAACTCTTTGATCATAACACATATAAATTGTTTACCGATATCGTTCTCTTTTCTCATTCATATCTCCGATGACCCTGCGATAAGATCACACTGTGTCTGGCCAGGCGATATGTCATCTGTGATACTAAGAGGGCCCAGAGAATGTATCTCTCTATTGTCTAGAGGAGTTAAGTACTAGTCTTGAACGGTATCAGTAACATTACGTTTTCTAGGTCATACCCAGACATCACCATTATAATTCCCAGTTACGGCAAAACGGTTGATGATATCCAAAGTATAACTTTCGATCATTGATGGCGTGTAACACACGTTCGTTGGGATACCCCAAGAGGAAG
The DNA here is from genome assembly GCA_028641055.1 of Alopecurus myosuroides. Classification (NCBI taxonomy): domain Eukaryota; kingdom Viridiplantae; phylum Streptophyta; class Magnoliopsida; order Poales; family Poaceae; genus Alopecurus; species Alopecurus myosuroides. Next base: position 721,746,907 of record CM054057.1, read on the forward strand.
GTATGGAGATCATAGTAGCAAGTTTCCCTCAGAAAGAAACCAAGGTTGAATTGACCAGTAGGAGAAAGAAATCACTTCCGAAGGTTGAAGACATCTGATGTTGGCAGGGCGCACTACCGGTTAAGCAGCAACATGGAATCTACACAACACAATCAAATTACTTTGCCCCAACGAAGCAGTGAGGTTGTCAATCTCACCGGTTTTGCTGAAACAAAGGATTAGACGTATAATATGGAAAGTAGTACTTGTTTGCAGTAAATGAAAGAGAACAATGATGGCAGTGAAGAAAACAGTAATTGCAGTAGGAAAACAGTGGTTGCAGTGGTTGTACTATTAGTGTAAAGAAATGGACCAAGGTCCACAGTTGACTAGAGGTGTCTCTCTAAAACAGATAGATAACATGCTGGGTAAACAAATTATAGTTGGGAAATTGATAGATATAAAGGCTGCACTATAGTGCATATGCATGACATGATTATTACTATGTGATTCATGCGGGCATTACAACAAGATACATAGACCATTATCCAACTGCATATATGACTAATAATCCACCCTCACAGTGTCATCCGTTCAAACCTTGGGTATTAAGTTGCAAGCAACAGATAATTGCATTAAGCAAAGTGTGTAATGTAAACAATAAAATTATCCTTAGACAAAGCATTGTTGTTTTTCTCCCTAATGGCAACAACACATCCCCCACCTGTTACTTTTCTGTCACTCGAGCGTGAGTGAAAGAGAGGCATGAACCGACTATCGATCATAAATACTCCCTCTTGGAGTTACAAGCATCAACTTGGCCAGAGCATCTATTAGTAACGGAGAGCATGCAAGATCATAAATAACATACACATGAAAGAACATGATAGATTGATAACCATTGGACATAGCATTCAATATTCATCGGATCCTAGCAAGCACAACATGTAGCATTACAATAAGATGATCTTGATCATGTTAGGCAACTCACAAGATCTAAACATGAGGCATAAAGAGGAGAGAATAGCCATCTATCTACTGCTAGGGACCTGTAGTTCAGGGATGAACTACTCACGCATCACTCCAGAGGCATGCATTGTGATGAAGAGCCCTCCGACGATGATTCCCCCTCTTGGCAGGGTGCCGGGGAGAGATCCAGAACCCTCCCGAACTAAGGTTGGCGATGACGGCGGCTACGGGACTTTTTGGTGGAAAAGGCTAGGGTATTGATGCGCGTGTAACGCACGTTCGTTGGAAGACCCCAAGAGGAATGTATGAAGAGAACAGTAGCAAGTTTCCCTCAGAAAGAAACAAAGGTTGAATCGACTAGTAGGAGAAAGAAATCACTTCCGAAGGTTGATGCAGCTGATGTTGGCAGCGCGCACTACCGGTTCAGAAGCAACATGGAACCTACACAACACAATCAAATCACATTACCCCAACAAAGTAGTGAGGTTGTCAATCTCACCGGTTTTGCTGAAAACAAAGAGGTTAAACGTATGGTATGGAAAACAGTACTTGTTTGCAGTAGATGAAAAGAGAACAGTGATGGCAGCAGGAAAACAACGGGAAAACAGTGGTTATATTATTAGTATAAAGAAAATGGACCCGAGTCCATAGTTCGCTAGTGGTGTTTCTCCAGAACAGACATATAGCTTGTTGGGTAAACAAATTACAACTAGGCAATTGACAGATATAAAGGCTGCACCGTGATGCGCGTGTAACACACGTTCGTTGGGAGATCTCAAGAGGAAGGTACGAAGAGCACAGTAGCAAGTTTCCCTCAGAAAGAAACCAAGGTTGAATCGACCCGTAGGAGGAAGGAGTAACTTCAGAAGGTTGATGCAGTTGAGATGGTAGGGCGCACTACCGATTCAGCAAAAACGTGGAATCTACACAACACAATCAATTGACTTTATTCCAACGAAGCAGTGAGGTTGTCAATCTCACCGGTTTTGCTGAACACAAAGAGGTTAAACGTATGGTGTGGAAAACAGTATGAAAACATTGGAAGCAGTGTAAAAACGGTAATTGCAATGGTTGTATTATCAGAATGAGAAAATGGACCGGGGTCCACAGTTCACTAGAGGTGCCTCTCCGTAAAAGATAGCTAACATGCGTGGTGAACAAATTACAGCTGAGCAATTGGTAGATAAAGAAACATGCATGACATAAAGATTACTATGAGATTCATGCGGGCATTACAAAAAAATACATAGATCGTCATCCAACTGCATCTATGACTAATAACCCACCTTCCGAATATCATCCGAACAAACGTTGGGTATTAAGTTGCAAGCAACGGATAATCGCAGTAAGCAAAGTGTGTATTGCAAACAATGTAAACTAAGTAAACATCGTTGTTTTCTCCCTAATGGCAACATCACATCCTCCATCCGTCACGTTTCTGTCACTCGAGCACAGATGCAAAGGAAGCATGAACCCACTATCGAGCATAAATACTCCCTCTTGGAGTCACTAGAATCTACTTGGCCAGAGCATCTACTAACAACAGAGAGCATGCAAGATCATAACTAATATACACATGAAGATAACGTGATAGATTGATAATCAAAAGACATAACATTCAATAGTCATTGGATCCCAGCAAACACGACATGTAGCATTACAATAAGATGATCTCGATCATGTGAGGAAGCTCACGAGATCTAAACATGAGGCATAAAGGGTAGAGGACAACCATCTAGATACTGCTATGGACCCGTAGTCCAGGGATGAACTACTCATGCATCACTCCGGAGGCGGGCATGGTGGTGTAGACCCCTCCGGTGATGATTTTCCCTCCCGGCAGGGTGTCGGGGAGGGCTCTAGAACCCTCCCAATCTCGGGTTGATGATGACGGAGACCTCGAGTGTTTTTAGGTAAAAGTGCTATATTTTTAGGGTTGACGTATCGGGGGGATTAAATAGGCGAAAGGGCGATGGCGGTGGACGCCCGAGGGGCCCACACCAACCCTAGGCGCGGCCAGGGGCGCGCCGCCCTATGGTGTGGCCCCCCTATGGCCCCCTCCGGGCCTCTTCGGGACTCCGTGGAACCTTCGGGTATTCTAAGACTTCCGGGCTTCGAAATTTCCAATTCCGAGAATATTTCCATAACAACTTTTCTGAAACTAAAAACAGCAGAAAACAAGGAGCTGGCTCTATATCATCTTGTCGATAGGTTAGTCCCGGGAAATCGATAAAAATGATATAAAGTGTAAGAAAACATGTAGAATATGGCATGAAAACAACATGGAACATCAGAAATTATAGATACGTTTATGACGTATCAACATCCCCAAGCTTAGTTCCTACTCGTCCTCGAGTAGGTAAACGACAAAAAAAAATCTGAGATGACATGCTGCCAACATAAACTTGATCATCTAAATTGTAAAAGCATAAGCACAGCTGAGATCATAGAGCTTTGACATAAGCATGATAAAAATAATTCTAACAATAAAACATAGCATTCACTTTGCATCATGAAAAGTAACACAAACAAAAGATCATGAATAATAATGCACTCGAAAGCTATACGTTTGTTTCAAGCATAAAGATAACATAGAAAAGTGATATTTCGCTTGTTCTTAAAAGTGGGGCAAAACATAAATGTCAGGACACCTTCAAAGTTTAAGAGGAAGACTAGAACAAATAATTTGAGAACAAACACTAACACATCATGAATCAATTAATAATGTTTCTGGGACAAATGCACATCTTCTATATCTAAATAGGAACACCCCACTACAAGGAATTCTCTAGACATGCAGCATATGCACCTCATCGGGCCCACCTCACCTCACTCATATTGCCATGTCACTTCAGAAAAATCCTAAACAATTATTTAATTTTGCAACTGCTCATCTTCCCTGTTTGGTGATGCTCCTGAAACCACCAGAAACAACCTACATGTGACCCATTAATCATTTGTCTTCTTTATTGGCCAATGTCGAATCTCTGACTCTACAAATCCCTTAGGTGACCCTATCGGGTTTCGACTAGGAGAAGTCATGAGCGCTGGTGAAATCGTCGGCTAGACAGGGGGCGAGATTTACCCAGGTTCGGGGCCCTCGTAGAGGTAAAACCCTTACTCCTGCCTCTTGTTGATCTGTATTGAAGATTAGATCGGTTACAATGGTGTGCTCGAGTCGAGAGTAGGTCTCGAGTTCAAGGCTTTTAGGTCGTGCGGTAATAGCTTGGTCCCTCTCCTAGGGGGCTCTCCTGGCCTTATATAGATGGCCAGGTCTCGAGTCCTACCCGGAGAGGATTCGAACTCTATCCATGTCGGTTACAGATTTCCTAGCTTAACCCGCAAGTTAGTGCGGGTGGGCTTCACATGGGCCTTCTAGAGTGCTTCAAGGGCGCCTCTTCTTGGGCTTTGGCCTTGAGCCTGAGAGGGGGTGTCCTTACCCGCAGGGTCCAGGATCTATATCTTCGTCAGTAGCCCCCGAGCGTTTGCTTGATTGGGATTTTCCCAGTCGAGTAGACGGTCAAACCTTTCTTGATCTTTTTTGGAGGACCAGCTCGACAGTTATTGTTTTTAAAGGGTGTGTTCCCTGTATCATAAGTCATCATGCTCGAGCATTGAGCAACATAAGTGCCTGTTTGTACGGCTTCTTTTTCACAGAAGGATGTGGCACAGTAGCTTGGCTCTCCCGAGAGATCAGGGCCAATTAATTGCGACTAGGGCAAAAACATTCCTGGCCTACACAGATTCGAGACCTCCGACTCGAACCCGATGAGGTGATCGTTGCGACTGGGCCGTTGTGGACTTACCAAGTCGAACTTAACCTATGGGGGTACCCGCGTCCGCTAGGATTTCTTCGTGTTGTTGACACGGAATTATACCGGAGGACGCAGCTTTCGAGTGCGATTCCAGGCCCAAAAGAGAGATCTTTTCGGGTCTTACCTTCATATTCGAAGAATATGGCATCCGGATGTGCCTAGTCGGCTGAAACAATCCAGGTTTTTTATGATGTAAATTTATCATGTGTAAGAGAGGTAGGTTCTTCCTACCCGATCGATTTGTTTGAATTTCATACGAAAGAAGTTTCGTGCTGGAAGAAAAGCTAAGTCCATATGAAAGAGTTTTCATGTTCGGAATGCTGTGCCCATACGAAAGAGTTTTCGTGTATAGGGTATTTTTCTCTCGTTCGAAGAGGTTTTGCTTCATGAATTGTTCACGGAAAAGTTGCTTCTATCCGAAGGAATTGTTGTTTCGTACGAAGATACTTTCGCGTTTGAACTTCCAATCGAAAGATCTTGAATTTGAATGATGTATGCCATGACGTCATGGCGCACTCCTCTTCTCCCGATGGGACGTGACAGAGTGGCAGCAGATGGCCCACCTGGTCAGCTTTTTGACCGGGAAACGAGACGTCGTTCCCGGTTTTTACGCGAGACGCGCAGTAAATGCGCACGATCTTCTGTTAAGATCGTGGCACGAAACAGCGCTGGCCGCCGCTTAGTTTCATCATCACGCGTGGCGGCCGTGATAAGCGCCACGTAGCGCATCGTACGGCTGAGATCGTCTCGCTCCGTGTATAAGTACGGGTCTTAGTGCTACGGTGAAATTTTCCCAGCTCCTTGCCTTCATCTTCTTCCTCCGCCCATCCTCTTCCTCGCGCTCGAGCTCGTGCTGCAAGCAATGGCTGGCGGAAAAAGGCGTGGTGCTGTCACTTCTGCGTCCGGGGAACCCTCTGCGCAACCTATGCCCCGTGCTGGCGACTCGCGCTCCCCCAACACCACCGCGAAAAGCATCAAGGAGATGCAGCGGGAGGGGTTGCTGCCGGCGGAGACGGAGAAGCGGGTTCGCCTCGGAAAGAAGGAGGAGGTACCTAACCCGCAATCGAACGAGCGCGTGGTCTTTGTGGACCACGTGTCTCGGGGTCTTTCCTTTCCTCTCCACCCTTTTTTCCTCGGGTTGCTGTATGTCTATGGCATACAGCTTCACGATCTTCCTCCGAACGCGGTGCAGCACATATCGTGCTTCATCATGTTCTGCGAGTGCTTTCTCGGCATTCGCCCACACTGGGCGCTCTGGAAGGCGCTTTTCAAAGTCCGGATCTTCCGCGAGAGATCGCGGGTGGAATCTGAGCTCGGCGAACCGCTTCGCACGGGCGGCTTCGGGATCCAAGTTCGACAAGAAGGCAGCTACTTCAACATGCATTTTGTCGACTCCGCCCAAAGCTGGCGGAAGAGGTGGTTCTACGTCATCGACAACAGCTCGGGTGGGATCGTAGAGTTCCACCCGTTCGTTGTTTTGACAAGGCGAAAGTCCTGGGGGCACAAGATGTCAGCCGAGGAGAATCAGACCGTTGCGCCCTTACTCGCAAGAGTAACCGCTCTCCGGGATCAGACTGCGGGAGTCGTGCTCAACGGGATGCATTTGGCGAGTATCTTCTTGAAACGCAGGATTCAGCCTCTTCAGCAAAGGCCCTCCGCTATGTGGGAGTATCAAGGCTCTGAAGACCCCAGCCGAGTAAGCCGCGAGGAACTTTCGAATGTAGAATTCGAGAAGAAAATCGCGGGTATCACTCGACTGAAGGTGGGGGAGAAATTCCCCGATTGTTCGGTTGAAGCCTTTGCCGCTTCAAATCCTCCTCCAGCCGCGGTTAGTTTCTTTTTTTTTGTCTTTGAATTGTTTCCTTTTTGTTCTGAGTCCTAGTTGACAAGGTTTTTTCTCATCTTTTCTGTCTTTGTAGAGCCTGGCTATGGCAGACTGCTACCCGCCAGTTACGGGAGAGGAGGCTTCAGAACTACTGGCGAGTCACCAGGATGGTGCGGTTGACACCAGTGTTGCCAACGCTTCTTCGAGTTCTGAGCGAGATTCTTCGGATGACGCTGACGACTCGAATGGTGTCCCTCCCAAGCGTCGTCGGGTGGATGATGACGAGGCTACTTCCAAGGACAATTCCTTGGAAGCATCGCCCGGTCAGGCCCCCGTCCTTGTGACTCCACTTCGTTCACTCGCCCCTTCGCCCTCATTTCCGGTGATGGCGACTGCCTGGAACACGGACTTGCTGGACGACGACGAAGATGACGAGTAGGTCTTTTTCCTTGTTCTTGGTCGAACATTCTTCGCACTTCAATTCTGATGTTTTTTATCTTTTGTTGCAGTCTGCAGACTATCAGTCCTCGCAGGTATGCTTCTGCCGTTCCTCCCGAAAAGAGGAAAAAGGCAAGGGACGCGGGTGAAACTCCCACTGCGGGTACCGTCCAAAATTCTCCCAGAGCAGCTCCTGAGGCCGCGACTTTGGAACGTGAAGCCCCCAGCTTTGCCGCCAGGACTTCAGCTTCTAAAGAAGTGACGGACAGCTCCGCGGATCCGCTCTCTCGCGCCACCGGCCAGGTAAACTTCATCTTCTGTCTTCAAATTTTTATCGGGTGCACGACAGTGCTCCCGATGGGAGTAGCCCCCGAGGCTGTAGTCGATCGCAAGCGATCGGCTACAGGCTCTAAGTCTGGTTTATTTCTTCTTCATGATTTCATTTTTATCGGGTGCACGGTAGTGCTCCCGATGGAAGTAGCCCCCGAGGCTGTAGTCGATTGTAAATAATCGGGTACAGACTCCAATTTAATCCTTCTAACTCTTCCGTCTTCGTGCTTTTGCATTCGCTTATTGATTCTCTTGCGGCGATTGGTCGCCGCGTCGTTCTTGCCGAGTCGGATTGCGAGTCACTTCGAACGGACCGTAGCCGACTTCAAACTGAAAACGACCTTCTCAAGGGTAAGTTTTATCATTTCCCTGTCTTCAGTGCTCCGTGCATTCTTGATTTTTGATAAGCATCTCTTTTGCAGCTCGACTTGAATTCTCGGAATCCGAAAAGGTCAAACTCTCTGAGCAGGTAACTGCTCGGGAAGCTGACCTGACGGCCATTCGACAAGAACTGGAGGCTTCCCGCATGCAATCGGAAGATTTTAGCCGACAGCTTGCGGATGCGCGGAAGGCCTTGAAGGAGTTAGAGGAAGCTGGCAGTAAGGCCGATAACGACGTTGTCGGGTTCCTCCGTCCCCTCGCTGAGCGTTTCGCGGGTAAGTGTTTTGAACTTTTGCGACTTTGATCCTTCATTTTGCTGAACTTTGCTAAGTATTATTTTCTTCTTTTGTAAGTCTTCTGGATGTTCCTCTAGAGATCCCTGGACTCCAGCGGGTAGATGTGGTAACCGACACACTTGCCCAGCTTAAAAGGCACGCTGATGGAGTTTTCTCCTTGATTAGTGATGCTACTCAAGTGTTGGTGCAACTGCATGGTCGCCTCATCGCCAACGCCACTCCTGCACCCGCGCTAGATGATCTGTTGAAGGTCTTCTCAGAAGGCAAACTTCTGGATGCCTTCGCGGTTGCTCAGTCGGAGTCTGGTGCGAAGACCGCGATCCAATTTGCTTTGGCGCACGGAGTCGAAGGTTTGGAGGAGGCCTACTCATCTCTTCCAGTCGACCCTCCACGGGCAAAAAGGTACGGCTCTCTCGTTTTGGCGAGCAAGCCGCCATTCTTGCTCGGAAGCTGTCTGAGATATTTGCTCGGCTGAAAGGGGGGGCGACTGCCGCTAGCGGAAGCACCAATGTAGCCTCATAGTTTTTTCTTTTTCTTCCTTGAATGTAATGAACCTTGGGATGTATTCCCGTACCTTTGTTGTCTTTAATTGAAGAATTCGTTTTGCAATTTATTCCCCTTGTTTGTGCGTTGTCTCCCGATGGGAGTAGCCCCCGAGCGTTTGTCAGATGTGCGACTGGAAATGACTCGAGTAGGGCATCTTACTTCTTTCGTTGTATCCTTCCAGGCTACTGGGTTTGCCGCGGAAACTTCGGGTGGACGTGGTACTCCAGTAAATCCACTTGTGGCCGCTGTTGGCACTTTTGCGGGCCTTCGCGATAAGGTCCAGGAGGGTGAGCGCAAGCTAAAAGCTGCGCGGGGGTAGCCGATGTGGCGAAGTCCAAGCAGAGATTGGCGACTGAACGCGAACAATTTCTGATGGATGAGTTGGCTGTAGTCGCAAGGGATTTGCTCTGTAAGTAGTGCAGCCCCCGTGCCTTTTTCTTCCTTGTTTCCGTAGCTGACTGAGTATGTTTTTGCTCTTCAGTCGTTAATCCGGATGACAGGGAAGAAAAGCAAGGGTAGAAAACCACATCCTTCAAGAGGCTAGCTCAAAACCTCATGCAAACAATTTTTGGTCTGATCGCAGTCGGGGTTTTGTGATGGCCACCTTGAAATTCCGAGTCCTCCAGGCGAGAATTCTCGTGAGTTCTTTTCACGAGGTCTTGGTTGCGATGAACGCTGCATTTTACCCACTCGAAAAGGGTCCTGAAGACTGGAGCTATCTTCTCAAGTTGTTTGGACGTGAAGGAGAAGTTCGTGCGTGTGTGCGCAATCAGATGACGTGCGGCGCGGTTGTAGCTCTCTCTTTTGTCCGAATATGGCATCCTGAGATAGACGTTAACTCTGTTGCTCGGCGCCCAGATTATGCAATCGAGGATATCGCCGTACTATGATGTTGTGCGTCCTGCAGCGGAGAAAATTATCCGATTGACCTCTGAAGAGGTGGATAGAGTTTTAGCGACTGAGAATGCTCAGCGCTTTGATTGATTGTCGGATGTAAATATCCTGTAATCTGTTTATAGTTTGTAAAAACTGTTGTAAGGTGTACAACCTTGTTTGTATGATGTTTCTCTGATGCTTAGTTGTAGGTGTAGCCCCCGTGTGTTTTATGGGGTGTGTACCTGTAACTTTTAGCATGTAAAGAACGAGAAGCTTCGAGTGAATATGATGAAGGAATCATGTCTTTATTGCAATGACTGAGAAACCATGTATTCGAGCTATAGGACTGGCTAGTATAGCCTTATTTTGTTGCGATAACAAGTAAACCTATGGATAAAATTTGCGGAGGTGTGCGATGTTCCACGGATTGGAATAGATCCCTCCGGTCGCCGGATTCTTTAGCCTGTAGGCTCCACCTGGGATGACTTCGTGTATGATGAAGGGTCCTTCCCAAGGTGGTTCGAGCTTGTGTCCTTCCTTCTGTTTGAGCCGCAGCACCAGGTCCCCAACCGCGAATGCTCTGTGGCGTATTCGGCGACTATGATAGTTGCGCAAGGATTGCTGATATACTGCGGATCTTGCGAGTGCGATGTCACGCATTTCGTCGAGTGCATCCATATCTTCTGCGAGCGCCTTGTTGGAAGTTTCTTCGCTGTAGGCTACAACTCGTGGGGCGCAGAATCGAACGTCCTCGGGAAGGACTGCTTCTGCCCCGTATACCATGAAAAATGGCGTGTACTTCGTCGATCGATTAGGAGTTGTGCGTAGGCTCCAGAGTACGGAGGGTAGCTCTTCTGCCCAATGTCCTGCAGCGGGGTGTAGACGATCGAGTAATCGCTTCTTGATGCCAGCCGAAACTAAGCCGTTGGATCTTTCGACTTGTCCGTTCGTTTGCGGGTGAGAAACTGAAGCAAACTTGAAAATGATGCCTTTTCCTCGCAGAACTGTTGTGTTTCCTTTGCTGTGAAGTTTGTACCACTGTCTATAATGATGTCATGTGGCACACCAAATCTGCATACAATGGAGTCGAGGAACTTGACGGTGCATTGGGAGCTAGCCGAAGTTACAGGCGTAGCCTCGATCCATTTGGTAAACTTGTCGACTGCGACCAGCAAGTGTGTGTATCCGCCTGGTGTGGACTTGCGTAGTGGTCCAACAATGTCTAGCCCCCATTGTGCAAAGGGCCAGGCTTTTGGTATCATGTGCAATTCCGTGGCAGGTGCGTGTGGTCTTGGTGCGAATCGCTGGCAGGCATCGCATCGTTCGACCAGGCTTTTTGCATCGCTGGCTGCTGTTAGCCAGTAAAATCCTGCTCGGAAAGCTTTTCGCATTATTGTTTTCCAGCTAGCATGATGTCCGTAATCTCCTTGGTGTATGTCCTGGAGTAATTCCTTGCCATCTTCGGGTGCGATGCATCGCTGAAGTATTCCCGAGATGCTTTGCTTGTATAATTCTCCATTGACCACTCGAAAGGACTTGCTGCGCCTGAGTATCTGTCGAGCCTCTCGTGGATCGGCCGGTAGCTGTTTATTGAGCAGGTAGTCGAGATATTTCTGCGTCCAGACTGGCTCGACCAGAAAGACCTGTCGTGATATATTATGAATAAGCTCGATAAGCGCGACCTGCGGGCTGACCTCTATTTCTGGCGCTGCTGGTGTTTCTTCAGCTTTCTTCAATTTGACCGATCGCTTGACCATCCGTTCGAAGTATATTCCTGGCGGTATGGGTGTATTCGTGGAACCCATGTTTGCCAGTCTATCTGCTTCTTCGTTGCTGGATCTCGCAATGTGCCTCAGTTCGCACCCTTTAAAGCTTCCTTCGAGTAGATTGTACATGTCACGATATGCGACCATGTTTTCAGCAATGGCGTCACATTCTTTTATTGTCTGCTGCACTATGAGATTGGAATCGCCGTAGATCATTATTCGGGTAGCTCCGCAGGCGATTGCCATCTTCATCCCTAGCAGCAGGGCTTCATATTCTGCATCGTTATTCGATGCTGGATCATCTTGTGGAAAATCCAATCGCAGGACGTATTGCAGCTTGTCTCCATGAGGTGAAATAAGAACGATTCCGGCTCCTTCTCTTTCGTTTCTCTTGGATCCATCGAAGTACATTATCCAATTGCTCGTGTACTCAGGCGGCCCGGGCGTTTGTAGCTCTGTCCATTCACTGAGGAATTCCACGAGTACTTGAGATTTGACTGCGTTGCGTCCTGCATAGGTGATGTCCCAGGCGCCCAACTCGATGCTCCATTTTGCTATTCTTCCGGATGCCATAGGGTTGTTCATGATTGTCCCGAGTGACGCATCATTAACCACTGTGATGGCGTGTTCCTGGAAATAATGCTTGAGCTTTCGGGCCGTGAGAACAACTCCATATGCGAGCTTCTGGTAATGAGGGTATCGTTGCTTGCATGGAGAGAGGACTTCACTGATGTAATATACTGGTCGTTGGACTCCGTACGCTTTGCCGTCTTCAGGTCGTTCGACTACGATTGCTGTGCTGATGACTTGGTTTGTAGCGGCTAAGTATAGGAAAAGTGGCTCCCTTTCTTGCGGTGTTGCAAGGACGCGCCTGCTTTGCAACGATCGCTTCAAGTCTGCGAACGCTTGTTTAGCTTCGGGTGTCCACTCGAATTTGTCCGTCTTCTTCAGTAATTTGTAGAAGGGTAACGCTTGCTCTCCCAATCGTGCGATGAACCTGCTTAGGGCGGCTAGTCGTCCTGCGAGCTGCTGGACTCCGCGTAGATTGGTTGGCTCCTTCATAGTCAGGATGGCTTGTATTTTCTCCGGGTTGGCTTCAATGCCTCTGGCGGATACCAGGTACCCGAGTAGTTTTCCTGCAGGGACGCCGAAAACGCATTTGGTCGGATTGAGCTTAATCCGATATGCATTAAGGGCGTCGAAAGTTTCTCTGATGTCCTCGAGGAGTGTGTCCTCTACTCGAGTTTTGATGACAATGTCGTTAACGTACACCTGTACGTTCTTGCCAATGAGATTGGCGAGGCATCTTTGCATGCAGCGCTGATATGTTGCGCCTGCGTTCTTCAGCCGAAGGGCATTGTCGTGTAGCAGTAGACACCGTGGGGTGTGATGAATGCCGTCTTCTCTTCGTCTTCCCTTTTCATTCGGATCTGATTATATCCCGAATAGGCGTCCAGGAAGGAGAGGCGTTGGCAGCCTGCCGTAGAATCCACGATCTGGTCGATCCGTGGTAAAGGAAAATTGTCCTTGGGGCAGTGCTTATTCAATGACGTGTAGTCGATGCACCCGAAGGATATGTGTTCTTCTTGGGGACCAACACCGGGTTTGCTAACCAGGTGGATATCTTGATCTCCCTAATGAAATTTGCGGCTAGCAATCTGTTTACTTCCTCTCCAAGCGCCTTCTGCTTGGGTTCTGAAAATCGTCGAGTCGTCTGTTTGATGGGTTTGGCGTCAGGAAAAACTTCGAGTGAGTGCTCGGCAAACTCCCTGGGTATTCCCGGCATATCTGAGGGCTGCCAGGCGAAAATCTCCCAGTACTCACGGAGGAGTTTGACGAGCGCGTCTTTCTATGCTGGCGAGAGGGTTGTTGAAACCATCGCTGTCTTTGCAGAATCCGTCGGGTGCACTTGATGCTTGCGAGTGTCGCTGTTGGCGCTGAATTCCAGTGCAGGCGCGTTTTTCTTCGTGAGGGGCATAACGGAGTGATCCGTGGTTTTTGCCAATTCTTGAAGTTCTTCTTGCATCCGGAAAGATTTTGCGATCTCATTAAATTCTATGTCGCACTTGTCCGATTTCTGGAAGTCTCCGTCGATGGTGATCACACCGTATTCGCCGGGTAGCTTGAACTTCAAATACGCGTAATGTGGTACGGCCATGAATCTGGCGAACGCTGTTCGACCAAGAATGGCGTGGTACTGTGAGGGCCAGTCGACGACTTCGAAGTCCAGGAATTCCCTTCTGTAGTTGCTTGGAGAGCCCAATACGACTTCTAGGTTGATTGTTCCGAGTGGACGGATTGCCTTGCCCGGAACTATCCCGTGGAAGGATGTTTCTGATTCCGTTAGGCCGTCCAGATTCTTGTTCATTCGACGGAGTGTATCCGCGTAGATGATGTTAATGCCACTGCCACCGTCCATGAATACGCGGGCCAGGTCATAATTACCAATTTGAGCTTGGATGACAAGGGCGGCGTGTCCTGGTCGATAGACTCGTGGCGGATGGTCTTTCATCGAAAACGTGATTGGCTGATCCGCCATTTTCAGGTACTCGGTTTTTGTCGGTGGTGTCTACACTGCCATGCACAATTGCCTCGTGTTAGTCTTTTGAGCTCTGCGAGAGGGGCATACCTTCCGTATCATCGCGAGTTGTCCTGTCGGGTTCGGGTATGCATTGGCTCCATTGTTTTGTGGTGGTGGCGCAGGTAGTGCGGCTAGCGCCATGTTTGAATTTGCTGGTGGAGGTGGTGGTGGCGGCTGGAATTGTTGTCCTCCTCCTGGCAGCGGCGGGTAGTTTTGGGTGGATGCAAATCTTTTCCTGGCGAGTGCATCCGAGATGTCGTGAAACTTTCGGCAGTCCTTAAGAAGGTGTGTTGCCTTAGTTTTGCCCGTGCGCTTATCTGTAAATAGATGTAGCGAGCAGTATGCGTCAAGATCTTCCTCGGGGGATTTTTTCTTCTGCCTTAGGTTTCCACTCGCGGCTTCCGCGGCGACCAGAGTCGCGACTTCGCGTGAATTCTGCCGCCACTAATTCCTCTCTATCCTCGTGGTCATAGTATTTCCTTCTTTTTCTT